>CM062294.1:275360433-275960433 GCA_031216915.1 Pictodentalium vernedei
GAAAGATAAAGGGTTAATATCTCAGGATCAAAAATAACAGATTTACACCAAAAACTATACAGCTCGGTACATCAGTAACCTGAACACAATTATAAAGTAACCTGACAATCCAGGCAATATTTTTCAAGTTATCGAATGCCAAAGGGATTGGAGGAATTTTCAATTTGAAGGATAAAGGGTTAATATCTCAGGATTAAATTATCAGATTTACACCAAAAACTATACAGCTCGGCACATCAGTAACCTGAACAAAAATATAAAGTAACTTGATGATCCAAGCAATATTTTTCAAGTTACCAAATGCCAAAGGGATTGGAGGAATTTCAATTTGAAGGATAAAGGGTTAATATCTCAGGATCAAAATAACAGGTTTACACCAAAAATTATACAGCTTGGCACATCAGTAACCTGAACACAAATATAAAGTAACTTGACAATCCAAGCAATATTTTTCAAGTTATCGAATGCCAAAGGGATTGGAGGGATTTTCAATTTGAAGGATAAAGGATTAATATCTCAGAATCAAATTATCAGATTTACACCAAAAAACTATACAGCTCGGCACATCAGTAACCTGGACACAAATATAAAGTAACTTGACAATCCAAGAAATATTTTTCTAGTTATCGAATGCCAAAGAAATGGATACAGACACCGGACGGACAGACAGACAGATGGACAAATGGACAGACAGACAGATGGACAGACAGACAGACAGACAGACAAATGATGGGACGAACGACGGATGGGCCACCCCCAGATGACGGCATTATGTGTACTATACATAGTATGGGTACACATAAAAAAATTGTTTGTTCAAGGAATCAATTAAAAATCTTTGGAACTCCCTGTTACAGACCTACAGTCTTTGGAGGGTTAAATTAAAGACATGCACACAGGAATCAAAAAAAATGTTTTTTCCAGCATTGAAAGGGTTCATTCAACATGAAATAAGTTATATGCACACAGAAGTGAAAGAGTTCATCATGAAATAAAAAATCTTTGGAAAAAAACACACTGAAGTCATGAGAGGGTTAAAGTAAAGATATTCGTACAGGAATCAGGTCAATTGTTTTCCAAGGAACCAGAAAAAATACATCTACAACATTGAAAGGATTTTTGTTTGTTCATGGCATCGATAAAATCTTTGGGACCCACATTGCAGTCTTGAGAGGGTTAAATTAAAGACATGCACACAGGAATCAGATAAATGTTTTCCAGCATAGAAAGGGTTCATTCAACATGAAATAACTTATATGTGCACAGTAGAGAAAGAGTCCATCATGAAAGAAAAAAAATCTTTGGAAAAAAAAAAACACACTGAAGTCATGAGAGAGTTAAATTAAAGATATTCATACAGGAATCAGATCATTTTTTTTTTCCAAGGAACCAGAAAAAATACATCTACAGTATTGAAAGGGTTTTTTGTTTGTTCATGGCATCAATAAAAATCTTTGGAGCCCACACTGCAGTCTTAAGAGGGTTAAATTAAAGACATGCATACAGGTATCGGATGTTTTCCAGCATGGAAATGGTTCATTCAACATAAATAAAAATCTTTCTAAAACAAACAAAAGTCCCACAGAATTGACAGATTGGAATAACAAGATAAAATGTTCATAACAGAATTTTTGTTAATTTAAGAACAATATGTCAATTAAAATATAAGAATAATATGTCAATCAAAAAGTTCTGTGAATGAAAAATCCTTCACGAAAAAAACTACTGCAAAAATGCTGACTAATCATTTTTTCAATACCCTCTACCGAGCACCCTGATTGAACTGGTGGCATTTTTTTTAACAAATCCTTTCTTCCATTCCTAAGGATGTTTCATACCAAATACCAGTTCTCTGTTCTTTCTGGTTTGGGATATATGGGCTTTTGAATTTTATTGTTTTCAGCCCCTGGGGTTGTCACAGGGCTGTGAGAATTTTTTTTTAGGCATCAATCAATTACTTAGGACCCACTTAAACTACATGCCAGATTTGGTTGGAGTTGGCCCACCGGTTCTTGAAATAGAAATTTTGGGTGGGGCCAAAAATCTTACCCCTCCCATTACAGTGCCAAATATTGCTTCACGAACTTTGTTTGAACAAACTTGATTCTACACCTCAAAAGGAAGCTCCATAGCAAATATCAAGTCATTGTACACAGTGGTTCATGAGAAGAAGATTTTAAAAATTTTTTGGTGCATTTTCCTCCACTCCCTCCCTATGGGGGCTGAGCATGCTGAGTTGAACAAAAATGCAATACCCCTTCAGGACCATCACTCACACAAACTTTCACTTGAATTGGCCCAGTGGCTTTGGAGGAGAAGACCAAAACATGGTGTTGACAGACGACGGACGAAGAGCAATGAGATTAGCTCAGAAATTGTTGTTTGTTTATCTCTACCCCCCCCCCCCCCCCAATAAAATATAAAAATAATTCTGGCATAAATCAAGTACTTATGACCCTGTTGTTCTATACAAATTTGGTTCAAATCAGCATATCTGTTCTGAAAATAGAAATTTTGAGTGGTGCCCAAATTGCGTCATACTGAATTCCTTTGAAAAAAGAAAATCTGCAATGTTAAAGTGAGTTCCATCCCAGAAATCTAAGCATTACTGTGAATGGCTTATGAGAAGATGATCTTTTAAAGTATTTTAGGCTTATGGGGCATTAACTCCACCCCAAGGGGCATAGTAACTTTTTTGGAAAAAAAAATCAGAAGAGTAAGGTTCCGCTCTACAGTTTCGCACTATCGCACAGGGGTGAAATTCTAAACTTAGGGCATATGTTGAAACTAAGGCCATGTAAAATAGAGATATATTTTTAGTATCAGATTTTTGATTACATAAGGTTTTTTGTTGGACAAGAGAATTTTAAGTTTTGGTCCCAAATTTGGAGTCTGATACATAGGGGTAAATTACCAGATGAATTATGGGAAACAGTGGCTTCCAAAAATTGGCTATTTTTTCAAATGTAATTTTTACACGGGTTTGTTACCAGACAGGTAACTAAAAACTGAGATGGAAACATATAAAAAATTTTTTGCATTTTAGAAACAGGGGATGCTCTGCTCCAGGGGTGGGTAGGTGGGGTTGGTGGGAAAATTCTGCTTTTGCGGCTGCTAGGTGGCTGAAAATGACTGGTTTCGGTATTTTTTTCAGGCAATTTTTCAGGTTGAAGTCTTGCCTTTGACAATAAATAATTCCACCCACATTCAGATTGTTTATTTCTACTTAGTCAGATAGTGTTATATGTTTTTTGTGGATTTGGGAAAAGTAATACATGTAATGGGTTAGATTTGAAGAGAGTGTATGGCATGTCATATTTGGAAAAGCCTGGAAACTGTGGAGTAGATGTCTGCTCAGCAGAACCTAAACACCACCACTTGACCCAAAGGTTCTAAAGAAGAGTACTTAGTTGATGGAGCACAAGAAAGATAATGACTTGGCTTTTTCCCATTGCCATAAGTGTTAAAAGGGGCATCCCCATATGGCACCCCATGACATATAAATAGCAATTTTTTTTTATCCTAAGGTCCACTGGTCCTAAGGAAACTTCATACTGAAAAACAAAATTCCGGTCCGTGCAATTTTTTTTTTAAATATGGGCATTTTAATTTTTTCTATTTTTAGCTCCTAGGGTTTCCATGGGGCAGCAAAACAAGATTTTGGGGCATAAATCAAGTAGTTATGACCCACTTATATAACATGCCATATCTAGATCAAATCAGCCCATCGGTTCACAGAATAGAAGTTTGGAGGTGGAGCCCAAGATTGGCATGCTACCACAGAGAGACAAATACTGACCTACCAACTTGCCTTGAACAAATTTCAATCTCCACCACCAAAGGAAGTTTCATACCAAATATCAAAGTATTCTCTTTGGTAGTTCATGAAAAGAATATTTAAAAAAAAAATTAGGCTTTTGGGGCATTAACCCCAGCCCCAAGGGGAGTTGCAACTTATTGAGGAAAAAGAAGAGTATATTCCACCAAGATGTTTTGTACCATATTATTTTCGATTTGGCCTAATGTTCTGAAGAATTCTTAGTTGATGGAGCACAAGGTAGATGATGACTCAGCATTTTCCCGTTGCCAACAGTGTTAACATGGGCCTTCCCATACAGCACCCCATGACAAAACTGATAGCAATTTTTTTTGGTCCATCTGACTTAATTGGTCCTTAGAAAGCTACATACATGTACCAAAAAACAATATTCTGGTCTGTGAAGTTTTTGAAATATGCGCGTTTGAATTTTTTTCTATTTTTAGCTCCTGAGGTCCCCACAGGGCTATGAAATTTTTTTTCAAGCATCAACAGTGCTAGAAATGAACAAAATTGACGGGTGAAGTATTAGGCTCCCGCGGAATCAGAAACGAGAGTAAATTGCACCCGTAATGTTAGTATATGAATTTTTGAGGGAATACTGTCACCAAACACCAGAAACCTTAACGCTTTGAACCCGGGCGGCCTCTTTTCCTGCCAGGAACATGATACGTCATAATACCATTAAATAGGATGGCTGTTCAGTAAATGTGTGGGGTAGACCAATCAGTATTTTTAACGTGCAGCCCAGAGGCTGCATGTTGAAAATATTGATCGGTCTGCCCCAAATAATAAATATGGACTCTTCTAACTGCTGCCATTGAACCAGCATGGCACATACCATTAGTGCTCAAAGGGTTAAATGTATAAGGAATTGCTAAATTATGACAGTAACTTGCCACAGATTGCTGCTTTCTCAAAACAACACACAGTTATATGTCCTCACAGAATACTAGTGCTATACAATATTTTTTCAACAAGTGCATTTTTTTTAGCTCCCGTAAACTAAAAACATGGGTGCTGATGGGAGCAATTGCACTCGTACCCATCTCATTTCCAGGACTGCATCAATCAACTACTTATGACCCAATTATTCTACCTGCCAAATTTGGTTCAAATCAGCCCATCGGTTCTTGAAATACAAATTTAGGGTGGAAGCTGCATACCAAAAAACAATATTCTGGTCCATGCAGTTTTTGAAATATGGGTGTTGGAATTTGTTTTCTATTTTTAGCTCCTGGGGTTCCCACAGGCTGTGAAAAAATTTGTTCAGGCATCAATCAAATACTTAAGACCCAGTTATATTTGGTTCAAATCAGCCTGTCGGTTCTTGAAATACAAATGTTTGGTGGATCCCAAAATCGGTATTCTCCCATAGAGAGTCCAAATATTGATCTACAAACGTCTCTTGAACAAATTTTAATCTTCAACACCAAAGGATGTTCCATACCATATATCAAGGCATTCAATCTAGTGGTTCATTAGACAAAGATTTTTAGGCTTTTTGGGCATTAACCACCACCCAAAGATGGCAGCTGCTTCATTTGAACAAAATAGAAAGGGTATACTCCAAAGATGGTCTATGCAATATATGATTGAAATTGGCCCAGTGGTTTCAAAGAAGAAGACAAGTTTCAAAAGTTAACAGACGTTGGGTGCCAAGTGATAGCAATAGCTCCCACTGACTTGCTAACCGGTGAGCTAACATGCTAACAAATATAGGTTTTACTAATAGAAGACTTTACCAACCTCCCCACCCCAATATACACACTCCCTCCATACTAGAGATATGTGATTTTGGAATTTTGAGTTCAGTATCGGTTTTGGTATTTGGGAGAGGGGGGTGGTTATACCTCAGTATCAGTTCAGTATCTGACTTGATAGAGATTTGCTGATAGTACCACTGGGGAATTCACATCAGGAAAAACAGAATAAGTTGTTGTAGTATCCTTCTACCACAATGCTATAAATCATACTGCCATGTCAATGAGCTCAACAGCAGCATTCTTTTATGACAACAAATCATATCTACACTAATTTTGTGACTTGTTCTAAATGCACATTAATGTTTAAAGATCTCAGAGCATGTGCCCTGACCATGTCATCTTTGGGAGGTTCTGCTGACTATAGACAAAACACCTGGGCAGTGATTTCTGGTCAGGTCTTGGCTGCCTTAATAGGCAGCCAAGACTTGTCTAGAAATTACTGCTGAGCAGTTGGATATGTTCAGGTTGTAGTCTAGTGGAAATTCAGGACAGTAGCCCAATCCATTGAGGGTTAACAAAACTGAAAGAAAAATCAGTCACTTATTACATGAAAATAAACCTTTCAACTGTTATCAAGCCTCAACTGGGATTTATAATAGTGAACGTAGGAAAATTTGAAAATTTAGATGGATTCAGTATTCAACGATTGGTTCGTTTTTTTTTTTGTATCCCCATGATATCGAAATTAGTTCGGTTTTTCAGTATATTGCCCATCTCTACTCCACACACACACACAAGTCCTATCTCAACATGGGGTTTTGAAGGATAATGCAAGTGACAAAACCTCATTCAAATTATCCTCCATAAAGCCTATCCAAATACACTCCTCTCTACATGCTAGTACCCACACAACTCCCACCCCACATCCCTGCTATCCAATGGGTGGACCCAGTTTTGTGGAATCAATTTTCAATAGCCATAATCTGCCTGGAGAAAGTTTAAATTTTCTTGTGAAACAAAATCCAATCAGTGTTTGTCAAGATCACGAAAATGTTTAATTTCCTTGCAGGTCTTTGCATTTGAAAAACATAGGTGCATGGTAAGCTGCACCTCTAGAATTGATTTGATGCATGTGATTATTGCTACAGATGCTAATTTTTAAATATGGATCTGTTAACCCTTTACCCAATGTAACAGGCCAAAACCGGCCAGCACTATTCTAAAAAATTGGCAATTAATTTTCATTATTTTTAATTTTTTGTCTCAAAAAATTAGTTATTAAAGAATTTTTTTTGCAAGTGTCGTCTGCTTTTCATGTTAGGTAAAGGGTTAAGCTGAACTAGACAGAACTTTAAATGGTTTAAGCCTGATTTCACATCTACTAATTAACTGAGAAGACCTTTAAATTCTTCCCAACTAACGACAGTAAACGCTGTGCCCAACTAAGATAATTGCACCGAAATTATGCGGAGTTTGAAACTTTTTCCAAAGTTTTGCAGTGTTTTGGCATTATACAGTTTGACCAGGTTTCCCTGATGCTTGTAATATAGCTTAGAGCTTACCTTCGAATCAAACAATGCAACAGATAAATAACTTATTAAAAAACCCACCGAGTTTGCCACAGAAAAGCAATCGTCGTTGACTGTGTTGTATACGACACTGTCAATGGCGATTGCTTTTCTGTGGTGAATTCTTTATTATCATGCACTTAAAGCTTGAGATAAATTATATTTATGTTTGTGGCAGTTCTCAGTAAAAGCCATGCGTAACTTAGCTTACATTCAAATAGGCCTTTGGCTTGACACTGGGAAACTAAGAAGCCTTCTCTAGTTAGTAGAGTAAACTAACGTCAAAGGGTGGTGGGAATCAGTGATAATGGTGAAGACCTATAACAAGGGGTTGTAAACTATTATTTTAGCCCTTTACCCAACGCAGACGATTTCAAAATTTATTATTTTAAATATCATTTTTTAATTTTTTTCAAAAAATTTCAACAAAACCATATCATGTGACCCCTCTTTGGAACGAGCTGGATGAGCTCGTTCCAAAGAGAGGTCACATATGGTTCTGTTGAAATTTTTCGAAAAATAATATTTTTTCAGCTGCTGACTTTGCATATTACGCGGGTAAAGGGTTAAGATGGGGACATAAAACCTAACACAGACGCCAAGAAGGAAATACCAGTGCATTTTCTCCTACTCCTACCATGCAGGCAGTGTGCCCAAATTACACTGATCTGAAAGTCTGTAACTAAGACTGTTATTCCTGGTCCTTCCACTTCAGCCTATGACGACAAGTTATAGTCTCAGAATCTGATCAGTGTTCACAGGATTATATAAGATTGGTAGTCATATTGTTTGCTTGTTTGCTCAGGTTTTTTAAAAACAATTTTGTGAAGAGAAGAGATGAAAAGGACATCTGATGATCTGCACCTCTGAACAATTATCCCTAATAAAATTATCAAAACCAGACATTTATCCCACCAGCTCATTTTTAGCTCACCTGACTGCAAGTCAGTGTGAGATATTGCCATCACTTGGCGTCCGTTGTCCGTTAACTTTTGCAAACCTGGCTTCTTCACCACAGCCATTCAGCCAAATTCAAACATATATTGCACAAACCATCCCTGGGGTATACCCTTTCTATTTTGTTCAAATGGAGCAGCTGCCTTCTTCAGGCTCTGGGCAATGATGATAAAGCCTAAAAATCTTTAAAAATCATCTTCTCATGAACCACAAGAGAGATTGCCTTGATATGTGGTATGAAACACTCTTTGGAATTGAAGATTAAAGTTTGTACAAGAGAAGTTGGTAGATCAATATTTGGGCTCTCTGTGGGCGCATATCCATTTTTGGATCCACCAAAAATTTCTATTTCAAGAACCGATGGGCCGATTTGAACCAAATTTGGCATGTAGCATAAGTGGGTCCAAAGTACGGATTGATGCCGATATTTTTTGTTGTTGTTGCCCCGTGGGTACCCCTGTTTGGAGTTTTTTCAAATTGAGTCCCTGGGTTAATATTTGGGCTTCCTGTGGAAGCCCGAATATTAACTTGGTGCAATATGGGGAATAATCTTCTTCTTCAGATCCACCTGTCAGATTCTTTTGATATTTGGTATGCAGCATCTTTGGGGTGGGGGGGGGGGGGGGGGGGGGGGGTAGATTCAAGTTTGTTCAAATAGTATCCCTGGATGAATATTTGGGCTCTTTACTGGAGCTCAAATTTTAACTTAGTGCAATATGAGAAAATTTCTTAAAAAATCTTCTTTTTCGGACCGGCGATTTAGAATCCTTTCATGTTTGGTTTGTGACATCTCTAGAGGTGTAAGATTTGAATTTGTTCAAATCGAGTTCCTGGGTTAATATTTGGGCTTCCGGTGGGACTCTGAGTATTATTTTTCTGCAATATGGGTAATAATCTTTAAAAATCTTCTTCTTCAGATCCACGGGCCAGATTCTTTTGATATTTGGTATGCAGCATCTCTAGGGGGGTTAGATTCAAGTTTGTTCAAATGGGATCCCTGGATGAATATTTGGGCTCTTTATTGGAGCCCAAATTTTAACTTAGTGCAATATGAGAAAATTTCTTTGAAAATCGACTTTTTCAGACCCACTAGTGAGAATCCTTTCATATTTAGTATGTGACATCTCTAGAGATGTAAGGTTCAAATTTGTTCAAATCGAGTTCCTGGGTTAATATTTGGGTTCCCCAAGGGAGCTCAAATATTTTACTTATTGCAATATGGGGAATTATCGTTTAAAATCATCTCCTTCAGAGCAGTCAGATACTTTATATTTGGTGTACAACACCACTGGGAGGGTTAGATTGAAGGTTGTTCAAATCAGGTCCCTGGCTTAATATTTGGGCTTTTTATTGAGAGCAAAATGAGAAAATTTCTTAAAAACTCTTCTTTGTTCAAATCGATTTGCTTGTTTTCTTTAATTTGTCTTTTTTTGGGGGGTGGGTACTAGAGAGAACACAGTAGTTTAAAACAAAACAAAAATTTCTTTCCGTTGTTGTTTTTTAATACTTCACAGAACAGAGTTTGCTAGGAAGCTTTCCTAGGACCAGCAGAAATGAATGGCCAAAAAAGTTGCCTTTGGTTGTGTCATAGCAAATCAAAAAAATGCTGATAGGATCACCGATCCAACGTCGAGTTGTGACAGCACAAAAGTGGGTTTTATCAACTTATCGACCGGAAACCAGTTGATTACAATTTATTATGTGAAGGGTCACTGTGACCCTGACCTTTGACCTAGTGAGTCCAAAATAAATAGAACTCTTTCCAGCACCAATACCAACCTACCTATGAAGTTTCATGAACGTGGGTGGAACCACTGTCAAATTATCATCTGGAAACCAATTGTTTACAATTTATTATGGTCAAGGTCACTGTGACCTTCACCTTTGACCTAGCGAGTCCGACATAAATAGGGGTCTTCCATTCACCTAGGCCAAAGTACCTATGATGTTTCATGAATGTGGGTCAAACCATTATCAAGTTATCATCCGGAACCAACTGTTTACGGATTTACTATGTTGAAGGCCACTGTGACCTTGACCTTTCACCTAGCGAGTCCAAAATAAATAGGGTTCTTCCTCTCACTGATGCCAACCTGCCTATGACGTTTCATGAAAGTGGGTCGAACCATTATAAAGTTATCATCTGGAAACCAATTGTTCTGATTTACTATGTTCAGGGTCACTTTGACCTAGTGACTCCAAAATAAGTAGGGTTCTTCCTCTCAAGAAGGCCAACCTACATATGAAGTTTCATGAATGTGGGTTGAACCATTGTCAAGTTAACATCCGGAAACCAATTGTTTACAGATTTACTGTGTTGAAGGCCAATGTGACCTTGACCTTTCACCTAGCGAGTCCAAAATAAATAGGGTTCTTCCTCTCACTAATGCCAACCTACCTATTAAGTTTCATGAACATGAGCCAAACCATTATCAAGTTATCATCCGGAAACCAATTGTTTTGATTTATTATGTTCAGGGTCACTGTGACTTTGACCTAGCGAGTCTAAAATAAATAGGGTTCTTCCTCTCACAAAGGCCAACCTACATATGAAGTTTCATGAATGTGGGTTGAACAGTAGTCAAGATATCATCCGGAAACCAATTGTTTACAATTTACTATGTTCAAGGCCACTGTGACCTTGACCTTTGACCAAGCAAGTCCAAAATTAATAGGGTTCTTCCTCTCACCGATACCAACCTGCCTATGAAGTTTCATGAACGTGGGATGAACCATTATCAAGTTATCATCCGGAAACCAATTGTTTACACCTGCCCGCCCGCCATTCATCAAACTATAAGTCGAGTTTGACTTCGTTACAACTCAACTAAAAATTGCTCTTGCTGCTGATCACATGCTGATACACTCATCTGTTTTGACAATTTGAGCCAGGTGAGCGTTTTAGGCTTTCTTGAGCCTCTGGTTTACCTTAACATCAGCAGCATAAGTGGGGTGGGGACTTATCCTCCTCCCATTTTTTTTCTGAAAAGTGTTAACCATATATAATTTCATACCTGAAAACCCAAAGACTGGTTCATGCACTCTCACTCCCCCCCCACCTCCCCCACCCCTCACCAATTTAGTTTACAATCCTCCATGACTCTCTCTCTCTCTGACAGTTATTTTACCCTGGGTTGTTCCCACTTTTAATTAACAGATCTCTATTGATTAGTTCTTTATCAATTCCCTCACTTCGCAACTCACTTTTCTAACAACATTAAGATATCCCTACCATTCCCATACACTCCATTGATGTCCAGTGGCCCACCATCCCCATGCCTCAAATTACACTGCCTGCAAGCCTCTGTCTCCTCCACCTGCACACCCTGACTCACACACACACTTGAACACCTCTACTAACCAAACATGTACTTACCTCCATCTGCACACCCGTTGAACACTTACCATCCATGTTTACAAATACAATAACCTAAAACAACCGAAACACGTGGACAAAAGCAACATAAAATAAATCAGTTAAAATTCTCAACATTGCAAAAAAACCTTACAAACTAAATATACACAGTGGAGCCCTGTTAAGTGAATAGCCACTTTGCCAATGACAATTATTCAACTGCGGTAACAGGAGTATTCAATTAACAGAGATTATGCCACTTTTCTGTATTCTAGAGATAAAATTGGCATTTATTCTATTATATCTTGTTTAACAGAGCTCCATGAGCTCTGTCAAACAAGATATAATAGATTAATTGCCTTTATTTGATGTACTGAGGCCAAATAGGTCTATAAACAAAGAAACACTGGGGAGAGATGGGGTAATTTCTCAAAAGGTTACAAGATTTTTATTCAATTAATAGGAGTTTACTCTATAACATATATTCAATTAACAGGTCAAATTTGTACTGGAGGTATGGTAAATGGTTTTTGATGGGCAATTATATTCAATTAACAGGGTTATTCAGTTAAGAGATATCTAATTAAGTGGGCCACACTGTATATGAAACCCTCCTGAAATACAACTAGATAATCTCAAAGTGCTTTTAAACAGCTCTGCAAACAATAATTCTAAGACTTTTCTTCATGAGTAGTTGCTCACTTAGTTGTGTATCTTTTGATCTGAAAACCCTGCTAATCCTTTACTCAATGTAATGGCCAAAACCGGCCAGCACTATTCTCAAAAATCGCCAATTAATTTTCATTACATTCTCATTTTTTGTCTCAAAAACATAGGTTATGACCCCTCTTTGGAACAAACTCGTCAAGCTCGTTCCAAAGAGGGGTCATAACTTATGGGTTTTTTTTAGACAAAAATTTGTTTTTTCAAATTAGTTATTCAAGAATTTTGTTAACAAGTGTTGCCTGCTTTTCATGTTAGGTAAAGGGTTAAACAACTTACAAACACTAAACCATTTACCATACCATCAGTACAAGTAGGACCTTTTAATTGCATACAGGTTATTGGAGTGAATTGGTGTTAATTGAAAAAAATATTGTAATCTTCTAAGAATTATTCCAACATCCACTTTATTCCCCACATATATGAACATTTTTTGCCTCAATGCATCTAATACAGGCATCTAATGCATTATATCTTGTTTGAGCTCACTGAGGTCTGTCAAATAACATACCATAGAATAAATGCTTAGTTTAGAGCTAGAAGATACAGAAATGACCCAATTCTAGTTAATTGTATACTCCTGTTAATTGAATTTTTTTCTCTGTCAAAGTGGCTATTTGGTTAACCCTTTACCCACCACAGACAATATTAAAATAAATTATTTTAATTACTGACTTTTAAAATTTTTAAAAACATTTCAATAAAACCATGTCATGTGACCCCTCATTGGAACGAGCTCAATGAGCTTGTTCCAATGAGGGGGTCACATGATATGGTTTTGTTGAAAAAACCTTTAAGCATGTTTTTTTCAACTGCTCAATTTGTAAATTGTTAACAGGATGCCACTGTACATAAAAATGCAGTTCCTAGACAACTCATATCCTGGCCGATTCGTACCCTGGACAATTCTTACCCTAATATCAAGGTATGAATTGTCTCTCGTAAAGGTACGAAGTGTCCAATGTAAAGGTACAAATTGTCTAGTACAAAGGTACGAACAGTCTCATGAATTATCATAAAGAAGGTAAAACACGTTTTAGATGGAATCATTGCTTTTTGGCTTCGCACCTTTCGGACCTGCACTTTTTGGCCTCGGGGTTTGGAGCTTTTGGGCCTCGGGAATCATTCAGGCTGTGTTAATGACTTTTTTTCCATGTTAATGCCATAATGGGCAAGAACAAAAATAAAAACATTTTACAAGTTTCATTTTTATTATATTTTCATGTGGAATCGACAAAATTGTACTTAACTACATATTCGTAGATATTACGTTTCACCACAAACAGGTGTGAACATTGTTATGTGCTTATAATAATTTGATAGTGTGGCAGATTAACTTCTCTGTCCAGATGACGACAGGGCAATGAATTGTTTACTCCGAGTCTGTGACAAGCTGTACAGTCCCGTTTTTTTGTGGTGCTGATCGAATCTGACTGAAGTATGATGTGTTTTTTTCATTTTTGTATTTCACGTTTTTTCTGAATTTTATTATCTGCATCTGACTATAATTGATTGAGATAATGGAGCACTAAAGTATCTTTAATTAATATTTTCTGGGTCAGATTCGGTATTTCAAGTCAGATTCGGTATTTTGTGACACCGACGAAAAGTGCCGAAAGAAAGTACAGCGGTGACACCGTCGCCCGGGGCACTGTGTTTTTCAGAAATGGAGACAACTGTAGCTTGAAAATAAATAATAACAAGAAACAATTGAGTGAAGAGATGTATCCAATTAAAATGTTATCAATGAAATAAAACCTACGTTTTCTTTTCTTTCACCTTTAATTACAACTCACATAAGTAACAAGGTTAAAAGTCCACTCTAGGCCCCGCCTCCACAATCGATTTCAAAACGTCAGTCATCACTGGAGCTGGTTTGATGGATAGGTTTCTAGACAACTCGTACCCACGGCAACTCGTACCAGTCAAGTCGTACCCAAAATTGGACGACTCGTACCCATTTTCGGCTGGACAACTCGTACCCACAATTGGACAACTCGTACCCATGGTTGGACAACTCGTACCCATGGCTGGTCAACTTGTACTTGGTGTTTAATTGTATGGGCGAAGGCCGTTAATGGCCTAAGAACTATAGAAGCGGGGTTTTTGCTTTTGTTTCATCCGTTTAAGGTGCTATAATAGTAATGGAAATCAGTTTACTTTGAAATTCCTTCGTCAGATATTCCACGAATATGAATGAAATATACACAAAGTTTACGTCTAAATGACGGCTGTGATACACAGAACAGGAAACATATATTCATTGGCCGTACTTTGTTGATAGCAGGTACCAGTGGTTCCTGAAAGTCTGCAATCGTATTCGTTCGAGAACTGGCGTGAATGACATCCCCCCCCCCCTCCAACCCCGACACCCGGTTTCTGTGCTTCACTTTTGGGAAATAGAGTACTGGAAAAAACTAAAAGGCCTCGCATCTAGGCCTAGGCTCTGCAAGTTATCAGGGTGAAAACCATAGCCTTCGTCGCATTAACTCTTGCCTTTCCTAATTAATTATGCCACTCTCCACCTTTACATTATTTTTCGTGTGGAAAAGTTACATCACTGGTGAGGCGCCACTCCGGTCATGCGAAAAAGGATTTCATTGTGAATTGAGAGTCCAGCCGGATTTTGTAATTGAAGCGTAGCACATTTACCCGCTGGGAAGAAAAACAGCAAACAATGACCAGTGATAGACTGAATCAAGAAGATCACAAATGATGTTCATTTAAAAAAAAATCTAATTAAAAAGCTCTAATACATCTCTCTCTCTCTGAGTCCACCAGCTCGCATCAACTGATTTCTGTCGGAAATTTTATGGTCAACACCGACACACCTGAAAACTCGACAGTCATTTAATTTAGACTTACCCGGCAGTGCCAGGTGTGAGATCACGAAGAATTATCCCGAAATGATGATTTCGCGCGCCGAAGGCGCGCAGGGACGGTATGGGGGACAAGCCCCTTTCGACCCTCTGTGGCTGTATAGGATGGCACTCACATGTCAAGGCGTGTTGAAGGAGGAAAAGGATCCGATACTCGGCAGGTGTCTTCGGTAGTGTCCAGTTGTGGATGGGTAGTATCATTGGCAGATGTCGGTTGAACCCTCGAGTGAGGACCAGTGTGGGAGGTTGGGTCCTCTCACAAAGAATTATTTTCTATCGTCTATTACCTTATAGTCGATTGGTTTCGGGTATTTTGGGTACGACTTGACTGGTACGAGTTGCCGTGGGTACGAGTTGTCCTGATACCGATGGATACATGTTTTCGTAACATTTTCTCCATGTAAATCTCCAGCAGGGGTATGGCACTCTCCAGTACGAGGCCTACCTGAATATAAAAAGAAATAAAAATTATCAAGAAAATATTTCATAATTTTCTCTGACATTGGTTACGGAAATCGCTCACAATCTGAGGATGAGAAATTGACATCAGCTGATTAAAAATCTTGTGATGCAGTCATTGAAAGTCGTGCTAAGTTATTCGAGTGCACGAAGGTACCAATCAAGAGAAAGACAAGTGTCATCGCAAAAACTATTCAAGGTTTCCTATCTTAATATAATTTTATTTAAGAAAGTTATGTTCTTCATCCTTTGATTGAGTAACCAGTATGCTGTGGTTTTTGCAGCCTATTTTCGTTGGTGGTTATCAATTCAATGGGTACGGTTCGTCCAGTGGCAGTTTGGCCCGTAGCTTTTCGCACCATTGCAATTTGCACCCCTCTCTCTCCATAATATTCGGTTTTGCTGATACCTTCCCCTCCTTCAGTAGTTCAGCGATCTGAACGTAGTGACTACCCCTCTACATTCAGATTCCTCCCATTCAAATCTGTTGTAAAATTCCCTAATAAGTTTTATTGGGGACTCAAAACACAAAAATATATAAGAATATATATCATGCTTTCGCCCTTATTACCTGCTGTACACATATTTCCTTACATTTGGGCAGAGTTTATTGATCCAAACTATGTTTTATCCTTTACTTATCAGGATTTGAACATGTGAAGTGTCAACAGCGCTTACAGTACAAGTCGCCGTGGATTGGTCGTAATCCACACGTGGACAGTTGTGTCCACGCATCTGTTTAACAGGTAGTAAAAATCATCATTAGCAAAATTTTAATTAATGAAGCACCAGGTTGTACCCGGGGCTTCATTAATTAAATTTTTGATGATTATAATTAGTGTTTGGAATCTAATATTATTGCGTGCATGGAAATATTGCCCATGCGTGGAAAGTGACCAGTCCACGGTGCCTACATGTACAGTAATGTAGATATCGTCCATGTTTTTTGCACAACCAGGAGTTGCTGCTGAAACAAATATCAATGTGGAAACTGAAATACAATCCCATTCGCGCAGGGGAGGTCGATTATGATCATTGCATTGGGGTTTTTAATAGTTACCGTTTCCGCCCATGTTCAAATCTCGACAAATACAGGATATAGCATAGTTTGGATCTATAAACTCTGCACAAATGTAAGGAAATACGTGTACTATCGATTGTAGTTGGTAATAAGGGCGAAAACTTGACATATATTCTTATTTTTCGTGTTTTGAGTTCCCAATAAAACTTATTAGGGAATTTTACAACAGATTTGATTGGAAGGAATCTGAATATACGTGCATATAGCCACTAGGTTCAGATTTCTGTACTACCTTATTAGCTTAATTTGACAAAGTCAAGATAAGCTATTGCCATCACAAGTGCGGAAGTCTGTGAGTCAGTTAACATTTTCCTTTAGCACAGGCTACACCCCGTAGTTCTCTGATCGTCACAAAATTTCATATGCAGGTTTGTGGACATGTCTAGATGAGAATGGCTGCTTTTGGTCTTGATCTGGCAACCGTGATGGCTTCCCAAGCCCGAAACCCAAAAACTTTTAGTACAGTCTACAGGACAGGTCGTATTTAATATGGAGCAATTTCATTGTAACTTGGTAGGATGACTGCGTATGATGTCGAGATGAGAACTTCCCCATTTGGTCGCGATCTGTGAACTGTGTTGGCTTGCCAAACCCAAAACCCGAAAACCTTTAACACAGTCTACAGATTGTATTTATGGAGGAATTTCATTGTAACTTGGTAGGATGACTCCATATAATGTGTAGATGAGAACGTCCCATTTTGTCATGATCGGTCAACTGTGATGGCTACAGGGGCCCAAAAACCTTCAGCACAATCTGCAGGTCGTATTTATGAAGGGATTTCATTGTAATTTGATAAGATGACTCGTTTTGGAATAACTTCATTGTAACATGGTAACTTTGGTTGACACACATTAACTGTGAGGGCTACATTAACCCACCCCTCAATTCTTTAAGTACAGTCTACACCTCAAATTATTTTTATTGAAAACATAGCCTACAGGGAACAGAAATTAACATATTCTCAATTATCACAATTTACCCGAATACCGTGAAAATAGGTGACAAAATTGACTTATTATTCATTGGGTTTTTACTTGAGTTAACTAAAGTCATTTACAGTGTTAAGAAACAATTCAAACTGGAATTATTTACTTTGACACGCATATAATTTTACAACAGACTCAAGGCAAGAAATCATTGTCTGAAACTTGAAACTCTTGAGATACCTGGTACTTTATGCAAATACATGTACATTGCACCCTGGAAATTAGAGTTTATTACACACATGTGTTGCAATGGAAATGGAGTTCCTTCCCAACAATGATGGATGCATTAATTAACACAGGTGAGTTGCACTATATTCGCAGTTTATTGAGTTAATATATAAGATACTTTTTGGGATTCCGATTAAATGAATGTTTCCTGCTGCAATTTGACAATAATTCTGTTTCACCATCCAGTATCCACTTACATGTACTGTAGTTCCATCAGTTGAGTTGAGTAAATTACAGTTTCTAGCAATTAGAGACAGAGAGTGCTGATATCCAGGGCTAGGGAGAGGAAATTGTGGCCCCGAAGTTAATTTTGTGAGGGCCCCCTTTTTAATAGTGTCGGGATACTGATGCAGATGCCGAAAGCCATCTGTCACGACTGTCAAAGGCAAGAGCAATAATAGGGGAGGGTGGGGGAGAATCCCCAAAAGATTTTTCAAATCAGTTATTAAATGGAGACTTCTCACGACTTTTTCGGATTAAAAAAATAGCGTTATCTTTTCCTGTCAAAATGGTGTTTTTTAGCAGTATGTTGAAAATTTCCAAGTTCATCAGTGAGTTTCTGGTGATCAAGAGTTATAGCTTTTGACTGCAGAATTCTTGAAGTAATAACTTTATTACGTCAAATTGATTCAATAAAGAATCATTCAATCCTAAATTACAACCATTGACCAAGTGCAGAGCTCCTTTCACGATACAGCCCTCCTTCTTAACTGTTGACATGGGAGTCAGAAATATGGAGGGCCCCAGTCCAAACATGGCGTGAAAGCCCATATTTTAATTTTTGGTTTGGTACATCCCCTAACTAAAGAATTCAGGACTTCAGGGCCACCCACCAAGTTCTGAGCCCCAGGGTTAATTCCATATGCCCCCACCCTCTCCCTGGTCAGGTTACTATCAAAGATTGAATTGGACTTGGATATCTCGACAAAGTGTCATGTTCTGTTTTATTTTATAAATGGGACAATTTCAAGTTTTTATTTGATACAAATACATATACTGCAAAATAATCTTCCAATAAGCAGTGCATGCATTATGTTTGTACAATGACAATCAAAACCATAAACCAAGGTTTTAAAAAAAAACCCTGAAACCAACCTGAATTTTCAAACTGCACAGCTCTGTCCTTCTGTTTGGTTTTTATAGCCCCCCCGATTTCATTAGTTATCGCTGGGTACATATTTTTCCCAGTTGATTTTGGGCTTGTAACTTTTCAGACCATTCCTTGTGCCTTATTAGTGTTTTTGGCTCTTCTCTTTTCTTCTTTCTTCCTCTCTCTCTCTCTCTGCAAGATTCCTTGTTTCAAAACAACAGTTATTATGCCCAGTCAACCGACGCGCACAATCATTGTACATGCTGTGATTGTCAAATAAATTAGGTCTGGCATGTTTAATCGAGAAGTCAGATTTCATTCGATTTCAATTTCCAAAAGTCGACTTTAATCATTCACTGTGACCTCTGGAAACAACAATAAGGAAAGTGTTTTACATGTATGGGTTCACATCACTTCTTTTCAGATTAGTTATTACAGTTGCATTCATCGAATGTCAATTCTTTGTCAATTCTACACACTGAATTAAGCGACATAAAATTTTAGATCGCAAATCCTCAGTGAAAAGAAAGTCACATTGTTTTGTCAGTCGACAATGAATACATAATAATTTCAGCTGCACATATAAAATTACTGAACCTCACAGACAAAAATAAAACCACTTGTGTGTTTCCAGGTACCCAATCAACCTTGTTTTAACCCTTAAGGGCCTGGACAATTCCAAGAGCCCACAGCCTCTATACGGCCAGTGGCTTAGCTGTGGTTTCTAGTCAAGTCTTGGCTGCCTGTTAAGGCAGCCAAGACTTGACTAGAAACCACTACCTACCTAATTTATATGTTGTCAACAGGACCTCCTCATGATGGCATGTTAAGGGCCCCTGTACTGAGGTTGTAAAAGTCGGAAACAGTCCTTTAAAGGTTGAGCATGCTGTCCTATAAAAAGTTTTCATCACCTTCATGTGTATATCATAGGTAAAATATGTCTGCAGTCATTGATACAGATGATCAAGAGCATGGGAACCAAATGGGATGTGTCATTTGGGGATACTCCAGATAGATTGGTTTGTATGCAAGTCAGTTTGAGGCTTTTGGGGAAAATTTGGGCAGGCCAACAGGCTGTGGGTGTCAAAAAGGTGAGTGTTCAAACTATTAATCATAATTATTAATATATCAATGAGCCTATGCACTCGGTACTGTGGCAAGTCATTCTAGATGTGCCATTTGGTCAGAATCAACCACCCTCCCTAATGTGCGTAATAGGACAATTCTAGTTTACATCTTGCTTCAGTATTATTAAACAACCTAATGTCATATTTTCGCTTGCCTTACTTAATTGAACCTGTTTCCCATGTCACTGATCTCTTGAAGTTAAACAGCTTATTGTCTCTCTCAGCATTTTAAGTTAATCTGTCCCAATGCAAAAAATTAACAAAGGTGACAAGAAGCATCTGAACTGCACCAAATTATTCTAGAGTGTAGGTTTGTGAATGAGATGCATGTCTATCACACCCCTTCCCAAGGCCATGGAGCCTCATAGCAATTATCAGAGGCAAAATAATACCCTGATACATTGTAATTGATGCAGGAAAGGATTAATATGAAGATACAGCTTGAGGCACAAATGATGAAAAGTATTTTCCTTATTATCCCTGCATTTTCAAAAATGCAGGGATATAGTGAATTGTTATTAGTGACGATCTCCATCTGTCTGTCTGTCTGTCTGTCTGTCTGTCTGTCTGTCTGTCTGTCTGTCTGTCTGTCTGTCTGTCTGTCTGTCCATCCGTCAAAAATGCTGGGATATAGTGAATTGTTATTAGTGACGATCTCCATCTGTCTGTCTGTCTGTCTGTCTGTCTGTCTGTCTGTCTGTCTGTCTGTCTGTCTGTCTGTCCGTCCGTCCGTCCGTCCGTCCGTCCGTCCGTCCGTCCGTCCGTCCGTCCGTCCGTCCGTCTGTCCATCCATCCATGTCTGTCCATCTGTCTGTCCATCCATCCATCCATCCATCCATCCATCCATCCATCCATCCACCCATCATCCATCCACCCATCCACCCATCCATCCATCCATCCATCCACATCCATCCATCCATCCATCCTAGGTATAATTTTGAAACTTACCATACTTCTTAAGTATGGTATAGAGATGACAAAAATAGGTTTAGTTTGAATTTTTGTCACCAGGTGGTTCCAGTGGTACTACTTAAGACTGAGCTAAAATACTGCTTTCTGACGAAAGGCTCCTAGGATATGTAATTTTAGTTATTTGAAGTGTGTTCATATGTTCAGGTAGACTCTCTAGATGTGCATAAAGGTTTCATATTTTTGATTCAGCCCTCATGTGGCACCACCTGTAGTGTCACTTTTGTCTTTAGAGAATCGGTTTCCGGCAAAAGGGGTTTTAATTTGAAAGGTTGAAAGTGTCTTACTGGTAATATGTTCAGATAGGGTCTTTAGATGTGCATACATGTAAATGTTTTGGATTTTTGATTCGGCCCCCATGTAGCACCCGTCGCCACTTTTGTCGTTAGAGAATCAGTTTCCAGCAAAAGACTCCTATGGGTTTTAATTCGAAACGTTGATAGTGAGTTCATATGTTCAGGTAGGGTCTCTAGATATGCATAAAGGTTTGGAATTTTTTATTTGGCCCCATGTGGCGCCCATAGCTCCATTCTTGTCATTAGAGAATCAGTTTCTAGCAAAAGGCTCCTAGTGGTTTTAATTTAAAATGTTGAAAGTGTGTTCATATGTTCAGGTAGAGTCTCTAGATGTTCATAAATGTTTGATTCGGCCCAGTGTGGTGCCTGTAGCACCACTTTTGTCATTAGAGAATCGTTTTCCACTGAAAGGCTCCTAAGTGTTTTTATTTGAAATTCTGAAAGTGTGTTCATATGTTCAGGTAGGGTCTCTAGATGTGCATAAAGGTTTGGGATATTTTTATTCAGACCCGTGTGGTGCCCATAGCACCACTATTGTCTTTAGAGAATTGGTTTCCCTCGAAAGGCTCCTAGGAAATAACACTTTGGTTGTATGTGAATTGATTTGTGACCATCATGATGGCAAACTGAAAATGTGGTGATACACCATAGTGTGCTTTGCACACAATTGACTCCATTCCAGTTGTTGTTTCTAGAGGTCACAGAGTATGATTAAAGTCGAGTTAGTCGACTTCCAATTGATTATTTTCCTTCAAAGTTGATTATGAAGTTTCATTAATCATGACAGCTCTAAATACAGTTAAAACTAGAAGTCCTGTCACGAACTGTGCGCTTATCTAGGCTTAATTGCACGTAGGAATTGCGTGCAATTGCCATATCGAATGGCATCCAAAGCACAGCGGGTTCTCCTGGTTACTCATAGCAAACGCGTTACCCGGAGGTCCATTGGCTGAAACATTGCTTGTGCACAGGCCATATGTACAGAATTTGATTGCCCTACTATGGTCATAACTCGTAGATTAACGCGCAGATCGTGCTATTTGTGCGCATTTCATAACAGGACTTCTAGTTTTAACTGTAGAATCATGATTGGAATTCAGATTATTCCTCTTGCATGCAGTCTGATTTTTTCTGTGACTTTAATGCTTTCTCGCAATTTATGTGAAGTAGAATTGTGTGACTCAATTGAGAGTCATTCTGTAAAATACAAAATTTTAACAAGAGATGATATTGTGCATGTGTTTTATAAGTTACTAGCGGGTGATACTCGGCGTTGCACGGGAGAAGATGGTTATATCAGCCGTTTTTGAAATAGAAGGTCAAGGTCACCAAGGTCAAGGTCACCCCACAACCCGATAAAGTCAAAATGATCGATGGGTCAATATACCCGCACATATGAAATTTTAGCCCGATCGGCTCAACCGTTTTCTAAATAAGACTCAACTGAGAGTCACTCTGTAAAATACAAAATTTTATCAAGAGATGATAATATGCTTGTGTTTTATAAGTTACTAGCGGGTGATACCCGGCATTGCACGGGAGAAGATGGTTTTATCAGCCGTTTTCGAAATAGAAGGTCAAGGTCACCAATTTCAACGTCAAGGTCACTGCGCAACCCGATAAAGTCAAAATGATCGATGGGTCAATATACCCGCACATATGAAATTTTAGCCCGATCGGCCCAACCGTTTTCGAAAAAAGACTCAACTGAGAGTCACTCTGTAAAATACAAAATTTTATCCAGAGATGATAATGTGCATGTGTTTTATAAGTTACTAGCGGGTGATGCCCAGCGTTGCACGGGAGAAGATGGTTATATCAGCCGTTTTCGAATAGAAGGTCAAGGTCACCAATTTCAAGGTCAAGGTCACCCCACAACCCAATAAAGTCAAAATGATCGATGGGTCAATATACCCGCACATATGAAATTTTAGTCTGATCGGCCCAACCATTTTCGAAATAAAAGGTCAAGGTCACCAATTTCAAGGTCATGGTCACCCCACACGGGCACAGCACCCATCCCATGTTACTCGCAGGGACGAATTACCGCCGTGTAGAAAATTTGAGTTTGATTGGTTGAGAAATGGAGGAGTCCACCCGGAACAAAGATAGAGAGAGAGATAGAGATATAGATACAGACATTCGCATTTATATATTAGATTGTGATGAGTTGATGGTAACATGGCCTGGGGTTTGCGGCTTGGAGCTTATGTTCAACCGAGACGTGAGGCGTCGAGGTTGAACATATGATCTGAGCCGCAAACCTCAGATCATGTTACCGTCAACTTGTCACAATAACGTATATGTTCCAGTAAGACACTACCCATAGCCCAAAACCTACATCGTGAAACACGAGAGGCTTATTTACTAAACTTGTGATCGTTAAAAGTTGCCTTGTTCAAGGCAGCTTTTAACGATCTCAAGTTTAGTAAATAAACCTATCGTGTACCCCACCACTGGATAAATGATCAATAAACCAGATAAACTCATTCCATCTCAGTTCAAATCGTAAATCGGTTTTGTAATTTAAACAACACTTCATCCGGAACAATGTCTGCTGCACATGTGAAAAATCCAGAAAAATGAAATTCCTTGCTAGTCACTCCTTTGATGAAACAATTACGAAATGGGCGAGGTCATTTCAAATATGTTGCGTTGTGATGTCAGACAGTAACATTTGCCACTTGAGCCGTAAACATAGAATATACTAAGTGAGCTCTCGTCCAATCAGAGGAGGAGGATTTTAGTCTTATTGGAACATTAATATTTAAATTTAATAGCTTTTGGCCATATTTGAATGCGATATATTTTTGAAGACCAGATTTACAGGCCTTTAAACTATCTTTTAACTGAATTGCAGTCACCCCTGGAATGACTAAAAACTTTATGTACAATGTACTACAAGGATGTAGTATTTGTTAATAAATATAATGGATTGGCAGGCCCACATGCCATGGCGTGGCTACATATAATGTATCTGTTTAGTGAATATTAGCCTACTTATGCAAACATGATATTAATTATGCCCAGATGAAAATTAACCAGTTTGCCAATATAATACAAATTAAAAATACTTGTTACACCTGGCTAAACCCCTACTTCAAAGGAGTGGAGGCTATATTGCCATTACCCAGTACGTCCATCCGTCAGATATTTTTGTGCATGAAGAAAATCTTGTATTTGTTAACCAATTTCAATCAAACTTCTCAGACATTATGACTGACATGCACATATTCCAAAAATTGTTATCTGTGGCAATTTTAAAGCGGGTTATCTCCATTGAACTCAGATTTATTATGGATTTCCTTTGAGATTCTTGTGTCTGAAATTCCTCCTCATTGGTGAACTGATTTTTTTGAAACTTCGCAAACATGATCACTGATGAGTGAACATGTGCATATTTACAAATTTATATAAACTAGGTTATCTCCCCTTCAACTTCAAATTTAATTTTGATTTCTATACAAGATTCTTGTTTGCGCAACCTCTCCTACATTTATCATCCAATTTTGCTAAAACGTTTTATACATTACAATTAACAAGTGGCCACGTGCATATTCCAAAATTTTGAACTGCGACCGTTTTAACCAGGTTATCGCCTCTTTAACTTATGAAGATTTAATTCAGTTTTCTATATGGGATTCTTTTGTATGCAACTCCTACATTTTTCAACTGATTTTGATCAAACTTCTCATTCATTATGACTAGCAGATGGAAATATGGATTTTCCAAATTTTTAATCAGCGGCAATTTTAACTAGGTTATGTCCCTTGAACTTATATTTATTATGGACTTCGAGATGAGAATCTTGTTTGCGGTACTCCTACTTGAATGAACCAATTTTGATGAAACATTTCAAACATGTCGTCTAATGCGTGAAATTGCACAAATTTCAAAATTTTCTGTCTGAAATGATTTTAACTAGGTCATCTCCTCTTCAACTTTGAAAATTTGATTTTGATTTCTATTAAAAGATTCTTGTGTGTGTAACCTCTTCTACATTTATCAACCAATTTTGCTGAAACTTTTTTATCATTGCAATTAACAAGTAGACATGCGCTTATTTCAAAATTTTGATCTGTGACAGTTTTAAACAGGTTATCTCCTCTTTAACTTAATGAAGATTTAATTTAGAGTTCTATATAAGATTCTTGTGTGCACAACAGCTCCTCCTATATTTTTCAACTGATTTTGATCAAACTACTCATACATTATGACTACCAGGTGGAAATTAAAAATCTTTTGATACATGGCAATTTCAACCAGGTTATCTCTCTTGAACTTATGTTTATTATGGACTTACTGTTGAGAATCTTGTTTGCGTAAGTCCTGTGTACATGTAAATGAATCGATTTTGATGAAACGTCTCAAACATGACCTCTAATGTGGGAACATACGCAACTTTTAAAAGTTTCCATCTGTGATGATTTTAACTAGTCAATCTCCCTTTCAACTTAGTAAATTGTTTTTTGATTTCTGCTAGATATTCTTGAGTGTGCAATTCCTCCCACATTTATCAACCAATTTTGATGAAACTTCTCATAGTCATTACGAGTCTACAACTAACAAATAGACATGCACATCTTACAAATTTTTTAATCTGTAATAGTTTTAACCAGGTTATCTCCTATTTAAATTAGAAGATTTAATTTAGATTTCTATATGAAACGCTTGTGTGTTCACCTTCTACCATTTATGAATCTATTTTGATGAAATTTCTCAAACATAAAATTTACCAAGTTGGCATGCACATATTCACAAATTTTTAATCTGCACCAACTTTAACCCTTTACCCAACGCAGACGATATCAAAATTTATTATTTTAAATATCACTTTCTAAAATTTTTCAAAAAATTTCAACAAAACCATATCATATGACCCCTCGTTGGAACGAGCTCAATGAGCTCATTCCAATGAGGGGTCACATGATATGGTTTTGTTGAAATTTTTTGAAAAATAATATTTTTTCAACTGCTGAATTTGCATATTACGCGGGCGGGTGCGGGCAATTCGTTGGGTAAAGGGTTAATGAGGTTATCTACAATGGAAAGGGCACAGCCCCTTTCCCAAAGAGGGCAGAAGAATCCCCTGAAAAGTTCACACATGACTGATCGGGTTGTGATCCACCATCCACTTGTGAGTCCTCTAGAAAAGTGAGCTGACTCTGATCCGAGGTATAAATAGATGGCAAACCTTGATTCCATACTTTTAATGTCGCTGCAAAATGCCTGAAAGTGGCTCCAGTCAACTAACAAACAACTAAAGTTTGTCTTTGAGCATTCTAAATTTCAGTTGTTATTTATTTATTTATTTGTTTATTTTGTTTTATTTTATCTCCAGAACCACACATCAACATATTTTGATATCAATTGGATAAACAACATCCTTAGGGGGATAAGATTCAAGTTTGTTCAAATCAGGTCCCTGGATTTATATTTGGAGGACATGAATTTCAACTTTATGCAGCCTGATGAAAATTTTAAAAAATCTTTTTCTGTTTCACCAGCCATAATGTTTTGATATTTGGTGTACAAAATCCTTTTGAGGGTCAGATTCAAGTTTGTTCAAAGCAAGTCCTTATGTTAAAATTCCAACACCTAATGGAAGAAGCTCAGATGTTTGCTTAGTTCAATATAAGGAAAGTTCTTTAAAATTCTTATTCAGGTTCACCAGTCTGATTCTTTCGATAGTTGGCAATACTTCTTAGGGGGTCAAATTCAAGTTTGTAGTAGTCAAGTTCCCAGGTTCACAATTTTCTTTGTCAGATCAGTCAGTCAAAATGTTTTGAAATTTCATATAGTATACAGATTCCTTTGAGGGTCAGATTCAAGCCTGTTCAACTCAGGTTCCTGCCAACCTGGCCTCTGGTCATTTTAACCCTTTCTACTTTAGTACTCTGCATTTTGTGGAAATTTGTAATTTTCTGTTCATATGAGACCAAAAAATAATGGTTTATTACATGCAATAAAAAGACATGGTTGGTAACATGGCCCGGGTCATATAGTGTTCCCCTTGTCTGTCCATCATTCCATCAATCTCATTCTGTCATTTCTTGACACTTTTATGATCAAGTTCGCAAACCGCTGAAACGAGACTGATCTGTTGATCAGGGGAGGAGTGATGACTCCTAATTAGTTATTTTAACAAATTCTCTTTCATCAGCAGAATAACTTCAACAAATATTAATTGATTGGTCCAATATCCAGTATTTGAGTTGAACTAAAAAACCTACAGGTCTAGTTTGAAAACTTGCCTGGTCTGATGATTAGGAGTAAAGTTTGGGCTTCTAATCAGTTGATTGAAACAGATTTTTCGTTCTTTAGCGCGATAACATGAACAAAAATTATTGATTGAGCCTATATCTAGCAGAGATGGGCGGTATTGGAATTTTGAGTTTGGTATCGGTATTTTTTTTGGGGGGGGGGAGGGGAGGCTTGAAGGGGGGGGGGGGGTGAGTATACTTCGGTATCGGGTTCAGTATTTGGTATTGGCTTGATTGAGATTTGCTGATAATACCAAAGAGGAATTCACATCAGGAAAAACAGAACAAGTTATTGTAGTATCATTCTACCACAGTGCTATAGATGCCACTGCCAATGAACTCAACAGAGGCATTCTTTTATGACCACAAATCATATCTACAGTAATTTTAACTTGTTCTAAACGCACCTTAATGTTTGAAGACCTATTTCAAGCTTTCTGATCTCAAACCATGTGCCCCTACCATGCCATTTTTAGGAGGTTCTGATGACTATAGACAAAACACCTGGGCAGTGATTTCTAGAAATCACTGCTAAGCAATTGGACATACATGTATACAGGTTGTAGTCTCATGGGAATGCAGGACAGTTGCCAGGCCCATTGAGGGTTAACAAAACTAAAAAGAAAATCACTCACTTTGTTCATGAAAATGAACCTTTTAACTGTTATCAAGCCTTAACAGGGACTTATAAATCATGAATGTAGGAAAATTTGAACATTCAGACGGTTTTGGTATTCAACGATTGGTTCGGTTCGGTTTTTCGGTGTCCCATGATATCGATATTGGTTTGGTTTTTCGGTATATTGCTCATTTCTAATAACCAGGGGCATGGTGGCTCAGTAGGTAGAGGTGCAGGTTGCAATCTGAGAGGTCCTCGGTGTGAATCCCAGCTGTGGCAACCATGTTGTGTCCTTGGTCAAGACACTTCACCCCCATTGCCCACGTGGGGGCATTGTGGCATTGTGTACTAAGGCGTATTTCTGCATGTCCATGGTGCATTTGTCTTCAACCAATGCTAACCATGCCTGTGTGGAGTATTTGGGGAGCCTGACAGTTGCTCGCCGTTGCTTGGAGGTTATCTCTGGGTACTCCGGCTTCCTCCACCCGTAAAACTATTGGACACGAGGTGACCTTGGCTGTCGAAAGTGTCGTTAAACCGCAATAAATAAATTAATCTCTAATATCCAGTATTTGAGTTTAACCAAAGAATCTACAGGCCAAGTTCAAAAACCAGGTCCGATAATTAGGGGTGGAGTTACATCTTCTACATCTAATTTGTTGCTTTTAATAAATTTTTCATTCACCAACATGATAACTTCAATAAATTTTAATTGATTTAGCTCATATTCAGTATTTGAGTTGAACTGAAGAATCTACAGATCGAGTTAAAAAAACCAACCTAGTCCAATGATTAGGCACAAAGTTATAGCTCGTAATTTGTCAATTTTAAAAAAATTTTCATTCCTCAGCATGATAACCTGAAAAAATATTCATTGATTGACCCAGTACCCTGTATTTGAGTTCAACCGAAGATTTATAGGTCAAGTTCAAAAATGAGTCTGGTCCCTTAATTAAGGATGGAGTTACAACTTCTAATTAGTAAATTTTTGTGAGTTTTTCGTTAGTTAGCATGATAACTTCAACAAATATTAAATGGTTGGGCCAATATTCGGCAATTGGTTAACTGAAGAATCTACAGATAGTAATCAGGTAAATGAAAGTTCAAAAATCATCCCACTCCGATAATTAGGGGGCAGAGTTACGACACCTACTTAGTGGATTTTAACAAACTTTTTGTTTGTTTGTGCGATAACTTCAAAAAATATTAATTGATTGGGCCAATAGTTGGTATTTGAGTTTGATCAAAGAATCTACAGGTCGTGTTTTCTTCCATCAAAAATAGTTGCCGTTGGCAACAACCATTGAACTTTGTATAGTCAGGCATCAGTATATTCCTCTGGCATGCCCTACAGGGCACATTTATGATAGGATCGCTTGAAATTTGGTATGCATGTTCTGGGTGGCTTCTAGATGTTAGCTGTTGATTTCTTTTCATTTCCATAAAAAATTATTGTTGTTAGCATCAGCCTTTGGACTTCATGCATTTTTGTAGCAACTTGTCACTTTTGCTCTCTCTGCAGGGTATATTTATGAATTTCCATAAAGATAAAAAGATCATTGCCACCAGCCAGGACCATCAAACTTAGTGCATTTGTGCATTAACATCTTCCTTTGGCATGCTTCAGAGGGCACATTCATTATCGGGTTGTTTAGAAACTTCATATGCTTATTCGGGGTGACAGAGATAGAACTACTGATTTTCTTTTCATTTCTATAAAAAAACTGGCTGTTAGCAGCAATCTTTGAATCTATTGCATTTGTGCATTTACATTCTTTTTTGATATGACCTACAGGGCACATTTATCGTAGGATTGTTTTTTGACTCGGCATGCTCATTGGGCGAAACCTCAACATGTAGATTAATTTCTGTGAAAAAAGTTGCCGTTCACAATGACCTCCGAACTTACTGCATTTGTGTATCAACATTCTTCCTTCAGCCAGCCTTACAGTTTACATTTAAAACTTGTGGATTGCTCTAACATTGGCACACACAGTGCTGTTATGTTGAAGTTTTGCCAAATGCCATTGAAACCAATGATCTTCAAATTTACCTTTTCAAGTTTGTCAAGTTGAGCTACAGTGTCATTGACACTTTCATTCTGAATTTTGTTGAAAAACATGACTGGCAGTGGCCATCTTGCATTCGGCATCACTGGATCTTTCTATTCAGTTCAGTCCCTTCTTGGATAAGTTGAGCTGCTGTGTCATTGACACTTTCATCTTTTGTGTTATCCATTGATGAATGATTGTGATAGTATAATTTGTTTGTGATGACAATGGGGAGGAAAGGGAAGATCACATCTTACCACTCGTATCAACTCAAAATTCTGTGAGTAGTAGGTTAAGTGCCCTCTCCACAGAACATTTCAAGGAAAAAGCTGAATGTCAATTTTGCACATCTGAAAGTACTGGGATTCACCTATTGACTGGAATTTTTCAGGAACAAAAGATAATAGCATTGCTGAATTCAAAAATGTGCACTAAATTTACTGAACGAGTTGTGGTTGGTTGCAGTTCCTGTTAGGACACTTATGATCATAGATATTTGACTGGAAATTATGACCAACGATTTTCTAGAAGCAAATTACGAGTGTGATTTCATATGCAGATTGTCTTCACCATTTGAGCTTCTGCTATTAAAGATTAAATCGTCAAATACAAGACCAGGTGTTACTCTTTAGCTCACATGTTTTAAAGCCAACATTATCGCCCACCTACTTTGTCGCCCTGATAAGCATTTTATCCCCCACCTCGCCGAGTGACAATCACAAACATCACCAATTCAAACAGCAACTGCACTCCTGTGATTTTTAAAAGGACAGGCCAGGATCAGTGGTCATACCATTCTTCATGTTAGACTAATGAAAGAGATTTTCCGCTGTGTATTTCTTTCCAGTATGATGATGTACCTGTACATGTATGTGTTAAGCTGATTTCTTTGAAAATGTTTCAATACTAATCTGATTAAATGACAAAGATAAAGATCAAACAACATAACTGTATATGTAATATACATGTATAATTTGTGTCACTTTACAATGTTTATGTAAAATACTCATAATGTACATGTAAAATTCTCATGTATACAGACCTTTTTTCTAAAATTAATGAGTATGAGTATTTTAAATTTGAGTAACAAATAGGTGTCATCCCAATAAGCCGAATGGATAAAATATCCCAAGCCAATCCCAACAAGATGAAAATTAATATTTGTCATTAATTATTGCAGAAATTTAGAAATAAGAAACAAAATGTTTATTCTTATGATGTTTTGTGTGTTTTTTAATTTTTTTTTTTCTATTTTCATGGATTTATTCTTTTCTTGTTCATTTTTTTTCTTTTCTTCTATTGAGAGTAAACGTACCCACATTTACTTTATCAAAATTATGCAAGCGTTTCCTTTCAAGTTAGTTATATATGTTTTTATGTGTACCCATACTATGTATGGTACACATAATGCCATCATCCGGGGGTGGCCATCCGTCGTTCGTCCATCCTTTGTCCGTCCTTCTGTCCATCTGTCCGTCCGGCGTCCGTATCCATTTCTTTGTCATTCGATAACTTGAAAAATATTGCTTGGATTGTCAAGTTACTTTATATTTGTGTTCAGGGTACTGATGTGCCGAGCTGTATAGTTTTTGGTGTAAATCTGAGTATTTGATCCTGAGATATTAACCCTTTATCCTTCAAATTGAAAATTCCTCCAATCCCTTTGGCATTCGATAACTTGAAAAATATTGCTTGGATTGTCAAGTTACTTTATATTTGTGTTCAGGTTACTGATGTGCCGAGCTGTATAGTTTTTGGTGCAAATCTGATAATTTGATCCTGAGATATTAACCCTTTATCCTTCAAATTGAAAATTCCTCCAATCCCTTTGGCATTCGATAACTTGAAAAATATTGCTTGGATTGTCTAGTTACTTTATATTTGTGTTCAGGTTACTGATTTGCTGAGCTGTATAGTTTTTGGTGTAAATCTGATGATTTGATCCCGAGATATTAACCGTTTATCCTTCAAATTGAAAATTCCTCCAATCCCTTTGGCATTCGATAACTTGAAAAATATTGCTTGGATTGTCAAGTTACTTTATATTTGTGTTCAGGTTACTGATGTGCCGAGCTGTATAGTTTTGTTTGTTTGTCCGTCTGTCCATCCATCCGTCCATCAGTCTGTCCATCTGGCATCCGTATCCATTTCTTTGTCATTCGATAACTTGAAAAATATTGCTTGGCTTGTCAAGTTACTTTATATTTGTGTTCAGGTTACTGATGTGCTGAGCTGTATAGTTTTTGGTGCAAATCTGTAATTTTGATCCGGAGATATTAACCCTTTATCCGTCAAATTGGAAATTTCTCCAACCCCTTTGGCATTCGATAACTTGAAAAATATTGCTTGAATTGTCAAGTTACTTTATATTTGTGTTCAGGTTACTGATGAGCCAAGCTGTATAGTTTTTGGTGTAAATCTGATAGTTTGATCCTGAGATATTAACCCTTTAACCTTCAAATTGAAAATTCCTCCAATCCCTTTGGCATTCGATAACTTGAAAAGTATTGCTTGGATTGTCAGGTTACTTTATATTTGTGTTCAGGTTACTGATGTGCCGAGCTATATAGTTTTTGGTGTAAATCTGTTAATTTGATCCTGATATATTAACCTTTTATCCTTCAAAATGAAAATTCCTCCAATCCCTTTGGCATTTGATAACTTGAAAAATATTGCTTGGATTGTCAAGTTACTTTATTTTTGTATTCAGGTTACTGATGTGCCGAGCTTTATAGTTTTTGGTGTAAATCTGTTATTTTGATCCTAAGATATTAACCCTTTATCCTTCAAATTGAAAATTCCTCCAATCCCTTTGGCATGAGATAACTTGAAAAATATTGCTTGGATTGTCAAGTTACTTTATATTTGTGTTCAGGTTACTTATGTGCCAAGCTGTATAGTTTTTGGTGTAAATCTGATAATTTGATCCGGAGATATTAACCGTTTATCCTTCAAATTGAAAATTCCTCCAATCCCTTTGGCATGAGATAACTTAAAAAATATCAATCCGATTGTCATGTTACTTCATATATATATTCAGGTTACTGATGTGCTGTGCTCTATAGTTTTTTATGTAAATCTGATAATTTGATCCGGAGATATTAACCCTTTATCCATCAAATTAGACACTCCTCCAATCCATTTCTATATGTACCCATACCATGTATGGTGTACATAATGTCGGCATCCGTGGTGGCCCTCCATCATACAGCTTTCTACTAGTTGCGCGTATGGGTACACATCTGACGATTTCATCGGCCTATTTTTTTATGATAAGTTTTTTTCGGGGAAAGTTTGGTGGCTGAGAAAAATGTTTATATTTTCAGATAACAGCCTGTTGCAACAATACGCAAATCCTTTGTTGATTGAAACCCCTTTGTCTGACAGTAAGCTCCCCTTTGACTGACAGTAAGCCATGTTAGCAGTTTATGGTGCAATAATCACTAAAACAGTACACTGTGTTCAATAATCGTAGTACAAACATGTCGGTTATCTTTGAGAAAAAGTTCAAAAAATAGATTTTGCCAATAAAGTTGAAAAAATATTTTGGAAAGAAGTCAATTTATATAAATTCTGATGTGGCTCCTAACTTTAAATCAATACTCATACAACTGACATAATGTCGGACTGCCAAATTGTTCAACGTGGTAGAGGTACCAATCTTATTTGTGATGGCTTCAGGTACAAAAAGGACCGAAAGGGTCCTAATGACAAACAGTATTGGCAGTGTGCCTTGTTAAATTGCCCAGGCCGGGCTCATACAGTTGGAGATGGAGATGAAATACATATAGTTTTCAAAAAAGGACATATTCGTATTCCAGACGAAGAGTCCATAGCCATGGTTTCTACAAAAGATAAACTTTGTGGGCTTGTGAGAGAGGACCACATAACACCTCCACCTAAATTATATTATGACTTTGTCACCTCTCAAAATATGGAGCGTGATGAGACACTGCCATCATTCAATTCATGTCGCAATCAGATGTTGCTTGCACGTAGGCAGGATATGCCACCTATACCCCAAACTAGAAATGATGTTGTCTTGAGTGGAGAATGGTCCCAAACATTACGTGGGGACCGTTTTCTTTTGCACCAAAACAGTGACATGATTATTCTCACAACTGACCGCAATCTTCAACTATTATCTGAATGTGACACTATATTTTTCCACTATACCAATGGCCCAGACTAGCTGGTGCAACCCAATTTATTACCAGGGCCAAACACAAGTTTTGAATCCCCAAACCCCCAAAATTTGCTAAAAAACTCCCAAAAAGATAAGTAAGACCAGTATGGTCCTCCTTACTTTTTGCGCAACGGCAACAATAGGCTACCGCCATCTTGTCATTCTGTTGTTTGGCCCATGTCAGATCAACACGTATCCTGACTTATGTGCTATAAAATCCTAAAAGTATAATAAAGCCAGACACGATTATGGAGTGGAATGGTGGAATATTTGCAGCAGAAACTAGCTGAATAAGGACATTGAGTTTTTGAACGCACAGGGCTATAACTTTATTGAAATTAAAAAATATTTCTTATTCTTCCTGTTTTTGGGATATGCTCCCGATTCGTTCATTCTACCTCCCATTCCGACCTAAGGAGGCTACGCGAGATAAGCGCATGTGCACAGACGTCCTCTTGAAGCATTCCTGCAAGCGGATAGTTCTAAAAGTCTTTTACTCACGTGTTTATTTCATTTTCTTTAGTTATGTTGTTCCTAAAAGTTTAAAATTTTGTTTCAATCATTGTGGAGTGGATTCAAGAATGTCGTCGAGAAGTTACCAACATCAATTAACACTCTTTTCAGCGTCTTTTTTGGATTTAATAATCACACAGGCGAAATGCCATTATCAAAGTGTGAATCACTTCCAGCCAACACTGCTAGTGCTTCGAAAGCGTGTGTTGCGTCTACCTCTGAAGCAGGGTGAGGCCCTGCTGACTTAAGTGCACAGAATGCCATTCTGAACACTATATTTAAAGGCATGAACAGTCTTTGTCATGAAAAGGCCGAAAGGGCCGAGAGCACTGTGAATCGGAAAACTGGGAAAGGCAGCAAGACAAAGAACACCAACTCGTGAAAGGCGAACGGTGATAACTCCCGAAATGTGAATAGTGAACCGCGCAGGGCATGCGTGCATCTGTTTCGTGTGCGTACGCAGACCAGGAAATAAATCAAAATAAAAACAATGACCTGGATTTAATTAAAATTCAACTTTCACAGCTTCTTGCAACTGTGGGACAATTGCCACCGGTGCTGCAAGAACCAAAGGGTGCCTATGACAACTATAATAGCACAGAACCAGAGAAACAGTCGTCAAATCTTGATAAAGGGGACGACTTAGAACCGGAAGTGGACGTAACTGTCCCTGGTGGAGACATGTCTACAGACAACAACAACATTTTCGCAATTCTGGAAAAGTCTGTGCACAAGGATGAGACGACTGGCGTTAATATTAACCCTCAGCTGGCGAAGCTTACAACGCAAATACTGGAGCATGGGATGGATAAAGACACAAAACAAACTGCCTTTGATAACATTATGAGACTGCAAAATTACCCAAGACTGGATGTTGTCAAAATAAATCCGGAAATTTTCAACTCTGTGTCAAAATCTACCACAACACAGGACATTCTTCTACAAAAAATTCAGAGGTCACTTTTGAAGGGCGCCACCATAGTTATCAACCTGCTAAATGCTTTTGTTGAAAGTGAAGGAGGGAGGGGTGAGACACCTGACCCCCATGAAGTTATGAGGAGCCTATCAGATGATGTTGGGCTCTTAGCCGACTCAAGCCATCACTTGGATGTAAAGAGAAAAATGCTGTTCAAGACCAGAACTTAGTGACGAATATAAATCCCTCTGCAATGAAGGGGATCCTATTGGCACACAACTGTTTGGGGATGATTTGGCACAATCTGTTAAGGTCCTGTCTGAAATGAAGCGGCTCATCACCAAGGTTACTAAGCCAAGAACAAAAGTCAGACATCAGCCCTATCAACCCTGTATGGGCACATCTGGACAGTGCAAATTTCCTTTTTTAGGCCAGCGAACAGGGTACCGCCAACTATATTCCAATAACAACACATCAGCTGGGTTCCAGAACAAGGGCATGAATGCATACAAAAACAACTGCAAGAAACAGTAACAAATAGCACGATTGGCAGTAGAAACCATGTATATAGCACAAATATAAATACTTTTATAGCTGGAAATATTAAGATTAAGTATAATATGTGGTTTAAGTAGTGATCCATGGCTTCTTTCCCCCGTAAAAGGCTGTACATTTGAACTCGATGAACAGCCTTTTCAGCCTGTTGAACCCAAAGAAATTTGGTTTCAAGCTCATGAGAAATCAGCCATTCAAGCTCAGATACATGATTTTGCAGATGAAGGAATCGTTGAAAAATGTATAAAGAAAGATGGAGATTTTATATGTAATATTTTTCTCCGTCCTAAGAAATCCGGATCTTTTCGTCTAATTTTGAATTGGAAAAATGTCAACAAATTTCTAAAATATCAACATTTTGAAATGGATACATTGCAGTCTTGCATAGAATTGATGAGACCAAATTGCTTTATGGCATCAGTTGACCTAACAGTTGCATATTATTCAGTACCGGTGCACAAAAGCTATAGAAAATATTTTAAGTTCAAGTATCATTCAACTTTCTATCAATTTACCGTCCTTCCAAATGACCTGGCATGTGCATCTAGGCTGTTTACAAAATTGTTAAAACCTGTATTTGCAAAATTGAGGGCACAAGGTTTTCTATCGAGTGGTTATCTGGATGATTTCTTTTTAACAGCGACAGAACGTAATGGTTGTAAGCTTAATGTAGATGGCACTTGAGACCTGCTTCAGAAGCTTGGGTTCTATATTTCATATGAAAAATCTATTACAATACCCACACAGGTAATAGAACATTTTGGGTTATACTCGATTCTACGAACATGACAGTTTCTATCAGTACAGAAAAGAATGAGAAATTAACAACTTTAGGGAGAGCATTTTGTCTCTTTCTGAGCTTCCATTTGCCACATAGCCAAACTCATTGGCCTCATGGTCTCTTATTGTCCAGGAGTCGAATATGAAGCTTTACATTATCGACACTTGGAAATTGAGAAAAATGAAGCACTTGTGCAGGCTAATGGTAATTTTAATGCTACATGTACACTGTCTGAGGATGCCAAATGTGATATTACCTGCTGGTTAACACATGCTTTCCAAAGCCCCCGACATATTTCTCATGGGAATCCACAAATAATAATCCAAAACAGATGCATCTGGCTCAGGCTGGAGTGTTGTTTGGAAAAATAGGACTGCAGGGGGCAGATGGAATTCAGAGGAAGAAAAATTTCCTATTAATTATTTAGAATTGAAATCAGCATACTTTGGTTTGCAGGCCCTTTGTCATGAAATTTCTGATTCACATATACAACTTCAGATGGATAATGTCACAGCCGTAGCTTATATTAATAACATGGGAGGGACTCACTCATGTACCTGTAATATTATGGCTAGAGAAATCTGGAAATGGTGTGTTCCCGAGAAAATTTGGTTGTCGGCAATGCATATTGCTGGTAAAAGTAATGTGGAGGCTGACAGATTAAGCCATTTAACAAACAGTAGAACGGAATGGAAACTGGAGCCAAAAATATTTTCAGAGATCGTTAAGAAATGGGGCTTACCCAATATTGATATGTTTGCATCACGATTGAATTTCCAATTTGAACCATATGTGGCGTGGCAACCAGATCCAGGTGCTCTAGCTTTAAATGCCTTTACTTTAAACTGGGCTAATAAATTTCTATATCTTTTTCCTCCATTTAGCCTTATCCCACAAGCGCTCGACCAGAGCAAAGCGATTCTTATCATACCTTTTTGGGAAACACAAGTTTGGTTTCCACTGTTGATTTCACAGTTTATAGATCTGCCAGTTTTGCTGCCCAAGAAAAACATTTTGAAGCTGCCATTCGATCAAGCCGCGAAACATCCACTCAAGGGAAAAATGATCTTGATGGCCTGTCTCTTATCAGGAAGAACATCCGACAGACAGGATTTTCATCAGCAGCTCAAGATATTATCTTTTCATCATGGAGAAAAAGTTCAATTTCACAATACAAAGTGTATCTGGATGAATGGATCAGATTTTCCAAACAACAAAATTTCAGTACCATGTCTCCAACTGTGAACAACATCATTGAATTCCTAACACATCTTTTCCAAAGTGGATTTCATTACAGTGCTATCAACACTGCACGCTCTGCCTTATCGCAATTTGTAAAATTTTCAGACTCGGAGTTTGTTGTGGGAGAACATCTGTTAATACGGCGATTTCTCAGAGGCATTTTTGTGAAAAGGCCTGTTTTAGCTAGATATAAAGATATCTGGGATGTAGATATTTTACTAACCTACTTGAAAAAATTGTCACCAGCAAAATGTTTCAGTTTGAAATAATTGACTCTAAAAACAGTGGTCTTATGCATGCTGGTTACTGGGCAGAAATGTCAAACTATTACTTTTATGAATTGTGACTACATGGTGCGGGGAAAGAGCTCTTATACATTTCACATACATGACTTGATAAAACAATCAGCCCCAGGAAGAGTGCAACCTTCGCTAAAACTGCAATCTTTCCCAGCGAATAGACGCTTGTGTGTGGTCACATATTTAGATGCTTATATTAAACAAACTCAGCCTTTTCGTAAAGACAAGAGACTTTTTATTAGTTTTTGCAAACCATATCAGTGGGTTTCAAAAGACACTGTAGCATGCTGGATCCGAACCATTATGCTTAAGGCAGGCATAGATACTACAGTGTTCAAACTGCATAGTTTGCGTGCTGCTTCCACCAGTATAGCCTTGCCCAGGAAATGTGACATCAGCACCATCATGGCATCGGCAGGATGGTCAAATTCTTCAACATTTGCAAAGTTTTACTGCAAACCAATACAGAAAGCAAAAGGATTCGCTGACTATGTGTTAGAAGCGAAGTAGAAAGGTATGTGAATTCTGTTTACTTTAGACCATATACATATAAGAGCTGCATGTTTGATCAGACTCTCGGTTCGGTCTTGTGGGCTTTGAAGACCTGGGCCTGTGTTGGACTTGGGTTACCGGCTCCTATTCAGTTAAATTTTTTGCTTCGGGCATGTGTATATTATGAAGTCCTCATGTTCGAAATGTAAGAGGAAAAAGTCCTCTCTTGATTCTCATTCATCATGTTTGGCTTGCACTCGGTTCTCTAAAGATGTTACTTGTGCAACTTGCTGTTCTTAGGATTCCAAGCGATGGAATTCCCTCTCTACTTACGTGTGTGTCGGCGAAGCACAGATTTGGGTGCATTCGCCCAAGGTTGTTAATAAGAATTCTGTTTCTATTTCAGAGGAACAAGAACATGGTATTGGTCATGGTATAACATCAACTTCAGTGCTTTCGTCGTCTTCAGATACAGAGTGTGTTGACTTACGAGGTATCGCAGAATACTTGGTACCTCGGGCAAGCAGACGGTCAACTAGCTCGACCAGTGTAACGGAGCCTTTCATTAGTGCTTCCGTACCGGGAAAATCCGTAGTGGTCCAGGATAAGGAGGGCGGAAGACAGTCCTCTGTACAGACGACGGCACGTAAGTGGAAGAGGCCAGTCAAGTTGAAGGGTGCATCAGTAGCGAATCATTCTTCTGTTTTGGGGTCAAAACAGAATGATTCAACTTTAATTGCCAGTCCCACTGGTAGTCCAGTAGATAATGCTTCGGAGCCAGTTGGTTCTGGTGTACCTTTCTCTGCCAGTACAGCTGGCAGTAGTCTTGACGTAAGAGCCTCTTCTTCGTCCACTTCCAGGACTCAGCACAGTAGACCACATGCTAGCCGGCCGGAACCAGAGGTGGAGAGTCAGAGCCAAGATCTGGCTCTCTCTAAGGCTAGCGTTTTCAAGGCAGACAACTTTTTCTAAAAGACGGATACAGGGCTCTGTGTCAGATCACCTCCCAGAGCCAAAACGGCGTAGAACGGGGGTGGACATAGCCTCGAATACGGAATTGCTGGAGCAAATTGCCCAGCTAATTGCAGACTCCCAGCAGCATAAAGTGCGGCCGTCATCGATCTCCGTTTTGGATGATTCGGACGGTGCTGGATCGGCAGAAAGGTATGTAGGGTGTTGGCCGTCAATCTGGAATCTGAGAGCCTACATAAGTTGTTATCTCCTTTGAGAGTGCTCTCTCGCGCCATTATGTATACCACATGCCACTCTGCTCTTTCAGTAGCGAACTTAGAGTTGGTCAGGCACGATACTGCCCTAAAATCTACGTCATTTATCGATGACAGTGTTAAGAGCTCTCTAAGAGCTCTTCATTATTTAATGACCAGTTAAAGGCAGTATTCGAAGATGCTTCTAAGAAAGCCTCAAGTCAGCTTCTGTTGCACTCAGCTTCACAACCTCTGCCTTCCACAAGTGGCGCTCCTCGGTAGAGGTAGATTTTTCTCCAAGAGAGGCTCAGTCTGTGGTGCTTCTAGAGCTAGTCGTGGTTGTGGTGGCTTGAAGCAAGGGAGCGACTTTAAAAAGAGGATGACGCAGTCGGTTAATATTGAAACGTGTAACCCCACACCGACGTCAGAGGGGTGCGAGGGCTTCATGAGGTTTCTCTTCGTCGTATAAGCCTCGTAAGTCCTACAAATGAAGAGTTCGACCTCTATGGTTCTCTGGTTGGCAGAAGGCTTTCAAAATTTGCAAGCAACTGTAACAATATAACACAGGATCTTTGGGTTCGTGACGTAAAAAATGGTCTACGTCTGTCGTTCCAGAGAAAACCTCCATTGACGTGGTTCCGCGTTTTACGAGCCTTCCACAAAATGTAACAAAGAGAGAGGCTTTGATTTCAGCGGTAGACTCTCATCTACAAAAGGAGGCAGTAGAGGTCGTAGAGAATCCCAATTCAAAGGGATTCTACAGTCATCTTTTTCTTGTTCCGAAGCCAGACGGCTCGTTCCGGTCATAGATCTCAGTTGGATAAACAAGCTAATAATTGTTCCAAAATTTTATATGGAAACAATTTGGTCGGTGAGAAACAGCATCCGATTGAACGATTACGCTGCAAGCATAGACTTAAAGGACGCGTATTTTCACATCTTGATTCATCCGGCGTTTTGGAAATACTTCCATTTCGCAGTTCAAGGAAGAGTATACCAGTTCAGAACAATGTGTTTTGGCCTGAACCTTGCTCCGTGGGCGTTCACTCGGGTGATAAATGCGGTGATGAGCCACTTCGGACACATTCGGCTTCGATGGTGTCGGCATATCTGGACCACATTCTTCAAACATACGGAAATTTTAATGCTCTTCAAAGCGATGTTCAGAGTCTGCTATCACTGCTGCGACACCTAGGTTTTATAATCAATGTCAACAAGTCGGATTTAATGCCAACGACGTCTTTTGTTCACCTGGGGATGAGTTTCGATACTCTCAACAATTGGGTCTGTTTGCCTGTAGCAAGAGCAAAATTAGTTTCTCTTTATGCAAAATACTGCATAAACGCGCAAGACATTACTGCAAGATAGTTTATGCGGCTGTTAGGACTTTGTGCCGCGGAATTAATTCCGCCAGGTCGTTTGCACACTCGTCATCTTCAAATTTATCTTATTCAAAATTGGAGCGTAAAGCGTCAGTCGTTGGACAGTCCGATTGCTTTAACACAGTCAGTAAAGCATCATCTTAAAATTTGGGCAGATATCCAGTGGTTATCCCAGGGAATACCACTTCAGATCCAAGATCCGTCATTCATAATCATGACGGACGCCAGTCAAGAGGGTTGGGGTGCTTCTCTGATTCCAGGCGATCAAGTGTGTCACAGTTTGTGGGTGAGTCAGTTTCTAGTGTCCCATATAAACTACAAAGAAATGAGAACAATTTGGTTAGCTGTAAGTCATTGACTCAGTCGAGTACTAAACTCACATGTTCAAATTCTATCGGACAATTCAACAGTAGTACCCTATATTTCGGAATCAGGGAGGTACTCATTCTGTCCAGCTGTTGAATCTTACCGAAAAGATTCTTCTTTTCTCTCAGGAGAATCAGATTTTGATATCGAATCGTAATATTCCAGGCCGTCTCAATGTAATAGCAGACTCACTATTGAGAAAGGATCGCCTGCTACCATCAGAATGGATGTTGAAAAAATCTGTCTTCAATCAGATTTGCTTCCAGTGGGAACGTCCAATGATAGATCTTTTTGCCACGAGTCTGAAGAATCAGTTAAGACTTTTGTGTCTCCATGCCCGGACCCTCAGGTTTATGCAGTAGACGCTCTGTCAATTTTATGGGACAGGATAATAGGTATGCTTACCCACCAGTTCCCCTCATTCAGCAAAGATTTTTCGGCACCCAGACCGTGGATAAATCTTCTTGGGGGAGCTTCTGTGGGACGTTCTACGGAAGTTACCACCTCTCAGGGATCTTCTGACACAAGAAACTCCGTCGGCTTCATCACAATCCGGAAAGCCTCAACCTTCACGTTTCTCCATTGTGCGGTCCTTCCTGCACGGAAAACAATTTTCCAGACGAGCAATGGACTCAATTTGTAACTGTAGGAGGACCTCCTCTTCGTTATATTATGAAGCGAAGTGGAAGGTGTTTGTTCGTTGGTGTGAATCACAATTGATTGATTTTTTTTAACCCAACTATTCCTCAATTTGCCAATTTTTTTATTTATCTTTTTGACGAAGTTAAACTACAGCCAGTCACTATTAAGAGCTGTAGGTCTATGCTTTCTGACACCTATGCACATCAAGGGAAATTAAACATTGGGCCAGATGTATCTTTAAATAAATTAATGAGAAATTTCTCTGTGAACAGACCTTGTACCTTGAGACTAGTCCTCAAGTGGAATTTGACTTGGGTTCTTTTGAAACTTCAGGAAGCACCTTTTGAGTCATTAAATACTGTTGAGTTTAAATTTCTTACTTATAAAACGGCTTTCCTTTTAGCATTTGCGTCAGCTAGAAGAGTATCTGTTGAAGACTCTCATTATCGTAGTGTAGGTAATTCTATTACTCTCACTACGAAAGTGGGATTCTTAGCTAAGAATCAGGTCCCGGACAGACGGCCTAATCCAATTCTTATAAAAGCATTACCATCTTCAGATGGACAAAGACCTTTGTTGTGTCCAGTAAGTGCACTTAGGAATTATAAGCAGCGTTCTAGTTTTATCAGAAGAGGTAGGAAGAGGTTATTTCTTTCTCTTCTTCCTAATAGAAGTGATATTTCTGTTCATTCCATATCTAGATGGATTCAGTTAGCTATTCAGACAGCTTATAATGCCTTGTCTATGAATCAGAGAATAGCTCATAAGATTTCAGCTCACAAAGTTAGAGCTTTGGCTTCTTCTTGGGCTTATGGTAGTAGTACTTCTTTGAAGGATTTGATGCAAGCAGCTTATTGGACTCAACAGACGACTTTTACCAAATTTGATCTTGGAGATTTAGAATCAATTTCAGATGATCTCAAATTTTTAGGACCGTTATTGGCAGCTCAGAATGTCGTCCATTCTACTTAGGAATTTCATTCAACCTTCTGTTAGGTCTTCTCTAGCACTGTCACCAGTCTGCTACCCTCTTCGTTTTGATGTGTAGTTACTTTCAAAACAAGGGAAAGGGTGGGGGGTGGGGGGGTTATTATTCGCGATTGGTCATCTGGCTTTATAGTGAAAAGCATGGGCATACCTCCTTCAGTGATGGTGACCTGGGGTCGGTGTTATGGTAGTTTTAATGTGTAGCTCGATGTGAAGCAATTTCAGTGTATTATATGCTTTTAATGTGTAGCTCGATGTGAAGCATTATTGTATATGTCATGTGTCAAGACGAGCTTTACCATACAATACTTGGACACTTCTAATGATTTATAAAGAGTCCCATTTCTCTGGACTTCTTTATTTTTTGGCTTCCTTTATCAGATTAGCATAACGGGTTATGCTAGGCCTTAAATAGAGCTATAACTATATTTTCATTATTTTTCTGTAATAGGAGCAATGAATATCAAGTACTAGGCCTGCCTGTCTGTTTACTATTCTCATCTAGTCTGGGCCATTGGTACAGTGGAAAAATATGAAAAATTTATACCAATTTTAATATTTTTAATACATACCAATGGCCCAGACGGGGTTGGCCCTCCCTTGAGTGGACACTCTCTCCTCCCCGCTGAGTTATATTAGTGTACTTATTAACATTTAACAGGCACAATAATAAACAATGACAAGATGGCGCAAAAAGTATGGAGGACCATACTGGCCCTGGTAATAAATTGGGTTGCACCACCTAGTCTGGGTCATTGGTAAGTATTAAAAATATTAAAATTGGTATAAATTTTTCATTTTCATGGACGGGACATTTAAAGCAGCACCCAAACAAGTTAAACAATTATATTCTTTGCATGGCACTTACCAGGGTCATTTTGTGACATTTGTATATGTACTTTCAGCCTCTAAAACAAGAGCCATTTACTTTGACCTGTTCAGTGTACCGAAACCTGAAATGATGGATCAGGGTTTGGTTTTTAGCCCATCTACAGTTATTTCTGATTTTGAGTTAGGTTTGATTCCAAGTATACAGAACCAGTTTCCAGGTGCCACACACAAAGGGTGTTAATTCCACTTCACTCAGGCCATCTGGAGACAGGTGCAGACATTAGTGTTAACAACACTTTATCGTGAGTCAGATGAAGCCAAAGGGTTGATCCAGAAAATGATAGCTCTAACTTTTCTTCCAATACTTACAGTCAGAACAGCATTTTCGGAGATAAGTTCATCTCCTGCAGTACGCACTAACAATCAAGTTGAGGGATGGCACAGTAAATTGAATAGAATAATTGGAAAATGCCATCCAAATGTTTATGAACTAATATCTGTTCTGAAAAAAAAACAAGCAGCTTCTGAATTGACAATTGCTCGAGCTCGATTAGGAGCTTCCCCTCCTCCTAGACGAGTCAAGTACAAGGAAGTAGATGAGCGCCTAAACTGCTTGACAGCACAGTTTCGTGAAGGCATCTAACAGTAAATGCATTTTTGGAATCAGTGAAACATGTGGTTCATAATTATTAGATTACATTGTACTCATTACTTCTATTCGCATCTCATTTGTATTTTTTTTTTAAATTTAGAACCAAATTCTCAGTTCAAGGATTTCTGTAAGTCCTCTCTACCATCCTGCCATCCATGAACTGAAAATTTGCTTCTCAATTTAAAAAAAACATAAATAAAATGCAAATAGAAACATTTGTTTAAAAATGGTTGAAAATTTAAAAACGACAGGGTTCAGGGGTGGCGGAAGCTCCAAAAAAGTGTATGTGTAGGGGGGGGGGGGGGCACAATTTTACCTCAGGGTTGTAGGACGGAAAATAATTTTTAGGGGCTCAATGTGTGTGTGTGGGGGGGGGGGGGGGGGGGGCGTGGGTTTGAGGGGTACTTTGGCATCACGTATGTCATGAATACAGAACGAAATTGAGTGTAACTCTGGAAATGGAATACATGCACACATTTTACCATTGTCCAAGCTTGGACCCAAATTCCATAATATAATGTTTGGGTTTGGTACGTACAAAGGACGTATCAAACCCAAAAATTATATTATGGAATTTGGGTCCAAGTTTGGACTAGTTTTACTATTACTATAGTCTGTTATGACTCCGCTGCCCCTGACAGGGTTAATATGTATTCCTATTATTAACATTTCCATTTGCATTTCATTTGCATTTTTAGCTCAACTTTGGCAAAGCCAAATTTGAGCTTATGCCATGGCCCGTCGTCCGTCTGTCCATCAACAATTGGATACGGCTCGGGCTAGAGGCCGTATTTATTAACCGATATTTACGAAACTTCTTGGGTACCATTGTTATGACCGTGGGACGAGAACGAGTGCTTTTGGGTGTGGTCCGAAATTTAAGATGGCTGCCAGCCGCCATTTTGTACCGACGATGGAGAAATCTGTCTTTGTACAAAACTTCCATATGAAAGTTCTGATTTGAATAATTTTTTGTATGAATGTTTAGTACCATGGGATACATCACATATAATACGGGTTTTTTTCTCGTGCGTAAATTATGCAAATTAGACTAACTTGGATGTTTTTTGGTGTTACTTTCAGCACTGTAAGTGCAAATGCCAATGCGGCTCGGGCTAGAGGCCGTATTTATGAACCGATCTTTACGAAACTCCTTGGGTACCTTTGTTATCACCGTGGGACGAGAACGAGTGTTTTTGGGTCCGGTCCAAAATTCAAGATGGCCGATGGCAGCCATTTTGTACAAATTTGGTGCAATCAGATTTTTGCACAGAACTTACATATGAAAGCGCTGATTTAAATAATTTTTTGTGTGAATGTTTAGTACCATGGGATACATCACATATAATACGGGTTTTTTTCTCGTACAGAAATTATGCAAATTAGATGAACTTTGATTTTTTCAGTGCTACTTACATACAGTAAGTACACATGTCAATACGGCTTGGGCTAGAGTCTGTATTTAGGAACGATCTTCACGAAACGTCTTGGGTACCTTTGTTATCACCTTGGGACGAGAACGAGTGTTTCTGGGTGCGGTCCAAAATTCAAGATGGCTGCCAGTGGCCATTTTGTACCGAAATTAGGTCTAATCAGTTTTTTGTACACAACTTCTTACGGCTCAGGCTATAGGCCGTATTTATGAACCAATCTTTACGAAACTTCTTGGGTACCTTTGTTATCACCGTGGGATGAGAACGAGTGTTTTTGGGTGTGGTCCAAAATTCAAGATGGCCACCAGCAGCCATTTTGTACCAAAATTAGTGCAATCAGTCTTTTGTACAGAACTTCTGTATGAAAGTTCTGACTTGAATAAATTTTTGTATGAATGTTTAGTAACATGGAATACATCACATATAGTACGGGTTTTTTTTCTCGTGCAGAAATTATGCAAATTAGGCTAACTTTGATGTTTTTTGGTGTTACTTTCAGCACTGTAAGTGCAAATGCCAATACGGCTTGGGCTAGATGCCGTATTTATGAACCGATCTTTACGAAACACCTTGGGTACCTTTGTTATCACCGTGGGACGAGAACGAGTGTTTTTGGGTCCGGTCCAAAATTCAAGATGGCCGATGGCAGCCATTTTGTACAAAATTTGGTGCAATCAGATTTTTGCACAGAACTTCCATATGAAAGCGCTGATTTGAATAATTTTTGTGTGAATGTTTAGTACCATGGGATATATCATATATAATACAGGTTTTTTTCTCGCGCAAAAATTATGCAAATTAGATGAACTTTGATTTTTTCAGTGCAACTTACACACAGTAAGTACACATGTCAATACGGCTCGGGCTAGAGTCTGTATTTATGAACCGATCTTCACGAAACGTCTTGCGTACCTTTGTTATCACCTTGGGACGAGAACGAGTGTTTCTGGGTGCGGTCCAAAATTCAAGATGGCTGCCAGTGGCCATTTTGTACCAAAATTAGGTCTAATCAGTTTTTTGTACACAACTTCTATATGGCTCAGGCTAGAGGCCGTATTTATGAACCGATCTTTACGAAACTTTTTGGGTACCTTTGTTATCCCCGTGGGATGAGACCGAGTGTTTTTGGGTGTGGTCCGAAATTCAAGATGGCCACCAGCAGCCATTTTGTACCAAAATTAGTGAAATCAGTCTTTTGTACAGAACTTCATGAAAGTTCTGATTTGAATAAATTTTTGTACGAATGTTTAGTAACATGGAATACATCACATATAGTACAGGTTTTTTTCTCGTGCAGAAATTAATCAAATTGGATGAACTTTGATTTATTCAGTGCTACTTATACACTGTAAGTGCACATGTCAATAGAGGCACTTTCATTTTAAAATTTAGAACCAAATTCTCAGTTCAAGGATTTGTGTAAGTCCTCTCTGCCATCCTGCCGTTCATGAACTGAAAATTTGTTTCTCAATTTTAAAAAGCGTGAATAAAATGGAAATAGAAATATTTGTTTAAAAATGGTTGAAAATTTATATACGACAGGGTAAATGTGTATTCCTATTATTAACACTTCCATTCGCATTTTATTTTCATTTTATAAAATTTTGAAGCAAATTCTCAGTTCAAGTATTTTTTAAAGTCCTCTCCGCCATCAGGCCGTCCCTGAACTGAAAATTCACTTCTCAATTTTGAAAAATGTAAATAGAATGCAAATGGAAATATTCATTCAAAAAATTCTGCTAAAGAATGCACATTTTATAAAATTTACCTCTTGTACTGTGAGCATTGTAACGTTTTATGATGAAATTTTTTCGAGTTCATTCACAATAAACTATGAATTTCTGATAATCGCTTTATATTTCTTTTCCTTCAAAATACCCCCTGATACACATTTTTGCAGAAAACCCTAAAAATAAATGGGTTATATAGTAATTTCAATAAAATTCATCCTGTTGGGATTCGGCTTGTTGGGATGACCATTTTCGACATTCGTCTTGTTAGGATTCAGCCAGTTGGGAATAAACCAACAAATACTTCGCCAAAAACTGGTACTCATGTACTTCAAATACTGAGTACTTTGGTCTGAGCCCTGCCAATAAGAGACAATAAAATATGCATACTGTGTAGTGTCTTCAGACTCCAATATTGAATGAGGTCTACATGTATATATTGCTTTCATTTAGGTGTGTCAGTAACCCTCAAGTCCCCATACAGCCTTAAACTGCCCCTTTTACATGTATATTGCTCGGAAAAAGGTGTTCCAAGTGTATGCTTCCTTGAGAACTCTTGCGGTAGTATGCATTTTTCTTGACAGTGTGTTTACATCATTGATGGCTGCCAAATGTGGAAACACTGTTAAGTTGTCTGCAGCTGTATAAATGTATATGCAGTAGTTATTAACGTTAAATTAATCTGAGAATCTTAGGGTTAAATATGTTGGGCGGAGAAGCAGATTTTATTTATATTATCCAGTAACAAGCCTGAAAAAAAGCAGACTGTCATCTGCAAAATGAGGTCTCCAGAGGCTGCCCTGCACATCAGGGTAGCATCACAAAATTTACAATCCGTAAACCTCAGTCTGAATTAAGGTCTTAAGCCAAAACAGAAAGATGTACCTAGACGAAAAATTGGCCCACTGTATGGATAGCACAAACAAATTCACCCTCAGGGGACCCTATTTGCAAATGACAGGTTGCTTATATTCAGCCTTGTCTAGTAATTACTTCCTCCATAGATTACTGAGTCAGTTCGTAGTGCCTTGAAAGCCCAATCCTTAAATGAGACAGCCTTTAGCAGAGAATTGCCCTTAAATTGATTTAAACAGATGCTATTTTAATACCCCATTTGTTAGTGTGGCATTGACCTTAGTAACACATTAAGCATCACCACTGTTTCTCATAAGTTATATTTAGAATAAAAAATATTACAGTTTCGAATTTATTTTTATGGGGAAGAAAATTGAGCCTACCAAGTAGTGATGAGCCGGTAAGATGAATGACCCGTCATCCAAATGCCAATGTTTTGGAAACAAAATCAACGATTGTAGAGGTCGATGTAAGATGGTCACTGTTGTATATTTAATTAATGGTGCTCTCCGACACAGTGGGCTGGAATCATCCAATGGCCTGAAGCCCAAAAACCTTTAGCACAATCTACAGGTTGTATTTATGAAGGGATTTCATTGTAACTTGGTACGGTGACTCCATATAATGTCTAGATGGGAACTTCTCCTTTTGGTCGCAATCTGTCAACTGTGATTGCTGCCGAGCCCGGAACCCAAAAACATTTAGCACAGTCTACAGGTCATATTTATGAAGGGATTTCATTATAACTTGGTAGGATGAATCAGTATAATGTCTTGATGAGAACGTTGTATTTTGGCTGTGATTGGTCAACCGTGATGGCTGCACAGGCCTGTGACCTAGATTTGTTTAGCACAGTCTGCAGTTCATATTTATGAAGTGATTTTATTGTAACTTGGAAGGATAACTCAATATGATGTCTAGATGAGATTTTCATGTTTTGGTCACGATCTGGCAGCCGTTAACGCCACCTGGTCACGCGACCTGGATTCATTTTGTACGGTTTTTGTACTGTCTACAGGTTCTTTTTATAAAGGGATTTAATTGTAACATGGTAGGATAACTTGGGATGATATCTAGATGAGACTGTCGTATTTTGGTCGTGATCAGTCAACCATGTCATATGAACAAGATTCCTTTAGCAAAGTCTATGAGTTATATTTATGAAGGGATGTCATTGTAATTTGATAGGATAACTCGTTTTGGAATAATTTCACTGCAACTTGGTAACTTTGATTGACATACGTTAACTGTGAGTGTCACATTAACCCACCCCTCAATTCTTTAAGCATAGTCTACACCTCAAATTATTTTTATTGAAAACATAGCATACAGGGAACAGAAATTAACATATTCTCAATTATCACAATTCTTGTCATATTTCATAATCCTTTCATAAACATTGAACATTATCTTTTTTCTCAGATACAACACACAGTCAAGTTAAGCTGCAGTTTCACAATGTAGTCCAGTGACTTTGTTCACATTGACACCTCTCACTTTTATGTCTTGTCAAGTCCAAACATGGCTTGTAAGGCAGTAATTTATTATTTTTGAGCCAAATAAAATGTGTCAAAGCCAAACTCCGATGAGATGGATGGTACTTCTGTGGCATGCACTGAATAAAGTGATTAACACATCTACGATTCATTTCAAAGCTATATGCTGATGGTTTAGATGGGTTTTACAGACTTGAAGCCAGTGAGAAATGTTTGCGTAGAAAGCTGAGTAGTTAGAGAGGTTCAGATGGCAATGATGTTTGTTTATTTTGGTTTAATTGCTTTAACAAACTTTCAACCTCCAGGGTCATATTATATTGGACAGTTTTATGGGTGGAAGAAACCTGAGTGCCTGGAGAGAACCACCGAGTGGTGGCAAGCAATTGTCAGGCTCTCTAACTTATTAAGCTGACACAAGTAGAGTTTGCTGTGGTTGATGGCAATTGAACCATCAGTTCAATTAATCCTCAAAATGAAAAAGGATGAACAGCTTTCTAAAATATGGCAACGCATGTTCCCATACTCAGATAATATATGCAATAGATTAATTACTTAACTGGCTGAGTGCTAGAAGCCACTATCAGGGCCTTCAAAAAAAATGAGGGTACCAGAACAAAAGCCAACATTTTCCTTGCTCATGTTTCATATTCAGTCAAACCCAAATAATTTTTGTTAAAATAAATTTGTTTTATCATAAATTATTGAAGAGTGCCTGTGGGCACTCTTCAATAATTTGTAATAAGACAAATTTTGATGAACATTTTCAGACCATACAAAATAATTTAACCCTCAATCAGTTAATTACTGTTGACCTACTATACTAAAAGAGCCAATGGCACGAAGTATTTATCTAATTTATTGTTGACTTTTGTTAAGGAGAAGGTTTACTTATAATATTCCATAAAAGAAGCTTGAATTCCAATCAGCAACAACTAATGTGACTTAAGAAGTAACCTTTTAATCTGTTTGTCTTATTACTGGTCTGTCACCTCATCCTTTATCTGTTAATCATTTTGACCAATCAGCCTTTCTTTATCAACACAATCACAGGCTTTGGTGTTCATTGTAAAAACCTATGATTATTTCTGCTTTAATTGCAAGCTGATGATTTCATTTCATGGCAAGTAATAAAATGATTACTTTGTTTTATCATCAGCTGTTCTCATTACTCCTGACGTGGCATTTCCGAAATACAAGAAGGTCCGCAATCGCTTCTTCCACAAATGGCTGCAATGGAAGACCGCAGAAACATCAGCAACATCAACTACCGCCACCTCTCCCTCAGAGCCACCTCCTGCTAAGAAGAAGAAGCATGAAAGAAAGAAGCACCACTGAGTACTTTAACCCTCTCCAACCTTGCCACGCTCAGACATAAAGAAAAAACTAACATACTGTTACAGAGGGTTGAAAGGGGCTTGCTCAAGACCGTCCCTGCGCGCACGCAGCACGCAAAAATCATTTGATTTCGAAATGCAAGAACAAAGATTTTGTGAGGCCAGATTTCTAACCAAGAAGAAATGCTTTAGTGCCAAATAATTTTTTTTAGTGCAGTTGGCTAGGGAACGCAGTGGCTCAGTGGTTATCACCGTTATGGCATTGAACTGAGAGGTCCACGGTTCGATCCCCACCAGGGGTAACTGCATTGTGTCCTTGGGTAAGGCACTTAATCTCAATTGCCAATGTGGGGGCACAGTGGCACTGTGTACTAAGGCGAAATGCACATTGATGGTGCACCTGTCTTCAACCAATGCTAACCTTGTTTGTGTGGAGTTAGTACGTTGAAGAGTCTGACAGTTGCTTGCCATTGCTCAGTGGTTCTCCAGGTTCTCTGGCTTCCTCCACCTGTAAAACTGTCCGACACAAGGTAACCCTGGCTATCAAAAGTGTCATTAAACACCAATAAATAAATAGTGCAATTGGCTAAATTGGCACCCGACAGCATGAACACTGGAAAAACATCAACTTCTGGAGAACTCTGAAATTCTTTTCCGGCCCTTAATTTGATACGTCCCCATTTCATGAAGTAGGATGGTTGCCTAGTGAATGTGCTGGGTAGAGCAGTCAATATTTTCAGCGTGCAGCCTTGAGGCTGCACGTTGAAAATATTAATTGGTCTACCCCCAGATAATGAATATGGACTCTTCCGATTGCTTCCATTGGCCTGACATGGAAGATACCACCGTATTTCGAATGGTTAATGAGCATAAATTCGCACTTTCTAATTTTGATCATTCTCAATATTACAGATATTAATGAAGGAATAGACTCACCACTTTTGCAATATTAGTGAAGCATAACCCTGTCTAATATTCTACAAGATGTCTTCCAACAAGAAGTCTGCAAAGAAAAACTTTCACATAGAAGAGTCTGATTTGTTGTGTAAGAATGGGTGCGGCTTCTATGGCAATATTGCTTGGCAGGGCTTCTGTTCGAAATGTTATCGAGAGGTGTACCAACCTGCAAAACAGGCTCAGGAACAACATGATGAGAAATTGGAACACATGAGGTAGGTTTTAATGCACAGTATACATTCCATTTATTTTTTATGTCTCCAGATCAAGACTAAACCAAGCAGAGCTTGGCAGTATTGAAATTTCAACAATCATACACCACTAGCAATATCGAATGGCATTTTTGGTATACTGCCTAGCTGTAGTTGGTTTATTGAACTTTATTCCCAACAAGGCTAATCCCAACAAGACAAATGTCAAAAATGATCATCCAAACAAGACGAATCCCAACGAGACTAATTTAATTAAAATGACTATATATAGCCCATTTATTTTGAGATCCTGAGCAAACATGTATACGAGAAGGGAAATTTGAAGTGGAATTTTATTTTTCAAGAAAAGAATCCTTGTATTCGAGATATTTTACTTATTATAAATCAGCTATAAAAACTCAAAATTACAAATCACATTCGAATAACAAAAAATAAAGGAGTTTACATCTTGTACTGTATAATATAATAATTTAATTTTTTTCTGTTTGAATGTTATTTATTCTTTATAAAATCAGAAAATTTTTCAGTTCATCAAGGATAGGATGTTGGAAAGTTCGGTATTGAACTGCAAATTATCCTCTCAATTTTATAAAGCGTAAATTATATGCAGATGGAAATTACGACAAGGAATATACAAGAAGGCTTATTTTACCACAAATAATTTTAACTTTTGGTTTTTGTATCAGAATTTATATAAAAATCTCTTTTTTTCAAACACTTTTTTTTTCAACTTTGTCAGCAGTATCATTTTTATACGCCCATTTTGAAAAAAACGGATGTATTATGTTATGGTGTTGTCTGTCTGCCTCTCTGTCCGTCCATCCATCTGTCCATAAACAGTTTTTATGTTGCCTACTCCTCCAAAAGTTTACAAGCTACATGGTTCAAACTTTGCACACATGTTTATCAATAATTGCTGTTGTGCATGTGACAAGTGCAGGTAACTCCATTTTGTATTTCCAGAGTTATGCCACCCTTTAGTTCTTAAAACATTACAGTATTGTGTCGCCTACTCCTTCAAGCTTTTACATGCTATATTGTTCAAACTTTGCACACATGTTGATCAGTAATTGCCGTTGTGCATGTGACAAGAGCAGGTACCTCCATTTTGTATTTCCAGAGTTATACCCCTTTTTGTACTTGAACATTACAGTATTGTGTCACCTTCTCCTTCAACATTTTACATGCAAAATCGTTCAAACTTTGCACGTATGTTGATCACCAATTGCTGTTGTGCATGTAACAAGAACAAGTAACTGTCTTATGTATTTCCAGAGTTATGCCCCCTTTTAGTACTTGAAACATTACAGTATTGTCGTCTACTCCTTCATCATTTTACATGCTATCTTGTTCAAACTTTGCACACCTGTTGATCACCAATTGCTGTTGTGCATGTGACAAGAGCAGGTAACTCTGCTTTGTATTTCCAGAGTTATGCCCCCTTTTAATACTTGAAGCATTACATTATTGTGTCGCCTACTCCTTCAGCAACCTACATTCTACATTGTTCAAACTTTGCACACATGTTGATCAGTAATTGCTGTTGCGCATGTGACAAGAGCAGGTAACTGTTTTTGTGTATCCAGAGTTATGCCCTATTTAGTACTTAAAACATTACGGTATTGTGTCGCCTTCTCCTTCAACATTTTACATGCTATATTGTTCAAACTTTGCACACATGTTGATCACCAATTGCCGTTGTGCATGTGATAAGAGCAGGTAACTCTGTTTTGTATTTCCAGAGTTATGCCCCCTTTTAGTACTTAAAACATTACAGTATTGTGTCCACTACTCCTTCAACATTTTACATGCTATATTGTTCAAACTTTACACACATGGTGATCATCAATTGCCGTTGTGCATGTGACAAGAGCAGGTGACTCCATTTTGTATTTCCAGAGTTATGCCCCTTTTGGTACTTAAAACATTACAGTATGGTGTCGCCTTCTCCTTCAACATTTTACATGCGAAATTGTTCAAACTTTGCACACATGTTGATCACCAATTGCCGTTGTGCATGTGACAAGAGCAGGTAACTCTGGTTTGTGTATCCAGAGTTATGCCCCCATTTAGAACATGAAACATTACACTATTGTGTCGCCTACTCCAACATTTTACTTGCTTTATTGTTCAAACTTTGTATTCATGTTGATCATCAATTGTCATTGTGCATGTGATAGGAGCAGATAACACCATTTTATTTCTAAACGATGAGAATCCTCGCCATTTATAGCTATTATGTTCCACAAAATGTCCTTTTCCTTGGTGCCACCTATCGTCATTCGTTATCAATGAAGTTAACCTGCCAATGAATGGATGCTACCATTGTAAATGGCGAGGAGAATCTTCTACAGCAGCCTTGTTTTTATTTTGTGAAGACCTCGGATCGATTAATATGAAAATGTGAAAACAGATGAATTACCCCTTACCCCAGACAGGGCAGGGGAATCGGCAATGATTGAAGGGAGGGGGCGGACATAGTCGAGTCAACAAAAATTTCAAACTTTACGCCAGAGAAACTTGTGCATGTTCCAATTTTGACGGGCGTATATGTTGCCCCGCTAGGTGGTGCTTTTATTACCTCAACTTGACAATGTCAAGTATGAGCTATTTGGATGGGTTGCCATCCATTGTCCATACTGTGTCCCTGTCATTCCATGATTCCTTTAGTACGCCCTACAGGCTGCCTCTTTCACCTGATAAGTTTCTAATTTCTTACATGGCTTTCTCCCTGATAAGTAACAGACAACTCACAAACATTTCTTTCATTTATTGTCGGGTAAATACAGTGGATTGAATATTTTTTTGCACCCGGGGACTGTATTCAGAGACTTTGAGACTTCCACATAGAATGCTGTGCTGAGCAATTTTCCAAACACCACAGTTAAAGGGTGTTTTAGGTGTGTTTTTTTCTTTATAGACAGGCCCTATGGAAAAATGTTCAAAAGTGTGGTTTGCAAGTGCAGTACAAGGACAATAAGGATATAAACTTATTAACCCTTTGCCTAACGTAACGGCCAAAACCGGCCAGCACTATTCTCAAAAATCGCCGATTAATTTTCACTATTTTTTCATTTTTTGTCACTAAAACATAGGTTATGACCCCTCATTGGAATGAGCTCATTGAGCTCGTTCCAATGAGGGGTCATAACCTATGTTTTTGAGTCAAAATATGAAAATAATAGTTATTCAAGAATTTTTTTCTCAAGTGTCGTCTGCTTTTCGTATTAGTGAAAGGGTTGATCAAGAGAGCCATAGCGTTTCAGCTTGTGTCTGTATCAGTGATGAGTGTTGCTTGGTGGCACACATTAGAAGGAGCTCTAATGAGTCCAGAATTTGAGAAGTTTACTGATTATGTTACCGAGAAATGGATCAAAAGTAACTAAGGTTTACATGTTTATGGAACCATCATGAAGCAGGATGTCCACGAACAGCAAACCAAGTTGAAGGATGGCACCACAAGTTAAGTTTGTTTATTGCAGTGTCTCTGCCACATATTTTTAAAATGATCAACTTTATTAAATCTGAAGTCTTTTCATGAATAATCTATACTTCAGATCAGTGTTGGAGGAAAAGTTGCCCTTAAGAGAAAAAATACAGAAAAATAGACAATTCCATTGAACATTTTAAGACAAATCAGGGGCGGTAATATAGGACTATTAGACTATTTGGACTCTGTGTCACTTTCAACAGGATTTTAATAAATTTGAAGGTAGCAGGTAATATTTGAGCTCAGTAACAGAGATTTAATTTTATGTAACATTTTTTTTTTCTCACACACAGAGATAAATTAAAAGTAATCATGTGAACAGAGTTAATTTCTAGCCTATCCGAAAGATTAGTAAACTGCAAAAGCTTTCATCCATCAGAAACAGACTTTAATCAGTAAATGTTTGATGTATCACACTTCTTTAAGCCAGAAATCAAGCAGACTGTCATCTGCAAAATGAGGTCCCCAGAGGGTGAATTTAGTCATGCTACCCTGCACACAGGGTAGCATCACTAAATTTACCCTCTGTGAACCTCAATCTGAATCAGTGCCTCAAAACTAAATGGAAAGAGATACCCAGAGGATAAATCAGCCCACTGTATGGGATACCATCATCAAATTCACCCTCTGGGGACCTCATTCTGCAAATGTCAGACTGCTTATTTTCAGGCCTGCACTTCTTCCTTGAGCAATGGCTTCCGGATGAGCGAGAAGACCCATATTTTTCACATACATTGACATACATTAACTGTGAGGATCACATTAACCCTGGATGAGCCAGAAGACCCATAATTTTTCTTGTCAAGTTTTTTTATTTCTGACAGATAATAAAATGTCAACACATAAATAAAAATTTCCTGGAATTCAATATCCATGAGATAATTATGACATAAATCCCATGAATACACCATGACATTAGGGTAAGCTTCATTGTCATTGACTGTCTTATCTTTTATCTTTATGAATAAACGCAAGAAATGATGCTCAGTTGAGACTTAATTTGAGCGAAATTATAGATAACTTTACCATTATGGATAACATTGCCATAAGGAATGAAGATTCACCACAGCCACAGTTTTTGATTACGTCGCCAAGTTCCACTTATCATGATAATATTTTGATCGTTTCAAGATGAATTAAATGCTTATTGATTGGAATATTTATAAGTGTAGCACAAAAAAATGTCTGTACATCTCTGAGTGAAGGAACATCAAATTACATCAGAGGTAGTCTGAAGGCAAACTGCATGAAAAGAGAGTAATCAAATAGCCCTCAGCTGATTGAGTGCTGGAACCCCATTTTGGGGCTTTATTTAAAGTGCAGGTACTGCATATTAAAGGCATCATATTCTGTGGATGTGCTGCACATTATATTTGAAGTGAATTTATTATACCCCCACTTCTCTTCTATATTGTGGAGAAGTGGGGTGCTATATTTTCCTGCCCAGTCTGTTCATCCATCCATCAGTCCGAAATTGTGTGCGAAACTCCTCCTACATTATTGAACTCATTTTGATGAAACTTCTTAGACATTATGACTAGCAAGTAAACATGCACATGTTCTAAAATTGTTCATTTGTGACAATTTTAACCAAGTTATCTCCCCTGAACTTAGATTCATTATGGATTTTCAACTGAGATTTTTGTGTGTGCAACTCCTACTTTATTGAAGAAAATTTCAATGAAACTTCTCATACATTATGACTAACAAGTAAACATGCGCATATTCTAAAACTTTGTATCTGCAACAATTCTAACCAGTTATCTCCCCTGTACTTTTATTATGGATTCTCAAATGAGATTCTTGTTTTTTCAACTCCTACATTATTTAACGGATTTTGATGAAACTTCTCAGACATTATGACTAGTAAGTGAACATGCACATATTCTAAAATGTTTTATCAGCACTAATTTTAACCGGGTTATCTAACCTGAACTTAGTTTTATTATGGATTTTCAAATGAGATTCTTGTGTGCTGCGTAACTCCAACAACATTATTGAACCAATTTCGATGAAACTTCTTAAGCATAATGACTAATGAATGAATATGCGCATATTTCCAAATGTCCCATCTGTGATGATTTTTATCAGGTTATGTCCACTTCAACTTAGAAAGATTTAATATAGATTTGTACATAAGATTTTTGTGTGTGGAACATCTCCTTCATTAATGAACCAATTTTGATCAAACATGTAGGGCTGCACGATATTCAAATTTCAATACTGGTAACAGTATTTTAAAAAATATTGCGGTGTACCTGTATATCGTCAAGTTCAAAACATGTAAAATTCTCATCCAAATTGTCCCATTATGTTTAGCTCAACTTTGACGAAGTCAAATTTGAGCTGTTGTCATGGCCCGTCGTCCATCGTCCGTCTGTCCATCCGTCCATCTGTCCGTACGTCAACAATTGGCTATGGCTCGGGCTAGAGGTCGTATTTATGAACCGATCTTTACGAAACTTCTTGTGTACCTTTGTTATGACCCTGGGATGGGAACGAGTGTTTTTAGGTGTGGTCCGAAATTCAAGATGGCTGCCAGCGGCCATTTTGTACCGATGATGCAAAAATCAGTTTTTTGTACAGAACATCTGTATGAAAGTTCTGATTTGAATAAAGTTTTGTATAAATGTTTAGTACCATGGGATACATCACATATAATACAGGTTTTTTTCTCGTGCGTAAATTATGCAAATTAGACTGACTTTGATTTATTTAGTGTTACTTTCAGAGCTGTAAGTGCCAAGCTGCTATGGCTCGGGCTAGAGGCTGTATTTATGAACCATTCTTTACGAAACTTCTTGGGTACCTTTGTTATGACCGTGGGATGAGAACGAGTGTTTTTGGGTGCAGTCTGAAATTCAAGATGGCTGCCAGCAGCCATTTTGTACCGACGATGCAGAAATGTTTTTTTGTACAGAACTTCCATATGAAAGCTCTGATTTGAATAATTTTTCGTATGAATGTTTAGTTCCATGAGATACATTACATATCATATGGGTTTTTTTCTCGTGCTTATATTATGCAAATTAGACTAACTTTGATTTATTTAGTGTTACTTTCAGCACTGTAAGTGCAAATCCCTATATGGCTCGGGCTAGAGGACGTATTTATGAACCGATCTTTACGAAACATCATGGGTGCCTTTGTTATCACTGTGAGACGAGAACGATTGTTTTGGGGTCTGGTCGGAAATTCAAGATGGCCGCTGGCAGCCATTTTGTACAAAATTAGGGGCAATCAGATTTTTGCACAGAACTTCCAAACGAAAGATCTGATTTGAATAAATTTTTGTATGAATGTTTAGTACCATGGGATACATTACATATAATACAGAGTTTTTCTCGTGAATAAATTATGAAAATTAGGGGTCCGGGTGGGACTTAGAAAATTTTGGACCAAAATCCGGAAATCAGTTTTTTTGTTTTTTATGCGTTTTGGTCAATTTTAAGACAAAAAAAAAAAAAATTTTTTTACACTGAAAATTTGGGGTCCGGGTGGGACTAAGAAAATTTTGGACCAAAATCCGGAAATTAGTTTTTTGTGTTTTGATGCATTTTGGTCAATTTTAAGAAGAAGAAGAAAAAATTTTAGTCTGAAAATATTTTGTTTGGGACTGAAAATTTCCACACAAAAATAATAATCTACAATGATTGGTCTTAATCTGTAGTCCATTACAGTTACCTTGTAATTCTTTTATTATTGTTGACTGGGCCAAAACAAATACTAATTCCTGTCATATTCATTATTCAGTTGTCTTGGTCACAGCAAGTACTAATTCCTGTCATATCCAAGTTGAGCTACAGAGTCATTGACTCTTTCATTTGACATTCATAGTCAAATAATTACGTTTTAAAAGCATTGAAATAATAAGCCTAACTTGTCTTAATTCATTCTTGTATAAATATTTGAAATTAAACTTCACGATGACACAATAAATATCGTTTATTTTGACTTGATAATTTCAAATATATACTATTTGATCCATCACTTTACAAAACAAAAATGCTTAACTTGCATTTTGTCGTGTACATGTGAATAGATCACCACTAGAGGGCATTTGCCTTGTTCTGGTTAAGCAGGATGCCGCTAGAGGGCTAAGAGTTTGTACACTTTTCCATAAATGAAAGCAGTCAGTTTTGTCACGTGGTATCACAAACAGCTGAAATGCACATGCTCGATAGGCATGTTTTGATGTGCCGGTAAACCACCTCGTGCAGTGGGTGAATGCTGGCGATGTATAAATACTATTTCAATGTTAAATCACTCTTAACAAAGTGAAAATAAACAATATTATTCCCTTTATATTTTTATTAGTGTTTTTTTGACTATCTGTCCAATTTGTAAGATGTGGCATATAAGTCAGATCAAAATGTTCACCTACTTTTCAAAACATTAACACGTGCGAACTGGTGTTGACAAAAATTAATATTCATTACTGCCACGCTTGGAATTGTGGGTTCATTAATGCATATGCGATTTGTTCATATTGAAAGGCACATTCCAAGTGTGCTGTAAGAAAATAATATTTATTACTGCCGCGCTTGAAATTACGAGAACAAGTGCAATGAAGTGGGAGGAACTATTAGTATTAAACAAGAAATTTCCTGGGCCAACAAAAGCCATTATTAATGGAAATACAGTAATCATTCTTCAAGATTTACGTTCGAAGCGATACTGTTTGGGGAACATCTGTACTTATCCATGTCATCGACTCATCGGAGAAACAAAAATAAAACAGCTTATGGGAGAATATTTTACTAGTACCAGAACATTCATGAAGTGTATTGATATAAAAAAAACAAAACAAATTACTTTCACAGTTTACTTCTGTTTATATACAGCTGTGAGATTAAATAGAATTTTTACGGAAAATGTCTGTCACTAAAAATCGCAGCTCGAAATGAATATCGTCACGACAATATACCGATATTAAAGAAAAATGGACGATATTTAACAGGTTAAGATTTCAATACCGGTATATCAAAATACCGTGCAGCCCTACAAACAAGTGGGCATAAGCATATTCCAAAATTTTTGATCTGCGAGAATTTTAACTAAGTTATTTAACATGAACTTGGATTTATTAATGCCTTTTCAAGCTCAACTTTCAGAGGTGCATTCTAGTAAGCCAGAAGTGGGGATGTTAATCACCTTCAGTGATAGTTTGATTTTCGTCTGTATGGATTTGCCTTCTTATAATTTATGGGAGCATGCTTGATGACACTCTCCCATAAAATGTAGCAAGGCAAAGACATGGTAATAAATGTTTAGGATGAAAAATAATTTAACTCTCAGTTAACAGTATAAAATTCTTTATAGAAATTTACTGATGGCCTGGTAGGTTGATGCTCAAGTTGACCATAACCCTTTACCTAACACGAAAGGCAGATGACACTTGCAAACAAAATCCTTGAATAACTAATTTTTTTCATTTTTATTGTGAAAAACATAGCTTATGACCCCCTCATTGAGATGAGCTTAATAAGCGTCTTCCAATGAGGGGTCATTCGCTCTGTTTTTGAGAAAAAGTTTAAGAATAATAAAAAACTGAATTGTGATTTTTAGCTTAACTTGACAAAGTCAAGATAAGCTATTACCATCATGCATGCAAAAGTTTGAAAGTCTGTTCACATTTTCTTTAGCACAGGCTACACACCGTACTTCTTGTCCAATCATTACAGAATTTCATGTGCAGGTTCAAGGTCATGTCTAGATGAAAACATCCCATTTTGGTCACGATCGATCAACTGTGATGGCTGTGCAAGCCCGATACCCGAAAACCTTTAGCACAGTCTACAGATCATATTTATGAAGGGAGTTCATTGTAACTCGGTTGGATGACTCCGTATAATGTCTGGATGAAACATCCTATTTTAGTAGAATTCAGTCAACTCTGAGGCCGCAGGGGCATGTTACCCAGATTCCTTTAGCACAGTCTACAGGTTGCATTTATGAAGCGATTTATTTGTAAATTGGTAAGATGACTTGCTACAATGTCTAGATGAGAAGATCCTATTTTGGTCATGATCAGTCAACCGTGATGGAGAAACAGTCACGTGACCTTGATTTGTTCAGCACAGTCTTCAGTTCATATTTATGAAGCAATTTCATTGTAACTTTGTAGGATAACTCTGTATGATGTCTAGATGAGACTGTCGTATTTTGGTCACAATCATTCAGCTATTACCACCACTTGGGCCTGTGATCAGATTCCTTTAGCACTGTCTGGGGGCATTTTTATAAAGGGATTTCATTGAAACTTGGTAGGATGTGCCGGTATGATGTTTAGATGAGATTGCCCTTTGATGGTCATGATCGGTCAACCTTGACTAATGGATGAGCTGATAAACTAGATTCCTTTAGCAAAGTCTGTGAGCTTATTGTAACTTGGTAGGATGACTCGTTTTGGAATGATTTTAGTGTAACTTTGGTTGGCATATGTTAACTGTGCGGGCGACATCAACCCAGGTCTCAATTCTTTAGTACAGTCTACACCTCAAATTATTATTGTTGAAAACAGCATGTATGGTACAAAACTTAACATATTCTCAATTATCACAATTCTTGTCTTATTTCATAATCCTTTCATAAACGTTGAACATTATCTTTTTCATCTAAAGCATCATTCACATGGCCTACATTTACATAGTATGCAAAGATACACATGTGCAATTTTTACCAGGGTATGCAATAGTAAAATTTGCAATGCGTTCACATGTATTTTAAAAATGCTGAGTATTTGCGTGGTATTTCCAAGTCGCTTATAATATAAAAGCCGGTTATTCCATTGGATCCACAGTCTCTTCCAAACATTCACAATGGACAGACTAATATCTGCAACCAGAACAAGATGAAGGCGAATTGTGCCATATTTGGTCAGTACCGCTCTGGTTATGGGTGTGACTCAGGAGAAATGATTTTGGTCAAAACCAAGAAGTAGTGCATGGTGGGAGGACGTAGTACTCTGCGAATTTGATGACAAAGATTGGCTGCCGGTTGTAGCGACTTGGTTTCTTTCGGTGGCATAGTTTTTTCAAACGCACACTATAACGCGGTAAACAGATATGACAGGAAACGATTGAAATTCTTGGAAATTTGGCACGCAGTTGAAACAAATCTCAAAATAAGAATGACGCAATGTATTAACCCCTCCATGTTCCCTGTCTCAGAATGGGTATGCAAAATTTGCAATTCACATTTTGCATTCACATGGCCATAATTACACATGTGTAAACAATACGCATGTGCAATTTCGGATTTACATCTGGTCCACCCAGATGTATTTTTTGCACCGTGTGTATCTTTACACACGTGTGCAGACCCGTTCACATGACCATGTTTGCATACGTGAGTAAATTTACACATGTGTGTATCGTTACACACGTATGTAAATCTCGCCATGTGAATGGGGCTTAACACTACACAGTCAAGTTAAGCCTCCGTGTCATTGACACTTTCTTTGTGAATGGCACTGGCCGCTTTTGGTCATTACGTTGGGTGAAGGGTTAACTCTTAACCTGCTGAGTATTTTCAAAATATTTTTCATCAAATCTAGTCATGGCTGCTGTAAAGCCATGACTAGATTTGATGAAAAATGTATCCATATCTAACTCAAGAAATCACTGGTCAAAAAGTTCATTTAATTTAGATGAGAGAAATTTGATTCTCCCCCACCCCCTCCCCCCCCCCCCCCCCCACTTCCTATCCAAGATATGCATGTCTCATGTGAGAAGGCCATTTGAGGTAGATATCTATCTCACATGACCAGCTTATTAGCATATTTAATGAGCGCACAGATTATTTAATCATCGGATGTTCTTCCGAAACAAACAACTTGGCGTCACGTTTTGGAAATATTAGCCGACAAACGTTTCTCAAAGAAAGGACACTTGACTCTTTTATATGAATTTTTTGGTGAATGCCATTATGAGTGAACAAAATTTACGTCGAAAAGTTATGCGAATACATTGCAGAATTCATCGTAAAGGTCTGCACAGAAGACAGCCTGGAGTATGAGCTAAGTTACCTTCGAGGCATGATAGGAAGTTTTGATAGACATTTGAAGGAACATAAAGCAAAATAATGTCAAATGACTGTTCAGAATTTCCATCGATCAATTGATGCACCCACCCAACTGACATCATCAGAATGTGTCAATGTTCATTTTGCTACAAATTTTTAACCTCTGTCTTACCGGCATTGGGAAATAATTTTGTGGTATATACCCTTGGTATGTACGGAACTTTTGGGCATACTTTCCAGTAAGCAAATCAGTTTTTTTTCAGAAATGGACAACAAAATTGCTCAGTATAGCTGCATGTGCCCTGGATTACTTTTGATGACGTCAGAGTGTTTTGGTGGGGGGAGAAAAATTACCCCTGATGGGGGTGGGTGTGAGATAGGGGAATCTCACACTTGGGACAAAATGTTTGGTCCAGACACTTGGCAAGCCTCATGTCTGGCCCAAATATCTTGCTTTCAGGTGAGATTTCAGCATCTCACCCCCCCCCCCCCCTCCCCATCAGGAATAATAATATTCTTGTACCCAAATTATACTTATTGTCTCCCACTTTTTGAAAAAAACAGGAGATATTAAATTTGGGGTGTCCTTCTGTTCTTCCGTCCTTCCGTCCTTCCGTGTCTTTTGTTTCCAGACTCTAACTTTCCTTACAGTCATTTGATTTCGATGAAATTTGGGTAGTAGATCACTTTCATCAATTGTGGGTCCAAGTTCGAGCATGGGTATTTTCCGCACATATTTACTTAGGTTGCTTAAATTTGATTGGCTGATGGTTTCCAGACTCTAACTTTCCTTAGAATCAACAGATTTCAATGAAATTTCATATATGGATTACTTTTATCGATACCTAGGTCAAGTTCGAATGTGGGGAATTTTGTACCGAAAATCTGTCCGTCTGCCTGTCCGTCTGCCCATGCATCAATGGTCCGCAGACTAAAAGCTGTATTTATGAACCGATCTTCACAAAACTTCTTGTGTATCTTTGTTATCATTGTGAGACCAGAATATGTCTTCATCATTACTTCTTTTGCAACTCTACAAACTCAGACTCTCCCAGTACCATATACAGACCACCATATTATCTGGACATCACTTTCAAGGTTTCATTAACTTCCAATCACAAGCTTTACAGGTCGGTTAACGCTTTTCAGATCAGTTTAATGTAATATGTTTTATCATACAGTCTTAATTTTTAGCGATTCTCAGTTATACTTCACATCACTTTACTTGCTTTGACAGTGACCTCCGTGAAAATAAATCTGATAACCACTGTCTGAAGCACTATCTGTTCTGTCTCTTCTAAATAACTTCCACTTGCAACTCAACTATATTCAACTGGATGCATTAATTCACCATGAAACTGCTGCCCAGCAGGAGACATGAATTCACTGAATTTGCTTGTTTCAATGGCCCCATCTGGCGACCATAGAGCAACTCTTGTCATTACAGAATCATTTTCTGGCAAAAGTCTCCTAGGGATTTAAATTCGAAGTGTTCAGGTCGGGTCTGTAGACATACAGATAGGCCAGAAAATAAGCAGTCTGACATTTGCAGAATGAGGTCCCCAGAGGGTGAATTTGATGATGCTATCCCACACATTGGGCCAATTTATCCTCTGGATACCGATTCCGCTTTGTTTAATTCTGAGACCCTGATTCAGATTGAGGTTCACAGAGGATAAATTTAGTGATGCCACCCTGCTGTGCTGTGTTTTCAGTTGCCACCCCCCCCCCCCCCCCCCCCCCACACACCAAAGCAATTTCTCACACACGTTCCAGTAGGAGTTATTGCCCTTTGATCTGAACAGAAACATTTGGGAAGTAATTAATTCGAACAATTTTGGGAGTGCGGTGGCTCAGTAGGTAGAGGTGCAGGCTGCAAGCCGAGAGGTCCTCGGTTCGAATCCCACCTGCGGCAACCATGTTGTGTCCTTGGGCAAGACACTTCATCTCCATTGCCTGCGAGGGGGCACGATGACGCCGTGTACTAAGGTGTACTGCACGTCTATGGTGCGCATGTCTTCAACCAATCTAACCCTACCTGTGCTGCAGTGCAGAGTTATGATGTTGGGGAGCTGGCAGCTGCTCGTCGTTGCTCGGTGGTTCTCTCTGGGTACTCCGGCTTCATCCACTCGTAAAACTGTCACGGTCATGATTAGCCATTGTACATAGATATGTGACCTTAAACATCAATAAATAAATAATAAATATAAATATTCCAACAATTTTAAAATTCTGGTGTTTTGGGGTGAAATCAATTATGGTTGATTTACAACATATACTAAATTACTAAAATGATATTTAATATTTTAAACTTTCATATCGTCCACATTGGGTAAAGGATTAAAAATCTTCTTCAGATCCATCAGGTAGAATTTTTTTTTTATCTGTGGTTATATTACTGTGACTCGTAGATTGAAGTTTGTTCAAGGCAATATGCTTGATTACTTTTGAAGGCACCAGAGGGGTTTGAATTTTAAAATGGGACCATATGATGGTACCTGTGAGAGCCCTGGGATGTGATGCAGCACTTGTTTATTGGGATATATTCTTGAAATATGATGATCTCTTTACTTAACCTGAATAGAATTTCTTGAATAAGTAACCATTTTCATTTTTTGCCTCCAAAACATATATTATGACAGTTAGCCCAAATTAGAATGAGCTAAATTGGCAGCTGTTTCTGATGAGGGGTCGTAAGCTTTGTTTTTGAGGCAAAAAGTGGAAATTTGTTAATGGTTTGTTTGTGAATAGCATCAGCCAGATGTTGCCATCATGTTTGGTTATGAGTTCTCAAAAGCATAGCCCCCCCCCCCCCCCCACCACCACACATACACTTCCTCAAAACCACTTTTCCAAATGATTCCATATTTGATATATGACATCATTCAAAGGATAATTAAGAAATGTGTTCAAATCAGGCTCTTGGTGTCATATATGGGGCTGTTATTGGGCTTCCAGATTGTGGGGTGTGGCAGGAAGGTAGCCTTATAGCTATGCCATTACCCTGCAGTATCATGCTTACTGTCTCTTATTTCATCTTGTTCAATCATGTATTATACTGCAAATAAAGCCATTCATTCGTTTGTTCATTCATTCATTCATTCGTTCGTTCAGTCGTTCATTCATTCATTCATTCATTCATTCATTCATTCATTCATTCATTCATTCATTCATTCATTCAAGTTTGTTGAAAGAAAGTTTTTGGGGCAGTATTTGGGCTTGTTTCTGGAGGGACAAAATTCACAGTCCGGCCTCCATTTTTAGCTTAACTTGGCAAAGTCAAGATAAGCCATTGCCATCACGCGTGCAGAAGTCTGTGAGTCTGTTTGTGAGTCTGTGAGTCTGTTCACATTTTCCTTTAGCACGGGCTACACCCCACAGTTCTTGTCTGATCATCACGGAATTTCATATGCTGGTTTGGAGTCATGTCCAGATGAGAACATCCCCTTTTGGTCACGATCTGTCAGCCGGTATGGCTGCCCAAGCCCAAAACCTGAAAACCATTAGCACAGTCTACAGGTCGTATTTATGAAGGGATTTCATTGTAACTTGGTAGGATGCCTCTGTATAATGCCTAGATGAGAACATCCCCTTTTGGGCATGATCTGTCAACCGTGATGGCTGCCCAAGACCGAAACCCAAAAACTTTTAGCACAGTCTGCAGGTCATGTTTAATATGGAGGGATTTCATTGTAACTTGGTATGATGACTCCTTATGATGTCTAGATGAGAATTTCCCCATTTGGGCATGATCTGCCAACCGTGACGACTGCCCGAGCCCAAAACCCCAAAACCTTTAGCACAGTCTACAGGTCATATTTATTGAGGAATTTCATTGTAACTTGGTGGGTTGATGAGAAAGTGCTCTTTAAAAGGCTTTTGGACTTGATTGGGCAACTGTGACAGCCACATGGGCCCGAGGCCTGAAAACCTTTAGCACAGTCTACAGGTCATATTTATGAAGGGATTTCACTATAACTTGGTAGGAGTACTCCAAATAATGTCTAGATGAGAACGTCCCATTTTGATCGCGATCATTCAGCCTTGATGGGTGCCCGAGCCCAAAAACCTTTAGCATAGGCAAAAGGTCATATTTATGGAACGATTTCATTGTAACCTGTTAGGTTGACTCCATATAATGCTTAGATGATGACATCCCCTTTTGGTCATGATTGGTCAACTGTGATGGCTACAGGTGCCCGAAGCCCGAAAACCTTGAGCACAGTCTGCAGGTCGTATTTATGAAGGGATTTCATTGTAACTTCATAGGATCACTCCAGGTGATGCCCAGATTGTCCCCTTTGGTTGCGATCATTCAACCATGATGGCTGCCCGAGCCCAAAGCCCAAAAACCTTTAGCACAGTCTACTGGTCATATTTATGAAGGGATTTCATTGTAACTTGGTAGGTTGACTTTATATAATGTCTAGATGAGAACGTCCCCTTTGGATGAAATTGGGAAACTGACGGCTACAGGGGCCCGAAGCCCGAAAACCTTTAGCACAGTCTACAGGCCATTTTTATGAAGGGATTTCAATGTAACTTGATAGGATGAATCGTTTTGGAATAATTTCACTGTAACTTGGCTGCCTGAGCCCAAAGCCTGAACTTTAGCACATTCTACAGGTCATATTTATAAAGGGATTTCATTGTAACTTGGTAGGTTGACTTCATATAATGTCTAGATGAGACCGTCCCCTTTTGGACACGACTAGGAAACTGTGACGGCTACAGGGGCCTGAAGCCCAAAAACCTTTAGAACAGTCTACAGGTCATAATTATGAAGGGATTTCATTTTAGCTTGGTAGGAGGACTCCAAATAATGTCTAGATGAGAACATCCCCTTTTGGTCGCGATCATTCAGCCTTTATGGCTGCCCGAGCCCAAAGACCTTTAGCATAGTCTATAGGTCGTATTTATGGAAGGATTTCAGTGCAACTTGTTAGGTTGACTTCATGTAATGCCTAGATGTTGACATCCCCTTTTGGTCGTGATTGGTCAACTGTGATGGCTACAGGTGCCCGAAAATCTTGAGCACAGTCTACAGGTCATATTTATGAAGGGATTTCATTGTAACTTTGTAGGATGACTCCAGATGATGCCCAGATGAGAATGTCCCCTTTTGGTTGTGATCATTCAACCATTATGGCTGCCCGAGCCCGAAGCCCAAATACCTTTAGCACAGTCTACAGGCTATATTTATGAAGGGATTTCATTGTAACTTGGTAGGTTGACTGCAAATAATGTCTAGATGAGAACGTCCCCTTTTGGTCACGATCATTTTGCCTCGATGGCTGCCCGAGTCCAAAACCCCAAAACCTTTAGCATTGTCTACAGGTCATATCTATGGAAGGATTTCATTGTAACCTGTAAGTTTGACTCCATATAATGCCTAGATGATGACATCTCCTTTTGGTTGTGATTGGTCAACTGTGACGGCTTCAGGGCCCGAAAACTTTGAGCACAGTCTACAGGTCATATTTATGAAGGGATTTCGTTGTAACTTTGTAGGATCACTCCAGATGATGCCCATATGAGAATGTCCCCTTTTGGTTGCGATCATTTAACCATGATGGCTGCCCAAGCCCAAAGCTCAAAAACCTTTAGCACAGTCTACAGGTCATATTTATGAAGGGATTTCATTGTAACTTGGTAGGTTGACTTTATATAATGTCTAGATGAGAACGTCCCCTTTGGATGCAATTGGGAAACTGACGGCTACAGGGGCCCGAAGCTCGAAAACCTTTAGCACAGTCTACAGGCCATATTTATGAAGGGATTTCAATGTAACTTGATAGGATGAATCGTTTTGGAATAATTTCACTGTAACTTGGTAACTTTCATTGATATACGTTAACTGTGAGGGCCACATACATTAACTGTGAGGTCACATTAACCCATCCCTCAGCTCTTTAGTACAGTGTACACCTCATATTATTTTTATCAAAAACATAGCATACAGGGAACAGAAATGAACATATTCCCAATCACAATTCTTGTCTTATTTCATAATCTTTTCATAAACATTGAACATTATCCTTTTCATCAGACACAACACACAAGTTAAGCTACAGTGTTATTGACACTTTCATTTATATTTTTGAAGTGATTGGCTGCTTTCATCCAAATTTTGATTCAATGCAAAAAATTATTTGTCACATCCTTGTGGGAACCTGTGACTAATACTGGAAAAAAATTTCAAATGCCCTTTTTCTGAGCTGCATGGGACAGATATTTTGTTGTTTGCTACAGATGACTATCTCCATGCATTCCCCGTAGACAGCTTGATACCAGTGAGTGTTTTAGACTCAGTTGAGTCTCTGATTTTCAATATTCTATTTTCTTTTCAAAATCTAGATTGTGTCCTGAACCTTCCCCATCCAGTGGAATGTACTTGTTGAACTGAAACCAGTGAGGGAGTCAACATCATGTTATGGAAGACAAAAAATATTTTAAAGTTAACTACAAATATGTTTTCGAAATTGAAACTTCTTTAGAATGAGGTTGAAAAACAAAAGTGGATGTTGCACTCACTTACATACAGACAATTTGTGGTATGATTCATTATCAGAATAATTGCACTTGAATAGCTGGGAATAAAATTATATAAAACAGTCATAATGTTTGGAATTTACAGCAGCTGACGGCTATGACTAATAAATGTTTAACTCTTTGAACTCTGAAAACATAAAAAACACAGAATATAGTGTTATTTATTTATTTATTGATGTTTAAGGTCACATTTTTATGCACAATGGCTAATCATGACCATGACAGTTTTACGGGTTGAGGAAGCCGGAGTACCCAGAGAGAACCACCAAGCAACGACGAGCAGCTGCCATCTCCCCAACATCATAACTCCGCACTGCAGCACAGGCAGGGTTAGCATTGGTTGAAGACAGGTGCACCATCGACGTGCAGTACGCCTTAGTATACGGCATCATCGTACCCCCACACGGGCAATGGAGATGAAATGTCTTGCCCAAGGACACAACACAGCTTGGATTCGAACCAAGGACCTCTCGGCTTGCAGCCTGCACCTCTACCAATTGAGCCACCGCGCCCCGCCGAATATAGTGTTGTTTCCCATCTTAGAATGATAAAAATTTTTAGGTATCCGCATTTTTTCTGACGAAATGCTGTTATGTGAAACTATTGGAAAGAGCTCTCAGGGCACCTTTCCAACAGTGTTCCACATGGCAGCATACCTCAAGGTTTATGCAAGAAACTCAAGGAAGTAAACATTAATTTTTGGTTCAGTCATATTGTCCTTGGTAGAAAATGTTTTTTAAAGGATTTCAGCAAAACCATACCATGTGACCCCCTCATTGGGAAGAGCTTGACAAAATGGTTTCAGTGAGGGGACAAAATATGGTTTTGCAAAAAGAAAGAATTTTTTTTTTGAATAATTTTTATCCCCATATTTTCAGAAATCCGAGCATAAAAATTATTTAAAAAAAAAATATAGTGATTATCTCTGTCTGTACGTCCGTTTTTTCAGCTATAATTTTGAAATCTCTTAAGTATGGTATAGAGATGATAAAAAATAGGTTCAGTTTGAATTTTTGTCACCAGGTGCCATTTAAAGATAGCTAAAATACTCCTTTCTGACAAAATGCTCCTAGGATGTGTAATTTTGCTTGTTTAAAGTGTGTTCATATGTTCATGTAGGGTCTCAAGATGTGCATAAATGCTTCAGATTTTTGTTTCAGCCCCATGTGGCGCCCGTAGTGCCACTTTTGTCATTAGAAAATCGGTTTCCAGCAAAAGGCTCCGGGGTGGGGGGTGGGGGGGTGGGGGGATAAATCAAAATGTTGAAAGTGTGTTCATATGTGTCAGTAGGGGGTCTAGATGTGCGTAAAGGTATTAGGATTTTTGATTCCCCCCCCCCCCTCCTCCCCCTTTCCAGCCTAAGTGCCACTTTTTAGCTCACCGAAGGGAGCTAAACTTATCACTTGTCGTCCATCCGGCGTCGTGAACATTTTTCAAATGACTTCTCCTCTGAACCCGCTAGGTCGATTTGCTCGAAACTTGGTATGGATGTTCATTACTATATGTCAATTCAAGTTTGTTCAAATGAAATGGACATGCCTACTTGGGGCTCCAGAGGGGGCATAACTCTGATAGCACCCTATGTATATTAGAGAAATTACTAAAAAAATCTTCTTCTCCCGCACAAGTGGGCAGAACCATTTGATATTTGGTATAGAGCATTATGGGGTGGATCTGATTCAAGTTTGTACAAATCGGCCCCCCTGGATTCATATTTAGCTCTCTATAGAAGCCCAAATTCGAACTTAGTGCATTTCAGGCAAATTTCTTAAAAAATCTTCTCCAGATCGAGCAGGCAGAATCTTTTGTTATTTGGTATACAACATTGTGGGGTGAATCTGATTCAAGGTTGTTCAAATCGGCTCCCTGGATTCACATTTGGGCTCAGTATAGAAGCCCGAATTCGAACTTAGTGCATTTCAGGCAAATTTCTTACAAAATCTTCTTCTCCAGATCCAGCAGGCAGAATCTTTTGATATTTGGTATGCAACATTGTGGGGTGGATCTGATTCATGTTTGTTCAAATCGGCCCCCTGGGTTCATATTTGGGCTCAGTATAGGAGCCCAAATTTGAACTTAGTGCATTTCAGGCAAATTTCTTAAAAAATCTACTTCTCCAGATCCAGCGGGCAGAATCTTTTGATATTTGGTATGCAACATTGTGGGGTGGATCTGATTCATGGGTGTTAAAATTGGCCCCCTGGATTCATATTTGGGCTCAGTATAGAAACCCAAATTTGATCTTAGCGCATTTCAGGCAAATTTATTTAAAAGTCTTTTTCTCAAGATCCAGCAGGCAGAATCTTTTGGGTATGCAGCATGCTTAGGGAGGTGAGATTCAAGTTTGTTCAAGCCAAGTCCCTGGGTTAATATTTGGGCTCACTGTGGTAGCCCGAATTATAACTTAGTTCAAAATGAGGAATTTACTTTAAAAATCTTCTTCTTCAGATCCAGCTGTCGGAATGTTTTAATATTTGGTATGCAGCATTCTTAGGGTGGTGAGATTCAAGTTTGTTCAAGCCATGTCTCTTGGTCCATATTTGGGCTCACTATGAGAGCCCGAATGATAACTTAGTTCAAAATAAGGAATTTTCTTTAAAAATCTTCTTCTTCAGATCCAGCAGTCGGAATGTTTTGATATTTGGTATGCAGCATCCTTAGGGGGATGAGATTCAAGTTTGTTCAAGCCATGTCCCTAGGTCCATATTTGGGCTCACTGTGGGAGCTTGAATTGTAACTTAGTTCGAAATGAGGAATTTTCTTAAAAAATCATCTTCTTCAGATCCAGCAGTTGGAATGTTTTGATATGTGGTGTGTAGCATCCTTAGAGGGGGGGGGGGGGGGGATTCAAGTTTGTTGAAGCCAAGTCCCTGGGCCCATATTTGGGCTCCATGAGCCCGAATTATAACTTCATCAATATGAGGAATTTTTCTTTAAAAATCTTCTTCTTCAGATTCAGCAGTCGGAATGTTTTGATATGCAGCATCCTTAGGATGTGAGATTCAAGTTTGTTCAAGCCAAGTCCCAGGGTCCATATTTGGACTCCCTGTGGGAGCCTGAATTATAACTTAGTCAGTATGAAGAATTTTTCTTTAAAAATCTCCTCAGATTCAGCAGTCGGAATGTTTTGATATTTGGCATGCAGCATCCTTAGGGGGTGAGATTCAAGTTTGTTCAAGCCAAGTCCCTGGGTTCATATTTGGGCTCACTGTGGGAGCCTGAATGATAGCTTAGTTCAAAATGAGGAATTTTCTTTAAAAATCTTCTTCAGATCCAGCAGATGAATGCTTTTGATATTTGGTATGCAGCATCCTTAGGGGGGTAAGATTCAAGTTTGTTCAAGCCATGTCTCGCTCGTTCCATAAAATTTGTCTCTCATGACTTCATTCCTTTGTAGTGTTTATGAACCATGTCTAACTGAATGTGACCCCAAATACTTCTTTGAACCACTTTGGCCGGTGAGCGATTAAGGCTCCTTGGGGCCTCTTGTTTAGCTCACCTGGCCTAAGAGGCCATGTGAGCTTTTCTCACCACTTGGCGTCCATCGTAGACCAGCGTCCAGAAACTTTTCACATTTTCATCTTCTTCTCTAACCGCTGAGCCAGTGTGAACCAGACTTGGCAGGAATGGTCTGTGGAAAGTCCTCTACAAACGATCCTCATTTTCTTCCCGTTGGATGAAAAAGATGACTTCCAGAGGCATTCTTTGATTCTGATAAGAGGATTTGCAAAAATTTTCTCTGAAACCGTACGGCCAATTGTTCTGATACTTCACATAAATGATGACTGGGACCGACTCTACCAACGAACCTCATTTAATGTTGATCGGTTTACAAGCATGGACACAATTGCGGCTTATAGCTACTATAGAAACTCTATAAGAAATCACATTTTCATCTTCTTTTCTGGAACTTCTGAGCTGATGTGAACGAAACCTGGCAGGGATAGTCTATGGGAGGTCCTCTACAAACGCTCCTCAGTTTTGTGCCCATGTGTTTGAAAACATGGATGCCAAAGGCATTCTTTGATTCTGGTTGGTGAATTTTGAAAAATCTTCTTTGAAACTGCAAGGCCAAATGTTTCAAAACTTCACATAAATGATGACTGGGACACTCTCTACCAACGATCCTCTTTTAATATTGATTGGGTTACAAACATGGCCGCAATTTTGATTTATACATGTAGTTACCATAGAAACTCTATGGGAAATCACATTTTCATCATCTTCTCTGGAACTATTGAGCTGATGGAACCAAACCTGGCAGGGATAGTCTATGGGAGGTCCTCTACAAACAATCCTCATTTTGTTCCCGTGGGTTGTAAAACATGGCCGTCAGAGGCATTCTTTGATTCTGGTTGGTGGATTTTAAAAAATCGTCTCCTCTGAAACTTCCAGGCCAAATGTTTTGATACTGCACATAAATGATGACTGGGACCCCCTCTACCAACGGTCCTCATTTAATGTTGATCAGGTTGTAAACATGCCCCTAATTGTGGCTTATGGTTACTATAGAAACCCTATGAGAAATCACATTTTCATCTTCTTCTCTGGAACTACTGATCCAAACCTTTCAGGGATAGTCTATGGGAGGTCCTCTACAAACGATCCTCATTTTGTTCCCATGGGTTTGAAAACATGGCCGTCTGAGGCATTCTTTGATTCTGATTGGTGGATTTTGAAAAATATTTTCCATTGAAACCACAGGGCCAAATGTTTTGAAACTTTGCATGGTTGATGACTGGGACCCCTTCTACCCATGATCCTCATTTAATAATGATCGGGTTGCAAACATGGCTTCAATTATGGCTTATAGTTACTATAGAAAGCCTATGGGAAATCACATTTTCATCTTCTCTGGAACTACTGAGCCGTCAAGAACCAAACTTGGCAGGAATGGTCTATGGGAGGTTCTCTACAAACGATCCTCATTTTCTTCCCATGGGTTGAAAAGCATGGGCCAACGTGAACCAAACCTGGCAGAGATAGTCTATGGGAGGTCTTCTACAAGTGCTCCTCATTTTTGTTACCCTGCATCGAAAAACATGACTGCCAGAAGCATTCTTTGATTCTGATTGGTGGATTTTGAAAAATCTTCTCCTCTGAAAGCACAGGACCAAATGTTTTGAAACTTTGCATGGTTGATGACTGAGACACCCTCTACCAACAATCCTCATTTAATGTTGATCGGTTTGCAATCATAGCTGCAATTATGACTTATAGTTATTAAAGAAACCCTATGGGAAATCACATTTTCATCTTCTTCTCCAGAACTAGTGAGCTGATGTGAACCAAACCTGGCAGGAATAGTCTATGGCAGGTCCTCTACAAACACTACTCATTTTGTTACTGTGCATCGAAAAACAGGGCTGCCAGAAGCATTTTTGGATTGTGATTGATGGATTTTGAAAAATGTTCTCCTCTGAAACCACAGGGCCAAATGTTTTGAAACTTTGCATGGTTGATGATTGAGACACCCTCTACCAACAATCCTCATATAATGTTGATCGGGTTGCAAACATGGCTGCAATTATGGCTTATAGCTGCTATAGAAAACCCAATGGGAAATCACATTTTCATCTTCTCTCTGGAACTACTGACCCGACGTGAACCAAACATGACAGGAATGGTCTATACGAGGCTATCTTCAAACGAAGCTCTTTTTGTTCTAATTGGTTGGAAAATATGGCCACGAGAGACATTCTCTGATTCTGATTAATGGATTTTGCAAAAATCTTCCCCTCTGAAACTACAAAGTCAAATGTTTTGAAACTTCACGAGATTGAGGACAGGGACACCTTCTACCAATGATCCCCATGTAATGTTGATGTAATGTTTCAAACATGGCCTGAGTTGCAGCTCATAGTTACCATGGAAAGTCTTTTTTTAGCTCAACTTTGATGTAAGTCAGATTTGAGGTTATGCCATGGCCCGTCGTCCGTCTGTCCGTCAACAATTCAATACAGCTCGGGCTAGAGGCTGTATTTATGAACCAATCTTTACGAAACTTTTTGGGTACCTTTGCTATCACCGTGGAATGAGAACGAGTGTTTTTTGTGTGTGGTCCAAAATCCAAGATGGCCACCAGCAGCCATTTTGTACCGAAATTAGTGCAGTCAGTTTTTTAGCTTAACTTGACATAGTCAAGATAAGCTATTGCCATCACGCGTGCAGAAGTCTGTTAGTCTGTGAATCTGTGAGTCTGTTCACATTTTCCTTTAGCACAGGCTACACCCTGCAGTTCTTGTCTGATCGTCACAAAATTTCATATGCAGGTTTAGGGTCATGTCTAGATGAGAACGTCCCCTTTTGGTCACGATCGGGCAACCGTTATGGCTGCCCGAGCCCAAAACCCCGAAAACCATTAGCACAGTCTACAGGTCGTATTTATGAAGGGATTTCCTTGTAACTTGGTAGGATGCCTCTGTATAATGCCTAGATGAGAACGTCCCCTTTTGGGCATGATCTATCAACCGTGATGGTTGCCCAAGCCCGAAACCCAAAAACTTTTAGCACAGTCTGCAGGTCATGTTTAATATGGAGGGATTTCATTGTAACTTGGTAGGATGACTCCTTATGATCTCTAGATGAGAATTTCCCCATTTGGGCGTGATCTGCCAACCGTGACGACTGCCCGAGCCCAAAACCCGAAAACTTTTAGCACAGTCTACAGGTCATATTTATTGAGGAATTTCATTGTAGCTTGGTGGGTTGACTTCATACAATGTCTAGATGAGAAAGTCCCCTTTTGGTCCTGATTGGGCGACTGTGACGGCTACAGGGGCCCGAAGCCCGAAAACCTTTAACACAGTCTACAGGTCATATTTATGAAGGGATTTCATTGTAACTTGGTAGGATGACTCCAAATAATGACTAGATGAGAATGTCCCATTTTGATCGCGATCATTCAGTCTTGATGGGTGCCCGAGCCCAAAGACCTTTAGCATAGTCTACAGTCGTATTTATGGAAGGATTTCATTGTAACTTGTTAGGTCAACTCCATACAATGCCTAGATGATGACATCCCCTTTTGGTCGTGATTGGTCAACTGTGATGGCTACAGGTGTCCGAAGCCCGAAAATCTTGAGCATAGTCTACAGGTCATATTTATGAAGGGATGTCATTGTAACTTGGTAGGACGACTCCAAATAATGACTAGATGAGAATGTCCCATTTTGATCACGATCATTCAGTCTTGATGGGTGCCCGAGCCCAAAGACCTTTAGCATAGTCTACAGGTCGTATTTATGGAAGGATTTCATTGTAACTTGTTAGGTCGACTCCATATAATGCCTAGATGATGACATCCCCTTTTGGTCGTGATTGGTCAACTGTGATGGCTACAGGTGCCCGAAGCCCAAAAATCTTGAGCACAGTCTACAGGTCATATTTATGAAGGGATTTCATTGTAACTTTGTAGGATCACTCCAGATGATACCCAGATGAGAATATCCCCTTTTGGTTGCAATCATTCAACCATTATGGCTGCCCGAGCCCGAAGCCCGAATACCTTTAGCACAGTCTACAGGTCATATTTATGAAGGGATTTCATTTTAACTTGGTAGGTTTGACTTTATAAAATGTCTAGATGAGAACGTCCCCTTTTGGACACGATTGGGCAACTGTGACAGCTACAGGGCCCCGAAGCCCGAAAACCTTCAGAACAGTCTACAGGTCATAATTATGAAGGGATTTCATTGTAGCTTGGTAGGATGACTCCAAATAATATCTAGATGAGAACGTCCCCTTTTGGTCACGATCCCATTTTGATCGCGATCATTCAGTCTTGATGGGTGCCCGAGCCCAAAGACCTTTAGCATAGTCTATAGGTTGTATTTATGGAAGGATTTCATTGTAACTTGTTAGGTTGACTCCATATAATGCCTAGATGATGACATCCCCTTTTGGTCATGATTGATCAACTGTGATGGCTGCAGGTGTCCGAAGCCCGAAAATCTTGAGCATAGTCTACAGGTCATATTTATGAAGGGATGTCATTGTAACTTCGTAGGATCAATCATCACTCCAGATGATGCCCAGATGAGAATGTCCCCTTTTGGTTGCAATCATTCAACCATGATGGCTGCCCGAGCCCAACGCCCCGAAAACCTTTAGCACAGTCTTCAGTTCATATTTATGAAGGGATTTCATTGTAACTTGGTAGGTTGACTTCATATAATGTCGAGATGGGAACAGCCCCTTTTGGACACCATTAGGCAACTGTGACGGCTACAGGGACCTGAACCCCGAAAACCTGTAGCACAGTCTTCAGGTGATATTTATGAAGGGATTTCATTGTACCTTGGTAGGATGACTCCAAATAATGTCTAGATGAGCACGTCCCCTTTTGGTCACGATCATTCAGCCTTGATGGCTGCCCGAGCCCAAACCCCAAAACCTTTAGCAGAGTCTATAGGTCACATTTATGGAAGGATTTCATTGTAAGGTTGACTTCATATAATGTCTAGATGAGAACGTCCCCTTTGGATGCTATTGGGAAACTGACGGCTCCAGGGGGCCAAAGCCCAAAAAACTTTAGCACAGTCTACAGGCCATATTTATGAATGGATTTCAATGCAACTTGATAGGATGACTCGTTTTGGAATAATTTCACTGTAACTTGGTAACTTTCGTTGACATACATTAACTGTGAGGTCATATTAACCCACCCCTCAGCTCTTTAGTACAGTGTACGCCTCATATTATTTTTTATCAAAAACATAGCATACAGGGAACAGAAATGAACATATTCCCAATTATCAGAATTCTTGTCTTATTTCATAATCCTTTCATAAACATTGAACATTATCCTTTTCATCAAACACAACACACAATTTAAACTACAGTGTCATTGACACTTTCATTGTACAGAACTTCTGTATGAAAGTTCTAATTTGAATAATTTTTTGTATGAATTTTTAGTAACATAGCATACACCACATATGATACGGGGTTTTTTTCCCATGCAGAAATTATGCAAATTGGATGAACTTTGATTTTTTCAGTGCTACTTATACACAGTAATTACACATGTCAATACAGCTTGGGCTAGAGGCTGTATTTATGATTCGATTTTCACAAAACTTCTTGTGTACCTTTGTTATCACCTTGGGCTGAGAACGAGTGTTTCTGGATGCGGTCCCAAATTCAAGATGGCTGCCAGCAGCCATTTTGTACTGAAATTATGTACAATCAGTTTTTTGTACAGAACTTCTATATGAAGGTTCTGATTTGAATAAATTTTTGATTGAATGTTTAGTAACATGAAATACATCACATATAATACCTGTTTTTTTCTCATGCAGAAATTATGCAAATTAGATGAACCTTGATTTATTCAGTGCTACTTATACACATTAAGTGCACAAGTCAATATGGCTCGGGCTAGAGGCTGTATTTATGAACTGATCTACAAAACTTCTTGGGTACCTTTGTTATCACCTTGGGACAAGAATGAATGTTTTGGGGTGTGGTCTGAAATTCAAGATGGCTGCTGGCTGCCATTTTTTTACCAAAATTAGATACAGTAAGTTTTTTGTACAGAACTTCTATATGAAGGTTCTGATAAAACAGTTTGTTTTTTTTTCGTGCAGAAATTATGCAAATTAGATGAACTTTGATTTATTCAGTGCTACTAATACACAGTAAGTGCACATGTAAATACAGCTTAGGCTAGAGGCTGTATTTATGAACCGATCTTCACGAAACTTCTTTGGTACCTTTGTTATCACCTTAGGACAGGACCGAGTGTTTTTGGGTGTGGTCCAAAATTCAAGATGGTTGCCGACGGCAATTTTATACCAGATTAGTTACAATCAGATTTTTTTGTACAGAAATTCTAGGACTACATTTGTTATCATCATGGTATGGTAAAGACTGCTTTGGGGCTTGGCCAGAAATTCAAAATGCCTGTTGGCGGTCATATTTACGGGAATTGTGTGTATTACATTTTTTGTGCAGAACCTGTAAAGAAGATTTTTTATGTCAGTAACGTTTGCTATAAATTTATTTATTCCCTGCGGGAACCCCATGAAGTGAAGTAGTGCTTGGTTACTGTGGTAAACAAGCTCTTTTTCACTGTTAAAATAGGACCCAGTCACTCACTAATGTTTAGGATGCGAGTCCTCTAAATTAGGCAACATGGGATATAAGGTTACCTAGATTCCTTTAGCAAAGTCTACAGCTTGCATTTACACAGGGATTTTATTGCAAATTTGTTGGGTGATTCAGTATAATGTCTAGATGAGAAAGTCCTATTTTGGCCATGATCGGTCAGTCATGATAGCCGCACAGGTACATTGCCTAAACAATATATCTCTCATCAGCAAGCATTTATGTACATTTATTTGAGAACAGCATGGATCGAAATCTGACACCGAGCACTTCAACCAGTAGTATGTCAATGTCTGACCTATTAGACAGCAGTGAGTCCAACATAACAGTCACAACCCACCCAACAGAGAGACCACCCCAAAAAAGAAGGTTAGAAGAAAACAACTTTCTACTAGTAACAATGGACGCAACATCATTATATACCAATATTCCCAACTAAGAAGGACTTGTATCAGTTGCCTGCTGCCTAAGAAGGGAAAATCCGAACTGGAAAATCCAATACAGTAGCCTGATTTCCCTGTTACGCACAGTTTTGCAGGTAAATAACTTTGAATTTAACGATAACCATTATATAGACAAATTTACGGCACATGTATTGGCACAAAAGTTGCCCCCTCTTATGCCAATATTTTCATGAGCGTATTAGAAGAAAAACTCCTACTTAATGCTCCCACACAGCCACACATGTGTTGGAGATATATAGATGATATATTCTTGATTTGGACACAGGGTGAAGAAATTACGGGCATTCCTAGATTATTGTAATCAGTTCCACACAACTATAAATTTTAGAAAACAACTGGACAAACCAATCACCCAACACTATAACATGATCAATCATGACATTAAAAATTTAGTTTTCCAAATCATACAAGTCGTCCACGGAGACCCCGACTCACAACACACAACCACCACACGGCAAAAATGAGAAAAACACTGGATCTACACACTACAAGCTCTGGAACTGCTTGGCCTCAACAAACTGGACAAAGGCGACCAATTTTATTTCTAATTTTTAGCCTTTATGCCGAGGTTTGGGAAATTGAGGAAAATAAACTCCAATTAATCTAAAATACCACTATAGGCGCTGGGACAATTGCTGCCTGAGAACACGTATCACACAAACTTAACGCATTCCCAGAACGTCACAGTATAATTGGAGAGGTTATACAGACAATAACAAAATGGATGTTTATGCTTGTGAACTGTGCAATAAAACCTACAAAAATAGGAGCGGATTACTTAGACACAGCAGGACCACCCACCATGGAACCAGATTCGTCCAATGCACCACTTGCTCATGCACTTTCGCTCGGACAGAATATTTTTTTCTAAAAAACATTTCATGGCAACAAGACACAGCCCACTCATCAGGAAGGTCGGCGTCCCCACACGATGGAAAGGATTAGAAAGCATCAAAATAGACGTTCGACATGCCATAAAACACGAAGCCGACCAAATATATAAACTTATAAGAAATAAACTGAAAGATACAAAACCTCATTCAGCCACTAACAACAATGTTGATGTCGACACGGAAGGCACAACAAGCGCGCATGAATCAAAATTATCTGCGCCAATTTCCAGTGCAAGTGGGAACAGTATTCAGAATATGGAAACCATGAGGGGAGAAGATATGGAGAGGCTGCATATGAACAATGCGTTCAGATTTTTAGACTATTTATTATCACCAGGAGGCACCCAAGACGTGAACCACTTGAGCGACACTCATACAGAACTGTTTACACCAACTTTGGACACCTTTTGAATGCACAACATTCAGCAAATAACAAAAATCAAAAAACATTTTGCCACAATTTACCCCCCTCCCCCCCCCCCCCTCCTCCCATAGCGACCATTTAGGGACCAATCAACAAAACCACATTTATGTAACTATCACATATTTTATTCATTTGTGCCCCACCTACTGCTTCATTCTCCCCTCTCTCTTCTCTGACCTCCACATAGATCTTTCATCTGTTCCATGACCTGTAAATACAAACAGTATTTCAGTCCATTTTAAATGCCGACATAGGTACCTATAGTTTAATCTTTAAATTCCATACTCGAAACAGAATTTTCACAGCCAAACAAATTTTCTGTTTCCAACAAATTCCCAGTCTATCTATACGGTTAAAGTAGGCTCACAATCAACATAAACATCGGTATTTTAATTCACCGGGTAATGACACCGCCAATGGATCAACATCGCCAAGAGGCTTTTTTACCCGCACAAAGGAACTGAAAAGGGGTATGTTACCCGCCCAGCAAAGTATATAAAGGCTGCAGCATCAACTAACAACATTTATCCACTGAGGAGACTAACCAAGTTGAAACCGGTCTGGATACATTTAGATTGTTTTCAAAACACTATATCTCTCACCAGCAAACACTTTTGTACATTTATTTGAGAACAGCATGGATCGAAATCCGACATCGAGCACTTCAACCAGTAGTATGTCAACGTCTGACCTATTAGACAGCAGTGAGTCCAACATAACAGTCACAACCCACCCAACAGAGAGACCACCCCAAAAAAAGAAGGTTAGAAGAAAACCACTTCCTACTAGTAACAATGGACGCAACATCATTATATACCAATATTTCCAACTAAGAAGGACTTGTATCAGTCGCCCGCTGCCTAAGAAGGGAAAATCCAAACTGGAAAATCCAATACAGTAGCCTGATTTCTCTGTTACACACAGTTTTGCAGGTAAATAACTTTGAATTTAACGATAACCATTATAGACAAATTTACGGCACATGTATGGGCACAAAAGTTGCCCCCTCCCTTATGCCAATATTTTCATGGGCGTATTAGAAGAAAAACTCCTACTTAATGCCCCCACACACCTACATGTGTATTGGAGATATATAGATGATATATTCTTGATTTGGAGACATGGTGAACACAAATTAGGGCATTCCTTGATTATTGTAATCAGTTCCACACAACAATAAATTTTAGAAAACAACTGGACAAACCAGTCACCCAACACTATAACATGATCAATCATGACATTAAAAATTTAGTTTTTCAAATCATACAAGTCCTCCACGGAGACCCCAACTCACAAAACACAACCATCACATGGCAAAAATGAGAAAAGCACTGGATCTACACATTACAAACCCTGGAACCGCTCGGCCTCAACAAACTGGACTAAGGCGACCATTTTTAGCTTAACTTGACATGGTCAAGATAAGCTATTGCCATCACGCGTGTGGAAGTCTGTGAATCTGTGAGTCTGTTCACATTTTACTTTAGCATGGGCTACACCCCACAGTTCTTGTCTATCATCACGAAATTTCATATGCAGGTTTGGGGTCATGTCTAGATGAGAACGTCCCCTTTTGGTCGCGATCGGGCAACCGGTATGGCTGCTCTAGCACAAAACCCGAAAACCATTAGCACAATCTACAGGTTGTATTTATGAAGGGATTTCATTGTAACTTGGTAGGATGCCTCTGTATAATGCATAGATGAGAACATCCCCTTTTGGGCATGATCTATAAACCGTGATGGCTGCCCAAGCCCGAAACCCAAAAACTTTTAGTCTGCAGGTCATGTTTAATATGGAGGGATTTCATTGTAACTTGATAGGATGACTCCTTATGATCTCTAGATGAGAATTTCCCCATTTGGGCGTGATCTGCCAACGTGACGACTGCCCGAGCCCAAAACCCGAAAACCTTTAGCACAGTCTACAGGTCATATTTATTGAGGAATTTCATTGTAACTTGGTGTGTTGACTTCATACAATGTCTAGATGAGAAAGTCCCCTTTTGGTCCTGATTGGGCAACTGTGACAGCTACAGGGGCCTGAAGCCCGAAAACCTTTAGCACAGTCTACAGGTCATATTTATGAAGGAATTTCATTGTAACTTGGTAGGATGACTCCAAATAATGTCTAGATGAGAATGTCCCATTTTGATTGCGATCATTCAGCCTTGATGGGTGCTCGAGCCCAAAAACATTTAGCATAGGCAAAAGGTCATATTTATGGAAGGATTTCATTGTAACCTGTTAGGTTGACTCCATATAATGCCTAGATGATGACATCCCCTTTTGGTCATGATTGGTCAACTGTGACGGCTTCAGGGGCCCGAAGCCCAAAAATCCTTGAGCACAGTCTACAGGTCATATTTATGAAGGGATTTCATTGTAACTTGGTAGGTTGACTTCATATAATGTCTAGATGAGAATGTCCCCTTTGGACGCAATTGGGAAAGTGACGGCTACAGGGGCCCGAAGCCCGAAAACCTTGAGCACAGTCTACAGGCCATATTTATGAAGGGATTTCAAAATGTAACTTGATAGGATGACTCGTTTTGGAATAATTTCACTGTAACTTGGTAACTTTCATTGATATACTTTAACTGTGAGGGCCACATACATTAACTGTAAGGTCATATTAACCCACCCCTCAGCTCTTTAGTACAGTGTACACCTCATATTATTTTTTATCAAAAACATAGCATACAGGGAACAGAAATGAACATATTCCCAATTATCAGAATTCTTGTCTTATTTCATAATCCTTTCATAAACATTGAACATTATCCTTTTCATCAAACACATCACACAAGTTAAGCTACAGTGTCATTGACACTTTCATTGGTAAACTACTATAGATCGATGACTTACAGATCAAGTTTGAGTTTCATGCTCATTGCATTATTCTTGTGTGAGTTATAGCCCTTGGAAATATGGAAAAGCGCCAAAATATCAGTTTTCCGAACTTTTTTTGGAAACGCTTCAACGGAATGATTTCATTTTCGGTAACCTACTATTGAACGATGACTTACAGATCAAGTTTGAGTTTCATGCTGATTGCATTATTCTTGTGTGAGTTATGTGGCCCTTGGAAATATGGAAAAGCGTCAAATATCAGTTTTCTGGACTTTTTTTGGAAACGCTTCAACAGAATGATTTCATTTTTGGTAACCTACTATAGAACGGTGACTAACAGATCAAGTTTCATTTGCACACTGTCCATCCGTCAGTCTGTCAGTCAGTCACACTTTAGTTTCCCGGACTTTTTTTGGAAATGCTTCAATCGAATGATTTCATTCTTGGTAAACTACTATAGAATGATGACTTACAGATCTAGTTTGAGTTTCATGCTGATTGCATTATTCTTGTGTGAGTTATGGCCCTTGGAAATATGGAAAAGCGCCAAAATATCAGTTTTCCGGACTTTTTTTGGAAATGCTTCAACGGAATTCATGCTGATCACATCTAGGTTATAACATTTGTATAATTATTAATGCTCATTAGTCCGGTAGGGGACATTGTATTGCTTCAGCGATACGTGAGCTCTTGTTATATTTGGTATACAGCATCCTGAGGCCAAGTTTAATCTACTGCAATGTGAGGGCTACTCTTTAAAAATCTTCTTCAGATCCACCAGTCAGAAGCATCTTTAGAAATTTGGTTCATATCATCCTTACAGCGTTCAAATTTCAGTGTGCATAAATCAAGCCCCTGGGTTCATATTCGGTTTCCAAATTTTAACTCAGTGCAAAATGAGGAATATTCTTTAAAAATCTTCTTGAGATGTACCAATCAAAATATTCTGATATTTTCTATTATACAGCATCCTCATGGGGACCAGATTGAAGTTTCTTCAAATCATGGATTCATGTTTGCTCTCCAGGCACTGTGGTGTGCACTTAGTGCAATGTGAGAAATATTCTTGAAAAATCTTCTTCAGATCCACCACTGACCACCAGTCATAATGTTTTGATATTCAGCAACCTTGGAGGTGTGTGGAGGGGGGGGGGGGGGGGGGGGGTTGCTATGGGATCTTAAATTTTAACTTAGTGCGATATGGGAATATTCTTCAGAAATCTTCAGATCTACCAATCAGAATCTTCTGATATTTGGTATACATCATCCTTATGGGAGCCCAAATCTTAACTTAGTGCAGTATTAGTTTTCATAAGCATCATCATCACATCCACAAGGCTCTCAAGGAGCAAATTGGTGGTGAGTGATACGTCACTCGCCAACAGTTGAAATCAGGCGAGTAAATGAAACTGCAATTAGCCTGCTGCCTTTTAGAGGATGATTTTAAGGGTATAGGAGGTGAGTGATCATCATTCACCACTTTGGATGTTTTGTTGAGTAATTAGGAGAGTATGTGTGATCACTTGCCATTCCTGCATCCACCTCGCCATTCCTGCATCGCCATTCCTGCTTTTTCGTCAGACTCATTCGATATACGGCATCATTAGGGGTGTCTGATACAAACTTGTTTGAATCAAGTTACAGGGTAAATATGTGGACTTTTTATCCCAGCACAAATTTTAAATTAATTTTAAATTGATACAGTCTGAGGAATATTCTTTGATCAGTCTGAATCTTTTGATATTTGGTATTCAGAAGGGGGTGGGGAATGGGGGGGGGGGGGGGGGGTCAGATTCAAGCTTGTTTAAATCAAGTGCCTAGGTTCATGTTTGGGCTCTGCAGTGTCAACTGGCCATAAATGCTGAATGTGACCATGAATCATTCTGTAATCAACTTTCTCAGGTGAGCAATCAAGGCCTCTTGCGTTATTGTGTTATGCCATCTTAAAACACTCCACCCGCTTCAAACAAACTTTGCTTTGAGAGGTAAAAATTGTTTCCACTTGTCCATATGTCTAGTTTGCTGTGTTTTCATGTGTGTGTCCATTTGGGCCATAAGATACTTTTGACCTGTGTCCATTACACTCAATGGTTGAAGACATCAACTCCCATAGTTCTATTGTTAACCAAAACTGAATCACTGACCAGCTGCTGAACAGTACCCATTTTTCATTGTTAATTCATACCTTCTGCTTGGTTATGTTAGAACAAAAATAAAAATACAGGAAATTTAATATTTATGTGAAATAAAATATTACAGATATGGATGTCATTGGAACTGGCTCATTGTGCCAGTTCCAATGACATCCATATTTATCTGGTTTTATTAAGAAACTTATACAGTACAAATTTTCTGTCAGTTTTGCCCGCAATGTAGGTTAAAGTATTTAAGTACACCAAAATTCTTGGAAATAAATCCATTATCTTTGTGTTTTTCAGGGTGTATTTTACACCGAATTTACACCGGTTTGGGAACTCATACACCCTTTGGCTTTGCCTCAAGTTGTATGAGCAAACCGGTGTAAATTCCCATACACCCTGGAAAACACAAGGATAACTAATAATATTACCACCTCCCCCTACCCCACCCCACCCCACCCCACCCCATCCACAACACCACATTCTAAGCTGTGTCGTGAACTAAAATTGGGTCTCTATGAACCATTTTCACACTTGATTGCACTTTGTTTGAAATTTCTTTGCAGACCATGTTTTAGATATTGTTTTTCCTGGGGCCATAATGAAACCTGATGGGGATCATCAACCAGTGGTTTGTCACAAAACAAAACAGGGTTTTAGTGATTTTAATTTAATTGCCATAGTCAAAGAACACCAAATACTATAAATTAGATCATGGTTCTGGAATGTTTACAAATTTATTCCAAGGACTATTGGAGTAAAGTTTATTGATCAGTTATCTAAAACCTAGTAATGTTGGACATAACAAAATTCATAACCCAATTTCTTGAGAGGTGAACAATGGGTGAATGAGACGTTCATTCGCCTGATTTATTCATGCCTGCAATTCATTCAACATCTAAATGGTAATTTTAATGAGTAAACTGTTGTAACGAGACATTTTATGATCATAGGGGTATGGGGTAGAGTACAGATAAATGTTTAAACATCATATTTTTTTTCTTACTGTACAAAAAGATGTTAAGGTAAGTTAAGCAAGAAGAAGGTTCAGTTCCCCCAATGTTTATATTGTTTGGTAATCTGATTTTTCATAAAAAGGTTATGAATGGACTAACAACTGCTTTGCAAAAGCTCAAAAGAACTATGTCAGCCAAGATTTAATATTTTATATTTGTAAAGTTTAATGAGTCAGAAAAGTCCTGCTGTAGTGTAGAGTATAGAGGAGATCAGTATTAGCCATATTGGGTGGGTAGGTGTGATTGTGTGTGTGTGGTGTGTTTATTGTTTTAGAAACAAATGTGGCTTGTGCCCACCCCCATGTGACCAAAATGCTGATAAAGTCTATTATAGACTCATAGAAGATGTACATGTAGTGGAATAAATTCCTACTGAAGCCAAAGAAATTCATAAAGATTGGAAATCCCGGGTCCAACTGTCAGCAGAATTTTTTGTAGCTCACAATAATTTTTATTCTATTAACCTTTAACTCTTAACCCACTGAGTATTATTAAAATATATTTCATCAAATCTTGTCTTGGCTGCTTTATATCAGCCATGACCAGATTTGATGAAAAATTCATGAAAATTTGACTAAAAGTGTATAAAATTTACAGGGGAAAATTTAGTTTAAACAATATTTTTATTTCCAAAAGAAAGACAGACAGAAAGACAGACAATAATTTATTAACATTGAGAACAAAAATATCTTGAACATGGAAAGAGGATTTAGCAGTAAGCTAAGTGCTTATTCGAAGCCGTCTCCTGGTCTTTGTATGTTACAGTTATAATGGCTGGTACAGAGTTGATTTGGTTTATATAATAAGATAAACATACAAATGAAAATGCAGTAATAGGTGAGAGGTGGGGGGGAGGGGGGGGGGGATAAGAGGAAGAGAAAAAAGTGGAAGAAAGTGAGAGAGGGGGAGAGAGAAGAAGAGAGCGACCCGGCGAAGTTGTGACTGGTCTGCTTTCAGTTGCTGAATGCATTGTAATACAAAATTGAAAAGATGTTACTTAATTGTCTATAATATACTCAGCAAAACCTTTTTAGCTCGCCAACTTTAGTTGTGTGAGGTTATGGCATGGCTCGATCGGTCAGCGTCAGCATCAGCGTATGTGTCTAATAATGTTAAAGCTTCTGTTTAGGTCACTTATTCGCCCTATTTCCATATCATGGCCTTTATAATGCTGCCATATGATGATTATTATCATTCTACCATGATTTAATCCCTGATACCCTGCATTTTAAACATTTTTCTTGACATTTTTAGTTGGGTTTAGTTTTATGTTTTGCTGAGAATTTCATGTTTAACTTAGTGTTTAGGTCAGCTGTTGTGCTCCTCTTCTCATGGCACTTATATTCATCATACATGTTCCTCAGTATCATTGTTCCATCATTAACCCCTCATACCCTGCATTTTAAACATTTTTCTTGACATTTTTAGTTGCGTTTAGTTTTCTGTTTAGCTCGGAATTTCATGTTTAACTTAGTGTTTAGGTCAGCTGCTGTGCTCCTTCTCTTCCCATTGCACTTATATTCATCATAGGTGTTCCTCAGTATCATTGTTCCATGATTAACCCCTCATACCCTGCATTTTAAACATTTTTCTTCACATTTTTAGTTGCGTTTAGTTTTCTGTTTAGCTCGCAATTTCATGTTTAACTTAGTGTTTAGGTCAGCTGCTGTGCTCCTTCTCTTCCCATGGCACTTATATTCATCATACATGATCCTCAGTATCATTGTTCCATGATTGACCCCTCATACCCTGCATTTTAAACATTTTTCTTGATATTTAGCTCACCTGACTGAAAGTCAGGGTGAGCTTTTCTTATCACTCTTCGTCCGTCGTCCGTCTGTCGTCCGTCGTCCTGCGTGAAGGTGGTTTTTGAGCCTCTTTCTCTCAAACCACTGGCCACATTTTAATTAAATTTCATGTAAGTAGTGGTGATAAAGGGGCATTTTGATTTTTATCTAAAATAGGTTCCGGCTCATATTGAGCAGAGGTGTGGGGAAAAAATGGCCAAATTTTTTGAAAATCTTCTAATGAACCACCAGTAGCAGAGACTTGATATATGGTATACAGAGTCCTTTTGAGGTTTAGAATCAAGTTTCTTCAAGAGAAGTTTGTCGGGCATTATTTGCCTTTATTATGGGAGGGGCAAAAATTTTGGCCACGCCTAAAATTTCTATTTTCAGAACCGTGAGGTCGTTTTGAACCAAATTTGATTTGAGATGATAATGGGTCATAAGTAGTTGATTGATGCCAAAAAAATTTTCTCATTGCCCTGTGAGCTAAAAATAGGAAAAACCTTAAAACTGCCATATCTCCAAAACTACATGGCACAGAGAATTCTTATTTTGTATGAAGCTTACTTTTATCCAGTAGAATAGAATGGTTAAAAAAAATCCCTATCGCTGTGATCACAAGGTACTTTTTTCAGGACTTTGAAAAAGTGCTGAGTAAGCACTTCTTAACACTAAGCAATGGGAAAAAGATTAAAAAATCTTTTTCTCCAGATCCAGCAGGCAGAATCTTTTGATATTTGGTATGCAACATTGTAGGGTGGATCTGATTCAAGTTTGTTCAAATCGGCCCCCTGGGTTCATATTTGGGTTCAGTATAGGAGCCCGATTTCGAACTTAGTGCATTTCAGGCAAATTTCTTCAAAAACTTCTTCTCCAGATCCAGCAGGCAGAATCTTTTGATATTTGGTATGCAACATTGTGGGGTGGATCTGATTCAAATTTGTTCAACTCGGCTCCCTGGATTCATATTTGGGCTCACGATAGAAGCCCGAATTCGAACTTAGTGCATTTCAGGTAAATTTCTTAAAAAATCTTCTTCTCCAGATCGAGCAGGCAGAATCTTTTGATATTTGGCATGCAACATTGTGTGGTGGATCTGATTCAAGTTTGTTCAAATCGGCCCCCTGGGTTTATATTTGGGCTCAGTATAGAAACTCAAATTGGAACTTAGTGCATTTCAGGCAAATTTCTTCAAAAATCTTCTTCTCCAGATCCAGCAGGCAGAATCTTTTGATATTTGGTATGCAACATTGTGGGGTGGATCTGATTCAAGTTTGTTCAAATCGGCCCCCTGGATTCATATTTGGGCTCACTATAGAAGCCCGAATTCGAACTTAATGCATTTCAGGCAAATTTCTAAAAAAATCTTCTTCTCCAGATCCAGCAGGCAGAATCTTTTGATATTTGGTATGCAACATTGTGGGGTGGATCCGATTCAAGTTTGTTCAAATCGGCTCCCTAGGTTTATATTTGGGCTCAGTATAGAAGCTCGAATTCGAACTTAGTGCATTTCAGGCAAATTTCATCAAAAATCATCTTCTCCAGATCCAGCAGGCAGAATCTTTTGATATTTGGTATGCAACATTGTGAGTTGGATCTGATTCAAGTTTGTTCAAATCAGCCCCTGGGTGTATATTTGGGCTCAGTATAGAAGCTCGAATTCGAACTTGGTGCATTTCAGGCAAATTTCTTCAAAAATGTTCAGATTCAGCAGGCAGAATCTTTTGATATTTGGTATGCAACATTGAGGGGTGGATCTGATTCAAGTTTGTTCAAATCGGCCCCCTGGATTCATATTTGGGCTCACTATAGAAGCTCGAATTCAAACTTAGTGCATTTCAGGCAAATTTCTTAAAAAATCTTCTTCTCCAGATCCAGCAGGCAGATTCTTTTGATATTTGGTATGCAACATTGTGGGGTGGATCTGATTCATGTTTGTTCAAATCGGCCCCCTGGATTCATATTTGGGCTCACTATAGAAGCTTGAATTCGAACTTAGTTCATTTCAGGCAAATTTCTTTGAAAATCTTCTTCTCAAGATTCAGCAGGCAGAATCTTTTGATATTGGGTATGCACCATGCTTATGGGGATGAGATTCAAGTTTGTTCAAGCCAAGTCCCTGGGTTTATATTTGGGCTCACTGTGGTAGCTCGAATTATAACTTAGTTCAAAATGAGGAATGTTTTTAAAAAATCTTCTTCAGATCCAGCAGTTGGAATGTTTTGATATTTGATATGCAGCATCCTTGGGGGGGGGGGGGGGGGGGGGGGGGGGGGGGGGGGGGGAGATTCAAGTTTGTTAAAGCCCTGTCCCTAGGTCCATATTTGGACTCACTGTGGGAGCTTGAATTGTAACTTAGTTCAAAATGAGGAATTTTCTTTAAAAATCTTCTTCTTCAGATCCAGCAGTCAGAATGTTTTGATATTTGGTGTGAAGCATCCTTGGAGGGGGGGGGGGGGGGGGGGGGGAGATTCAAGTTTGTTAAAACCAAGTCGCTGGGTTCACATATGGGCTCCCTGTGGGAGCCCGAATTATAACTTAGTTCAATATGAGGAATATTCTTTAAAAATCTTCTTTTTTGTTTAGATCCACTGGTCAGAATCTTTGGATATTTGGTATAAGCTTTTCTTAGGAGGAGCAGATGAAACTTGTTGAAATCAATTCTCTGGGTTGATATTTAGGCTACCATGTCAGGTGAGCGCCCTCAGGGGCCTCTTGTTTTAGTTGCATTTAGTTTTCTGTTTAGCTCGGAATTTCATGTTTAACTTAGTGTTTAGGTCAGCTGCTGTGCTCCTTCTCTTCCCATGGCACTTATGTTCATCATACATGTTCCTCATTATCATTGTTCCATGATTAACCCCTCATACCCAGCATTTTAAACATTTTTCTTGACATTTCTAGTTGCGTTTAGTTTTCTGTTTAGCTCAGAATTTCATGTTTAACTAAGTGTTTAGGTCAGCTGCTGTGCTCCTTCTCTTCCCATGGCGCTTATATTCATCATACATGTTCCTCAGTATCATTGTTCCATGATTAACCGCACATACCCTGCATTTTAAACATTTTTCTTGATATTTTTAGTTGCGTTTAGTTTTCTGTTTAGCACAGAATTTCATGTTTAACTAAGTGTTTAGGTCAGCTGCTGTGCTCCTTCTCTTCCCATGGCACTTACATTCATCATACATGTTCCTCAGTATCATTGTTCCATGATTAACCCCCCTCATACCCTGCATTTTAAACATTTTTAGCTCAACTTTGGCGAAGCCAAATTTGAGCTTTTGTCATGGCCCGTCGTCCATCTGTCCGTCTGTCCATCTGTCCGTCTCTGTACGTCAACAATTGGATACGGCTTGGGCTAGAGGCCGTATTTATGAACCGATCTTTACGAAACTTCTTGGGTACCTTTGTTATGACCGTGGGACGAGAACGAGTGTTTTTGGGTGCGGTCCAAAATTCAAGATGGCTGCCAGCCGCCATTTTGTACCGATGATGCAGAAATCTGTTTTTTGTACAGAACTTCCATATGAAAGCTCTGATTTGAATAAATTTTTGTATGAATGTTTAGTAACATGGAACACATCACATATAGTACTGGTTTTTTTCTCGTGCGAAAATTATGCAAATTAGACTAACTTTGATGTTTTTTGGTGTTACTTTCAGCACTGTAAGTGCAAGTGCCAATACGACTTGGGCTAGAGGCCGTATTTATGAACCGATCTTTACGAAACTCCTTGGGTACCTTTGTTATCACTGTGGGATGAGAACGAGTGTTTTGGGGTCCAGTCCGAAATTCAAGATGGCCGATGGCAGCCATTTTGTACAAAATTTGGTGCAATCAGATTTTTGCACAGAACTTCCATATGAAAGCGCTGATTTGAATAATTTTTTGTGTGAATGTTTAGTACCATGGGATACATCACATAAAATATGGGTTTTTTTCTCGTGCAGAAATTATGCAAATTAGATGAACTTTGATTTTTTCAGTGCTACTAACACACAGTAAGTACACATGTCAATACAGCTCGGGCTAGAGTCTGTATTTATGAACCGATCTTCACGAAACGTGTTGGGTACCTTTGTTATCACCTTGGGATGAGAACGAGTGTTTCTGGGTGCGGTCCAAAATTCAAGATGGCTGCCAGTGGCCATTTTGTACCCAAATTAGGTCTAAGCAGTTTTTTGTACACAACTTCTATATGGCTCAGGCTAGAGGCCGTATTTATGAACCGATCTTTACGAAACTTCTTGGGTACCTTTGTTATCACCGTGGAATGAGAACGAGTGTTTTTGGGTGTGGTCCGAAATTCAAGATGGCCACCAGCAGCCATTTTGTACCAAAATTAGTGCAATCAGTCTTTTGTACAGAACTTCTGTATGAAAGTTCTGATTTGAATAAATTTTTGTATGAATGTTTAGTAACATCACATATAGTACAGGTTTTTTTCTCGTGCAGAAATTATGCAAATTAGATGAACTTTGATTTATTCAGTGCTACTTATACACTGTAAGTGCACATGTCAATACGGCTCGGGCTTGAGGCTGTATTTATGAACCGATCTTCACAAAACTTCTTGGGTACTTTATCACCTTGGGACGAGAACGTGTGTTTCTGTGTGCGGTCCAAAATTCAAGATGGCTGCCAGTGGCCATTTTGTACCGAAATTAGATCCAATCAGTTTTTTGTCACAACTTCTACACAGCTCATATATGATGATTGTTATCATTCTACCATGATTTAATCCCTGATACCCTGCATTTTAAACATTTTTCTTGACATTTTTAGTTAGGCTTTTCCCTCTGGAAAAGACTATTGTTTTTCTACAGATTATTTTTTTTTTTTTTTTTTTGGGGGGTTTTTTTGGGGGGTTTTTTTTTTTTTTTTTGGGGGGGGGGGGGGTTTCCCACACATTTTGTCCGCACGATTCCGAAGCCATTTTCGGACCGATTTTCACAAAATTTTGCACACGCATAGAGGGGCACAAAATCTAAAAATGTACCGAAGCGGAATTTTCGATTTAACCCTTATTTCGTCACAATTGGCAAAAAACTGTCAAAATTGGGGTTTATCGGCACTTTCTCGAAACACGTCTTGTAGATTTTTTTTAAACTTTCATCATTGATAGACCTGTCTGTGCCACGACCTTTGATACACATGACATATCAGGCGATGCATATGGTAACCCTCCACAGGCTGCCAAACATCGAAATTTTGATGAAATGGGCCGGTTTCAGGCCCCCAGAGCACCCAAACGATACACGAGAGATAAACATAACTTCCTTTATTTGAAGTGGAATTCACCGGAGATCATTTTTGTAAGTAATAATGGTGTTCAAAAAACCAAGCATTAACCCGTTTTGGGCTGGTTAAACAGCAATACCCCCAAAAAGCTCAAAAATTCAGGTTTTCCGTGGATTTCTCTAAACGAGTCTTGTAGATTTTCATGAAAAAATTGTCACTCCCAGGCCTTGATGTGACAATAGAAGTTGCATGGACAAAATACTTCGGTGATCATTTGTTAACCCTCCACGGGCTGCTAAAAGTCAAAATTGTGATAAAATGGGCTGTATTTGGACGCCAACGGCACCCAACGGGTACGCCACAAAGAAAAGTGATTTCTTTTATCGAGCGCACAATCTATAGGGAAACATTTTTGTAAGTAGTAAGGGTATTCAAAAAACGAAGTCTTAACCCATTTTGGGCAGGCTAAAGAGAGAGACCCCTTAAAATCTAAAAATTCCCATTTTCTGTGGATTTCTCTAAATACATTCCATAGGTTTTCAAGAAAAATTGACTACTTGCAGGTCTTTGTGTGACATTACAAGTGGCATGGACAAAATATTCCGCTGAGCGTTTATTAACCCTCTACAGAATGCCAAGCATCATAATTTTGTTGAAATGGGCTGTTTTCGGACGCATACAGCACGCAATGTATGTCCGAGAGTTACACATAATCTCCTTTGTTGGAAGTGGAATTCACTGAGGACCATTTTTGTAAGTAATAAGGGTATTCAAAAACCCAAGCGTTAACCCCTTTTGGGGTGGTTATTAGCGAGACCATCAAAAGCTAAAAAAAAATCATGTTTTCCGTGGATTTCGTTACAAACATCTTGTAAGTTTTCAACAGAAAATGGTCATTGATAGGTCTTGGAGTCACATTACCGGTTGCATGGATAAAATATTCCAGTAAGCACTTGTTAACCCTCCATCGGCTGCTAAATGTCAACATTTTGAAAAAATAGTCTGTTTTTGGACACCAACAACAACAAATGGGAATGCCACAGAGATACATAACTTCTTTTACCGGATGCAAAACTGACAGAGAAAAATTTAGTAAGTAGTAAGGGTATTCAAAAAATCGAGGTCTTAACCCATTTTCGCCTGGTTAAGATGTACCCCTTAAAAGCTTAAAATTCCAGTTTTCTGTGGATTTCTCCAAAAAATCTAGTAAGTATTCAAGAAAAATTGACCATTTGCAGGTCTTGGAGTGACATTACAAGTTACATAGACAAAATATTCCGGTAAGCGTTAGTTAACTCTCCAGAGGCTGCAAAGCATAGAAATTTTGAGAAAATGGACTGTCCTTGGGCATCCATTGCACGCAATGTGTACCTGCGAGATAAACATAACCTCCTTCTTTGGAAGTGGAATTCATCAGACCAAGCATTAACCCATTTAGGGCTGGTCTTAACCCGTTTTGGGCTGGTTAAACAGCGGTACCCATCAAAGACTTAAAATTTCATGCTTTCCCTGGATTTCTTAAAAAACATCTTGTAGATTTCAAGAAAAAATGGCCATTCACGGGTCTTCATGTGACATTACAAGTTACATGGACAAAATATTCCGTTGATCATTCGTTAACTCTCCACGAGCTGCTAAACATCAAAATGTTGATAAAATGGATTGTTTTCAGACACCAAGAGCACCCAATGGATATGTAACAGAGAAATATAACTTCTTTTACTGCGCGTAGAATTCACAGAGGATCAGTTTTGTAAGTAGTAAGGGTATTTAAAAGAATGAAACTTAACCTATTTTATACTGGATAAGGAGAGATACCCCTTAAAAGCTTAAAATTTACATTTTCTGTGGATTTCGCTAACTGCTTGTTGGCGATTTTCAAGAACAATTGGACATTGGCAGGTCTTACAAATTGCATAGATAGAATATTCCGCTAGTCGTTTGTTAATCCCGCTACAGGCTGCTAAACGTCAATATTTTGATAAAATCGGCTGTTTTCGGGCAGCAAATGGGTATGTAATAGGTAAACATAACCTCTTTTATCAGATTCAGAATTCATGAGGGATAATGTATGATAGTATTAAGGGTATTCAAGGGAGCGTGGTGGCTCAGTGGTAGACTGTTGTACTTCTATGCTAGAGGTCCAGAGTCCGATCCCCGTCCGGGACGACTCACGTTGTGTCCTTGGGCAAGGCACTTTAGCCCGGTTGCCGACATGGGGGCACGATGACGCCGTGTACTAAGGCATACTGCACGTCGATGGTACATATGTCTTCACCCTCTGTAACCCTGCTTGAGCGGAGCTTGAACAGAGTTAGAATGTTGAGGAGCTGACAGTTGCTCATCGGTGCTTGGTGGTTCTCTCCGTGTACTCCGGCTTCCTCCACCTATAAAACTGTCACGGCCACGATTAGCCATTGTGCATAAGTATGTGACCTTAAACACCAATAAACAAATAAATAAATAAATAAATAAATAAATAAATAAATAAATAAATAAATAAATAAATAAATAAGGGTATTCAAAAACCAAGCCTTAACCCTGTTTATAGGATTAAAGACAGACAGCCCATGCCGTGTACGCTGCCTACATTACTTGTAAAATCGACACCCCCCACTAAATCTTTTGCGAGGCGCGGTTTCGGACCCGACCACCTGACGGTTCTGACCACATCAAATAACACACCTTCGTTGTATTTAGCAGCATGGATTTCCCCAAGAAGCAAAGACAAAAATACGTCTGCGGAAAATAATGGCAAATATTTTATTTAGCCTGTATTTTGTCCGTATAGAAAATTTCTCACCCATATATACCTAAAAATGATTCAATGATACAATTGGACATATTTCTCTAATAAAACGTGAAAAAACACTTGATTTATTGCATTTTAGGATTGCGCATGTATATTCTTAGAAGAAACTACGGCGTGTCTTTGATCTCGTTTGGGACGATCAGTGATTAGCACCTTTTCGACAAGAGCCATCGAAATTGAAAATAAAAAAAATAATCAAATTTCACTAAAACCTTTTACAGAATCGTGTTTTTCAGAAAACGCTTTCGCGATTGCATGTGTCGTTTTCAAAATTCGGATCAGTAAGCACGAAATTATAAATATGTTGTTGTCAATAACAGAATTGAAAGCATGTCGGTCAAACTTGCATGACGTCAGAACTCGACTCGGGTTAAATACTGCGGTGTAGTGATAGGACGAGAGTAAGAAACGCTGATATCGCAGTAGGCTTTAAAATGTCCATGGAAGGGGGCGCGGTGGCTCAGTTGGTAGAGGTGCAGGCTGCAAGCCGAGAAGCCCTCGGTTCGAATCCCACCTGCGACAACCGCGTTGTGTCCTTGGGCAAGACACTTCACCCCGATTGCCTACATGGGGGCACGATGACGCTGTGTACTGAGGCGTACTGCACGTCGATGGTGCGCATGTCTTCAACCAATCTAACCCTGCCTGTGCTGCGGTGCAGAGTTCAGAGTTATGATGTTGGAGAGCTGACAGCTGCTCGTCGTTGCTCGGTGGTTCTCTCCGGGTACTCCGGCTTCCTCCACCCGTAAAACTGTCACGGTCACGATTAGCCATTGTGCATAAGTATGTGACCTTAAACACCAATAAATAAATAAATAAATAAATGTCCATGGAATGGTCCTAAAATCAAGTTTATATTTGCAGCTTTATTGCAAATAGGTTTCCCGTTGTTTCTTGTTGAAATGTTATTTCCGTCAAGGCCAAGTACCATAGAAAATTTGAATACTGGGCAGTGGGATAGAACACCTGCCCCATGAACAACTGCCTCCTATTAAAATTAATTAGCAGGGACATCTCCCCCCCCCCCCACCCCCATATGCTGTTTATTTTACCTAGGACACCTGCCCCTGCTGTTTTTTTTTACCTAGGATACATGCCCCTCCCCCCTACTGTTAGATTAGATTAAACATATTTTATTTGCCATTTGACAATGCAAATCAGGATTGGAGGACAAGTGCTTACCACTTAGAAGCCCCTCCGTTCCTGTACAGTGACTAATAATTTACAATATGGCAGAACGTATTCCATAAATAACAGAATCTAGCAAAATCTAAATATTATAAACATTATAGACAAACACAAATTAAACTGAGAGAAAGAGAGAGAGAGAGAGAGAGAGAGAGAGAGAGAGATAAAAAAAATAAATAGAATATAAAGAAAAAAAGAAAACATGAAATACAACATTAGATCCAGTGATGATGCCCGCCACCCACCCATTTGCATTCTGTAGTATCTTGGCCGTAATGGGAGTCTAAATTAACATCTTGATTACAGCCACTGAGCAAAGGTTTTCACTTCTGGGGATGTTCACACAACTGTTTGTTCACCAAGTACACCTGCCCTGCCCCCGTTTGTTTGCTAACGGGCCCCTCCCTCCCCATTGACCTTTCTATTTTTAGAAGCACCCAGGCCGACGGGGAGAGGGCGTTGTTGGGAGCATGGCTAGATTTTGCTATAAAATGGGGTTGAAGGAAGGTACCCTCAAATCTGGGTCGAAAGTGGCGAAAATGACAAAAGGCTACGTCAACGTATGGTGACGGTATAAACTACAGGCGATCTGGGCGATGTACAGACGAAAAATAATACCTTGGAGCCGGTTAGGCAATTTGGCACAAAAAACTCCGACTTTATGCTCAATCGCTGCGCTACAGTAGTCTACAACAGTCCCCAAGTCCATTCCAAACTGATAGAGTCGGGACGAATAGTACTCTCACTTTCCACGCGATGCGTGGTGTTCTTCACGCGGCCTCGACACTCGCAACAGATGCCAAACTGTCAGCCAGGGTGCGTAGAACAAGTTATGAAAATTAGAAGTCGCTGCCTTCAGCGGTCTAGACACGGTCCATGTTTGTGAGAAGTGCAATTTTAATGTCTAATTGGCAAATTTTCAATAATCGTTTCCCGCCAAAAAACCTACTCATCGCTGATTTCTTTTCACTTCAACATCTGACGATTATCTAAGTTTTAAAGATAGTGTCAGGATACCCCTCCCCCGCCGCTCTTTTGGAGCTGGTTAGGCAATGTGGCACCGAAACCTGGGACGTTATGCTCAATCGCAGCTCTACAGTCGTCTACAACACTGCCCGTGTCCATTCTAAACTGATAGAGTCGGGACGAATAGTACTCTCACATTCCAAGCAATGCGTGGTGTTTTCCACGCGGTCCGGACACTCCAAACAAATCCCAAAATGTCGGCCAGGGTTCGTAGAACAAGTTCTGAAAATTTCAAGTCACTGCCTCCAGCGGTCTGAACACCGTTCGTGTATGTCAGAAGTGCTATTTTAATGTCCAATATGCAAATCTTCGTCAATCTTTTCCTGCCTGCCAGAAACCCAATCACCGCCAATTTCTCTTGACTTTAAACTTCTGAGATTCTCGTAGGTTTAAAGGTTGTGTTGGGATCCCTGGTGGCTGTCTTAAAGAAGCAACTTCCATTTACAGTCAACTCTCCACCAGTCACACACAATTGTAACATTTAAGTGGACTTACTCCAGCGAGGAGGCACTGAAGGATTCTGCGCCCATTTCCGACGTCTTTTTTCGAACTGGCTTGAAAAGGGAGGACCAAATTCAAACAATTACCTCCTCTCTCCAAAACACCATATCTCAGCCAATTCTAGGCAGATTTTCATGAAATTTTCACTCCTTGTTCAGGAATAGTTGTGGCATCACTTTCCATGAAGAGCGACATGAATTTCGCATTTCGTCACGTCGAATTGGAAAAGAGCGTATGCGCAGGGATTTCTCTGAAAACATCTTGGAAGTTTTTAAAGAAAAATGGCCATTTGCAGTTCTTAGTGTGACATTACAAGTTGCATGGAAAAATATTCCTGTTAGCACTTGTTAATCCTCTACAAGCTGCCAGACATCAATATTTTGGATACATTTGAGATAAAATGGACCATTTTCAAATAGACACAGCACTCAGTGGGTATGTGTGAAACAAACATAACTCCTTTTGTGGGTCATTAACTTGTCGGACGACGATATTGATATTAACCCACTCCACCGTTAATGATGGTTTTTACCTAAACAATTTTCTTATCAAACTGAGTCATTTGAGACTACTATACTCACCTTTCTCATAACATCAATGAAGGAACTTCAGTGAGACAGTTAAAAACAATTCATCAGACACTGTGGGGTCATGAAGAATCATGGAATCTCATCGGGAAAAGCCATGATTCTCCAGAATCATAAAGTCTAGTTGGGTTTAGTTTTATGTTTTGCTGAGAATTTCATGTTTAACTAAGTGTTTAGGTCAGCTGCTGTGCTCCTCTTCCCATGGCACTTATATTCATCATACATGTTCCTCAGTATCATTGTTCCATCATTAACCCCTCATACCCTGCATTTTAAACATTTTTCTTGACATTTTTGGTGCGGTCCAAAATTCAAGATGGCTGCCAGTGGCCATTTTGTACCGAAATTAGGTCCAATCAGTTTTTTGTCACAACTTCTACACAGCTCATATTTGTGAACTGATCTTCACGAAACTTCTTGGGTACCTTTGTTTTCACCTTGGGACTGGAATGAGTGTGTTTTGGGGTGCCTTTGTTATCACTGTGCTATGAGAACAAATATTTTGGGGTTCAGTCAGACCCACTCTGGGACTCAAAGATTTCTTTTCTAGTTTAGCATCTGACTGTCACCCACCTTTACAATACCTTACCTATACATTTGTTACAGGCAACGGTCAGTATTTATGTACAGACTGTTACAATACTTTATAGGTACCTTTGTTATCAGTCATTACCTAGATGTTTGTCATTGCTGTGTCACATACTATACATGTACATGTCATTGTCTTGACAAGTTGAGCTACAGTGTCATTGACACTTTCATTCTTTATATTTTTAGTTGCGTTTAGTTTTCTGTTTTGCTCGGAATTTCATGCTTAACTTAGTGTTTAGGTTAGCTGCTGTGCTCCTTCTCTTCCCATGGCACTTATATTCATCATACATGTTCCTCAGTATCATTGTTTCATGATTAACCCCTTATACCCTGCATTTTAATCATTTTTCTTGACATTTTTATTTTTGTTTAGCTCAGAATTTCATGTTTAACTTAGTGTTTATGTCAGTTTCTGTGTTTTACTTTTAAGAGGTTGTGTTTAGGTAAGCTTTGTCGCATGTTATGAGCCTGTTTGATACAGTTCTTATGTTTGCCAAAGTTACTATCAAAGAGGAATGTTTGTGAGCTATAGGGCATTGGCATCCTTCTTGTTGATAATAGGATAAACTTGAGGACCTTTTTGAAGATTAGTCTGTTCATTTCAGAATTATAGTGTTCAGATCTGAACAGTAAGATGTCGGTTGTAACATTACATTGGAGAGTGTCTTGTGTCTGGTCACTTTGTTCAGAGAAAAGGGGACAGTGAAAAAAGAACCGATCAGCAGTTTTATGGTCTCTGCATCAGCAAAGGCATGTGTCTGACAGAAAGTTGTTGTACAAATCATTGTTGAGATTGCTGCAGTTAAGATGCAGGCGACAGTGAAGTATTTAGGTCCGGCATGATTTATGAAAGTAGAAGTGGTTATGTACAATGTTCAGATTGTATGTGATCACATACATATTGGAGCTCTGGGGAAAATTTGCTTAAATATCCTCAAATTTTTCTTATTTTAATGGCCGAAGATTTCCTGTCTTTGGCAGGAATATCTTCAATCAGCATGCAAGCTGTTAACCTATGTACAATTAACAGGTCAAGTTTGTACTAAAGGTATGGTAAATGGTGTGGTGTTGCCTAATTAGATCAATCAACATGGTTATTCTGTTAATTGATATTCAGTTAACTCTGTACGTAAAGAATCTGGCCCATCGGTACATATAATTTATGTATTGAGCAGTTAGAAAAAAATTATTGTTCAAAACATTTCAACAAAACCAGATCATATGACCAATCATTGTAACCAAGCTCTCAGGTTTCCAGTCTAATTTTGTTTGGAATTTGATGCCGTTATGGCCTGTTTGTTTATCCACCTTTTGAAGAGTTTGCGTGCAGACGACTGTAAATATGATCTGATGTTCCTTTACTCACAAAGATATACAGATATTCAATCATAATCCAGTTATAGATACAGTGGAGTCCACTTAATTGGATATCTCTTAATTGAATAAACCTGTTATTTGAATATAATTTCTCAATACAAAACCATTTACCATTCCTCCAGTAAAAATTTGACCTGTTTTTTGAATATAGGTTATAGAGGAAGCTCCTGTTAAATGAATAAAAAATCTTGTAACCTTTCAAGAAATTACCCAGACTCTCCCCAGTTTTCCTTTGTTTGTAGACCTATTTGGCCTCAGAACATCCAATACAGGCATTTAATCTATTATATCTTGTTTGACAGAGCTCATGGAGGTCTGAATGCTAAGTTTATCCCAAGAATACAAGAAAGTGATATAATCCCTGTTAACCCTTTACCCAACGTAACGGCCAAAACCGGCCAGCGCTATTCTCAAAAATCGCCAATTAATTTTCACTATTTTTTTCATTTTTTGTCTTAAAAACATAGGTTATGACCCCTCGTTGGAAGGAGCTCGTCGAGCTCGTTCCAACGAGGGGTCATAACCTATGTTTTTGAGACAAAAAATGAAAAAAATTAGTTATTCAAGGTTTTTTTGGCAAGTGTCGTCTGCTTTTCACGTTAGGTAAAGGGTTAATTGATTATTCCTGTTAATTGAATAATTTTCATTGGCGTAGTGGCTATTCAATTAAAAGAGTTCCACTGTATTCCAGTCCAAGTATTGAATTTACCTTGAAAACATACCGGAAGAGGATGTCTATGCTGTTTTAGTGAATATCGGGAATTATCTCATTCGTGTAGAACTGAAAGTTTTATTTTTCACGAGTGCTTGCATGTGAAAAATAAAACTTTCAGGTCCACACAAATGAGATAATTCCCAATATTCACTAAAACAGCATAGATTTTCTTTTTATTATATGCTATGTGACATTTTACTGAGCAATATTCCGCCCAATTCAACTGCGAACAGTTTCAAGACAATAACAAAAAGCTGCTGATCATTCCTTCAAGGTGACATTCAAGGCCGATGTCATGCCCCAAAACGTAACGTCATTTAGGAAGCTACTGAAAAAATTAATTGTGTGGACCAGAAATTTTTTTTCACTTATGCAAGTGTTCAGGAAAAATAAAACTTTCAGGTCCACACTCATGAGATAATTCCAGATACTGACTAAAATAGGGTAGATTTTCTTTCTTATTATATGCTACAAGACATTTTATTGCACAATATTCAGCCTAATTCGACCCCGAATGTGTACCTTTCAAAACAATAACAAAGATCAGCTGATCGTTCCTTCAAGGCGACATGATGCGGCATAGTATGATGCCATTTAGGAAGCTACTGAGGGATATTCCACGATATCCATTGAGTCGATGGATATAGAAAAACATCTTTTATATAATTTGCGATAATTCACAGGCTTGCATATAATAAATCAAGATATTACCCCAATTAGTGGTACGATGCAGCCTTTTAAATCATTAAACTACTGCTGTTGTGAGGTTTCATCCCAAATGGTAAATATCATCAGATTCGGTCTCATCAAGTCTGAATTGAGAAACATTTCTTTTGTTGATTCAAAGGAAATGAATATTAATCAAATTTTTTTTGCATTCATTCATATGGAATATTTCAGTTGGTCGGAAAAGTGATTGGCATGTTCACTTGTTCTACCAACTACAGTATTCCATCCAGTGAAATCTAAACATAGTTGGTGGACTATTTCAGTGCTAGACTAGTACCAGGCCATAACAGTATGATATTCCATACAGAATTAGACTGGTGGTTTGATAGCTTGCATTGGAATGGGCACATCAAGCTCATTCCTACGAGAGGAACACATGATATAGTTTTGTTGAAATTTTATGAATAATTTGAAAATAAAAAAAAAATATATAAATATAACAAATTTTTCAATGCATTGTGTAAAGGGTTAAGTGGGACCCACTGTATTTGAGAAAGACTGATTCTTCCTGTACAAATATGTCCTCTTTATAACCCAAGCTTTCAAGCCACCAGTCAAGTTCAAGTCAAGCCCTTAAAAAGACCATTGCCTATTTTTGATTCAGTTGGATGGAATATTTCAGTTGGTCAGAAAACCTTTGACTTTCGCTTTTTTGAACAACTGAAACATTCCATCCAATTGAATTTAAAAGTACCATAAACTTTCATTTTCTTTGAATCAAAGCCAGAAATGTTACTCAGTTGAGATTTGATTTGTCTGAATCTTTGATAACATTATTTATTTATTTATTTATTTATTTATTTATTTATTTATTTATTTATTTATTTATTTATTAGCTCACCTGACTGCAAGCCAGTGTGAGGTATTGCCATCACTTGGCGTCCGTCCGTTAACTTTTGCAAACCTGGCTTCTTCTCCACAGCCATTCAGCCAAATTCAAGCATATATTGCACAAACCATCCCTGGGGTATACCCTTTCTATTTTGTTCAAATGGAGTGGCTGCCTTCTTCAGGCTCTGGGCAATGATGCCAAAGCCTAAAAATCTTTAAAAATCTTCTTCTCATGAACCACCAGAGAGATTACCTTGATATATGGTACGGAACACTCTTTGGTGTTGAAGATTATAGTTTGTTCAAAAGAAGTTGGTAGATCAATATTTGGGCTCTCTGTGGGCACTTATCCATTTTGGGCTCCTCCCAAACTTTCTATTTGAAGAACCGATGGGCCGATTTGAACCAAATGTGGCATGTAGAATAAGTGGGACCAAAGTACTTGATTCATGCCCAAATTTATTTTTTTTTGTTGCCCTGTGGGTACCCCAGGGGCTAAAAATTAAAAAAAAATTCAAATGTCCATATTTTCCAAACCACACAGAACAGAGGACTATTAATTGGTATGAAGCATCCTTTTGACCAGTAGAATGGATTACAAAAAAATGGCCATCGGTTGTGCCAGGGTGTTCTGTAGGGGCGTTTGAAAAAATGCTGAGTCAGAATATAATTACCTTAGGGTGCAATGGGGAATAAGCTTTAAAAATCTTCTTCTTCAGATCATACAGTTAGATTCTTTTGATACTTGGTATACAGCATCTCTACAGGGGGTCAAAGCCTGAATATTAACTTGGTGCAATATGTGGAAAAATCTTTGAAAATCTTCTTCAGATCCACCAGTCAGATTCTTTTGATATTTGATATGCACCATCTCTAGGGGTGTTAAATTCAAGTTAGTTCAAATGGGATCCCTGGATGAATATTTGGGCTCTTTATTGGAGCTCAAATTTTAACTTGGTGCAATGTGAGAAAATTTCTTTTAAAAATCTTCTTTTTCAGACCTAGTAGTGAGAATCCTTTCATATTTGGTATGTGACATCTCTAGAGGTATAAGGTTTGAATTTGTTCAAAACGACTCCCTGAGTTAATATTTGGGCTTCCTATGGGTGCCTGATTATTAACTTGGTGGAATTGGAAGGGATATTCTGTAAAAATCTTCTTCTTCAGATCCATGAGACCGATTCTTTTGATGTTTGGTATGCAGCATCTTTAGGGGGGTTAGATTCAAGTTTGTTCAAATGGGATCCCTGGATGAATATTTGGGCTATTTATTGGAGCCCAAATGTTAACTTAGTGCAATTTTTAACTTAGTGCAATATGAGAAAAATTCTTTAAAAATCTTCTTTTTCAGACCTGCTATTGAGAATCCTGTCATATTTGGTACGTGCCATCTCTAGATTCGAATTTGTTCAAATAAAGTCCATGGGTTAATATTTGGGCTTCTGATGGGAGCCTGAATATTAACTTGGTGCAACATGGGTAATAATCTTGAAAAATCTTCTTCAGAAACATGTGTCAGATTCTTTTGATATTGGTATGCAGCATTTCTAGGGGGGTTAGATTCAGGTTTGGTCAAATGGGATCCCTGGATGAATATTTGGGCTCTTTATCAGAGCCCAAATTTTAACTTCGTGCAATATGAGAAAATTTCTTAAAAAATCTTCTTTTTCAGACCCACTAGTGAGAATTCTTTCATATTTAGTGTGTGACATCTCCAGAGGTGTAAGGTTCAAGTTTGTTCAAATCGAGTTCCTGGGTTGCTATTTGGGTTCCCCAAGGAAGCCCAAATATTTACTTAGTGCAATATGGGGAATTATCGTTTAAAATCATCTCCTTCAGATCCAGTAGTCAGATTCTTTTGATATTTGGAGTACAACACCTCTGGGAGGGTTAGATTGAAGGTTGTTCAAATCAGGGCCCTGGGTTAATATTTGGGCTTTTTATTGAAGCCCAAAGTTTAACTTAGAGCAATATGGGAAAATTTCTTGAAAATTCTTCTTCAGATCCACCAGTGAGAATCCTTTCCTATTTGGTATGTAACATCTCTAGGGGTGTCGAATTCAGTTGTTTTTTTTATGTTTTTCTTTAAAATTTTTTTTTTTTTTTTTTTTTTTTGGGGGGGGGGGGGGGGGGGGGGGGCGCTATAGAGAACACAGTGGTTTAAAACAAAGCAAAAATTTCTTTTGGTTGTTTTTTAATATGTCACAGAACAGAGTTTGCTAGGAAGCTTTCCTAGGACCAGCAGAAATGAATGGCCAAAAAAGTTGCCTTTGGTTGTGTCATAGCAGATCAAAAAAATTGCTCTTGCTGCTGCTCACATGCTGATACACTCATCTGTTTTGACAATTTGAGCCAGGTGAGCGTTTTAGGCTCACTTGAGCCTCTGGTTTGGATTTAACAACACTTTTCGTAGCCAAGGTCATCTCGTGTCGGACAGTTTTAAGGGTGGAGGAAGCCGGAGTTGTGAGTACCCGAAGAGCACCACCAAGCAACTGTGAGCAACTGCTCGATTCCCTTGCATACTAACTCCACACAAGCAGATTTAGCATTGGTTGAAAACAAGTGCATCATCGGCTTAGTGCACAGCACCACTGCGGGCAATCAGGACGACACTGTTACCTCTCATAGGGATCAAAACATGGTACTTTCGGTTTGAAGTTCATTGCCATAACGACTTAGTCACTGTGCTCCCGGCATTACTATTACTATTATGTGTGCATGTTTACTAAATATTATGAATTGAGGCTCAACACAACTAAAGGTTTAGGAGTTTGCTTCATATTGTTCCACTAAATGTGTTATTTTCTTGATGTTTTCAAAGTGAATTAAATGCTCATTGAATTAAATACTTATTGATTGGAATTATTATACAGTCACATATGCTATAAGTGGTGTGAAATTGAGATCTTTACCATCATTTTCATTGCCGAACAAGTCTTGGTCACATTGTTTTGTCGCTGAAAAAAAGAAAAGGCTGATCGATGTTCATGGTCGTTAATTCAGGATGTAACTGTATCTGATGATTGCTTTGTCAAATTACCCATGGGATATCCTGGTAGTGGAGCAGTATTTCTTTACTGAGGGAGATAGGTTTTGTTCTACTGGTAAAATAGGACCCAGTAAACAGTCCCTGGGAAAGAGTCGGGCAAAGTTAGCAGCTTATTTATAAACAATTGCCTGAACTTGTCCAGCACGATATGACCCTGGCTGTTGAAAGTGTCATTAAATCTCAATAAAACAAACCAAAATTATAGCAGGTGAAGAGTTGACTCAGTTCAAGTTATTGATTGGTTATGGTTGTGATAATGTTTGAAAGTTCAGATGATAACAGTGTCCTCAGTGAGGTTATAGACCGAATTTTTCTGTTTTAGCTCCAAGGTCAATGTGTGTGATCCAGAATATTTCTGCATCATCTTATCTCTGCCACACTTCCTTCATTCTGATGGTATGCTGTTACATTTATGTGGCAGCACTGTTGGAATGGGCTCTCACAACCTTTATATCAATGTTTCCCATAACTGCATTTTTTCAGCAAAGGCAGAAATACATCAGAAATGTTAACATGTGAGATTGATCTTGGTACAAGGATAGTTAAGGTTCAGAATATCAGCTGGTTTACACAACGAGAATAGTGAACTCCTTTTTGAATGAAGATGCCTAGAATCCTAATCTACTTCATTATCATTCAATGTATCATTTGCCATTCATTATAACCCTTTACTTGACTGAATGTGGATCAGTGTAATTAACTGGTAGAGTGCTAAATTATTTTTGGTCACCATAATTTGTCCATGTCTTTGCTTTGTTACAATTTATGGGAGAGTGTATGCACTGTCCCATAAATTAAAACAAGGTAAATTCATACAGACTATCTAATTTCACTTCAAAGATAATATGAGGCATATCCATTGAATATGAAAACTTTAAATTATGGTACCGAGACTTCGGAGTAAAGCCCAGATATGGGCTTCCAGCCCTCTTCCAGTTAAAAACACTCAACCAAATTGTGTACAGCTGAAATTTTTTGTTAGTTGTATGTCTCTGCCTACATGCTCATCCATCCATCCATCCATCCATCCATCCATCCATCCATCCATCCATCCATCCATCCATCCATCCATCCATCCATCCATCCATCCAACGACCCACCCACCCATCCATCCATCCATCCATCTGTGTCCATTCATCTGTCCATCCATCCATCCATCCATCCATCCATCCATCCATCTTCAAAGAAGTGGAGTTGGGAGCTGAGTGGTTAGAGCATTAGCCTTTAGACTGAAAGATCAGTGGTTCTATCCTGACCAGCTGTAACTGCATTGTGTTCTTGGACAAGACACTTAATACTCATTGCCCATGTGGGGCACAGTGATGCTGTGTACTAAGACATACTGTACATCGATGGTGGACTAGCCTTCAGCCACTGCTAACCCTGTTTGTGCAGAGTTAGTTGGCGAGTCTAACTGTTGCATGCCACTACTCAGTCGTTCTTTCCAGGTACTCCAGATTCCTCCACCAGTAAAACTGTCCAATGCAATGTGACCCTGGCTGTAGAGAGTGTCATAATAAACAAACAACAAACAATACACTTGGAGTTTGCTTACTGTATTAATCAACCCATTACCCAATGTAAGGATCAAAAGCAGCCAGTGCAATTCGCAAAATTTGCATTTGATTATTTTTTTTTTAAACATTTTGTCTCACTAACATAGCATTTGATCTCTCATTAGAATGAGCCCACCAAACCTATTGCAGTGAGGGTCATATGCCGTTTTTTTAGCAAAAAATTAAAATATTTGTTGTGCAAGGAAGTTTTCTATGGCTTGGAAGTAGTGAGACATTTCTTTTCTGTTGGTGAAAAATTGTTACAAGACCTGACTAGAAATCACTGCCCAAATGTTTTGTCTATTGTCAGCAGGACCTTAAAAAAGATGGCATGGTCAGGGCATATTGTTGAGCTCATTGGCAGTGTCATTTTCAGTGTTGTGGTAGAATGATACTACAACAACAACGTATTCTGTTTTTCCTGATGTGAATTGGAGATGTACAGTTTGTAGTCTAGTGGGAATTCAGGACAGTTGCCCAGTCCATTGAAGGTTAACAAAAATGAAAAGAAAATCAGTCACTTCTTTCATGGCAATGAACCCTTCAACTGTGATCTAGCCTCAGTAGGGACTTCTAAATAGCGAATGTAGGAAAATTAAAAAATTCAGACCTTTTGATATTCAGCGATAGGTTTGGTTTGACTTTTCCGTAACTTCATGATATCAGTATTGGTTTGGTTTTTCAGTATATTGCCCATCTCTATCAAGAAGTACAGGTGTTAGTTTGTCTGCTTATTTATCCATTCATCTATCCATCTGTTCGTCAGGGTTCTTATGCCATTTTGAAAGTCTTGAAAAAGTATGGAAATTTGTGTTAATCTGAAAAAGGTCTTGAAGAGAATTATGGAGAAAATACCAGTCAGGCCTTGAGGATATTGAAAGAGAATGGAAATTAATTTTTTTTTTTTTCAAATTTCAATATGCAAATTTGTCCCATACCGGGTAATAACTGGGAATTTAACCCATTCAGTCTTTGTTTGATAGAGCTCTGTGAGATTTGTCAAACAAGATTGAATCGATTAAATTCCTAGTTACATTATGGGAAAAAATTGTTAATTGGCCCTTTACCCAACGCAGACGATATAAAAATTTATTATTTTTATTGGGGGCGCGGTGGCATTGCAGTAACCAGTTCTCGTCAGATCACCGAAGTTAAGCAACGTCAAGCCCTGTTAGTCCTTGGATGGGTGACCGTCTGAGCAATCGATTTGGACTCCTGTGTTGTGTCCTTGGTCAGGGCATTTCACCCCGATTGTCCACATGGGGGCACGATGATGCCTTGTACTAAGGCGTACTGCACATCGATGGTGTGCATGTCTTCAACCAATCTAACCCTGCTTGTGCTGCAGTGTGGAGTTACGATGTTGGGGAGATGGCAGCTGCTCGTCGTTGCTCGGTTGTTCTCTCTGGGTACTCTGGCTTCCTCCACCCGCAAAACTGTCACGGTCATGATTAGCCATTGTGCATAAGTATATGACCTTAAAACACCAAAAAATTAATAAATATTATTTTAATTATTGTTTTTAAAAAATTTTCAAAAAAATATCAACAAAACCATATCATGTGACCCCCTCATTGGAACGAGCTCGATGAGCACGTTCCAATGAGGGGTCACATGATATTGTTTTGTTGAAATATTTGGGAGAAAAAAATTTTTTCAACTGCTCAGTTTGCAAATTACTCGGGTGAGTTGTTAGGTAAAGGGTTAAAGGTTTTGAATTTTGACATCAGTGTTGAGGGTTAAATTATTTGAAATTTTAAAAAACTATATTAAAATCCCTGATGATGTAATCATCATTTTCTCCTTAAAAAAGCAGCTTTACTGAATCACAAGGCTAGGAAGAAATGACATTCTTTTTAGTTTTTTTCCCCACAACAAAATTCTTACTTGTATTGACTGTTTTCATTAAGATCTTCCCATATTCAGATTTTAACTGATTGAGGGTTAGATTATTTTAGGTGGTCTGACTTTGTTATTCAAATTTGTTGTATTATAAATTATTGGAGAGTGCCCACAGGCACTCTCCAATAATTTGTAATAACACAAATTTATATTTACAAAATATTATTTGGGTTTGACTGAATATGAAACAAGAGCAGTGAAAATATTGGCTTTTGCTCGGGGACCCTCATTTTTCTGAAAGCCTTGATGGTGGCTTATTGCACTCAACCAGTTAATCAATATGGAAAATGGACCAACATCAGAAAAAAAGTAGGGAATTTTTTTTCCTGGTCAAAAGTCTTTAGATTCCTTCATTATGGCACATCTTTTTCAGGGCTCTTACCCTCATGTCCCCATATAGCCATTAACTACTCCTTTTATAATGCTCTGAAAATGTTGTCATAAGTGTATTCTTCCTTGAAAACTCCTACTTGTAGAATGCTTTTATCTTGACGGTGCTTTGACATCATTGCTGGCTGTCTGTACAGGCAGGGCTCAAAGGGTTCACAGCATCTGTGAATATTCAAACAAACAAATCTGTTGTCAGTAACAGTATTCTCCACATAATGGAGAAGATTTCATTTATTGCGTGCTTTCAATGTTGTCAAACAATAAATGGGTAGGACAGCTGTACTCACAATGCTATTTTTATATCAGTCAGCACTAAAAATACCAGCCATTGACCAATTTTCAGACTCTTTGTATCTAATCATTAGGGATTCAGCTGATCTGAGCTGGAAGAAAAATGATAAAAGTCGGTGGGTAGTAAAAATGGCTGGACTTTGTACAATGAAATACTACAAAGTATGTACTCAAATAGTTTTGACAAAAATGTCACAAACTGTTTACGGTACTCGAAATGAATTCTTTGTTTATATGTTTACTGCCAAAAATACCTTTTGAACCCTTTTTCCAAACTGATTTTTCTTACCAAAATTTATAACAGAAAAATAGCAGAAATTATCTTTTTATGTGCAAAATTAATTTTCTACCCTCTGAAAATATTTATGCTCAGTGAAGCATGTTAATATCTTTCTGTTTCATCAGGAATACATCAAAAAGTTTTTTATTGAATTGAAAAAAATTCTTTTGTTCTTTGTTCAGTCTCACCTCTAGTGAACAGTAGCTGGGTATGTGGCAATCCAATGGGTCCCAACTGGCTAGTACAGCAAAAACCTCTGAAACCAAAGAAGAAATTGGCACTTTTTTAGGGATTTTCTTTGAGGTCTGAGGGTCTGTTTGTGCACACATTCTGTTTGTGATTAAATATAACACTAACATGATATTGGGGACCATTGTGGTTTATTAACTGGTCGAATGCTGGAAGCCCATATTTGGGCTTTATTCAGAAGTGTGGGTGTTGCTACTTAAAGCCGCTATATTCTGTGGATGTGCTTCATATTATATTTGAAGTGAAATTATTAAGTCTGTGTGGATTTGCCTTGTCACAATTTTTGGGAGAGTGCCTAAAGGCACTCTCCCAAAAACTGTATCACGTCAAAAGACAAGTGGGCAAATTTTGATGACTAAAAATGATTCAGCACTCTACCAGTTGACTGGTTGAGTGCAAGAAGCCACTATCAGGGCTTTCAGAAAATTGAGAGTGCCAGTGCAAAAGTCAACATTTTCACTGCTCACATTTCATCGTAAGTCAAACCCAAATAAGGCCTAAAAAAATAAAAAATCTGTTTCTCAGGCCCTCCCGCATGGTCCCTTTGGCTACCGCATGCTCTCTTTTTATAACCAATTTAAACTTAAAAAAAAATGAAAATTAAATGGTTTATGTCTGATATTTTACCCAAGTTAAAAAAATTGATGAATTTGTCCCTTGAGTGCAAGAAGGCTATGCTATGCTTTAGCATTGCAAAGTCTTCTTGCACTCAAGGGATGAAATACACCACCACCCACGCTATTCTGTAGATTATGAGGCCTAAAACTTGAACCAAGAACATGAACTTTTGATGGCAAAAAAGTAATTACTGAAATAAAAAATAAAATAAAAAACCGCTCGCCCGCATGAAATTTCACAAATAATGGCCTGAGAAACAGAAGATCTACTTTGTGTTTCCTAATATATTGTTAATATATATTTGTTTTATTACAAGTTAATGGAGAGTGTTTGTGGGCACGCTCCAATAATTTGTAATGCAACAAATTTTGATTAACAAATTCAGACCACCAAAAATAATCTTGCCCTCAACCATTTAATGGCCCAACAGAATTGATTATAACCTGACAGCTTATATGCAGTTGCAGGCCGCTAATAAGTTGAAGACTGTTAATCATTTCTGGCAGGCCATTAATAAGCTGCAATGTTCTGCAGAATTATGTTATTACTATTATTACCATGATTGGTACTGAGAAAATTCTAAAGCGCCGGAAAGGGATGATAAGGGATGAGAAAGATATTTGAAGTTCCAATTTATTGACCTCACGTTTATCAAAGTCATATGACATATCAGACTGTTTTTGAAATCATTAGCCCATTAACAACCTGACATGTCACTGGTCTGTTCTGGTGTGCATTACAGAATTTTACTGCCCTACTAAACTCTGTTAATATACTAGATAATGCCCACTGAAATGGAAATACTCTTCTTTTTTCCACAGTTACTGGCTAACATTTCCTGTTTCCCAACCAGTAATGAACTTTATATAGGGGGCGCGGTGGCTCAGTTGGTAGAGGTGCAGGCTGCAAGCCGAGAGGTCCTCGGTTCGAATCCCACCTGCGGCAACCGCGTTGTGTCCTTGGGCAAGACACTTCACCCCGATTGCCTACATGGGGGCACGCTGACGCTGTGTACTGAGGCGTACTGCACGTCGATGGTGCGCATGTCTTCAACCAATCTAACCCTGCCTGTGCTGTGGTGCAGAGTTCAGAGTTACGATGTTGGAGAGCTGACAGCTGCTCGTCATTGCTCGGTGGTTCTCTCCGGGTACTCTGGCTTCCTCCACCCGTAAAACTGTCACGGTCACGATTAGCCATTGTGCATAAGTATGTGACCTTAAACACCAATAAATAAATAAATAATGAACTTTATAGATTGGGATAATAAATAATCTACTTTTTTCACAGTTACTGGCTAACATTTCCCAATTCCTCAACCTGTATTGAACTTTTAAAATTTTTCGATTGTGGCCTGGCATGCCGATAGTGATTTGTAGACAAGTCTTTACTTCCTATACAAAGACTTGACGAGAAACCACGGTCTGAGTAATTTTAACTGAATTATCATTGGCTTCAACACGCCCCCTCCCCCCCCCCCCCTCCCTCCTTGACCTCAAGTGGAAGCACCTGGTTTGAAACTCTGAAATTGTTTTCCAAAATTAAAAAATCTTCTCCAGAATCATCAATTAGAATCTTTGGACATTTGTTATATAACATCTCTAGGGGGCAAGGGGGGGTGCAAATTTAAGTTTGTTCAAATCGAGTCCCTGGGTTAATATTGGGGCTCCCTATGCGAGCCTGATTTTAACTTAGTGCAATATGAGGAAATTTAATTAAAAATATTCTTCTTCAGATCCACTAGTCAGAATGCTTTCGTATTTGGTATATGGCATCTCTAGCAGGGTCAGATTCAAGTTTGTCCAAATCGGGTCCTTGGGTTAATATTTGGGCTCTCTATTGGAGCCCAAAGTTTAACTTAGTGCAATATGAGGAAATTTCTTTAAAAATCTTCTTCAGATCCACCAGTCAGAATCCTTTCATGTTTGGTATACAACATCTGTAGGGGGGGTCAGATTCAAGTTTGTTCAAATCGAGTCCCTGTGTCAGACATGTTAACTCTCCCAGAATGCCCGGGAAAATCCCGGAATTTCAGTGTAGTTCCCGGCCTCCCAGACGGGAAACAGTTTTGGACCAAAAATCCTGGAAAACAACAGTCAAATATTTTGTTCCCGTTGTAACTTATGAAAAACGTTCAGAGTCAAATCACATGCATTTCAAACTCTGATAAAAACTCACGAATTAGTAATATATGGATTTAAGTTAAATTTATTTAAGAAAAGGGTATTTTATGATATATATTTCAACTGTGTTCATGTTTATTTCTGGGGGTTTTCTTCGGAGATTCGTGATCAATGTGTGAGTGTCTAAGTGAAAATAGGTGACTTACTTTCAAAAAATTGAAAACTCCACCTTCATTTAAATGCAGTTTTTGGAAATTAAAATATATGAAAAGGAATTAAATAATATATATTTATTTATTCCTTCATAGAATAGCTTTAATTCTCATCCCTTTTCCAAAATCAAAACATAAACAAGAACTATTTAGCACAGTTTAAAAGTAGGTTAAAGTCGCTTAGGATGCCAAAAAATTATGACTCCATATTTAAACACAATGGACTTATTTTCTAACACTACGTTTATTCTGTTGTGCTGACTACAGAACTGTTAACTGTTGGTCATCTGTACCCAGAAAATCTTCGAATGGAATTAAAAAAAATGCTTCAATGATGAAAAGAAAAATTAATTTTTTGGACCTCAGTGCAATATGGGGAATAATCTTTAAAAATCTTCTTCAGGTCCACCAGTCAGATTCTTTTGATACTTGGTATATAACATCTCTGGGGGATCAGATTCAAGTTTGCTCAAATTGAGTCCCTTGGTTGATATTTGGACTTTTTATTGGACCCAAAGTTGAACTTAGTGCAATATGAGAAAATTTCTTTTGAAATCTTCTTTTTCAAATCCACTAGTCAGAAGCTTTTCATATTTGGTATTCAACATCTCTATGGGGGTTAGATTCAAGTTTGTTCAAATCCACTCCCTGGGTTAATATTTAGGCTCCCTGTTGGAGTCTGAATTGTAACATATTACCATATGATGGAATTTCAGGAAAGATTTTCTTTTTCACATCCACCAGTCAGAATATTTTCATATTTTGTATACAACATCTCTAGGGAGTCAGATTCAATTTTGTTCAAATTGGGCTCTTGGGTTAGTATTTGGGTTCTTTATTAAGGTCCACAGTTTAACTCGTACAATGTGAGAAATTTCTTGAAAAATCTTCTTCGGATCCACCAGTTAGAATCTTTTCATATTTGGTATGTGACATCTCTTGGGGTGTCAGATTCAAATTTGTTCAAATCAAGTCCATGGGTTACAATTTTGGCTCCGAATGCTGGTCACTTACTGATACAGTCATCTCTTTTGACAACTTGAGCATGGCCAGGTGAGCATTTTAGGCTCACTTGAGCCTCTGGTTTCACTTTTTTCGTCCAAGACATAGCTTGTGCCCCTTCATTGGAACAAGCTCATTCTAATGAGGTGGCATAAGCTATGTTTTTGCAACAAGAAATGAAAAAAAATAAAATGAAAGTTGAATGATGATTTTTGTAAATAATGCTGACCTTTTTGGTCATTACGTTGGGTAAAGGGTTAAACCATTCACAGTTCTGCATTTGAAAAAATCAGTATGCTGTTTCTATCAATTTGTGTTGCTGTGCCATCTTTTTACTTGTTTTTTTAGCTCACCTGACTTTCAGTCAGGACAGCTATAGTGATCACTCACCATCCATCGTCTGTCGTCTGCGAACATGGTGTTTGCATCTTCTCCTCCCAAACCGCTGAACCAATTTAATTCATATTTGAGATAATAGTTTGTTATGACATCGCAATTTGATTTTGTTCAAATCAAGTTGCCTCGCCCCTTGATAAGGCCACGCCCAAAAAGTGTGCCTAAATCTTAAAAAAATCTTCTTCTCATGAACCAGCAGTAGCAGAGACTTGATATTAGGTGTGCAGCTTCCTTTTGAGGTGTAGACTCAGATTTGTTCAAGAAAAGTTTGTGGGCTATATTTGCCGTTGTTATGGGAGGGGCAAGAATTTTAGCCACTCCCAAAATTTCTACTTTCCAAACCGAGAGGCAGATTTGAACAAAATTTGATATGAGGGCTTATTGGGTCGTAAGTACTTAATTTATGCCCAAATTGTTTTTTCCGTCGCCCCATGGAAACCGCAGGAGCTAAAAATAGAAAAAAATTAAAACACCCATATCTCCAAAACTACACGGCACTGAGAATTCTTATCTGGTGTGAAGCTTCCTTAGGACCAACAGAATGGAATGGTCTGGTCAAAAAAAATTGTTATCGGTTTTATCATGGGGTACTTTTTGGGGACTTTGAAGAAGTGCTGAGTCAGCGTTTTTTAACACTGTGGGTAATGGGAAAAACATATAAGACTACGTTTCTCCCAAACCGCTGCTCCAGAAGCTTTCAAATTTCACATATAACATCTTTGGAAGATTGTTTCACATGTTTATTGAAATCAATTCCCTGGGTCCATATTTGGGCTCTCTATGGGAGCCCAAATGTTTAAATTAGTGCAGTATCAGGAATATTCTTTAAAAATCTTCTTCTTCAGATCTACCAATAAGAATCTTTTGATATTTGGTTCACAACATCCTTAGGGGGATGAGACTCAAGTTTGTTCAAGCCAAGTCCCTGGGTTCATATTTAAGCTGAAACTTTGACGTCCCATTTCGGACTTAAAAATTTTGGATCAAAATTCGAAAAATTTTTTTTGGTTTTTTATGCGTTTCAGTCAATTTTAAGACAAAAAAATTTATTTTTTTTTACACTGAAAATTTGGGGTCCAGGTGGGACTTGGAAAATTTTGGACCAAAATCCGGAAATTAGTTTTTTGGTTTTTTATGTGTTTTGGTCAATTTTAAGAAGAAAAAAAAATTTTAGGCTGAAAATATTTTGTTTAGAACTTGGAAATTTTCCGAACAAAAATAAAAAAAATCTGTTTTTTATGCGTTTTTCTCAATTTTGGGTCGTAAAAGTGCAGGAACTGAAAATAGAAGGAAAATCCTGTTATTGTGTGGGCACAATCGCTTCATCTAGTTGGTATATGCTTTTCTTAGGAGGGGCGTATGCAGCTTATTCAAGTCAAGTCCCTGGTTTGATATTTAGACTACCATGTCAGGTGAGCGCCCTCAGGCCCCCTAGAGCCTCTTGTTTAAAATCTTCTTCAGCTCCATCTGTCATAATCTTTTGATGATTAGTATAGAGCATCCTGGAGTGGGGAGGAGGGGGGGGGGGGGTTAAAACCAAGTCATAGAGGTCATATTTGGGAACTCTAACTTTAACATAATGCAATATGAGGAATATTATTTCAAAATCTTCACCAGATCTACTAGTCAGAATCTTTTGATGTTTGATATGCAGCATCCTTAGGAGGTTCAAATTTGTTCATATCAAGTCGCTGGTTTCATAATTGATCTCCCCATGGGAACCTGGATTTTAACTTGGTACAGTATGAGGAAATTTATTTTAAAATCTTTTTTTTCTGATCTTCCATTAAAAATCTCTTGATATTTGGTATAATATGGCATCTTTTGGGGGGCAACTTGAAATGTGTTCAAATCAAGTCCCTGGAGTAAAATGTGGGCTCCCCATGGGAGCCAGAATTATAACTCTGCATTATTAGAAAAATAGTTTTTAAAATCTTCTTCAGATCCACCAGTCAGAATCTTTGGATGATTGGGATATAGCATCCTGATTCAAGTTTGTTCAAATCAAGTCCCTGGTGTCATATTTGCACTCCGTGTTGGACCTCGAAATCAAGTCTGTAACAAAATAAATTTGGAGTTATGACTTTTTTTATAACAGGATAATATAAATTTTAAGGTCAGCAAACATATTTTTATATAGGCTAACCACAAAACCTTACTTGTGAGTCAGAAAAATCACTTCTAAAAGATCATCTCTGCAGTCCTTATTTTAGCCCTTTTTATATTGCTACAGAATAAAAACTACATGTAGTCAGACATGTAATTGGAATGAGGTGGGAATGAGAAGGGTGAGTGGATAGTTTTCAATCCTGATTAGTCCAAACCTCAAAATGGACACTCTCTGAAGATACATTGTAATGATTTTTTGTTTGTCATCAAGTACTTCATTCAGAATTTGTTCTTTTTGTTCAGAAAATCAGGAATAGCCACAGACACACCACCTTCATTTTCAAAGTTTGAAGAGAAGAAAACTCAACAAAGCAATAAACGAAGTCACACTGTAAAGTCAATTTTTCGTAAAACTCCCACAAAAGGTGAGTATTTTTTACATGTTCATCTAGCAACCGTTAACCTAACACAATAGTGGATGATACTTGCGGAAACATTTTCTTGAACACTAAAATGGTTTTCATTTTTTGCCTTTAAAACATGGCTTTTGACCCCTCATTGGAACGAGCTCAAGCTTGTTAGCACACCTGACTGAAAGTCACACGAGCTGTAGTGGTCACTCACCATCCATCGTCTGTGAACATGGTGTTTGTGTCTTCTCCTCCCAAACCGCTGAACCAATTTAATTGAAATTTTAGATAATAGTTTGTTATGACATTGCTGTTTGTTTTTCTTTAAATCAAGTTGCCTCGCTCCTTTGTAGGGCCACACCCAAAAAGTGTGCTTAAATCTTTAAAAAATCTTCTTCTCATGAACCAGCAGTAGCAGAGACTTGATATTCGGTGTGCAGCTTCCCTTTGAGGTCTAGACTCAGATGTGTTCAAGAGAAGTTTGAGGAGCTATATTTGCCTTCGTTATGGGAGGGGCAAGAATTTTTGCCCCACCCAAAATTTCTATTTTCCAAACCGAGAGGCTGATTTGAACAAATTTGATATGAGGGCTTATTGGGTCATAAATACTTAATTTATGCCCCAAAACATTTTCCTGTCGCCCCATGGGAACTGCAGGAGCTAAAAATAGAAAAAATAAAAAAAAACATATCTCCAAAACTACCCGGCACTAAGAATTTTTATTTGGTGTGAAACTTTCTTAGGACCAACAGGATGGAATGGTAAAATCTTTTTTTTTTATTTTTTGAACTGAGAGGCCGATTTGAACCAAATTTGATATGAGGGCTTATTGGGTCATAAGTACCTAATTTATGCCAAAATATTTTTAGGGTACTTTTCGGGACTTTGAAAAAGTGCTGAGTCGGCAATTTTAACACTGTGAGAAATGGGAAAAACATTTAAGACTACTCTTCTCCCAAACCACTGCTTTAATAGCTTTCAAATTTCATATATAACATCTTTGGAAGATTGTTTCACATGTTTATTGAAATCAAATCCCTGGGTCCATATTTGGGCTCTCTATGGGAGCCTGAATCATAACTTAGTTCAATATGAGGAATATTCTTCAAAAATCTTATTCACATCCACCATTCTGATTCTTTTTATGTTTGGTATACAGCATCCTTACAGAGGTGAGATTCAAGTTTGTTCAAACCAAGTCCCTGGGTTCATTGTGGGAGTCCGAAATATTACTTAATTCAATATGAGGTATATTCTTTAAAATTCGTCTTTTTTTTTAGATCCTCTGGTCAGAATCTTTGGATATTTGGGAAAAGTTTTTCTTAGGAGTGCAGATGCCACTTGTTTAAATCAATTTCCTGGGTTGATATTTAGGCTACCGTGTCAGATGAGTGCCCTCAGGCCCCATGGGGCCTCTTGTTCCAAGGAGGGCACATAAACTATGTCTTAGAGGCCAAAATTTTTAGCTCAACTTTGACGTCAAATTTGAGGTTATGCCCTGGCCCGTCGTCCGTCTGTCTGTCTTAACGTCTGTCCGGCATCAACAATTCAATACGGCTCGGGCTAGAAGCCATATTTATGAATCGATCTTTACGAATCTTCTTGGGTACCTTTGTTATCACCGTGGGACGAGAACAAGTGTTTTGGGGTGCAGTCCAAAAATTCAAGATGGCCACCAGCAGCCATTTTGTACCGAAATTAGTGCAATCAGTTTGTTGTACAGAATTTCTGTATGAAAGTTCTGATTTGAATAAATTTTTGTATGAATGTTTAGTAACATGGAATACATGACATATAATACAGGTTTTTTTCTCTTGCTGAAATTATGCAAATTAGATGAACTTTGATTTATTCAGTGCTGCTTATACACAGTAAGTGCACATGTCAATTCGTCTAGGTGCTGTATTTATGAACCGATCTTCACAAAACTTCTTGGGTACCTTTGTTATCACCTTGGGATGAGAACAAGTGTTTTTGGGTATGATCCAAAATTCAAGATGGTTGCCGGTGGCCATTTTGTACTGAAATTAGGTACAATCAGTTTTTTGTACAGAACTTCTATACGGCTTGGGCTAGAGGCTGTATTTATGAACTGATCTTTACGAAACTTCTTGAGTACCTTTGTTATCACTGTGGGGTGAGAACGAGGCTTTTGGGTGCAGTCCAAAATTCAAGATGGCCACGAGCAGCTATTTTGTACAGAAATTAGTGCAATCAGTTTCTTGTACAGAACTTCTGTATGAAAGTTCTGATTTGAATAAATTTTTGTATGAATATTTAGAAACATGGAGTACATTCCATATAATACAGGATTTTTTCTCGTGCAGAAATTATGAAAATTAGATGAACTTTGATTCATTCAGTGCTACTTACACGCAGTAAGTGCACATGTCAATACGGTTCGGGCTAGAGGCTGTTTTTATAAACTGATCTTCACAAAACTTTCTGGGTACCTTTGTTATCACCTTGGGACAAGAACAAGTGTTTTGGGGTGCCTGCTGAAATTCAAGATGGCTGCCGGCTGCCATTTTATACCAAAATTAGGTGCAATCGTTTTTTTTGTATAGAACTTCCAATCATATTGGGACGGTAATGAGTGTTTTTGGGCTCGGCTGTGTTAATATTTGGTGTTGTTTGGAGAGGGTAAATATTATTAGCACAACCCAGTTTTCTGTTTCCAATGAGAAAAATAAAACCTCCTCACCCGTGGGAACCCTATGAGCTAAAGATAAAAAATTCAAATACCTATATTTTAAGAAGGACTGGACAAAAATTAATATTTATTAATTAGAAGGAATCAACCATAGAAGGGTTAAAATCAGACAGGCCAAAACAATTGCCAACATTTGGCTTATGATGCACCATACAAGGATCCTCATTGTAACATCAACCCCATAGAGATTTCTTTTCTAGTTTAGCATCTAACTGTCACCCACCTTTACAATACTTTACCTGTACATTTGTTAAAGGCAACGGTCAGTATTTATGTACAGACCTTTACAATACTTTACATGTACCTTTGTTATCAGGTCATTACCTAGATGTGTGTCATTGCTGTGTCACATACTATACATGTACATGTCTTACACAAGTTGAGCTACAGTGTCATTGACACTTTCATTGTATATACCACTGGCTATTTTTTATGTCCCTGCCATAGAATGGCTGGGGTACATGGTGTTACCCTTTTCCATCCATTATTCCATCAATATCTCTTCCTGTCATTCCAAAAAAACAGTTTTCCAGACTTTTTTCACCATATATTGTGATAATTGACAGATTTCTGGTATGTGGCTTTGTTGTGTGTTGAACTCAGTGTATGTTGTGAAAACTCCGAGAATCAGTTTTCCTCACTTTTTTTTAACTCACCTGACTGAAAGTCAGGATGAGCTATAGTGATCACTCATCATCCGTGAACATGGTGTTTGCACCTACCCGTCCTAAACCGCTGAACCAATTTTAGTTAAATTTGGAGTGATTGTTTGTTCTGACATCACATTTTGTTTTGTTTTTTTCAAATCAACTTGTCCATCTTCAAAACTCGGGGGGGGGGGGGGGGGGGGGGGGGGGGGGGTAAAAATCCTCCAAAATTATTTTAAAATCTTTTCATAAACCAGTAGGTACAATGACTTGGTATATGGTATGTAGCTTCTTTTTGAGGTGTAGAATCAGGTTTGTTCGAAGTTCCTGAAGTAATATTTGCCTTTGTAATGGAAGGGGCAAGATTTTTGGCCCTGCCAAAAATAACTATTTTCTGAACCATTGGTTAAATTTGAACTAAATTTGGTATGTGGTATTATTGAGTCATAAGTACTTGACTCATACCAAAAACAAAATTTTCTGTGTCCCCGTGGGATCCCCAGGACCAAAAAATAAAAATATTTTCAAACGCCCATATTCCCCAAATCAAACAAAACATCCTTAGGACCAGTAGAGTTGAATGGTAAGTGGGCGGGAGGGGGTGAGTTGGGGGGGGGGAGGGGGCCACTTCCTTCAAAACAATACTGGGTCAGCTTATTTGCAAAAATATTTTCCAGAACCACTGATCAAAATCATTTGATATATTTTCTTCCATTTCTGACAAAAAATGTTGCCGCTGGCAATGACCTTTAAACTTAGTTTAGTCAGGCATCAATATATTCCTTTGGCATGCCTTCAGGGCACATTTATGATCAGATTAGTTTGAAACTAAATATGCTTGTTTGGGGTTATCACTAGACTGGAGCTATCAATTTTAATTTCTGCCAAAAAATGTTGCTGCTGGCACTGATCTTCGATGAACTTAGTGCAGTTATGCATCAATATTCCCCTTTGGCGCACCCTGCACTCCTGCAGTGCACATTTATGATTGGATCGCTTGGAAACATTGTGTTCTTGTTTGGGGTGACATCTAGATGGGAGCTATCAATTTTCTTCCATTTCGATCAAAAATAGTTGCCATTGGCAATGACCTTTGATGAACTTAGTAAAAACTTAGTGCAGTTATGCATCAGTATTTCCCTTTGACCCACCCTGCAGGGCACATTTATGATTGGATAGCTTGGAAACATTGTGTGCTTGTTTGGGGTGACATATATATGGGAGCTATCAATTTTCTTCCATTTCTGTCGAAAAATGTTGCCGATGGCAATGACCTTTGAACTTGGTTTAGTCAGACCTCAATATTTCCCTTTTTGCACACCCATTGGGGCACATTTATGATTTCATCACTTTGAAACTTGGTTTGGGGTAACCTCTAGATGTAAGCTATTTTTTTCATGATCACCAGCCTTTGTACTTACTTCATTTGTGCAGCAACCTATCCCTTTTGCACTCTCTGCAGGGTATATTTATGAATTTTCATAAAAATAGAAAAAACATTGCCACAAGCAATGACCTTCAAACTTCGTGCATTTGTGCATTAACATCTTCCTTTGGCATGCCTCAGAGGGCACATTCATTATCAGGTTGTTTTGAAACTTTGTATGCTTATGCAGGGTGACAAAGATATGGGCTATCGATTTTCTTTACATTTCCATAAAAAACTGTTGCTGTTAGCAACAATCTTTGAATTTATTGCATTTGTGCATCATCATTCTTCATTGACATGGCCTACAAGCTACATTTATCATAGGATTGTTTTTGAACTTTGTGTGGTCATTAGGCAAGACCTCTAGATAAGAGCTATTGATTGCCATTTATTTCTGTGAAAAAAGTTGCCGATTACAAAATAACCTCTGAACTTACTGCATTTGTATATCAACATTCTTCCTTTAGTCTTCTTCCAGTCTTACAGTTTACATTTAAAAATGCATGGATTATTCTGGTGTTGTGCACACACAATGCTGTTATGTTGAAATTTCACCAAATACATTGGTTCCAATGATCTTCAATTTTGCCATTTCACTTATAACTTATCAAGTTCAAGTTTGTCAAGTTGAGCTACAGTGTCATTGACACTTTCATTAACTTAGGGCGATATCAGGAATAATCTTTAAAAAATCTTCACAACCACCAGTCAGAATTTAATGTTTGGTATAGTGAACATCATTGTTATGAGGGTCAGATTCAAGATTGTTCAAATCAAGTGCCTTGGTTAATATTTGGGCCTTCTATGCAATATTGTGGGTAATCTTTAAAAATCTTCTTCTCCAGATCCATCAGTCGGAATGCTTTCATATTTGGTATACAACATCTCTAGTGAGGTCTGATTCAAATTTGTTCAAATTGGTGTCCCTGTGTTAATATTTGGACTCCCTATGGTAGCTGAATTTTAAGTTTGTGCAATGTGAGGGAATTTCTTTAAAAATCTTCTTTTTCAGAACCACCAGTCAGAATGCTTTCATATTTGGTATACAACATCTCTAGGGTGATCAGATTCAGGTTTGTTCAAATCAAGTGCCTGGGTTTATATTTGGGCTCCCTATGGTAGTCCGAATTTTAACTTAGTGCAATATGAGTAAATTTCTTTAAAATCTTCTTCTTCAGATTCACCAGTCAGAATGCTTTCATATTTGATATACAACATCTCAGGAGGGAGGGTGGGGGGGGGGTGGGGGGGGGGTGGTTGGATTCAAGTTTGTTCAATTTGAGTGCCTGTGTTAATTTTTGGGCTTCCTAAGAGAACTCAAATTTTAAATTTGTACAATATGAGTGAATTTCTTCAAAAATCTTCATCTTCAGATTCACCAGTTGGATTCCTTTCATATATGGTTTAACATCTCTAGGGGAGTCAGATTCAAGTTTGTTCAAATTGGGTCCCTGGGTAATATTTGGGTTCCCTGTGATATCCCAAATTTTAACTTATTGCAATATGAGGAAGTTTCTTCAAATTCACCAGTCAGAATGCTTTCATATTTTGTATACAACATATTGGAGGGGGGGGGGGGGGGGGCGGAAGGCTTCAAATTCAACTTAGTTCAAATTGTATGCCTGGGTTAATATTTGGGCTCTCTATGGGAGCCAGAATTGACCATGTAGCTGAAGAATTAGAAACTTTGTATTCAGTACCCTCGAGAGGTGTGTAACTAGGATTAATCCACATAGGTTGTATCAAGGGGCTTCAAAGGGCAGGGATTAAATTCAACTTTGTTCAAATCGTGTGCCTGGGTTAATATTTAGGCTCTCTATGGGAGCCAGAATTGGCCATGTAGCTGAAGAATTAGAAACTTTGTATTCAGTACCCTCTAGAGGTGTGTAACCAGGATTAATCCACATTGGGTTGTATCAAGGGGCTTCAAAGGGGAGGTCCATGTTTTTCGTCCCCTACCGGACTATAGGTTTGCACTCCGTCCATCTGTCAGTCTGTCAGTCTGTCCGTCTGTCAGTCTGTCAGTCACACTTTAGTTTTCCGGAGTTTTTTTGGAAACGCTTCAACGGAATGATTTCATTTTTGGGAAACTACTATAGAATGATGACTTACAGATCAAGTTTGAGTTTCATGCTGATTGCAGTATTCTTGTGTGAGTTACGGTCCTTGGAAATATGGGAAAAAGCACCAAAATATCAGTTTTCTCTGGAGTTTATTTGGAAACGCTTCAACGGAATGATTTAATTTTTGGTAAACCACTATAGAAAGATGACTTACAGATCAAGTTTGAGTTTCATGCTGATTGCATTATTCTTGTGTGAGTTACGGCCCTTGGAAATATGGAAAAGCACCAAAATATCAGTTTTCCGGACTTTTTTTGAAAACGCTTCAACGGAATGATTTCATTTTTGGTAAACTACTATAGAACGATGACTTACAGATCAAGTTTGAGTTTCATGCTGATTGCATTATTCTTGTGTGAGTTATGACCCTTGGAAATATGGAAAAGTGCCAAAATTTCATTTTTCCGGACTTTTTTTGAAAACGCTTCAACGGAATGATTTCATTTTTGGTAACCTACTATAGAAGGATGACTTACAGATCAAGTTTGAGTTTCCTGCTGCTTGCCTTATTCTTGTGTGAGTTATTGCCCTTGGAAATATGGAAAAATATCAGTTTTCCGGACTTTTTCTGGAAATGCTTCAACAGAATGATTTCATTTTTGGTAACCTACTATAGAACGATGACTTACAGATCACATTTCATTTACACTCTTTCCATCCATCCATCAGTCTGTCAGTCAGTCTGTCGGTCGTACTTTAGTTTTCCGGACTTTTTTTGGAAACGCTTCAACGGAATGATTTCATTTTTGGTAACCTGCTATAGAACAATGACTTACAGATCAAGTTTCATTTACACTCTGTCCATCCATCCGTCAGTCTGTCAGTCAGTCTGTCGGTTATACTTTAGTTTTCCAGACTTTTTTTGGAAACGCTTCAACGGAATGATTTCATTTTTGGTAACCTGCTATAGAACAATGACTTACAGATCAAGTTTCATTTACACTCTGTCCATCCATCCGTCAGTCTGTCAGTCAGTCTGTCAGTTATACTTTAGTTTTCCGGACTTTTTTTGGAAACGCTTCAACGGAATGATTTCATTTTTGGTAACCTACTATAGAATAATGACTTACAGATCAAGTTTCATTTGTACTCTGTCCATCCGTCAGTCTGTCAGTCGGTCTGTCAGTCATACCTTAGTTTTCCGGACTTTTTTTGGAAAATGCTTCAACCAAATGATTTCATTCTTGGTAACCTACTATAGAACGATGACTTACAGATCAAGTTTGAGTTTCATGCTAATTGCATTATTCTTGTGTGAGTTATGGCTCTTGGAAATATGGAAAAGCGCCAGAATATCAGTTTTCTGGACTTTTTTTGGAAATGCTTCAACGGAATTCATGCTGATCACATCTAGGTTATAACATTTGTATAATTATTAATGCTCATTAGTCCGGTAGGGGACATTGTATTGCTTCAGCGATACGAGCGCTCTTGTTCATTATGATTCGGACCCCCGCATTTTGTCCTTGGGCAAGGCACTTAATCCCATTTGTCCACATGGGGGAATGATAATGTCATGTACTAAGGCTGACTGCTCGCCGATGGTATGCATGTTTTCAACCAATCTAACCCCGTCTGTGCTGCAGTGCAGAGTTACAATGTTGTGGAGCTGGCAGCTGCTCATTGCTTGGTGGTTCATTCCGCATGCTCCAGCTTCCTCCACCCGTAAAATTGTCACCAGCGTGATATGACCTTGGCTGCTAAAGTGTCGTTAAACCTTAATAAATAAATAGAAGAAAAGGCACGATGCTTGTACTATTTTAGTCAGTCCTGAGGGGCTCAAGGATTGACAGTGTATCCTATAGAGATGGATTGCATAATGCAGATTCATTCTTGAACTCTGTTTATATCGTGTTCTGTTCAAGGTGAGTGCTTCAGGCACCACAGGGCCTCTTGATAATAACATTCAACTGGTAGAATGCTAAAAGCTCATATTTTGGAGTTTATGAAATACCACAGGTTGTGATGAAACTATGTACACTCTGTTAGAGAAGATTCCATATTGATCCTGGCAACACTGGAAAGACTCGATGTTGATGGTACATTGCTTTGTTACATTTGATTGGATCGTGGTTATAGGCACGATCCTCTCAAATGCAACAGAGCAATAGATGAAAATAAATCTGTAGTCAATAAAAATGTAGCACTCTACCAGTTATTAAAACATAGAGTAGTAAAATGTTATCAGCTCATCTGAAAGGGGGATCTCAACTAATCTTCATCTATTTTAGCCCTTCCATATATCATCATCATCTTCCGTGACTTCAAACACCTTTTCAAGTTCTTACAGATGGCTTGGCTATTTCTTTACATTTTGTATGCTCCTAAATGAACAAACACAAATTGGTCCATCTCAAGTTTCTGCACTCATTTGTTTCTGTACCCATTCACCATGGACTCTATTGTGCTTCCATTCTCGCTTTCTGGCCGTTCCGCCAGTTTAGCTGGATCGGCACAATCTGTGCTGCTAGGAGCTTCTGTCCTTCAGAAGTTCGCGGTGGCTCTCTTGAGTTCCTGCACTTCCAATTCTCAGGATATTTTATACCCCTATAAGCATCTGCTTTTCGATTCTTAGGCTACCACCCATCGTTTAGTATTGGGTGTTTTGGAGGAGCATGACCCTCCGCTGGTGGAAAGGGTCAGACGTGAAATCACTTTGGTCCTCCCCAAGTCGGACGGGCAGATTCGGGTTGTGAGCTTTGGGAGGCCCTCTACTTACTGATGCTTGTTCTTGCCAAAAGCGTCCATGTTGCCTATAGTGAGGCTACTAGTGGCTTCAAGGTGCCCTTAGCGATGCCGCCTCCCGGAATTGGAAGCAAGCCGCATTTTCCTATCACACTGGTGTTCCCACACCTTGGGAGGCTTTGGCTTGTATGTCTGAGATGGGCTATGTGTCTTCTGACTCAGGCTCTGTGTTTGACACACCTGACATTTTGAGCCATCAGTCTTCTGATTTGGGGCTCCAGCTGAAGGTCAGATCAGTTGAAGGTTTCAGCCTGGCTGTGATTGTCTGTCATGTACGCTCCTTCAACTGTATCAATCGGTGCAAGTGGTCAAGGATTTTGCAGCCTTGGACTCTTAAGTTGAGTTCCAAGGCTATGAAGACATCGTTTATCGCTAGGGCTGATACCTTTTTGCCCCCCTGTCATTCTTACGATTCCGCTATTCTGTCAGTCAGCCAGACTTTGACGGTTTGTGATCAGGATTCCTCCTCTCTCAGCTTTCCAAGCCCATGTCTACCATTGTTCCTATGGCAGCTTTGGAATCACTGTATTCAGTCGTCTGCTTTAGCAGCTTATCTGACTCCAGATAAGTTTGACGATGTACAGGCTCCCTTACATGTGCTTTCCAAGACACTCTTGCATCTTACTCACATGCATGCATGTAACATGGTCAGTCTGGAATTACTTAGCCGAGATGGTGTGCTCCACAATAGCAGATCCCTTCCTGAGTTGTAACGTGCTGCTTTATTGATCTACTTCTGTGGTGGGTCCCCGTCTATTCCATGATTCCGTGACAACAGTCAAGAATGACATTCTGCATCATTCTAAGGATCAGCTGTTGCTATGCCAGCTTGATCCACCTTCTGTTGGAGGTCGTGGGCACTCCAAGCCTAACAAATGCCCTTCTGCTTCATCCACTGCGAAGCCAAGGGCTGATCCTCCTGCCTCTGCTACTTCCTCTTAATTGTGCGGTAAGGGTAAGCATTAGCAGAATGGAGGGAGATATCAGGACCCTTCTACTTGCAGAGAAGGTGATTTCTCCTCTTGCGGGCCTCACCATGACACAAAATGAAGGTCCTCAACTCAATTCATCCCAGGTTGGAGGAAGAATATCTGAGTTTGCAGATATTGGGCCGAGATCGCATCCAACCCGTGGGTGTTAGACATTGTTCGGTCCGTTCTGCAGGTATCCTTTCAGAGGCACTCTTCACAGGTGCCACTTCCAACTCCAGTTTCTTCAGACGTTTCACGTCGGGAACTTTTGATCACAGAGATTGACAATCTCTTATCAAAAGATGCGATTGATGTTATCAAGAACATTCATTCTGCGGCTTTTAGTCCCGCCTGTTCTTGGTACCAAAGGAGCATGACAGGCTCTGAGCAGTTATTGATCTGAGTATCTGGAACAAGTCTATCATTGCTCCCAAGTTCAGCTTGGAGACTTTCAGTCCTTCACCCAACTGATGTCACATGTGCTGGCTTTACGTTGCCCACAGTCAGCGGTAACCACTTCAGCTTATCTGGATGATATCCTACGATGTCAACAACTGTTGAACCTGCTCTCATTGCTAGGGTTCAGAGTCAACGAGGAGAAAGCGGACTTGATTCCTTCTAAATTGTTTTGTCATCAGGGCATGGAGTTCCATACTCATCTGACTACAGTGGCAGTTCTGTGGGTGAGTGCATTGATTCTTTCTGCTTTTGCCCTGACTCTGATCCATTCCATGTCTGTGACAGCTCAGAGTATTATTCTTTGGCTGCTCAGTTTCTGCAGTTTAGTGATGGATCTCATTCGTTAAGGTCAGCTGCATGTCAGACCTCTCACACACTTCCTGCTAAGTTGTTGGAGACTGTATGTAGATCCTTTGGATCTGTTGCATCAGTTACCAGTATTTCTCATTCATCACCTTCTCCCCTGGATGTACATTTAGTGGATTACACAGGGAGTTCGTTGGATTTGCTCACTTCCAATCATGTTCTCACGATGGATGCCAGTGATCTCAGGTGGGGCGCAACGTTGGATCCTCTAGGTCTTTACATTCACGGGTGAAATTGGGTCCAGGATCAGGCAGCTCTTCACATCAACCAGAAGAAGCTTCTTGCTCTTCTTCTGAGTTTCCAACAGTGGATCCCTCACCTTTCGAATCGTGAGGTCCTCCTCTTATTTGACAATTCAACATTTGGAAGCAGTGCAGCACACCCTCAGTTCCCATGTACAAACTGGCTCAGGATCTTTTACTACTTACTCAGGATTTTGACTCCGATTTGGTGGGTTGTCACATTCCTGGTTGTCGGAACATCCTAGCTGACTCCCTGTCCCGATAGGGCAAGGTCATTCCCACGAAGTGCATGCTTCACAGAGCAGTGTTCAGGTATCACGTTGACCCGACTTCATTGTGCCTTCACACATATCTTTTGCCAGATCCTCCGTAGAGGTTTTTCAAGACGAACAGTGGAGAGCATTTCTTCTTCAGGATGGCACTTCACTGGTTTTGACTATGCGACTGAGTGGAAGCTCTTCTGTTGTTGGTGTGCTGATCACTCGGTTGATTTTGACAATCCTTCGATAGCACAGATTTTCTGGTCTGTTTGATTCTTGGGGTCTCCAACCTTGTTACCATCAAGGGGTACTGGTCTATGTTTTTGGAAACCTTTTCATGTTTGGGAAAACTTTGTAAATCGGCACTAATCCGCACTTTTCTTTGAAAAGGAAAAGAGTTTCGTGGCTGACTCCAAGATGGTATCTTTCTTGGGTGCTGCTTTGCTTGGGAAGGGAGGGGAAGAGGGCATTTGAACCATTATCCCAGGTGGATAGGCATTTTCTCACATACAAGACAGCCTTTTTCTGATGACTTTTGCCTCAGCTAGGAGAGTTAGCGAGCTTCACACCCTCTGGGTTGATCTGGCTTTTTACAGGAATTCTGCCAACAGTATTACTTTTACCACTGATTGCTCCTTTTTTAGCTCATCTTGACAAAGTCAAGCTGAGCTAATCTAATCGCTTCCCGTCCGGCGTCCGTCAACACCATGTTTTGGTCTTCTCCTCCAAAGCCACTGGGCCAATTCAAGTGAAAGTTTGTGTGAGTGATGGTCCCAAAGGGGCATTTCATTTTTGTTCAACTCAGCATGCCCAGCCCCATAGGGAGGGAGTGGGGGAAAATGCTCCAAAATATTTTAAAAATCTTCTTCTCAAGAACCAGTGTGTACAATGACTTGATATTTGCTATGGAGCTTCCATATGACGTGTAGAATCAAGTTTGTTCAAACAAAGTTCGTAAAATAATATTTGGCTTTGTAATAGGAGGGGTAAGATTTTTGGCCCCGCCCAAAATTTCTATTTTCTGAACCGATGGTCCGGTATGAACCAAATTTGGTTTGTGGTAGTATTGGGTCATAAGTACTTGACCCATGCAAAAAAAAAAATTCCCGCATCCCCATGGGAACCCTGGGAGCTAAAAATAGAAATATTTTCAAACGCCCATATTTCCCAAACCCCACGGAACAGAGAGCTTTTATTTGGTATGAAGTATCCTTACGACCAGTAGAATTGAATGGTAAAAAAAAATTGCCATCGGTTATGTTAGGGTGTTCTGTAATGGGCATCGAAAAAATGCTGAGTCAGCATATTTGCAAAAATTTTAAAAAATCTTTTCTCCAGAACCAATCATCAGAATCTTTTGATATTTGGTATACAGCATTCATAGGGGGGTCAGATAAAAGTTTGTAGAAATAAAGCTCATTGGTTCATATTTGGGCTCTCTACAGGAGCCCGAAGTTTTAACATAGGGTAATATGGGGAATATTCTTTAAAAATCTTCTTCTTCAGAACCACCAGTCAGAATCTTTTAATATTTGGTATACATCATTGTTATGAGGGTCAGATTCTAGATTGTTCAAACCAAGTCCCTAGGTTAATATTTGGGCTTCCTACGGAAGCCCAAATTTTATCTTTGTTCAATATGGAGGGTAATTTAAAAAAATCTTCTTCTTCAGATCCATCAGTCAGAATGCTTTGATATTTGGTATGCAACATCTCTATGGCGGTCAGATTCAAGTTTGTTCAAATCAAATTCCTAGGTATATATTTGGGCTCACTATGGTAGCCCAAATTTTTACTTAGTGCAATATGAGAAAATTTCTTTAAAAATCTTCTTCTTCAGATCCACCAGTCGGAATGCTTTTATATTTGGTATACAACATCTCTAGGGGGGTCAGATTCCAGGTTGTTCAATTCGAGTGCCTAGGTTAATATTTGGGCTCCATATGGGAACATGAAATTTAACTTAGTACAATATGAGGGAATTTCTTCAAAAATCTTCTTCTTCAGATTCACTTGTCAGAATGCTTTCACATTTGGTATACAACATCTCTAGGGGGGTCAGATTCAAGTTTGTTCAAATCGGATCCATAGGTCAATATTTGGGCTCGCTATGGTAGCCCAAATTTAAACTTAGTGCAATTCGAAGAAATTTCTTCACAATTTCTCTTCTTCAGATCCAACAGTCAGAATGCTTTCATATTCGGTACACAACATCTCTAGGGAAGTCAGATTTAACTGTGTTCAAATCAAGAGCCTGGGTTAATATTTGGGCTCTCTATGGGAGCAGGAATTGGCCATTTTGCTGAAGAATTAAAAATTTTGTATTCAGTACCCTCTGGAGGTACTAAGATTAATCCACATAGGTTGTATCAAGGGGCTTCATAGGGGAGCTCTACATTTTACTTATGATCAACTGAAGAAAAGGCATGATGCCCAGATTATTTTTGTCACTCCTGAGGGACTCAAGGATTGACAGTGTAGCCTATAGAGATGGCTTGCTTAATGTAGACTCATTCTTGGACTCTGTTCAAATTGTGTTCTGTACAAGATGAGCGCTTCAGGCCCCGTGGGGCCTCTTGTTTAAGAATCAAATACCAGAAACATCTCCTCCTCCTCCTTTCTGTATCAGGGCTCTCCCATCAGTTGATGGTAATCGCCCTTTGCTTTATCCGGTTCATGCCATTTGGACACTATTTATTTGAAAAGGGAGGAAGCGATTCTTTCTGTCCCTAATTCCTGGTTGACAGATCTCTCCTCAGTCCATCTCTAGACAGATTTGTCTTGCTATTTGAGCATCCTACGTTGATTTGGTTAGGGTCGATTGTCTTACCAATTGCATTTTCCCACAAAGTGTGTGTCTTGTCTACCTTTGAACTTACGCTAACTCTGTCACACTGTCAGGCGTTACGCTAACTCTGTCGCACTGTCAGGACCTCTTTCCCCTGCTCAATCTGTCATCCATCCTTGCTCATAACCTTTTCTTTCAACTCTGCAGTTTCGTTTTTTTTTCTTTCCTGCTGTCATTTTCGCAGTATTCAATTGACTGTTATTGGTCTCTTTTCAAATTCTTTCGGGATCCGTTCTATACTTGTGTATTGTTACTGTCCTTTCTGTTTGTGTGTCACTAGTAGCCATATGCCCCGTCTCAAATTGTTCTATATCTATGTTAGTGATACGATGGCTCTCCAAGCTTTGGGATCTCTTCTTCTCTTCCACAGTTCCAGTGCAGTCAAGTTATGTGGGGGTTGGTTAGGTGATTCCTGCCTCCTATCATCTATCTATTCATCCTGTTGTAAACAAATGTGAGTAGGTTGATTAGAAATGTAAATTTTATAGTAAATTTCCTTTCTTATACCTCCCACAATTGTTTACCGGAGGCTCTCCCGTCTTCTTATTCACATAAGAAGCCTTCCTCCCTGCTGGTCACATAACTACAATATTGGTGGATTCAAATAGAATGACTTATTGGTTATATGTGTTTGCACTGGCCATGGTATTGGAACAGAGAGGAGCGTCCCCTACTGGGTGTGCACGAGTCACCACCGGCCCAGTTTTGTCTAATTTTCCTAGTGCTTTTGCACTATTTTTAGCTCAACTTGACAAAGTCAAGCTGAGCTATTGCCATCACTTCTCGTCCGTCGACGTACGTACGTACGTTAGTATGTTAGTACGTTAGTACGTACGTCCACAATTTCCTTTGGCACACCTCACAGGTCGCATTTATGATCAGATTACTTTGAAACTTGATATGCTTGTTTGGCACACCCTACAGAGCACATTTATGATTAGATTGCTTTAAAACCTGGTATGCTTATTTAGGGTGACCTCTAGATGGGAGCTATCGTTTTTCTTCCATTTCTGTCAAAAAATGTTGCCACGGCCAACGTTCTTAGAATTTAGTCTAGTCAGACCACAATATTTCACTTTGTACACCCTACAGGGCACATTTATGATCGGATTGCTTTGAAACCTGGCATGCTTGTTTGGGGAGGCCTCTAGATGGGAGCTATCGATTTTCTTCGGTTTCTGTCGAAAAATGTGGCCACTGGCAAAAAAAATGACATTGGTACCAATGATCTTCAATTTTGCCATTTCATTTATAACTTAACAAGTTCAAGTTTGTCAAGTTGAGCTACAGTGTCATTGACACTTTCATTTCTCTCCCAGTTTGTTTGGGAAAGAAATAAATAGAGAGTATACATCCTAGTTAGGGACTTCCACTGTAATGCAAGCCTATTGTAAACAATGGTGGTAGGTATAATAAGAAAGGGAATTTGCTTCAAAATGTATGTATTTATTTCTTGAACTCCTGACACATTGGTTCATGAGATGTAGTGTATCGAGGGTTAAACTGTAGGCACAGAATCATCATACATTGAGGCCAGTGAATATCAAGGTAATCTAAAATCATTGCCCAAAGAGTAATCATTGCATCAAAGTAATTCAGAAATTAGGTCCGAAATTCGAGATGGCCACCAGCAGCCATTTTGTACCAAAATTAGTGCAGTCAGTTTTTTGTACAGAACTTGTGTATGAAAGTTCTGATTTGAATAAATTTCTGTATGAATGTTTAGTAACATGGAATACATCACATATAATACGGGTTTTTTTCTCGTGCAAAAATTATGCAAATTAGATGAACTTTGATTTATTCAGTGCTTCTTATACACAGTAAGTGCACATGTCAATACGTCTCGGGCTAGAGTCTGTATTTATGAACCGATCTTCACGAAACTTCTTGAGTACCTTTGTCATCACCTTCGGATGAGAAAGAGTGTTTCTGGGTGTGGTCCAAAATTCAAGATGGCTACTAGTGGCCATTTTGTACCTGAATTAGGTCCAATCAGTTTTTTGTACACAACTTCTATATGGCTCAGGCTAGAGGCCATATTTAAGAACCCATCTTTACGAAACTTCTTGAGTACCTTTGTTATCACCGTAGAACGAGAACGAGTGCTTTGGGGTGCGGTCCAAAATTCAAGATGGCCACCAGCAGCCATTTTGTACCAACATAGTGCAATCAGTTTTTTGTACAAAACTTCTGTATGAAAGCAGTGTATGAAAGTTCTGATTTGAATAAATTTTTGTAGGAATGTTTAGTAACATGGAATACATCACACATATAATACAGGGTTTTTTTCTTGTGCAGAAATTATGCAAATTAGATGAACTTTGATTTGTTCAGAGCTACTTATATCCAGTAAGTGCACATGTCAATACGGCTCGGGCTAGAGTCTGTATTTATAAACCAATCTTCACGAAATTTCTTGGGGTACCTTTGTTATCACCTTGTGACAGGAATGAGTGTATTTGGCTGCCTTTGTTATCTCTGCTATGAGAACAAATATTTTGGTGTTCAGTCAGACCCACTCTTGGATTCAAAGATTTCTTTTCTAGTTTAGCATCTAACTGTCGCCCACCTTTACAATACTTTACATATACATTTGTTACAGGCTATGGTCAGCATTTATATACAGACCGTTACAATACTTTGCATATACCTTTGTTATCAGGTCATTACCTAGATGTTTGTCATTGCTGTGTCACATACTATACATGTACATGTCTTAAACAAGTTGAGCTACAGTGTCATTGACACTCTCATTGTTTTTATTTCTTGAACTCCTGACACATTGGTTCATGAGATGTTGTGTATCGAGGAATAAACTGTTGGCACAGAATCATCATACATTGAGGGCAGATCAAGATAATCCAAAATCTCCCCACAGCGTAATCTAAATCATCACCCCAAGGCACTCGGGTATACTGACATCAATCATTGATGCAGTGATCAGAGTAATCAGTACATCAAATTAATTCAGAAATTAGGTTGTTCCGTGAAATACATGCCCTCAGTACATCCCCAGCATATTGCTTTCCAGTTGAGAGATATGCTTTAATATAATATTATTATCATTTGGAAATTCACAATGGGTTGTAAAGAAAGATTTTACAAATGAAAATTACCTCCTAAAGATGCAAGAGCACAAAATAAATCAAAAAGGCCCCCCCATCCCATTACAACAAATTGGTCTTGACTACAACTGCGTGATATATCCTCCTGGATCCACAATTTTCTCCCTGGTGGAAACTCTGGCTTGTTCAGAACAACTCTGAAGTATTAGTTAACCCTTTACCTAACATGAAAAGCAGACGACACTTGCAAAAAAAATTCTTGAATAACTAATTTTTTTCATTTTTTGTCTCAAAAACATAGGTTATGACCCCTCGTTGGAACGAGCTTGCCGAGCTCGTTCCAACGAGGGGTCATAACCTATTTTTTTGAGACAAAAAATGAAAATATTTTGAAAATTAATTGGCGATTTTTGAGAATAGCGCTGGCCGGTTTTGGCCGTTACGTTAGGTAAAGGGTTAACAAGTTTTGTCATGTTTTGTCAAGAGAAATCACTGCCATGGCACCCATCTTGGGTTTTGCTACAGTCTACAGTCTGTATACTTCATCTAATCAATGTAAAGTCATCTGCAGGTTTGGGATGACGTCAAGATATGAGAAATTGAGTTTCTGTGTTGAAGCTTAAAAATTATGACTGTTGATGGCCACCATGGATTTTTTTCTTAACATTTAATTTCACATTCAGCCACGAACAAAAAAGTTGCTCTCAAAAAGTTGTATCAGTTGTATTCTTCCTAGAGTGGTAGGATGCATATATCTTGACAGTGTGTACAAGCAGCCAACAATAATGTAGAAACACTGTTAAGTCATCTGCAGCAGTGTATTTATTTATTTATTGGTGTTTAAGGTCACATACTTATGCACAATGGCTAATCGTGACCGTTACAGTTTTATGGGTGGAGGAAGCTGGAGTACCTGGAGAGGGCCACCGAGCATCGATGAGCAACTATCAGCTCCTCAACATTCTAACTCTGTTCAAGCTCCGTTCAAGCAGGGTTACAGCGGTTGAAGACATGTGCACCATCGACGTGCAGTACGCTTTAGTACACGGCATCATTGTGCCCCCATGTAGACAACCGGGATAAAGTGCCTTGCCCAAGGACACAATGCAGGTCATCCCGGCCGGGGGTCGAACTCGGGACATCTAGCATAGAAGTCCAACAGTCTACCGTTGAGCCACTGGGCTCCCTGCAGCAGTGTACTTGTATATACAGTAGTTATTAATGTAAAATTAATCTGAGGACCTATGGTTAAATTATTCAGCACACCTTATAGTCTGCATCCCTCATCCTAAGATTTAGAAATCTCAGATACTTGTTTACGATGACATCTGGATGTGAGCTTTCAAGTTTTGCTGCTTTTATGGAAAAATATATGCAAAGTGAGGGCCGTGTTGGGTTTTGTCAATTATTGATGCAAAATGTCTTATTCGGGTTCAAAATGACATGGATATGAGCTGTCAAGTTTCATCATCGATGCTCAAGGAACATGGCCATTGATGTCCACCGTGGAGTTTGCTGCACACCCTATACCTCACATCCCTCATGTGATGACTTTGAAATTTTATATGCTTGTTCAGGTTGATTCCTTGATGTTATCTATTAAGTACCGCCATGTTTTGAGAAAAATAGCTGAAATGGAGCTCATATTAGATTTTGCCTGTTATTCAGTAGCATTTTCTTTGGCACACCCTGCACAGCCTATTTCTCTTATCTGATCAATACAAAATTTCATATGCAGTTTTAGGTCAATATCTAGGTGAGAGCAATTGAGCTTTGCTTCTGAGGCTTGAAAGGCATAGCCACTGAGGATCTTGAAATTTCAAATGTTTGGTTTGAGACATCAATATATGAGGTAATGAGTTCCATTGTGTTTCCAGAGGTGGCCATTGCTGTACAGCCTTTATCATTTATTCAATGCTTTTTGTACTTTGTTCTCAGATATTATAAACATCATGAGTAGACCTCATCATTCAAGTTTGCCAACACTGTTAACCCTGTACTCAACCTGAATAGAATATGATAGTTGCAAAATATTTCTTGACTAATTAAACAAATTTCATCTTTTGTCCCCAAAACATAGCTTACTATCCCTTATTGGAATGATGTCAGTGAGCTCATTCCAGTGTGGATTGTAAGCTGTGTTTTTGAGACTAAAACTGAAAAAATAAAAATATTGAATGGCGATTTTTAGCTTAACTTGACAAAGTCAAGATTAGCTATTGCCATCACGCGTGCGGAAGTCTGTTAGTCTGTTAGTCTGTGAGTTTGTTCACATTTTCCTTTAGCACAGGCTACACCCTGTAGTTCTTGTCTGATCGTCACAAAACTTCATATGCAGGTTGGGGTCATGTCTAGATGAGAACGTCCCCTTTTGGCCGTGGTCAGTCAACAGGTATGGCTGCCCGAGCCCAAAACCCCAATACCATTAGCACAGTCTACAGGTCAGATTTATGAAGAGATTTCATTGTAATTTGGTAGGATGCCTCTGTATAATGTCTAGATGAGAACGTCCCCTTTTGGTCCTGATCTGTCAACTGTGATGGCTGTCCAAGCCTGAAACCCAAAAACTTTTAGCACAGTCTGCAAGTCATATTTAATATGGAGGGATTTCATTGTAACTTGGTAGGATGACTCCGTATGATGTCTGGATGAGAACTTCCCCATTTGGTCGCGATCTGTCAACTGTGACGACTGCCCGAGCCCAAAACCCCAAAAGCTTTAGCACAGTCTACAGGTCATATTTATGGAGGGATTTCATTGTAACTTGGTAGGTTGACTTCATATAATGTCTAGATGAGAACGTCCCCTTTTGGATGCGATTTGTCAACTGTGACAGCTGCAGGGACCCGAAGCCCGAAAACCTTTAGCACAGTCTACAGGTCATATTTATGAAGGGATTTCATTGTAACTTGGTAGGATGACTCCAAATAATGTTTAGATGAGAACGTCCCCTTTTGGTCGCGATCATTCAGCCGTGATGGCTGCCCGAGCCCAAAACCCGAAAACCTTTAGCATAGTCTATAGGTCGTATTTATGGAAGGATTTCATTGTAATTTGTTATGTTGACTCCATATAATGCCTAGATGATGACATCCCCTTTTGGTCATGATTGGTCAACTGTGATGGCTACAGGGGCCCGAAGCCCGAAAACCTTTAGCACAGTCTACAGGTCATATTTATGAAGGGATTTCATTGTAACTTCGTAGGATCACTCCAGATAATGCCCAGATGAGAACGCCCCTTTTGGTCGCAATCATTCAACCATGATGGCTGCCCAAGCCCAAAACCCGAAAAACTTTAGTACTGTATTTGTGAAGGGATTTCATTGAAACTTGGTAGAATGACTCAGTATAATGTCGAGATGAGGACGTCCCTTTTTAGTTGCAATCTGTCAAATGTGATGGCTACACAGGCCTGAAACCAGAAAACTTTTAGCACAGTCTACAGGCATTATTTTTGAAGGGATTTCATTGTAACTTGATTGGATGACTCGCTTTGGAATAATTTCACTGTAACTTGGTAACTTTGTTGACATACGTTAACTGTGAGGGCCATATACATTAACTGTGAAGGCCACATTAACCCTCCCCGCAGTTCTTTAGTACAGTCTACACCTCATACTATTTTTATTAAAAACATAGCATGCAGGGAACAGAAATTAACATAATCCCAATTATCACAATTCTTGTTTTATTTCATAATCCTTTCATAAACATTGAACATTATCCTTTTCATCAAACACAACACACAGCCAAGTTAAGCTACAGTGTCATTGACACTTTCATTGTGAATAGTGCTGGCTGGTTTTGGTGATTATGTTGGGTAAAGATGCAACAGTGCAAACAAAGTGATTATGTATTCCTTCATTCCTGGAGGAGGAAATCCCCCCACATGTGCTTAAACTGAAGAACTTCAAAACCAATGAGCTATGTTCAGCAAACTTGAGAATAATGGTACATGAGATTCTGCTGCTTTTGCGAGAAATTTTTTATTTTCCCCAATTTTGGGAGTCATCATTTATATGTACATAATGTTCACATCTGGACCTTAAAGGGACTTGTTGTTAGTCGGAAAAACTTTTTCTGATTGTTTGGACATCTGAAATATCAGATAAAACAGTCTCTTTCAAACTGTTAATGGTTTGACAGTAATAAATATTGGAATTAGAGTTGCGCACCTTGAAAAGTTGCACTCGGAAATGATGCAATCTCCAAAACTAAGCAGCCTTGAGAAAAAAATATTTTTTTTAAAATACCTTTGAAGCATTGTACTGACATTCTGCATCATTGCTGAATATTGCAGAGAAAAAATAGTGGTGATTTGATGAATTTTATGGCCTAAAAGTACATTTGACTATTGGTGTGTTTTTGTTGAGAAATGCCAGAAAAAAATATGCCTGTGACAAGTAGTTCCTTTCCTTCTAATTTTTCTCTCTTATTTGTTTCATGACCCGCAGTTTTGAGGACAGAAAACGTCTGGAGGGATATACTTGACAAAGATATTTGAATGCCCAAAGTAAAATGATGCAATCATAGTTTTTTTCACACAAACGTTGTAATGGTTGCCTGTGGATAAAACTTTTGTACTGTTATACCTAATGGTTATAAGTGCTAAAATGCCCCTCACACATTATTTCATTTAATTATTTTTTTATGGTTGACTTCACCAATCAAACACAAGATTTATCTAACTTAATAAGTGAATGGCTCTCTTGGTATTATGAAAGGGCACTTACATCAAAGGAAGTAATTTGTAATTCTTGAGTAATTGGCCATTTATGCCGTTAGATCTGAGGCAAGAGGGAATATGTAAGCTAAATGACTCTAAAATGCGTTTGGACAACACCAGAAATACTGATGGGTGTTGCCGATTTATTAAAATACCTCATTAAAATTGACCAAATATTTAAACTAAATGTATAGAAATAATTCTTACAAAATGTTCAATAAATGATGTTAAAATGAAACCAAGTATATAAAAGCTAATACATGTATCCCCCAGCTGTTCCCCTAATGCTGTGGGTGTACCCGTCCCTGCATTAAAAACTAGACAGAAAAAAAAAAATAAAAAATACCGTGGTAGAAAAAACATACTCTGGAAAAGCATGGGACACAAACAAGAAACTATTCATGGTACTAATCTCAAACTAACAAAATGTAATAGCCACCTTAAATGTCTGCTGAAAATTTAGTAGGAAAGAGACTGGAACAGCTGAGGTGGAAAAGATACAAACAACAGGGTAAACATCAGGCAACGAGAAAGGAAATGGGCGTGGAGGGAGAGTAAAATTTTTCTTGAACAGGTGAATGATTGAGTTGTCTCTGAAGAAATGTGGTGTGGATTCCAAGTGACGTGCACTCTTCTGCCAAATAAACAAGCTGAAAATCTTGATTGGTCAGTTCATGTCTGGAGGTGTGAAATGATATCCTGGTGACCTATCTCTGTACATGGTGCTGTATCTGTCATCCACACCATCTAAGTACATGGAAAATAGCATGTTATGCCCCCCACGCATGGAAACGTAATCATTATCCCTCAGCTCCCAGCATAAATATCTTTACAAGTAAATTTAATTTATGCCGTTAGATCTGAGGCAAGAGGGAATACATAAGCTAAATGACTCTAAAATGCGTTTGGACAACACCAGAAATACTGATGGGTGTTGCCGATTTATTAAAATACCTCATTAAAATTGACCAAATATTTAAACTAAATGTATAGAAATAATTCTTACAAAATGTTCAATAAATGATGTTAAAATGAAACCAAGTATATAAAAGCTAATACATTTATCCCCCAGCTGTTCCCCTAATGCTGTGGGTGTACCCGCTATAAATGTTGACCCGACTCCTGTCAGGAATACAGTAGCCGGGTCAACATACACCCACCAGAGGAAAAAATTGGGCCCTAACTCTAATAGGGAGAGCAATGACAATGAAGAAGAGCCGAAAGAGCTGCCCTGTTGGTTGTATCCTTTGAACTAATCACACTGTAATCAAACGTTATATACATAGAAACATCCCCGCCTCCTTGCAGAGAAAACCCACTGGTTAGGCACAAACATTAACCCCTCATAGCCAATATGCCAATAGCGGTAGACCATGAAGAAGAATCTGAGTAAAATGGATAGGTGGAGCCAGTTACCCGGGGGGTCGGATCTACCCAGTGCCATATGACCAGAAAAATATTGATAAGTCGAAAGAAAATGTACTAATCAGAAAAAATTCATATACATTGTAAGAAGAAAATGCCTAAATGTAGCCATCACACCAGTAGCTGTGTGGCGAAGAGCAAAATCATCAGTTATCTACCTAGCACCCATACCTGTGCATACATATGCCCCCCGGAATGCTGAAACTAACAAGACGGTTAGGGGAAAATTGAGCAGAGCTACTATGTGAAACGGGACGCATAGCCTCACAGGGCAGGCGGACGGATATATTTCTTAAACGCGTCAGACCTCCAACGTCCCATTAACTGAATCTGGGAGTCGCTAAAGCCACGGAATGCAGCCCAAGGTGCCACACCAGTACAAAAATTGTGAGCCTTGTAGACGATCGGATCTAGGCAACAGAAGCTCAATACCTTCCGCAGAATAGTATCGAACTCCTGTCGATAGACTGCGGTACCCTCCACCTTAATGAACAGGGGGCCGGGAGCCAAACCTCGCAGTGATAGATATGTTTTGAGTAGCGCAACAGGGCATTCCTGGGGGATGCTCTGACGACTAAGAGATATAGTATGGGGGCACCCTGGCGTACTGTGTTTGAAATGTTTAAAAATGATGATAATCGTATCTTCCGAAACCTCAATGTCAGAAAGCTGCAAGATGGTGCAAGCGCTGGGGATGGACGTGACACAAAGCTCACCCACCCGGGCAAAGGCATAAAAGGCAGTAACAAACATGGCACGAAAAAGGGAGGCGGTGTAAAAATTTTCTGAGCATGGAGCTACCGCGGCAATGATACATGCCAATAAAATTTTTGTAATGGGCATACGCGTGTCGCATGTTGGGCGAAGTTTTTAATAGCCAGACATTAATTTTTTAACATAAAATTGCTGAGTGGGGTCAGGCAAATTACATAATTTATGATAATAACTAATCCCAGACAGGGTGGAGCGCACCGACGACACATTATAACCCAAGTGGTAGAGATGAACAATGAACAGGGCTAGGGTCACTAGCGAAAACGGAGGTGTATTGGGGAAGCCATATGATAAACAAAATTGCAGTAGCATATTCCAGGAACGCATATATAGCTGGTATGAGTGGCAGTTGATAATGCATGAGACATAATGAAGTTTAGAGAGGGAGCAAGTTCTCTATACGAAGTGTAGCTGGAATTACTGTCGGATCTGGATTGGCCCACGGTGCTGCTTCTAGGAATTTCTGGACCTGTAAGCGAGAAAGGTAATCTGCAAAAACATTAAATTTACCTGGAATGTGCTCCGCTTTCGTCAAAATATTGTATTTCAGGGTAATGAGGACAAGGCGTCGAACCAACGTCAGCAAGCGTACATCTTTAGAAGTTTGCTTGTTGATTATGGCTACGACAGCTTCATTATCAGAGTAGAAAATGACCTTCTTGTTGGAAAAAGAGTTACCCCAGATCTCGAGGGCGAGGACAATTGGATATAATTCCAAAACAGCAATGTTAAGCTCTTTGGCCTGCCGAGACCATTCGCCATATAACCACGCTGACCCAAAAATAGCTGAAAAACCAAAAGTAGTGGAAGCATCAGTGAAAAGCCTCAATACCCTACTTGATGTCCAACGATCCTCGAGAAAAAAGGTTTTGCCATTGAATTGCTCCAAAAATTGCAGCCACAGGCCGAGGTCATCCCGTACCTCTTGCGTCACCCGAATTTTGTGAAACGGACGCGTAACCTTCAAAGTGAGATTGATGAGCCGACGTAAAAACACTCTGCTGGGTACTACCACATTACACGCAAAATTTAAAAGCCCAATGACAGATTGCAGCTCGCGCAGCGTGCATTTCTTATCTTGACATAGGTCTTGAATAGCCTGGCGGCATTTAAGAAGCTTGTCAGCAGGCAAACGGGACTCCATGTGGATAGTATCAAGCTCAATTCCAAGGAATTCAATAACCCTGGCTGGACCAACTGTTTTCTCTTGTGCAATTGGCACCCCGAGCAGATTACATAATTTCAAAAACATGGTAAATGCCAAATGGCCCTCGGCCTCACTTGAAGTCAGCAATAAAAATCATCGAGCACATGAACCATGCGATTAATTGAGAACTTGCTCACAGCTATCCATTTGAGTGCTGTGCTGAAGGCCTAAAAAATTCTGCAAGATGTGGAGCAACCCATGGGCAAACATTTGTCATAGTAATACAAGGTCCGCCACCGAAAACCAAGTAAGTGATGGTCGGATGGATGAATTGGGATGAGCCGAAATGCTGACTTAATGTCAGTTTTAGCCATGAAACACCCAGAACCCAATTGCTTAATAAAGGAGATAGCATCTTGGACCGACGAATATTGCACTGAAGCTAAATTGGGGTGTATGCCATCGTTAACAGAGGTACCGTGGGGATAGGACAGATGTTGAATTACCCAATACTCCCCCTTGGTTTTCTTAGGAACAACCCCCAAGGGTGAGATGTAAAAACTGGGTAAAGGTGGCTCGAGAAAGGGGCCAGCAACGCGACTTGCAGCTACCTCCTTCAACAATTTGGCATCAAGAATGTCAGGGAATTTTCTAGCAGATGGAAGATTATCTGCCTGAAGAGAGGTAGTTATTTGTTTACATCCTAAAGGGAACCCTCTAGAAAAACCATCCAGAAGATACTGACTATCAAATGGGCAGTCTTCAAGTAACAATTTGAGGGTCGGCAAATGAATCGGTGTAGCAAGCAAGTCACTTCTGATTTGAGGAATTTTTCGTAGCCCCTGCCGTGCTGGTGTTGGGCGTGGGGCGGCGGCCAAACCGGTTTCGAAAGGGAGGACCCCCATTGCCTCGATGTGGGCATCGAGAGTAAGAGTGGTCCTGGTTGCAAACGAAACAGGAATGCCCGAAACGGCATGGCCCAGAGCACATATTACCACTATGAAAACGAAAACAATACCCTTTAGGAATATTGCCCATTCTAGGATTAGACCTGGTAGAAACCCTATTGGAGGTGGGCGCCTTAGACTGTGACACTGATGGCAAGCTTGCCTGAATCCATAACTCAGGATGAATGGCATCCCATGTTATGGTAGGATCAAACTGCCGTAAGCTACGAAGTTGGCGATCATAAAAGCCCCAATTACGTTTCTCAGTAGCCAAAGACCGAATCAGTGATTGATATTTAAGTAGCTGGGTGGCCCGCTCCGGGAACTTTTGTAAGTAGACAGACATGTAAATCTCGAAAGCTGTAAGCCACTGATGGATAGAAGAGATCTGTTTGGGCGTTCTTGGTATGCATTGAAGAGAAGGCTGCTCTGAGTTAGAAGCCCCAATTGTGACTGTATACTGTTCCCCATGGGTGTTGAGAGGCAAGAGAGAAGAAAATTCAACAAACTCTTCAGCCCATATTTTCTGCCTCAGGGTGGGACTCACCATCCCATCCAGAGGCACAGAAGAAGATATGAACTGAGTAGGTGCACCTAGCCCTGAGACTGAAGGGGGCGATATGAGTGAACACTGTTGGGATGTCCTATGAGCTGGAGTGCTTGACACCTCAGGGCCTAAGCCAAGTACGGGTGGTGGGACTCGTGGAATTTGACTGGATAAATGATTAACATTAGTGTCACTAAAAGTTACTTGCGGCACTATACCTGAAATGTTGGAAATGTCACTGTCCATTAGAATTGGAATGTTGGCGTCACTTCCAGATGCATCTTGTGTCGTCAATTGTCCACTAGCTGGAAAGCTGTTGCTACTAGTCTCCCCACTGATAGCTGAAGGTAAGTTTGTATGGTGACTTGAATGGCGTGTATGAGAAAACCCAGAACTAGTCCTGGCGGAAATGTTTGAAGATCCACGCGGAACTGGAGCCGCTGTATGATGTGAATTGTCCAAAACATTTGCCGAATCACTCCGAGAAGAATTGGGTTGTACAGTTACTGGAGATGAAGAATTGAGAGGTTGAGAGGGCGACTGTCTGTCAGAATGTGTCACTGGAGGCAATCGCTGAGCTTGTAAATGTGAAATTTGCTGTTGTAATGATTGAGTCACTTCCACTTCAGCATTCAACTGTGCCGAAATATCAGGAGTATGTGAGGTGAGTGTTGCAGATGCAACCCTGCGACGATTTGAAGAAGACCTTCCGTCGCGCGATTGAATCAAGAGTGCATGGAGAAGAGGTCGAGGCCAACTGAGCTGCATTGTTTGTACTAACAGGGTTGTCGTCTTGAACAGTTGTATGCCCTGCAAGAGCTGTCTGTCTTGTCCTAACTGAGGTATCAGTGTTCAAATCTGGCGGCACTGAATTAATGTCATACAAGTGTGAAAGACCATCCTGTAACTGTGGTGGTGGAGCCAAACTTGTGCTGCTAGAAGCACCCTTCTTCTTTCTCTTAGCCTTGGGCATATCTGAAAATAGAGAAACTGCATTAAGTTAAAAGTGTGTAAGTGGGTGACCTCAAGCTGGGGAGAAATAGCATACACATTACAGCAAACTAGAACGGAGGGACCCCCCATGCACGGGGTGCCTAGTAACAGGGCTCAAATTAATTTGAAAATTTTGAGTAGCAATTTACGATTCACCATGAAAAGTGATTAGCAGCTGAATCAAAAGCACTGCACTGGTAATTATTGAATAGCAAAATTCAGAAATTGGATAGTGAAATGCTATGCTAATCCAGTTATTTCGAGCCCTGCCAGTAATAAAGCAGAATGGCCCAGAGGAGCTGGGAAGAGCCCCTAGTGGGTCCAGGCACCACTGTGGCTAGATTAACCACAGAGGGGTCCCTACTACCTAAACCAGGTAAAAAACATACATTGTAAATAACAGCTAAAGCTACACAGCAGAAAATAATTACAACGGAGGGACCCAAAATACGGGGTGCCCAAGTAAGAAACACATGTAGTGAGGGTCTGGAAAGGCCCTAGCCTAGGCACCACTATGGCCAAACAGAGGGCTCCCTACTACTACAAAAACATCCTGGGAAATTTTTTTTTTTTTTTTTTTTTTTATATATTTACTCGCCCCACCCCCATCCCCGGGGATGGGGAAGAGGAGCTAGGGGCGTATGCATTCACAAGCCGAAGCAAAACTTAAATCACGCCCAGGTGAGATGCGGCCACGGGAGGCAGTGGGGGAGTGCCTCACTACCGCTGCTGTGAGCAAAAAGTAAAACACAGACCCAATGATATAATGGGGTAAAACATAAGTAACGTGAAAAATAAAAATATAAACTATTAGGTAAAGCAGTGTAGAAGTGTCTCCCCCAAGCGGGTCGTGTACAAAAATAGAGACAAACGAAGCGTGAGCAATTTATGTCAGTAAAATCAAAACAATCGGACCGAGTGCAAAACCGACGACGGAAAGGCACGGAAAAAGCCGACGGTGAGGCGAGACTCAGGAATACGACGTGAAAAGCTGAAATGCAGAAACCGGGACAGGGCCAATCCCATTGATGGGTAACAGGGGACAACCTAAAAGTTGAACCCGTGAAAGCGTGAAACAGCGAAACGGGTGTACATTTGAGAACAAGTCATTTAGGTGATTCGTCATTTAGCCTAAACCTGCCCAGAAACTCGTAAACTCTTTAAACCCATAGTTATAGCAAGACGAACATTGCGCTTGAAAGACTTCATCCCCTTCGCATTAAAATGTACCCCGTCCACCAACTTATCCTTCACAGACAGAGCAAGTCGTTTCTGTCGCCAAAAGTGAATTTTTGCTGTAAAACCAGATAAATTACTTTGCAAAAGGCCATTCAGTTCATTCACCTTGTCATTAAAGCACACTATCGCATTGGGACAAGTAGAAAACACTCGACGTGGACCGGGCAATTTAATCCAAAACCTGTGTAACACTTCGCAGGCAAAAATGGCGCTAGCAAATGCACAGCGTTCCAGGTAATGGACAAAGTCCCGCGCGTCCTGGTAAACGGTACTGGGATCGGAATCTGAGAGGTCGTTACCACCCATGATTAAAATAACAATATCTGGCTTGAAATGCTGAATTTGTCGAAGGTGGGAACCCGTGATACGCCCAAAAGTGAGTCCAGGAATTCCGAATAAACGAATGTCGACCGGAATGATGGACTGATCGAAATGTAGCACTTCAGCAAAATTACATGCCATAGGCGTCGAAGCCCCATCCACACCAGGCAATAAATGTGCGGCCAAACATGTTACAAAGCTACTGCCAAAGATTAACACTTTAATGGACATGATGAAAATTAAAAAGAACTAATAAAACAAAACTGACCTGATATGAGAAATCACGGCGTAAAGTGCAGAAAAATTTTTCTTGACGAGGTGCATCATTGAGTTGTCTCTGAAGAAATGTGGTGTGGATTCCAAGTGACGCGCACTCTTGTGCCAAATAAACAAGCTGAAAATCTTGATTGGTCAGTTCATGTCCGGAGGTGTGAAATAATATCCTGGTGACCTATCTCTGTACATGGCGCTGTATCTGTCATCCACACCATCTAAGTACATGGAAAATAGCATGTTACACCCCCCACGCATGGAAACGTAATCATTATCCCTCAGCTCCCAGCATAAATATCTTTACAAGTAAATTTGATTTTTATGACAAACATGATTTACTTTCTAAATTTCCTTCCATTGACCACTTATGTTATCCAAAATGTAGGGTTACGCTATTCAGTTAACAGATACCCAATTAAGTGGGTTCTACTATAATGGGACCATTATGGAGTTGCTCACACTCTCTATCAACTTACATCTAGCATTGGTGGTGCAATAAATTATACAATTTGAGCCATTGCGATAGAAATATAGGAAAGGGAAAAAATGAAATGGTTCTTGTCTCCTGGTCAACCAAATTTTCAAACTTGATCCAAATCTTCTTGTGATCACTTCACCAAAAAAAAATATAATATCCGTTTAATAGTTTTATCTAACATGAAAGGCAGATAACAATTTGCAAACAAAATTCTTGAATAACTAATTTTTTGCATTTTCTGTGTCAAAAATATAGCATATGACCCCTCATTGGAATGAGCTCAACGAGTTCGTTCCAGTGAGAGATCATAAGCTATGTTTTTGAGACAAAAAATGAAAAAAAATAATGAAAATCGATGGTGATTTTTGTGAACTGTTGTCTTCTGTAAATAAAACACTTCGAAGTTTGGCTGTCCGTAAATAAAACACTTCGTCTTTGACAAGTACAATTCTTTTGACATTACATAATCAATGATGTGGGAAAAAAATAATCTGTATTTTTTTTATGCCAATACATGGATCTTGTCCAATTTTGCTTCAATGGCAGATGCACGTACTTTAAAAACACTGCAGATATTTGATACTGGGCCTTGTGAATATGGTTAAATTGTCTGTCTAAGACAACTTCGAGGAATGATTCCATTGTCTGCAACTCAGTGGTTTTTGTAGTGGCAGTTATCACAACTGGTTTGCCGTCCCGTTCAAGTTATCTGACACATTCTTCCCCACTACACTTTGAAATCTCAACTGTTGAAAGGAAAATGCTGTTTTCATTTGCTTTCCTTGATGTCATCTTGATTTCACAAAACTAAGAAATCCTAATCCATGGGTGTAAGTGTATCACAACCAAATTGTGATCTCATAAAAAAATTAAAGATGGATGGGATATCATAAATGCTGTTCGGTATCGGTATCTAGCCAATACCAATATACCGTACCAAGGGAATCTCAAAACACCAAAATTTCAGTTCTGAAAAATATTCCCAACATTAGTTTTAAAATAAAAAAGGCCAAACAACAGAACATTACGCAACATTCATCCCATGGACTATGTATATCTAATTTGCAGTCACAACCGGTCACTTTAAGTAACAAAGATGCTGAGAGAAAATACCCGAGGGGTATTTTCTCTCGGCTTTTTTAGCTCACCAAAGGGAGCTTAACTTATCACCGGCCGGCTGTCGTCCGTCGTCGTGAACATTTTTCAAACGACTTCTCCTCTGAAACCACTGGTCCGATTTTCACGAAACTTCATGTGGATGTTCATTACTATATGGCAATTCATGATTGTTCAAATGAAATGGCCACGTCCCTTGGGGGCTCTGTATGGGGCATAACTCTGATAGCACCATATGAATTATAGAAAAATTATTAAAAAATCTTCTTCTCCAGAACCAGTGGGCAGAATCTTTTGATACTTGGTATGCAGCATCTTGGTATGGGTCTGATTCAAGTTTGTTCAAATCGGCCCCCTGGATTCATATTTGGGCTCACTATAGAAGCCCAAATTCGAACTAAGTGCATTTCAGACAAATTTCTTTAAAACATTTCTTCTCCAGATCCAGCAGGCAGAATCTTTTGATATTTGGTATGCAACATTGTGGGGTGGATCTGATTCAGATTTGTTCAAATCGGCCCCCTGGGTTTATATTTGGGCTCAGTATAGAAGCTCGAATTCGAACTTAGTGCATTTCAGGCAAATTTCTTAAAAAATCTTCTTCTCAAGATCCAGCAGGCAGAATCTTTTGATATTTGGTATGCAACATTGTGGGGTGGATCTGAAAACCTTTAGCACAGTCTACAGGTCATATTTGCGAAGGGATTTCATTGTAACTTCGTAGGATCACTCCAGATAATGCCCAGATGAGAACGTCCCCTTTTGGTCGTGATCATTCAACCATGATGGCTGCCCGAGCCCAAAAACCGAAAGTACAGACAACTGGTCATATTTGTGAAGGGATTTCATTGTAACTTGGTAGAATGACTCAGTATAATGTCGAGATGATGACGTCCCCTTTTAGTTGCAATTGGTGAACCATGATGGCTACACAGGCCTGAAGCCAGAAAACCTTTAGCACAGTCTACGGGCCATATTTATGAAGGGATTTCATTGTAACTTGATAGGATGACTCGTTTTGGAATAATTTCACTGTAATTTGGTAACTTTTGTTGACATAGGTTAACTGTGAGGGCCACATACATTAACTGTGAAGGCCACATTAACCCGCCCCTCAGTTCTTTAGTACAGTCTACACCTCATATTATTTTTATTAAAAACATAGCATACAGGAAACAGAAATTAACATATTCACAATTATCACAATTCTTGTTTTATTTCATAATCCTTTCTTAAACATTGAACATTATCCTTTTCATCAAACACAGCACACGGACAAGTTAATCTACAGTGTCATTGACACTTTCATTTGCTATTAGCATACACACTTCAAATACTACACACAACAACATAAGGAATTTCACAAATAATTGTAATATCATAGAAATAATGAGGCCGTCAACTGAGGTCATAAATCAGTAAATTGAAGGCCACTTGTTCTAAATTGAGACTGTTTATCTGATCAAGAATTTTATCTGGTCATGGACATATTTAAGTCATGTGCGTGGGATAAAAAAAATTTAGGCTGTGCAAACAGGGCATCTTAAACGAATATATCTGATTTTTAGACGAACTGTATTTGCACCAGTCACACTTTTCATTGACTGAAAGTTTTGCTCACTATGATGTTCCAATTAATTGGATACTGGTTAACAGAATATCTTAATGATTTGCATATACACATACATTTCCAACACCAAAACACTTACCATGAATTTTCTCGGTTGTTAAACTGTTAATTTGAAACTCAGTATCCATGTAACTGGATTTTTGCTGTTTGAAGAAATCTTTCAATCATGGAGCTCTGTCAAACAAGATACAGTAGATAATACACACCTTTAGATCACCCCAATTTCACACCTTTTCCCAGTGTCCCCAAATTAGAGAAGGTGTGAAGGCATCAAGAAAAATATATAAATTCTATGTGCCTAGTCTGCATTTTAGAAAAAAAATTCCATCATAATATGACCATAGAAACACAAAGAAAGGCATGACAATAAAACATAACAGGATAAAACTGTTATTTCTAGTTTTAATGTCCCCCAAATTAGGACAAAATGGTGTCCCCAAATAAATGAATTTAAAGGGCTGTAATACCCATATGGCTTGTACTGAGACCAGATAGGTTATAAACAAGGTGTAATTGGTGACTGTCCGGGTAATTTGCCGACATATTACAAGATTTTGTATTCAATGAACAAGAGTTTTCTCTCTGACCTATATGCAATTAACGGGTCAACTTTATACTGAAGGTATGGTAAATGGTTTGGTGTTTGGAAGTCATATTCAATTAACAGGGTTATTCAGTTAAGAGATATACAACTAAGTGGGCTCCACTGCTTTTAGTTTGTTATTTCTTGTTCGACAGGTCCATTAGCACTGTCAAACATGACATAATATAGGCCTTTAGATCAAGCTAATTTGGGCACAACAGCAAATATAGATCTGCAATATTGTGGCTTGATGACAGTGAAAACCACAAGTATTTTCTGAAGTGGATTGGAGCTTGATTACTGTGGTAAACAAATACATTTCACTGGGTATAAAAGGACCTGGTAACCAGTGTTTGGGGTGGAGTATGAACAATTGGCTAAGACCTCACAAAGTAGATCTTCTGTTTCTCGGACCATTTTTTTTGTAAAATTGCATGTAGGCAGTAGGTTTTTTTTATTTTTTTATTTCTTTGCCAGCAAAATGTTCTTGGTTTGTTTTATGTCTTAAACCTCATAATCTACAGAATAGCATGGATGGCTGTGTAGGGGGTGGGGTGCCGTTGTGGTAACCGGTTCTCATCAGATCACCAAAGTTAAGCAATGTCAAGCCTGGTTAGTCCTTGGATGGGTGGGTGACTGAGCAATCGATTCAGACTCTCGCATTGTGTCCTTGGGCACTTAACCCCGATTGTCCACATGGTGGGCACGATGACACTGTGTACCAATGGCTTACTGCACATCGATGGTGCGCATGTCTTCAACCAATCTAACCCTGCCTGTGCTGCAGTGTGGAGTTACAATGTTGGGGAGCTGGCAGCTTCTCGTCATTGCTCAGTGGTTCTCTCCAGGTACTCTGGCTTCCTCCACCAGTCAAACTGTCACCAACACGATATGACCCTGGCTGTTAAAAAGTGTTGTCAATCCTTAAATCATTAAATAAATAAATAGTGACTTTGTATTTCGTCCCTTGAGAGCAAGAAGGCTTTGCATTACAAAGCCTTTTTGCACTCAAGGGAAAAATTTATCACTTTTATTAGTTTGGGTAAAATATCAGACATGAACCATTTAATGTTTATTTTTTTGAAGTTTGTATTGGTTATAAAAAGAGAGCATGCTGCGGCCAGAAGGCCTGATGAAGGAGGGCCTGAGAAACAGGTGTTTTACTTTTTTAGGCCTAAACTTTACTTTATACTTATGTTGTCATGAAACAGCCATAAATGCTGAAAGCGATTTTAAAAAAAATAAAAAATGATAAAATTTAGCAAAATGACCTTATCCCAGTTTATAGACTAATCCTTTTAATTGCATTTTTTGTGTAAAATAGAACATGGTAACCAGTGCCTAGGTCTTAAGAAGTACACAAAAGTGGGCAGCATTGGTATAAATGATTGAGCAAACTTGCCTTTATTCAATGTGACTTTATTCAATGTGACGGTGGCATGGTGACTCAGTGGGTTGAGGTGCAGACTCAAGAAGTCCTTCGTTCGAATCCCAGCTACAGTAACTGCATTGTGTCCTTGGGCGACATTGTGTACTAAGGCGTACTGCACATCGATGGTGCACCTGTCATCAACCAATGCTAACCTTGCTCGTACAGTGGAGTTAGTATGTTGAGGAGCTGACAGTTGCTCACCATTGCTCGGTGGTTCTCTCCGGGTATTCTGGCTTCTTCCACCCATAAAACTGTCACGGTCATGATTAGCCATGTGCAGAATATGTTGCCTTAAAACACCAATAAATAAATAAATAAAATTCAATGTGACCTTAAACATCAGTAAATAAATAAATAAATAAATAAATAAATAAATATTACCCATTTATGATCGCCAAATCAGCCATTGGGCTTTTCTCTTATATTTGACTCTCATATTGAACTATTACCACTGAGAGCATAAATATTTTGAAAGCAAAAATTGAAAAAGTCATGTTTTGAATGGCATTTGCAAATATGCTGGTTGAATTAGACCAAATGGTTTGCTAAAAGGTCAACTACATATTGGTTACAGTTAGGAGATGAGATACACATAATGAAAACTTCACTCCCTGCACACTGATGTCAAAATATAAAAATTTAAAGCTGCTCATTTTCCCCATAATGCAGTTAAGAATTTAACCAATTCAGTCTTGTTTAATGAGATCTGTCAAACAAGATTGGATTGGTCAAGTTCCAAATAATGTTGTGGACAAATGTTGCTACTTGAAATTGGGTATTTTGACAAAAGAGTACAATGGGTAAATGGTTTGGTAACTCTTGGTCCTACCACCTAATGAAGCTGGTAGGGTTTAGATGTACTATATTTTGGGTGGCAATGGACATCTGAGCTACAGACAGTTTTACTGATAAAACAATCATTTCAATTTTTCCAGGTAGTCGTAGCCACAAAGATTAATTTAAGCGCATAAACAAAACAAACTGAATTATTTATTTATTTATTGGTGTTCAAGGTCACATACTTATGCACAATGACTAATCGTGACAGTTTTATGGGTGGAGGAAGCCAGAGAGAACCACCGAGCATCGACGAGCAACTGCCTGCTCCTCAACATTCTAACTCGGTTCAAGCTCCGCTCAAGTACGGTTACAGGCATGTGCACCATCGATGTGCAGTGCGCCTTAGTACACAGCATCATCGTGCCCCCATGTAGGCAAATGGGATAAAGTGCCTTACCCAAGGACACAAGGTGGGTCGTCCCGGACAGGGATCAAACTCGGAACCTCTACGATAGAAGTCCAACAGTCTACCACTGAGCCACCATGCTCCCTGGCACAGTGAATATAGCTACATGAAGAAGGTAGTCTTGCCTTGAAGGCAACATCATAGATTGGGTGAATAGCCCCAGTATATTTTGAGAGATTTATTCAGCCATAGAGCTATACCGGCTTTAATCCATTTTGCTCTGGCAGCAGTTGCAGTCTTTTCTTCAAATCATATTATGAGTTGAGTTTTCGGGAAGCCCATTTTGAGCTACAATTCACATTCTGTGGATGTGCTTCATATTATGAAGTGAAATCATTTCATTTGTATGGATTTGTCTTGTTATAATATATGGGAGAGTGCCTACATGCACTCTCCCATAAATTGTAATAATACAAAGACATGTGAACAAGTTTTGTTGACTAAAAATAATTTAACAATCTACCAGTTAACAGTAGGTAGTCAATTCATCAACTCTATCTTCGCAGACAGATAGCCTTCTCAATCAGGATCCATATTTGATCTGCCCATGCTGTTGCAAATTGCCCCAGCAGGAGTTTCTGGGACAGTACCAAAACTAAAGTACATGTTGGAGCCTAACTTACCTCCAATGCCATTTGGCAGTATTTCAGGCCCAAACCCTTCATTTAAAATTAACTTTTTTCACCTCAATTAAAGCTCTTTGGGGATGCTACCTGCTACTATGTTGATTATGAAGAGAGATGATGAGGGGGTTAGTACCTGAAACGTCACCAAATGGCCTCATATTTACAAGTAAAATATATGCTGTTTCCAAGAAAGCAGGCTTTTAAACACCCTTAGAATACCTCATGCTTCTAGTTTATTCAATCTTTTATTTCCAAATTGTTTGAAACTAGAACAGGGATACAATATGCAAACATTAAAATGAATACAGAAAAAGCATATGGTTGCAAGCTGTCATTTATGTCAGCTGTTTCCAACCATTTAGAAATTATGCTTGATAGAGTAACAGGAGAAGGGGAAAGTTTACTATAAACAGTGTTTTGTTAGTAATGTAGCTTTCAGAAACAAAGTGTCATTGCAATGACATCTGGAAAAAAAATGCAGGTGTGTGAAAAATCGCTCTTGAAGTTTCCATTTCATAAATGCAAAAAATTTAGCTGTGGAAATTTCTCAGAAATGCATACTCACATTCTCTATTTTATTTCTCTTCTGCTATTGATAACTAGAAATAAATAATTGGACTGTCAATTGATAATATTGGTTGTTGTTCAACTGATAGAGTGCTGGAAGCCCATATTTGGGCTTTATTCTGAAGTGCAGGTGCTGCAACTTAATGGCTTCATATTCTATGGATGTGCATCATATAATTTTTAAATTGAAATTATTTTGTCTGTGAGGATTTGCCTTGTTACAATTTATGGGAGAGTGCCACTAGGCACTCTCCCATAAATTGTAACAAGGCAAAGAGACGTGGACAAATTTGGATGACCAAAAATAATTCAGCACTCTACCAGTTAATAATAAGTTCTGGTGCAGCTTAAACTAAGTTCTGGCAAACAAACTGCAGTATGCATGCTGTGACTCTTGTGCAATAGTAAATGTAATTTGTTTTTGTGATGTCAACGAAAGATAAATACAGCGCTATTTATCATTCGTATGCTCAGTTGTGTGGAATGGTCATATTTTCTATTTGTGAGATGAAATTGCCCAAAGCTGAATATCAGGAGAGAAGCCACTTGTTTATTGTCAGCAGTATGTGATATCAGCCATGAACAGTTCAGGTGCACTATTTTTCATGTGCTTTGGAATTATCAAGCCCCCAACCTTTGGAGGAGGTTTTGTTGGGCATACCATCAAGGACTCTGTACTTTTGTACATCCAGGTACTTCCATACAAACACTTCACATTATATCTCAAGTACGGTTGTCAGATTTGATGTGCATTGGAATGGTGACAGTACTGACAGACCAGCATGGCAGAAAGGATATTCACATATAGCAGGTTTTGTCCATGCTTGCATACCAGAGTTATTTATGGACCTTGTTACACTCAGAAAATTTTCCATATGAACATTTTGCGTTATAACTCAAGCATTGATTGTCATATTTTGGTGTACTTGAGACCAGCAGTGGGAAAAGGAGATCCCATATATTGTGGATTTCATCCACATATACAGACCGGAGTTATGGCCCGTGTTACACTTAACATAACTGTCCCCATAAACATTTTGTTTTATGGTGTGATCGAGCAATTGTACAATTGAGTAATATTCCCAATGATCACTGTTATGGACTTGTCATGCAAACATAGAAATTACAGGGCTTTTGGAAAATGCTGAGATGCTTGGGGCACCACAAGGAGAGTTCAGACTTCCTGAACTTGAAACTCTCATTAACTGACTGTAAAAAAATGTATGGAGATATTACCTTTCATATGCCACAGGCAATGATACTCTGTGAGTACCACTAGTGCATGCGAAACAATACTTCATTATTATTTTGTGAGTGACTCCCTCTCCCAAACAACAATCTCTTTGCTTGAATTCTGCTGAATTAACTGGTTGGGTGCAAGAAGCCACTATCATTTTTCTGTTGAAAAGTGTTGAAAGCCACTTTTGTGGCTTTAAATTACATGCATTAGCTTGGATGTTTGCTCAGCAGTAGACCAAAGAATGTTTATTTGAAATTGCTTTGTCACATTTTATTGGAGAGTGCCAACAGGTACACCAATAAATTGTAACAAATCAATTATTTGTCAAGAAAATCTTACAAAACTAAGACTCTCCTTGCTTGTGGCAATAAAATCTGTGAAAAAAATACATGTCACAAATCTCCTTCCAAAACAATTTAGCACTCTACTAGTTAAGGGCTTCCAATTTCACCTTTCTCTCTAAATTGAACTTTTCATGTGCAGTGAAGAATATTATGTTTACAGTGTTCTGGAAAACAAAAGATGGAGTCATGTCGACCACCAAAAGAATCACATGTCTAACACATACTGACTACCTGGGTATCATGCAACTTCATGGGTACAAATTTAATTTTTTTATCATTCAATTCTATGAAGAAGAAACAATGGTATACTCATGCTCCACCGCAGTGCTTCCTCACATCTATAACAGTCTGCAGTGACTCCAGTTTGAAGAACTTCTTCCGTAGCATAATCCCCAGATCTGGCTCCAGGTGACTTTTACCTTTTCCACAGCAGAATACTCCAGTGATGACAATGAGCTAAAGGCTGTTGGAGATGTTTTCTGGCCGGTGGCAGACAACTTTTTATACCCATCGGAAAAATTGGGGGAGGGGGGGTGCATCCGCCCATCAGGAAGATTTTCGTGCCCGCTCCATAACTCGGAGATGCTCCATTGGATTTTGTTGAAGTTTGGCATACATGTTGCTTATTTCGTCGGAGACGATGTGTCGTGCACCAAATTTTTTCATTGAGAAGCTAAAAGAGATGATCAGCATGTGTATTTCCAAGCAGGGAGATTACTGCTGCCAATCTAGTCTCTGCATTTTCTTTGTTAACCCACTGAACTCAGATCTCAAACTACCGAAATTTCAAGCAGCAAAACTTTCAAGCAGCAAAACTTTCCCATAATGCAACTAGACATTTAACCAGTTTAGTCTTGTTTGTCAGGCAAGACTGAATTGGTTAAATTCCTAGATGCATTAGGAACAAATTTGGAACATGTTTTGATATTTTGACACCATTGTAGAGAGGGCCAAACTTTTCTAGATTTTGCCCAATTTGTGTAATTTTGCACTTGGGGTTCAGTTGTTTTGGTGGGGTTCAGCTGTTTTGATACCATAGTACTTCACGTTGAGTTGTTTTTCTCTATTAGAGAAGACAGATGAAAATTTAATTGACCGCAAACATCTTCAATCAACAACCCTTACAGTATTTTCAAAGTCGTAATCTTCTCTAGTTGAACAAATCATAGTTCTCAGTTTAATCATGTCCAGGCATTTTTCAGCAACAATACAGTGGAGTCCACTTGTTTGGATGTCTCTTAATCGTATAACCCACTTAATTGCTAATAATTTTTGAACACTGAACCATTTACTATACCTTACATAAAAATTTGACCTCTTATTATATATAGGTTATATTATACCAATTCAAGAACAATGGAATTAATTCACAACACAAAGAACTTTATGCACCTGCCAAATATTACAAGCGATTGACAGAGCATTATGCATTTGTCAAAATGCACAGCATTATGCATCCACAAAAATGCATCTGCCAAACATACATCCACCAAATGAGAGTATATAAAGCAAAAACCACAGTAGTCTGTCAAAATCCACATACTTGATGAAACAGGTTTGGCATGCCATAACCAGTCAGATACAGGATCACCAAAGGCCAAAATCCTCTCAAATATTCTACATCTTGACTCTGTAGTTATAACAATTCCACCAATGGCTGAAAGCTCTATCAGTGGCATGAGTTTGGGCTTTAATCAGATCATGCTAACTATCATCAGGTCTGATAGCCAAGAAAGCAGGCCTAAATACCATGGAGGCAGCCCAATTAAACCTAACAATATAACCCTCAATCCCAGAAGAAATAAATAAACCCTTCCAAAGAAGGACTGGAATTATGTATCACAGAATTAAAGTTGGAAATCCACAGTGCTCTTCGTAGAGAAATGCATCTCGCACAATATCCCACCATTATGACCGTAAACATGCATACCCAGAAGGGATGACATAAACCTAACACCATTTACTTGCTTCAATGCAACAGATGTGGTAAATAATGTCAGTGAAACCAAGACACTTCAACAGCTGTATCCATAAACTCCAGACATAAATGCAACACACCTGTACCTATCCACTTTAACCAAGATAACAGATGTCTGCTATTGTATGATATGACTCCTCTTCTCAGACCTTGAAAAAACAGTTTGGAGATATCAGTGCCACACCCATGAAATACTTTGGATATTCAATTTTACCCCCAAGATTTCTATAACCACTTGGCTTGAACAGAAAGGACTTTTTACTGTTTTTTCAAAATTTTATAGGTTATGGAATAAACTCCTGTTAATTCATGAAATATATTGAAGAAATGCTCTGGCAACCACTGAATTCTATTTATTTATAGATGTGTAACAGTACGCTGGTATTCCCCAGGCTAATAGGTAATGATGTTTTGTAATATTCCCAGGGCCACCTATTTTAACTGTGAGTGGGGTATCTAACAAGATTATGAGTAAAGTGTCTTTGAGGTTACTGTATCTATACTACTCAAAGTTTGCTAAGCACCAAATATTTGACACATCATTGTGAAATTTGCTTGTGACATATTTGCGATATTTTTGGTGGATTTGATTGAGGAATGTATTGAGATGGTCCCCAGTGTTTACATTAGCTATCTTGACAGGCAAACTTTTCGTGACAGTCGTGGAAAGGATGTACCCCTTGATTTTCATGATGTTTTCATGTACTGTCTACATGTACATGACATGTGTAGGGTATTCATTCTTCATTCCAACACAAACCCTTGTGGTTTAATGATTGAATATGGCAAATACAAATGTAAGAAGACATTTGTCTGAAGCAGAAATGTGGCGGGCTGTAGGGATGGTGGAGCAAGGGACTACCCATTGTCAGGTTAATGAAGCCCTTGGTGTGCACCATACGGTGTTCACCGGAGCCTGGGCAAGATTTTAGCAGTATGGCATACCAGTAACACAGCATGGTGTTGGCAGAGACAAGGCAACATCTGCAGCTGAAGACAGGTTTTTGATCATTCAGGCCTGTAGGAACTGCTTTGCCACAGCAACCCAGCTTCGCAGTGACCTTCAGAATGCATCTGGGGGTAAATGTTTCGACGCAGACTATCCGGGCAAGGTTACATGAAGGTGGTCTCCGATCGAGAAGACCATGTATTCGCATTCTGCTGTCCCAGTACTACCGCCAGGCACGATATGAATGTGCCATGGACCACGTTGGATGGACCCGAGAAGATTGGCGATGTGTCCTTTTTTACAGATGAGTCAAGGTACTGCCTAGACCACACAGATAGGCATTCTAGGGTATGGAGAAGACCAGGAGAGCAATTCCATGCAGCCAACATTGCTGAGCATGACAGCTATGGTGGCGGGTCAGTCATGGTCTAGGGCGGCATCAGCAGGGATGGACGTACAGAGCTCTGTGTCCTTGAATGTGGTACATTGGTGAGATCCTGGATGTTCACGTCAGATTGTATGCAGGTGCAGTGGGTGATAGATTCATTCTGATGGACGATAATGCCCGTCCTCATGTTGTCCATGCTGTCGGGGATTACCAACAGAAGGAGGGGATTGAACATATGGACTGGCCAGCAAGATCCCCTGACCTCAGTCCAATCGAACATGTCTGGAATGAGTTGCAGCTTGCAATTTCAGCCTGTCCAGTCCAGCTAAGAAGTGTCCAGGAGCTTGGTGCCATGCTGGTCCAAGAATGGAACAACATCCCATAAAGGACCACCAGGAACCTGATTGGGAGCATGAGAAGGTGTTGTCAAGCTGTAATTAACAGTAATGGGTCTCATACTCGATGTTGAACACATACCAGTTTGCTCCGTCAACTTTTTGGCAAATTGAAAAATTTCCTCTTTTACCAATAATATCCATTTTCCATGGTTATCGTATTCAAAAGCTAAACCATAATGTCAAACACAATAAAATCTTAATTTCTGTACTTAAATCATTGAAGATATAATTAAATAAAAAATATATACACTTTTCATAACAATATTTCAAGTAAAACGTAAAACAGGTAGTTGGGGTATACTTGGTGCTTAGCAAACTTTGAGTAGTATACAACTACAAAGAAGGAAAAGAAACTTTGCTTAAAATAACAACATTAAATATTTATTGTATTATTATTATACCCCCCGCAAACAAAGTTTGGGGGGGTATATAGGAATCACCCTGTCCATCTGTCTGTCCATCCGGGCCAGTATTGGGGGTTTAGGGAATATTATTATTAGGGGCTACCTCCAAATTAAGGTAGTGTTAGGGTTAGGAGTGGGGTGGGGTGAGGTTAGGGGTAGTCCCAGAGTAGGGCTTAAGGTTGGGGGAGGGTTAGGTCCTGGGGGGGTTAGAGTTGGGGTCAGGGGTGGGGTTTTAGTTTTAGTAGCCCCTAAACCAAAAAATAGCTCCTAATCCTATTGGTTTGGCTAGGGTTGGGTTGGGTCAGGGGTGGGGTGGAGTTAGGGTTAGGGGTGGCCCCAGAGTAGAGCTTAAGGTTGGGGGGTTAGGTCCCGGGGGTGGGTGGGTGTTAGGGTCAGGGGTGGGCTTTTAGGGTTTAGGGTCAGGGTGGGGTGGGGTTAGGGTAAAATATAAGTTCTAGGGTGTAGGGGGTGGGGTTCTGGGTAAAATATAAGTTCTAGGGTGTAGGGGGTGGGGTTCTGGGTAAAATAAGGTTTTGGACTTACAAAATGTTTTTTTGGTAGCCCTTAAACCCGAAATGTTGGAGCGTCCGTCTGTCCGTCCATCTGTCCATCCTTGTAAGCGCAACGCCTTCTAAACTGTTTGAAGAATTTTCATGAAACTTTACACAATGGAAGAACTCCATATGAAGATGTGCATGAAGCAATATAATTCCATTCTGACATTTCCAAGGGGAGATAATCTAACTTATACATTTCAGGCACGGGGGTATCACTTTGTGAGTTTGCTCACAGTACCTCTAGTTTTCTATTGTTGGCATAAATTTGCGTAAATAATTTGTGATTATATACAATATATACATATCATTGCTAAGGATGGACAGGGTTAAAAGATATTAGAAATTAGGTAAAGGAGAATCAGGTCTGTTACTTGTACGATACGCCTTCAGGGATTCCCAACTCATAATCAATCTTAATTATCCTATTTATAATTTGCATTAATAACTCATGAATGTACAGTGGTAGCACTTCATGGGGTAACTTAGCTTCCAATTGAAATTACATATTCAGGCAATGACTATAGTAGAAGTACCCAATGGGAATAACCAGGCTGGAACTTATTTTGAGAATTTCATTTAATGATTTTATCACCTGACAATAATTACTTTAAAATAATCCAAGTAATTGTATTTCAAAGTGCGCTTCATATCCATAGTCATGAAAACGTCATATTCTTCCTACATATTGCCTGAACAACTGATCCATGTAATTTAAGAATTACTTTTTGATTGTAGAGTTAATCTTTGATTAAAACAAAAATACCAAGTAAACCTGTTATTTATTAATTATTCAATTTTAAATAACTTCCACTAATCAATAAAAAGATTTGCAGGAATTTTCATTTTTAGCTCACCAACTTTAGTTGTGTGAGCTTATGGCATGGCTCGATCGGTCGGCGTCAGCATACGTGTCCAATAATGTTAAAGCTTCTGTTTAGGTCACTTACTGTCCCTATTTCCATATCATGGCTTTTATAATGCTGCTATATGATGATTATTATCATTCTACCATGATTTAACCCCTCAAACCCTACATTTTAGACATTTTTCTTGACATTTTTAGTTGCGTTTAGTTTTCTGTTTAGCTCGGAATTTCATGTTTAACTAAGTGTTTAGGTTGGCTGCTGTGCTCCTTCTCTTCCCATGGCACTTATATTCATCATACATGTTCCTTAGTATCATTGTTCCATGATTAACCCCTCATACCCTGCATTTTAAACATTTTTCTTGACATTTTTAGTTGCGTTTAGTTTTCTGTTTAGCTCGGAATTTCTTGTTTAACTTAGTGTTTATGTCAGTTTCTGTGTTTTACTTTTAAGAGGTTGTGTTTAGGTAAGCTTTGTTGCATGTTATGAGCCTGTTTGATACAGTTCTTGTGTTTGCCAAAGTTACTATCAAAGAGGAATATTGGTGAGCTTTTGGCCGTTGGCATCCTTCTTGTTATAGTCTTGTTTTAAAGTTTACACTTAGTGAGAATGAGCTTCATTCTTGCTCTGTGAAACACACCCACTTTTGCCATTTCCCCAAAAGCAAAATAAGAGGGGTAAATGTATATGTCTACATTATTTATAGCTGTAACATTGTACGCACCTTGTTTAAAAGTTTTTAGTCTGTTGTTAAGGTTGCTTTGTTTTGTCCGATAGATGAGAATGACTCAGCTTCAGTGTGCAAAATATCATCTGCACCCCCTTTTATAGCATTAAAAATCCACACAAAAATGTGTGGAGTGGAGAGTCGATCATATGATGTGATCTTGTACTCCACAATTTTCCAAATGTGCAAGTTACGGCATTTGCGTTACAATAAGAATGTAAACGCATAAGCAGTTACATGATTATTAAAATTGAAACATAATTCAGCAACAAATTCACTGCTATTTATTTTAATTGTTTAATTTTGTGGTGAAAGGGTTAATACTCTAGTTGAATTGTACAAGGATGCACTTTCGAATCTGGGGCAGAGGAAAAGCTTAGTGTGCAAGCGCGATGTTCGACTTTTAAACTGAAAGCATGTTTCCAATGAAAACATTATGTGTATTTACGGGATAAAATTACTATTTTTGAATGGATTGTTTCTAATTTGGATACTGATGGATGAATGTATAAAGAATGTTGTGCTAGGAAGTTGTTGCAAGGTGAGTTCATTAATGTCAATGTGAATTTATACGAATAATTTCACTCCGATGCAGAGATGCCAATGTGACCTACAAAAAGCCAGATTGTACGCAACAGCAAATACAGGTTGCCAAAAGCAACATAAATAAAATGGGCCTATCATAGTTACAAATATAGCATTCAGAAGATCCAAGCACTGTTTATAAAAATGAAAGTCAACAGTTAGGGGCGTTTCATCACAGATGTATTAGACATCTATAACCCAATACAGGTTTTTAATCGATTATTTTTTATCCTGTTTGACACTGCTCTAAGAGCTCTATCAAACAAGATGTAAAAGAATAAAGAGGCTATGGCCAGAATACCCTGTAGGAACCCCAAGAAGTGAAGCAGTGCTTGTTTACTGTGGTACACAAGTTATGCTTCACTGTTAAAATAGGACCTGGAACCAATGGCTGTGGTGGAAGTCCTCTTAAGTGGGCAGTACAGTTGTAAATGATTGGCTAAACTTGATTTCGTACATAATTTACAGTCATGATACAGCCAAAGATTCTGAAAGTGACCTTAAATACCCAAAAAATAAATAAATATATATATAAATAATTATTTGTGAGCTCTGTCAAACAAGCTAGAATAAATAGTCAGGTTATCACCAGAATACAAGAAAATGGTCAAGTTCTTTTTAACTGTGTATTCCAATTTATTGAATAATTTCGCTGGCAAGGTGGCTATTCAGTTAACATCCTTATGCAAGGCACTTAAACCTGGGGACACAGTGACACTGTGTACTAAGGCGTACTGCACGTCGATTGTGCACTTGTGTTTAACCAATGCTAATCCTACTTGTGTGGAGTTAGTACATTGGGGAGTCTGACAGTTGCTTGCCACTGCTCAGTGGTTCTCTCTAGGTACTCCGGCTTTCTCCACCAGTAAGACTGTCTTACATGAGGTGACCTTGGCTGTTGAAAGTGTCTTTAAACCCCAATAAATTCTTTTGCTTAAAAAATTCCACAGGGAATCCTGGTCTGGAGAACAGTGCTTAATATTACTGTGATAATGATCCTGTTTTGTTATACATGTACTGGTATCATCCCCTATTAGAGGTGCAGGCTGCAACCCGTGAGGTCCTCGGTTCGAATCCCACCTGCGGCAACCTCTTTGTGTCCTTGGGCAAGACACTTCACCCCGCATTGCCCACGTGGGGGCATGGTGGCATTGTGTACTAAGGTGTACAAGCATACTGCACGTCGATGGTACACTTGCCTGCTAACCCTGCTTGTGTGGAGTTAGTATGTTGATTCTCTCCGGGTACTCCAGCTTCCTCCACCCGTAAAACTGTCGCGTTCATGATTAGCCATTGTGCAGAAATATGTGACCCTAAACACAAATAAATAAATAAATCATATCCCATGACAACCATGGGAAGTGACGTAGTGCTGCTTTACTGGTGTAATAAAACTGGAACCAACGCATTTGTGGAAGTCCTCTAAAGAAGGAAGCATACGTATGAATCATGTATGAATATGTATGAATGACATGTTGTGTTGAAATAATTTTTCGACTAGTCGACGCCAAAACGATGAGTACTAAACAAATCTATTAACCGATTAGTGAATCTCTCATCGATTAGTCATATGAGTGTATTCTCTAAAGCCTTGAAGTTTCCACTTTGTGTTCCTTTAAGAAATTGAATTTAATTTTATTAAAATTAATTCAGTGTATTCAATTTGAGGTGCACTGGCCTATTGCACTCGTGTTTCTACATTGGAAACAAGAAGCTCTTTTTTTCAAGAAAATAGATTAAATTACCAGGCAAAGATTCAATATTCCATTACACTGATTAAAACACACAGATGAGGTGTGAACAGTTTACCCGCAAACTGTTGTCGTTTTAATTAACAGTGACAGGCTGTGACAGTGGAAGTACATCTACGTTCATGCTTTTTCAACACGTTCTTGTTTTGGGTAAATGTTGCTGTAATAAGATTGGTCAGAAAACAAAACGTCACATAATGATATTTACTACTGAATGAAGTGTAACAACTTGCATTACGTAGTGCACATACTGACCAAACAAATCGCACTGTTTAGTCACGTGATGTATTAAATATTCAATGAGACTATTGTCTATAGTTTGTTTAGCTTTTCATTGGGGGTTGATTAAGTTATGCAGGTCAGGGAACAATGACGTCATCAGAGTACACTTCTTCAGTGACCTGTTTTCTGCTTTCAGAGTTTTTTAGCACAATAACAAAGTGCAGAAATTTCTTATTAGACCACAATATACAAGGGAGTTTAGGGGGAAAGGTTCAATTTCGCTTAAAAATATTTGACCGAACTGAATATTGGAACAGCAAAGATTTATTATTAGACAAATTTATTTTTTGCGGCACCAGTTGTTTGGGTGTAAGGACATGGAGACATCAGCATCCGTAATGTTGCGCAGTTAGATCCAGTAATTGTATCGTAATTTGGAAGCCACTCCAGCGAATGAATTTAGTTAAAACCACAGTTTTTTGTAGAATATATTGCTTGATTTAGCGTCTGACATTGATTAACTGACTAGTCAATTAATCGTCTACTACAACCCGGCGATTAGTAAAAATACAAATGGCATTAACTCTTAAACCGCTGAGTATTTTCAAGATATTTTTTCATCAAATCTAGTCATGGCTGCTGAAAAGCAGCCATGACTAGGGTTGATGAAAAATTAATCTAAATATATCAAGAAATCATTGGTGAAAAAATCCATTCAGTTTACTGGGGAAAATATATTTAAATATGCCCAGATTATTCTTATATCAGTGACAAGAGAAACCCTGTGCTGGACAGGAATATCCGCCAGCAACATGCAAAGTGTTAATCGTTTCAACACTAATGACATGACTTCATCCCCATGATGTGATCATGATACATGCATAGCTAAAAATGCTGAAAGAGACCTCAAACGCCAATAAACAGACAAATGTTTTTATTTATTCTTTGGGGTTCACAACACTTTGGACAGTCAGGATCACCTCATATCGTACAGTTTATGGGTGGAGGAAGCCAGAATACCCAGAGAGAACCACAGAGCTGCAGCTAGCAACTGTCAGACTTCCCAATGTACTAACTCTGTACAAGTCGGGTTAGCATTGGTTGAAGGCAAGTGCACCACCGACATACAGTATGCCATAGTAACAGCGCCTCTGTGCCCCTAAATAAATAAATAAATAAATAAATAAGACTGGTATAATAGGACCTGGGGTGAGGGTCCTTTTGCATAAACAGTTGATTAAACTTTAATTAACTGGTTAAATGCTAGAAGCCACTATCATGTTTATATTGAAAAGTGCTGGAAGACACTTTAGTGGCTTTACACTGTACACATCAGTTTGATGTTTGCTCAGAAGTAGAAGAAATGTTTTTATATAAAATTGTTTGGATGCAATTTAATAAAAATAATAAAATAATTATTTATGAACAAAAACTTGCTAAACTGAAGGTACTCTTGCTGGAAGCATGGTATGTTTAAAAAAAAATACCAATGCTTCAAATCACCTTTGAAAAAAAAATAAGCGCTCACCCAGATAAAACTTGTGGTTAAAATAAGGTTGAGTGAAATAACATGGAAGAACATGCATATGGGTTAAATGCATGGAATTTTGATTTCCATTAGTTACTTTCAATTGTTTTGTTAAGGGATAAAGTCTTAACAATACTTATGTGTGACAGAATTCTTTTTTTTCGTTGTTTGGGTTTGTATGACTTAAACCAGAGATAAATTGTCTAGGTCACAAAGTCCAGTAATCAACGGACCATGAGTGGAGTAAGGAGATTAATCATATAGTAGTCAAAGCTGACCAGTTGACCAAGTATTTCATTCATTTTCCATACGAAATTGACAGTCTTAATACCCTGGGGAAATATAAAATACCTGTAGTTCTTATTGAGTATTCTGCAGTTGTAGTAGAAATAGGCTGCAGGTTAACAATGAATCGATCACACATATTTCTTTGGTTAACCCTTCACTGAATGTAACAACCATATCCAGTCAGGGAAATTGATAAAAATGGCCATTCAGATTTTATTTTTTCCACTTTTTAGCTCACCTGAGCGAAGCTCAGCGGGAGTTTTACTGATCGTGATCCGTCCGTCGTCCGTCCGGCGTTAACTTTACATTATCGACTTCTCCTCCTAGACCACTAGCCCAATTTTATTCAAATGTTGGCTAAATGTTTATTACCTAATGCCAATTCAGATTTTTCAAATGAAGTTGCCCCTCCTCCTGGGTGGTGCCACGTCCCCAAGGGGCACCAAAATCTTTGTAAATCTTCTTCTCATGAACCAGCAGTAGCAGAGACTTGATATATGGTATGCACCTTCCTTTTGAGGTGTAGACTCAGATTTGTTCAAGAGAAGTTTGAGGGATAATATTTGGCGTTGTTATGGGAGGGGCAAAAATTTTGGCCCCGCCCCTAATTTCTATTTTCTGAACCGAGAAGCCGATTTCAACCAAATTTTATGTGAGGGCTTATTGGGTCATGAGTACTTGATTTATGCAAAAAAAACATTTCCCGCAGCCCCGTGGGAACCGCAGGAGCTAAAAATAGAAAAAATTTAAAACGCCCATATCTCCAAAACTGCACGGCACCGAGAATTTTTATTTGGTGTGCAGCTTCCTTAGGACCAACAGAAAGGATTGGTAAAAAAAAATTGCCATTGGTTTTATCATAGGGCACAGTTTCGGGACTTTGAAAAAGTGCTGAGTCAGCACTTTTTAACACTGTAGGCAATGGGAAAAACATTAAAAAATCTTCTTCCCCAGATCCAGCAGGCAGAATCTTTTGATATTTGGTATGCAACATTGTAGGGTGGATCTGATTCAAGTTTGTTCAAATCGGCCCCCTGGGTTCATTTTTGGGCTCAGTATAGGAGCCCAATTTCGAACTTAGTGCATTTCTGGCAAATTTCTTAAAAAATCTTCTTCGCCAGATCCAGCAGGCAGAATCTTTTGATATTTGGTACGCAACATTGTGGGGTGGATCTGATTCAAGTTTGTTCAAATCGGCCCCCTGGGTTTATATTTGGGCTCAGTATAGGAGCCCAAATTTGAACTTAGTGCATTTCAGGCAAATTTCTTTGAAAATCTTCTTCTCAAGATCCAGCAGGCAGAATCTTTTGATAGTGGGTATGCAACATTGTGGGGTGGATCTGATTCAAGTTTGTTCAAATCGGCTCCCTGGGTTTATATTTGGGCTCAGTATAGGAGCCCAAATTTGAACTTAGTGCTTTTCAGGCAAATTTCTTAAAAAATCTTCTTCTCCAGATCCAGCAGGCAGAATCTTTTGATATTTGGTATGCAACATTGTGGGGTGGATCTGATTCTATTTTGTTCAAATCGGCTCCCTAGATTCATATTTGGGCTCACTATAGAAGCTCGAATTCGAACTCAGTGCATTTCAGGCAAATTTCTTCAAAAATCTTCTTTTCCAGATCCTGCAGGCAGAATCTTTTGATATTTGGTATGCAACATTGTGGGGTGGATCTGATTCCAGTTTGTTCAAATCGGCCACCTGGATTCATATTTGGGCTCACTATAGAAGCCCAAATTCAAACTTAGTGCATTTCAGGCAAATTTCTTCAAAAATCTTCTCCAGATCCAGCAGGCAGCATCTTGTGATATTTGGTATGCAACATTGTGGGGTGGATCTGATTCAAGTTTGTTCAAATCGGCCCCCTGGGTTTATATTTTATATTCAAGTGTGTTAAAGCCAAGTCCATGGGTCCATATTTGGGCTCCCTGTGGGAGCCCAAATTATAACTTAGTCAATATGAGGAATTTTTCTTTAAAAATCTTCTTCTTCAGATTCAGCAGTTGGAATGTTTTGATATTTGGCATGGAGCAACCTTAGGGGGCTGAGATTCAAGTTTGTTCAAGCCAAGTCCCTTGGTTCATATTTGGGCTCACTATGGGAGCCTGAATGACTACTTAGTTCAAAATGAGGAATTTTCTTTAAAAATCTTCAGATCCAGCAGATGAATGCTTTTGATATTTTTTATGCAGCATCCTTAGGGGGGTAAGATTCAAGTTTGTTCAAGCCAAGTCTCTTTGTTCATATTTGGGCTCACTGTGGTAGCCGAAATTATAACTTAGTTCAAAATGAGGAATTTTCTTTAAAAATCTTCTTCAGATCCAGCAGTCGGAATGTTTTGATATTTGGTATGCAGCATCCTTAGGGTGGTGAGATTCAAGTTTGTCCAAGCCATGTCCCTAGGTCCATATTTGGGCTCACTGTGGGAGCCTGAATGATAACTTAGTTCAAAATGAGGAATTTTCTTTGAAAATCTTCTTCAGATCCAGCAGTCGGAATGTTTTGATATTTGGTATGCAGCATCCTTAGGGGGGTGAGATTCAAGTTTGTCCAAGCCATGTCCCTAGGTCCATATTTGGGCTCACTGTGGGAGCCTGAATGATAACTTAGTTCAAAATGAGGAATTTTCTTTAAAAATCTTCTTCAGATCCAGCAGTCGGAATGTTTTGATATTTGGTATGCAGCATCCTTAGGGGGGTGAGATTCAAGTTTGTCCAAGCCATGTCCCTAGGTCCATATTTGGGCTCACTGTGGGAGCCTGAATGATAACTTAGTTCAAAATGAGGAATTTTCTTTAAAAATCTTCTTCAGATCCAGCAGTCGGAATGTTTTGATATTTCGTATACAGCATCCTTAGGGGGGTGAGATTCAAGTTTGTTCAAGCCATGTCCCTAGGTCCATATTTGGACTCACTGTGGGAGCTTGAATTGTAACTTAGTTCGAAATGAGGAATTTTCTTTAAAAATCTTCTTCTTCAGATCCAGCAGTCGGAATGTGTTGTTATGTGGCGTGTAGCATCCTTAGGGGTGAGATTCAAGTTTGTTAAAGCCAAATCCCTGGGTCCATATTTGGGCTCCCTGTGGGAGCCCAAATTATAACTTAGTCAATATGAGAAATTTTTCTTTAAAAATCTTCTTCAGATTCAGCAGTCGGAATGTTTTGATATTTGGCATGCAGCATCCTTAGGGGGGTGAGATTCAAGTTTGTTTAAGCCAAGTCCCTGGGTTCATATTTGGGCTCCCTGTGGGAACCCGAAGGATAACTCAGTTTAAAATGAAGAATTTTCTTTAAAATCTTCTTTTTCAGATCCAGCAGATGAATGCTTTTGATATTTTTTATTCAGCATCCTTAGGGGGTAAGATTCAAGTTTCTTCAAGCCATGTCCCTAGGTCCATATTTGTTTGGGCTCACTGTGGGAGCTCGAATTGTAACTTAGTTCAAAATGAGGAATTTTCTTTAAAAATCTTCTTCTTCAGATCCAGCAGTCGGAATGTTTTGATATTTGGTGTGCAGCATCCTTAGTGGGGTGAGATTCAAGTTTGTTAAAGCCAAGTCCCTGGGTTCATATATGGGCTGTGGGAGTCTGAATTATAACTTAGTTCAATATGAGGAATATTCTTTAAAAATATATTTTTTTTTAGATCCACTGTTCAGAGTCTTTGGATGTTTGGTATATTCTTTTCTTAGGTGGAGCAGATGCATCTTGTTGAAATTAATAATTCTCTGGGTTGATATTTAGGCTACCATGTCGGTGAGCGCCCTCAGTCCCCCTGGGGCCTCTTGTTTGGTATATTGCCCATTTCTAATCTGTAATCAGGAGTAAATATTGACCAAAGACTTGCAGTACAAGTCAAAATAAGTTGTAGCATAACAGCAATAAACTAAGTATACTGCTGCTCCTCAACCAATAAGATCAGAATCCGACATCATTTTTAGCTCACCTGACTGAAAGTCAGGGTGAGCTTTTCTGATCACTCTTTGTCCGTCGTCCGTCCTATCTGTCCATCCGACGGTCGTCGTCCTGCATGAAGGTGGTGTTTGAGCCTCTTTCTCCTAAACCACTGGCCACATTTTAATTAAATTTCATGTAAGTAGTGGTTATATAGGGGCATTTTGATTTTTATGCAAATTAGGTTTTGGCTCATATTGAGCAGAGGGGTGGGAAAAAAATGGACAAATTTTTTGAAAATCTTCTTCTATTGAACCACTAGTAGCAGAGACTTGATATGTGGTATACAGAGTCCTTTTGACGTTTAGAATCAAGTTTGTTCAAGAGAAGTTTGTCGGGCATTATTATACCCCCGCTTCGAAGAAGTGGGGGCTATATAGGAATCGCCCTGTGCGTCCGTACGTCCGTCCGTACATCCGTCCGTACATCCATCCGTCCGTCCGTACGTCTTTCCGTCCAAACAAATTCTTGTGTGCGCAACTCCTCCTACATTAAAGAACCGATTTTGAAGAAACCTTTCAAACATCATCACTACTAAGTTAACATGTGCATATTCCCAAATTTTTGATCTGCGACAATTTTAACCAGGTTATCTCTCTTGAACTTTGATTTAATATGGGTTTCTACATGAAATTCTTGTGTGCGCAACTCCTCCTACATTTATCAATCAATTTCCTTATGACCTTTGCCTACATGATCAGAAGTGCATTCCTCTAAAAACCCAAAGCGGGGGTATTAATCACCTTCAGTGATAGTTCTAGTTGGCCTTTGTTATGGGAGGGGTAAATATTTTGGCCACGCCTAAAATTTCTATTTTCAGAACTGTGAGGTCGATTTGAACCACATTTGATATGAGATGATAATGGGTCATAAGTAGTTGATTGATGCAAAAAAATGTTTTCTCATTGCCCCAGGGGAATCTCGGTAGCTAAAAATAGGAAAAACCTTAAAACTGCCATATCTCCAAAACTACACGGCACAGGGAATTCTTATTTTGTATAAAGCTTACTTTTATCCAGTAGAATAGAATGGTTAAAAAAAATCCCTATCGGTTTGATCACAAGGTACTTTTTTTCAGGACTGAGTCAGCACTTTTTAAAACTGTAGGCAATGGAAAAAACATTAAAAAATCTTCTTCTCCAGATCCAGCAGGCAGAATCTTTTGATATTTGGAATGCAACATTGTGGGGTGGATCTGATTCAAGTTTGTTCAAATTGGCCCCCTGGGTTTATATTTGGGCTCAGTATAGGAGCCCAAATTTGAACTTAGTGCATTTCATGCAAATTTTAAAAAAAAATCTTCTTCTCAAGACCCAGCAGGCAGAATCTTTTGATATTGGGTATGCACCATGCTTAGGTAGGGGTGAAATTCAAGTTTGTTCAAGCCAAGTCCCGGGGTTCATATTTGGGCTCACTGTGGTAGCCCGAATTATAACTTAGTTCAAAATGAGGAATTTTCTTTAAAAATCTTCTTCAGATCCAGCAATCGGAATGTTTTGATATTTGGTATGCAGCATCCTTAAGGGGGTGAGATTCAAGTTTGTTCAAGCCATGTCCCTAGGTCCATATTTGGACTCACTGTGGGAGCTCGAATTGTAACTTAGTTCAAATGAGGAATTTTCTTTAAAAATCTTCTTCTTCAGATCCAGCAGTCGGAATGTTTTGATATTTGGTGTGCAGCATCCTTAGGGGGTGAGATTCAAGTTTGTTAAAGCCAAGTCCCTGGGTTTATATATGGGCTCCCTGTGGGAGCCCGAATTATAACTTAGTTCAATATGAGGAAAATTCTTTAAAAATCCTTTTTTTTTAGATCCACTGGTCAGAACCTTTGGATATTTGGTATAAGCTTTTCTTAGGAGGAGCAGATGCAACTTGTTGAAATCAATTCTCTGGGTTGATGTTTAGGCTACCATGTCAGGTGAGCGCCCTCAGGCCCCCTTGGGGCCTCTTGTTTGAAAAGCTCTCAGTGAGAGCTTTCCAGAAATAATGTCAGCTTCTGGTCTTATCAGTGTAGGAAGAGAAAGACACATAGCATATAGTGGTTATCTGAACAATGTAAATAGGCTCACCCAAGTTAGCTTGTGTAGATATTGAGATGTAATAGGGGTTGAGTAGGATAATGGATTATTTTCAATCAATTAGCTTCAATTATTAAAAATCACAGTAAAAGTTCTTGCATATTTTCATCAGATCCCATAGATCACTGATTGCAACCCAGTGATTGATCAACTGAAAATTTTTTTTTTGCCTTTGTGCATAGTCTCAGATATTTTGAAGGTGCATGTTTGGAAAATCCACCTTGTTGTTATTTTGTAGTAATCCACAGGTACACAAGAAGATTAGTGGATTAAGGTATGGTCAGTTTTGATCTGTTGAGCAACAAAATACTTTGGCTCTCAATCTGCATTCCTGAATTAATATCATTAAGCTACCATGTAGTTTTGATCTTCTTGCCAAGCATGACATGACTTGGCTTAACTTTAACTTTTTCACCCCAGATCAGTTCACTTGTGTTTTGTTATAACAATTGGTGTTTCTTTTTGAAAATATTTGCATGGAGAATATAAACAGAGTTGATCAGTACTGAAAAACTCTCTCACATCTTATATGCCTGTTGTTATACCCCGATTTATAGAATACAGTAGGGTGTATACTGGAATTGATCTTTCCATGGGAACCCTGGGAATTGAAGCCATGCTTGTTTACTTTGGTAAATAAGCACTGTTTTACTGGTAAAGTAGGACCCAGTCACCATTGCGTGGGATGGAAGTCCTCTAAAATGGGCAACATGGGTATAAACGATTTACGAAACTTAACTTAATCTCCATGTTGTGGTCATGATAGCCATTATGCGGAAATATGTGACCTTAAACACCAATAAATAAATACCCATTCAACCATCCATCCATTAGTTCATTTGTCCAGTAATCATTACAAACATATATGGATCAATGGACGAATGATATGACACAATGGAAGGTATGATGCAATGTTGCAGAGGGGATGAACAGGATGTCACATTTTGAGTTTCACCGCCATAAAAAATAGCAACTATCAACCATTTTGTTAAAATAGCTATTAAACTTTTCAAACAAGAACTTCCGAACATTGATTCAGATATTGATTATTTTGGGTATGGAAAACAGCTAACTTCATAACAAAGTGTACAGATATTTCTTATCAACTTACCTTACAATTGTTTACTACAGGCTTGCACTACAGTGGAAGACCCTAACTCTGATAAAATACTCTCTATTTTAATCTTTCCCAAGAAATTTGGGAAAGAAAAGTGGTGTAAAAAACACCACGAAAAAATAAGCCAAAACTGGTTCGAGTGCCATCGGTGCACACCCAGTAGGGGACGCTCTTCTCTTAATACAATTCCACGACTTCCATTAACCAGTGCGCAAGCAGTCATCAAACCATTCTTTTTTTTTGTCCGCTGCATGTGAAGGACATGCCGCCATTTTGCATTACGAAACAGTGATAATTCAATTCGTCGATAATGGTTTCCTGTGACTGGAATTATGGATCTGAGGATTGGTTAATAACAGGACTATGTTTTATATATTCTTGTTAATATTTTCAACCACCTTTTCATTAAATTTTATATATATATTCCGGTGTCGTGCACGATTTTCGCATTCCGTGCGATTCAGACATAAAATTTTTTGGTTGATAAATTTTATTATTATTATTGGAGTTAGGTGTCAATGAGGGACTGTATGGACAGGATTTCTTCACTCTGTTGAGGGCTGAATTTCCATTTTTAGGTCCCTGTCAGCCATCTGGGTTCTGTTGTGTTCCTGCCGGTTCTTTTTCTGCCACCTTTCTCTCGTAGTTGGGGGTGTTCTACTTTATGTATCTGTTGAGTTCACCTTTTTCTTCTACTGCTCTCACCTCTGTTATGTCCAGTTTGGTTCATTTAGGGCAATGCCTTTTGCCCTCGCTTTTGGTGCATTGTCGTGGCCATCCCTCCCGCACCCGGGGGTGGGGGGTGGGGGGGGGGTGGGGAGGGGAATGCTGTCGTTTCGAGGCCTCCCGACACAACCACGTCTGGTGAGAGTTATACCCCCTCCGTGGGGGATGTGCAGTTTTTTTACAGTGCTGGATACTGCGGGAGCTGTTGGATGTCTGGTGAAGAGATGCCTAATTCTGGGACTATGCGCCCTCTCAAGTCGACATCTGAGGCTGTCACTAGGGTTATGACTCCTCCTTTGGAGGCTGAGCTAGGTTGCTCTCTCCCCTTTTCCACCAGTTTCAGCAGCTCCTGTCGTATCTGCTGCTACTGATGTTCTGTCTACATCGTCATCGGTTACCGTTTTAGCCGGCCTCGGCTTATCACTGCAGGGGTCTGCAGTGATGTCTGTAGTGTGGGTGTGGGCTATCGGCCTCAGCCTTCCCTGACTTCAACTCGGCGGAGTTGGAAGTGGCTGCTGACCGAACCCCCTGCTGTTCCTCTCAGCCATTCAGCACAGCCGTTTTAACCTTGCAGGGGTCTGCAGATGTGTCTGGTAGTGCAGACGTGGGGTATCAGCCTCAGCCTTCCCTGACTTCAACTCGGCGAAGTCAGAAGTGGCTGCCGACCGAACCCCTATTGTGTCCTCTCTGCCGTTGAGCACAGCAGTTTTATCCCTGCAGGGGTCTGCAGAGATGTCTGGTAGTGTAGACGTGGGGTATTGGCCTCAGCCTTCCCTGACTTCAACTTGGCGAAGTTGGAAGGGGCTGCCGGCCGAAACCCTCTGCTGTGGTCTCTCAGCCGTCGAGTACCTCAGTTTTTCTCATTGGATTCGGATGTTCATGGTGGGGTTACCATGAGCTCCGTGATGTTTCCGTCCATGCACTCTCATCCCATGGCCAGTTTTGCGGGACCAACGCTTTTTGTGGAGACTGGACCTTCTGTCCCGCAGAGGTCCACGGCGACTCTCCTGAGTTTCCGCTCTGTTGATCCTCGAGGTATGTCATACTCCAATACACATCTGCCTTCAGATGTTTTGGCTGCAGCCCGTCGCCCCGCGTCGGGTGTATTTGAGGATCGTGACCCTTCGCTGGTAAAATGGGTCAGGAGTGAAGCCACTTTGTCGGTTCGTTCCCATGTCGAACCGTTCTGACACAGTCTGTGAGCTTAGGGAGGCCCTCTCCTTGCTCACTTAGGTTCTGTCCAAGAGCCTTTTCCGTTGCTTCCAGCGCGGCTACGAGTGGTTTCTGGGTGGCCCCTGTGGCGCCGTCTCCCGGGATTGGAAACAGGCCGCTTTCTGATCCCCCTGGTATGCCTACACCATGGGAGGCATCAGATGGTTTGCCCATGATGGGCTATGTGTCTTCCCACTCAAGGGATGAGTCCGACATACCTGACGTCGAGAGCCAACAGTCTTCTAACTTGGGTGCAGCTCTTGACTTTGTGTTTGAGTTCCTTCCAGATCTCAAACTGTCAAACCAGCCGACAGTGTCAGCCTGGCCGCGATCATCGGTCGCGCTGTTATATAGCCCCCATATTATATTGAGTGTGATATTTTTCTGCACATTCTGACTGGTCTGACTCATTTGCACTGAGTGACCTTTGTTTACATCTTTGTTACACTAATCTATTGTACATAGAGCACCTACAGCCTGTGGAGCAACCTGCTTCTGGGCACCTTCGACCATGCCTGTCGGTACAGGTGGTTGAAGCTTTTACAGCTTTGGACTCTTAAGCTGAGTTCCAAGGCTACGAAGATGTCGTCCTTTATCAGGGTTGACACTTTTTTGTCTCCGGTGCGTTATCATCCCTACAATTCCGCCAATCTGTCAGTCTGCCAGACTTTGATGGTCTTGGATTGGGACTCCAACTCCCAAGCCGGCCATTTTTCATATGGAGACTCTGTTGGGCTTATCGGGAGAGATGCTGGAATGCTTTCTCTCTTCGATCACGTCGTCTCTGCTTTGCTGCTTATCTAGTTTGACAACGAACAGGTTTTTTGTGTGTGCTGTCCAAGGTGCTCATGCATCTTCTCACACACATGCCTGTAACACGGCTAACTTGGAATTAGTTCGCAGGGACGCTGTGCTGGACACAATCCGTTCCTTTCTTGAAGGGCAGTGCACTGCTCTTCGATCTGCCTCTATTGGCGGGTCTGCAACTGTTCCATGGTTCCGTGGCGACTGTCCGGGATGACTCCCTATGTCATTCCATAGATCAGCTGCTGCTTCGTTAGCTTGATCAGCCTTCTGTTGGAGGCAGGGGCCGTCCAAAGCCTAACAAGTACCCTTCTGCTTTCTTTGTGAAGCTAAGGGCTGATCCTTCTGCCACCACTTCTACTCACTCACAGGGTATGAGTAGTCATCGGCAGTAGTCACCTTGAATTCGTCCCAGGTTGAGGCATTCCACTCAGTCGAGAGTGCCTCTTCCAACACAAGTCCCTTTCAACGTTACACATTGGGAACTTTGGATCATGGAGATAGGCAATCTCCTGTCAAAGGGGGCAATCGAGGTTATCAAGAACATTCTTTCAGTGGGTTTTTATTCCCGCCTGTTCTTGGAGCCAAAGAAGGACGGCTGACTCAGACAGGTTATTGATCTGAGTATCCTGACCCAGTCTATCATTCCTCCCCAGTTCAGCATGGAGGCTTTCAGGTCGGTTCGCCACTCCATTCCCCAGGATGTTTTCTAGTTCAAGGTCATGCCCTTTGGCCTCGACCTGGATCCTTGGTCCTTCACCCGTCTGATGTTGCATGTGTTGCACACAGTCCAGGGGGTCTTCTTCGGCATATCTAGTTGATATCCTCCAGAGGCGTTCCAATGCTGCCTTTCTGGAATCAGAGTTGTCACACTGTTTAGCCTGCTCACGTCACTAGGGTTCAGAGTCAACGGGGAGAAGTTGGACCTGGTCCCTTCTCCGTCATTTTGTCATCTGGGATGGGCTTTCGTTCTCAGCTGGATACGGTGGCGGTTTCCCAGGCAAGGGCTGTGCTTTTCTCAGCCTTTTGCCCTGACTCTGTCCCAATCCACGTCCGCAACAGCTCGGAGTCTTCCCCGGATGCTCGTCTCTGCGGTTCGGTGATGGATCTCATTCCTCAAGGTTGGCTGCATGTCTGCCCTCTCCAACACTTTCTGCTCAGTCGTTGGAGGCTGAATGTCGATCCTCTGGATCTGGTGCTTCAGTTACCGGAGTCTCTTCCTCGTCACCATCTCTCCTGATAGATGTTCAGTGGATTATGTAGGGAGTTCCGTTGGACTTCCCCACATCCGATCGTGTTCTGACGGCAGTCGCCAGCGATCTCGGATGGGGTGTGACATTGGATCCTCTAGGTCTTTTCCTTCACGGGTCATGGGACCAGGATCTAGCAGCTCTTCATGTCAACCAGAAGGAGCTTCTTGCTCTTCTTCTGAGTTTCCGGCAGTGGATCCCCCGCCTGTCGAATTGTCAGGTCCTTCTATTGTCCGACAATTCGACAGTGATTGTTTACATTCGGAACCAGGTCAGCATGCACTATGTTCCCATGTACGAATTGGTTCGGGATCTTCTACTGCTCGCTCAGGATGTCAATGCCGGGGTGGTGGTTGGTCACTTTCCCGATCATCTGAACGTCCTAGCCGACTCCCTGTCCTAACGTGGCAGGTTCATTTCCTCCGAATGGATGCTCCACATGACGGTGTTCCAGTCTCTTTGCGACCTCTGGGGTCTTCCCCACATCGATCTCTATGTGAGTCGTTGGAACCATCAGGTGGACACTTTCGTGTCCCCATGTCCAGATGCTCTGGCTTTCGCCGTGGATGCTCTGTCCCTCCTTTGGAATGGTCTTGTCGGCTATGCCTTCCTGCCGGTTCCGATTCTGCCTCAGGTTCTAGCCCAGATACGAACCTGCAGTTGTCGAATCATTTCGATCGCATCCCTGTCGCCTCAGTGGATGTGGATCAATCTGCTTCGCTCTCTGTTTGCGACGGTTCCGGCACGTCTCCCTCTACATTGCGACCTTCTTTGCCAAGGTCGCCCGAGGAGGTTTCACATCGATCCGACTTCATTGTGCCTTCGTGCATATCTTTTGTCAGGTCCTGTCTCCTCCGTAGTGGTTTTTTCAAGACGTGCAGTGGAGTTGCTTTTCTTCTTCAAAGTTATTATTTATTGATGTTTAAGGTCACATACTTATGCACAATGGCTAAACATGACCGTGACAGTTTTACGGGTGGAGGAAGCCGGAGTACCCGGAGAGAACCACCGAGCAACGACAAGCAGCTGCCAGCTCCCCAACATCTTCTTCAAAGAGGCACTCCACTGGTTTACCCTCTGTGGCTAAGTGGAAGGTCTTCTGTCGATGGTGTGCAGATCACTCTGTTGCTTCTGTCACTCCTTTGATCACACAGATTGCGGAGTTTCTGGTATATGTTTGATTCTGGGGGTCTCCAGCCTGTTTCCATCAATGGGTACAGGTCCATGCTTCGGAGACCTTTTCGTATGTGGAACAGAGTCGTATCGGCACTACTCCATGCCTCTCCAAGCTTGTTCGGCACTTTTCCTTGAAAAGGCCTCGGACTTTGCATCTTACCCCAAGATGGAACCTTTCTTGGGTGCTGCTTTGCTTGGGGGGAGGGGGGGGGGACCATTCGAGCCTTTATCCCAGGTGGATATGTGTTTTCTCGCATACAAGACGGCTTTTCTGATGGCTTTTGCCTCAGCCAGAAGGGTTAGTGAGCTTCACGCCCTCTCGGTTGACCCGGCCTTTTTTTGGAGTTCTCCCACCAGTGTTTTGTTTACCAGTGATTGCTCCTTTCTGGCCAAGAATCAGATACCGGAAACTACTCTGTCTCCTATCTGTATTGGGACTCTTCCTTCTGTTGAGGGTAAACACCCTCTGCTCTGTTCATTTGGAAGAGTAGGATCGATTTTCTGTCTCTTATTCCTTGTCAACAGAAGATCTCTCCTGAATCCATTTCTCGATGGATTTGTCTTGCTATTCGTGCAGCTTCCGCTTGACAAGCGACTGGCGATTGTATTACCAATCGCTTTTCTGCCATGAGGTGCATGCATTGTCTACCTCTTGGTGCTCATACTAACTCCGTCTTGTTGCCGGATGTTATGCTGACAGCCTACTGGAGAAATACTACTTTCTCCACTTATCTGCGACAGGCGCAGGCAGAGGACCTTTGTTCTACGGGCCCGCTTTCTTCTGCACAGACTGTTGTCTATCCCAGCCATTTGGCTGCTTGCAAGGTCAGTTCCATCTCTGTGCTGTTACTGCCCTTTCTGTCTGTGCTTTGCACAGAACCATACGCCTCATATCTCATTGTCTTTTACTAATGTTTGTGATGCTGTGGTTTGATAGGCCTAGGGACCTCTTCCTCTGTCCAGGGTTCCAGTGCAATGGGGTTATGTGTGGGTTGGTTATGTGATTCCCCCCATCCTATTGTCTATTCAGCCTGAAGTAAACAATTGTAAGGTCGGTTGATAAGAAATTTAAATTTTATAGTAAATTTCCTTTCTTATTCTACCTACTTCAATTGTTTACATGGAGACCCTCCCGTCTTCTTATTCGGGTAAGAATCCTTCCTCCCCGCTGATCACATAACTCCTATGTTGGCGGACTCAAAAGAATGGTTTGATGACTGCTTGCACACTGGTTAACGGAAATCGTGGAATTGTACTAAGAGAAGAGCATCCCCTACTGGGTGTGCGCCGATGGTGCTCGACCTAGTTTTGGCTTATTTTTTCGTGGTATTTTTACACCACTTTTCTTTCCCAAATCTCTTGGGGAAGATTAAAGTAGAGACTATTTTATCTGAGTTAGGATCTTCCACTGTAGTGCAAGCCTGTAAAAAACAATTGCGGTATGTATAATAAGAAAGGAAATTTACTATAAAATTTAAATTTCTCTTGTTCATAAATTTTGCAAATTAGCCAGCCATCCAAGTTTTTTTGAGAATGGTTTGTTTGAGGGTGTGTTCGTCAGGGTTGGTGATTTTTTAAATATTTTCAAAAAAATTGATTTTTAGCTCAACTTTGACGAAGTCAGATTTGAGCTATTGTCATGGTCCGTCTGTCCGTACGTCAACAATTGGCTATGGCTCGGGCTAGAAACTTCTTGTGTACCTTTGTTATGACCCTGGGACGGGAACGAGTGTTTTTAGGTGTAGTCCGAAATTCAAGATGGCTGCCAGCAGCCATTTTGTACCGATGATGCAAAAATCAGTTTTTTGTACAAAACTTCTGTATGAAAGTTCTGATTTGAATAAAGTTTTGTATAAATGTTTAGTACCATGGGATACATCACATATAATACGGGGTTTTTTCTCGTGCGTAAATTATGCAAATTAGACTGACTTTGATTTATTTAGTGTTACTTTCAGAGCTGTAAGTGCCAAGCTGCTATGGCTCGGGCTAGAGGCCGTATTTATGAACCGATCTTTACGAAACTTCTTGGGTACCTTTGTTATGACCCTGGGACGAGAACGAGTGTTTTTGGGTGCGGTCCGAAATTCAAGATGGCTGCCAGCCGCCATTTTGTACCGACGATGCAGAAATCTGTTTTTTGTACAGAACTTCCATATGAAAGCTCTGATTTGAATAATTTTTTGTATGAATGTTTAGTACCATGGGGTACATCACATATAATACGGGTTTTTTTCTCTTGCGTAAATTGTGCAAATGAGACTAATTTTGATGTTTTTTGGTGTTAATTTCAGCAATGTAAGTGCAAATGCCAATACGGCTCGGGCTAGAGGCCGTATTTATGAACCGATCTTTACGAAACTTCTTGGGTACCTTTGGTATCACCGTGGGACGAGAACGAGTGTTTTTGGGTCCGGTCCGAAATTCAAGATAGCCGATGGCAGCCATTTTGTTAAAAATTAGGTGCAATCAGATTTTTGCACAGAACTTCCATATGAAAGCGCTGATTTGAATAATTTTTTGTGTGAATGTTTAGTACCATGGGATACATCACATATAATACGGGTTTTTTTCTCGTGCAGAAATTATGCAAATTAGATGAACTTTGATATTTCAGTGCGACTTACACACATTAAGTACGCATGTCAATACGGCTCAGACTTGAGTCTGTATTTATGAACTGATCTTCACGAAATGTCTTGGGTACCTTTGTTATCACCTTGGGACGAGAACGAGTGTTTCTGGGTGCGGTCTAAAATTCAAGATGGCTGCCAGTGGCCATTTTGTACCGAAATTAGGTCTAATCAGTTTTTTGTACACAACTTCTATACAGCTCAGACTAGAGGCCATATTTATGAACCAATCTTTACGAACCTTGTTTGGTACCTTTGTTATCACCGTGGGATGAGAGCGAGTGTTTTTGGGTGTGGTCCGAAATTCAAGATGGCCACCAGCAGCCATTTTGTACCAAAATTAGTGCAATCAGTCTTTTGTACAGAACTTCTGTATGAAAGTTCTGATTTGAATAAATTTTTGTATGAATGTTTAGTAACATGGAATACATCACATATTCTAAGGGGTTTTTTTTCGTGCAGAAATTATGCAAATTAGATGAACTTTGACTTATTCAGTGCTACTTGCACAATGTGAGCACACATGTCAATACGGCTCAGGGTAGAGGCTGTATTTATGAACCGATCTTCACAAAACTTCTTGGGTACCTTTGTTATCACCTTGGGACGAGAATGAGTGTTTCTGGGTACCTGCCAAAATTCAAGATGGCTGCCAGTGGCCATTTTGTACCAAAATTAGGTCCAATCAGTTTTTTGTCACAAGTTCTATACAGCTCGTATTTATGAATTGATCTTCACAAAACTTCTTGGGTACCTTTGTTTTCACCTTGGGACAGGAACGAGTGTGTTTTGGGGTGCCTTTGTTATCACTGTGCTATGAGAACAAATATTTTGGGGTTCAGTCAGACCCACTCTGGGACTCAAAGTTTTCTTTTCTAGTTTAGCATCTGACTGTCACCCACCTTTACAATACTTTACCTATACATTTGTTACAGGCAACGGTCAGTATTTATGTACAGACCATTACAATACTTTATATGTACCTTTGTTATCAGGTCATTACCTAGATGTTTGTCATTGCTGTGTCACATATTATACATGTGCATGTCTTTGTCTTGACAAGTTGAGCTACAGTGTCATTGACACTTTCATTTGTATTTAAATCAGATTTTTTTTATTTAAATCAATTATTTATTTTTATTTTCATACCATAAATTATTCACCAGAGGATAGTTTTTCCATGTGATTCCTTCAGATAGGAGAAACAGAGTGTTGGTAGTAGGCTGTATCAAAAGCTATCCAAAGAATGAACACAAATAACTGAAACTAAAACATTTACATGTACCCGTGTTATCCCTATTTCAGTCATTGGGGTAGCATGAGGGGATGAATTTTAGATTACATTTGGCATAGAATAGACTGCATAGATGGAAATAGAGAGGAATCATTGAAATGTTTTCTCATTGCTTGAAGGAAGATGACTTCTTGAAAATCATTTTTGCTACTTGCAACATTCTTAATCATTGATCCTTGTTCTCAGCTTTTGATTTTGTATTTTTGATGGGTTCATTAGAAAATTATATACATGTGTATGCTTTAAAATCTGTTCACTTTAATATGATTCTCTTCATATGAACTGAAAATTATATCAACTTATTAAGCTTATTCAGGAACATTTAACAAATCAACAGCACATTCCAGTAGTCAAGACACAATGGGAAGTATATTCCCACCCAACAAATTAGTTTTAACAGTCAGAAACACTCTCTAATTACTGTATTTCAAGTTAATGTGCCTTCCATCTTGTTTGAGCTCATTTCCAAGTTGTTTGAAAATATTCCTGACAATTTGTCATTTTTTTTATTTAAATCAGTGATTTTAAAAAAAAAATCATTGATATCAGCCAACCCTGGAGTTTGTTCAACATTTTTCCTGCTGGATGGTCCGATTATCACCAAACATGGCTCATGGGTGTATGTGGGCATTATAATTGTGACGGAGAGATTGGTTTTTATGCCCCTGCCATAAAACAAAAAAAAATGCATGGGAATCTCTTCCCAGAATGTGTCATGTCTTTTTTTCTCTATCTGTGTTTTGCAGCATAATCAACGGCCTGATGACGTGGTGCCTCAGTAGATGGAGGAGCAGGCTGCAAGTCCAGAGGTCCATGGTTCGAAACCCACCTGTGGCAACCACGTTGTGTCCTTGGGCAAGACACTTCACCCCATTGCCCACGTGGGGGCATGGTGGCATTGTGCACTAAGGCATACTTCATGTCAATTGTGCACCTGTTTTCAACCGATGCTAACCCTTCTTGTGTGAAGTTAGTTTGTTGGGGAGCTGACAGTTGCTCGCTGTTCTTTCCACATACTCCGGCTTCCTCCACCCGTAAAACTGTGATGGACAAGATTAGCCATTGTGCAGATATATGTGATCTTAAACACCAATAAATAAATAAATAATAAATAATCATGGTCCTGATGACCAGGGTCAAGGTCACATGATTATGGAAACTCAAATCTTAGAAACATTTTGTGTGTCCATCTGGAAAATCATGTCTCATAATTCTATAATGGCTGGATGGATTTTCATGCCTCTTCACACATTGGTAAAGGACTAAGGGAAGGTGTGTTGGGAAGCACCAGCAGGTTCATAGGTCATGGTCAAATAATTATGAAAATTTAAATCACAGAAAAATAAAAAAAACTTGAACAAAAATATACAAAAACTTCAAGTAATATGACAAATAATTTTTTTTAGAATCTGCTTCTTCAGATCTGCCATTCAGAATCTATTGATTCTTGGTATACAGCATCCTGGGGTTGGAGGTAAGGGCTCGGATTCAAGTTACTGTGGTAGCATCCCAATAGTAGACAAAATTCATCTGGCATGGACAAGAGAGTTATAAATAATTAAATAACTTCATTCCTCTGAGTGTTAACTAGTCCTATATGATATGATTTATTTTCTAACTTATTTCCATTTTCATGGAGTCAAGTTACAATGGTACGAAGAAAAAACAGTTGTATATTGTACAGCACATGTCCATGACAAAATAGCCTGATAAATAATTATTCCATACTCTCTCTCTTTTGCCTGCCCCCCCCCCCTCCTCCCCATTCCTCTCCCCTCTTCCTCTCTCTCTCTCATTTATGTCTAGATGCTAATTAAATCCTTCTTTACACAACTATGGTCAGTTGAGTGCCTCAGGCCCCATGAGGCCTCTTGTTGATAAAGTGTCAGTATATTTCTGGTAATGTTAGCCTTGTATTGGTTAATCTCCTGCAATTATGTTTGGAAGAGGGTTAAATTGACTCAATTTTATTCATGTGAATCCTTGCAGAGGTGCAACAAGAATCTACATGGATTCTCGCCTGTTTTGTTGCACGAAGCTTTACATGAATCGATTCTCAGATTCTCATGTAAATTTTAGCCCTTCTTATGGATGTTGAGTAAAAGCTTCTTTAAATAGGATTGTTTTAACTTTCTTTTCAAAAAAACTTAAAGACCCTGATTTTCTTATAATATCCAATCTGTTCCACGTGCGAGGCATAGCAAATTCAAAACAGTTGGACAGTGCCAAAGAAGATCTTCAGAATGGCTCAACCAGTAGGAATTGATCCTCAGACCTAAGAGAACAGGTCAGAGTATATATCTTGATCATTTCTGATAGATATGAAGGAGCAGCTCCATGGTAGTTGAACAAGTGCAGTTACAGAGGGTTCTTTCTTTTTGGAAACAATTACCTATGTATGCATTCAGTAGTTAACAATCCAATTTTTAACTTTCAAAAGTTCATTTGTATGCACCAAATTTCATTTTAAAAAAATGTTTGTTAAAATCAATATGTTGTAATGCTTATACAAGTCTTCACAGATTATGTGAATGGTTGTTTTCATCACCTACAGTACAAGTCAAAATAAGTTGTAGGATAACCTCTATAAACTATGTTCTTTCTCTTCCTTCACTGATAAGACCAGAAGATAACATCATTTTCTGGAAAGCTCTCACTGAGAGCTTTTCAAAAAATGATGTCAGATTGTGATCTTATCAGTGCAGGAGCAGCAGTATACTTAGTTTATTGCAGTTATGCTACAATTTATTTTGACTTATACTGTATTGCTGTCCTCAAGATGTTCAGGGCATTTCATTTTTCATCTGTGTGCATTAATTTATTTATTTATTGGTGTTTAAGGTTACATACTTATGCACAATGGCTAATCGTGACCATGACAGTTTTACGGGTGGAAGAAGCTGGAGTAGTACCCGGAGAGTACCACCGAGCATCAACGAGCAACTGTCAGCTCCCCAACATTCTACCTCTGTTCAAGCACTGCTCAAGCAGGGTAACACCAGTTGAAGACATGTGCACCATCGACGTGCAGTACGCCTTAGTACACAGCGTCCTCGTGCCTCCATGTAGGCGACTGGGATAAGGTGGTGCATTAATTACTCAACCTTTGATTCAGACATATCATCCAGTGGACACTTAGAACACATTACAACTCAGGGGACGAGATGGTGGGAAACCTTATGTGAAATGAACTTGGTGTTCATTTGTTAGCTCATCTAGAACCATGATACTTTTGTGGCAGCCTCCAAACTTTTTTCTGGGTACTTTCCAACAATGTAATACAACACAGAATATCATCAACTGAATGAGAGAAGCTTGTGAAATAAATAGTAGTATACAGAGTTTCTCATTTCACCCCTTATACTTGCAATGGTCAATGTCTTATTATTACAGTGGAGCCCACTCCATTGGATATCTCTTAAGTGAATATCTGTGTTAATTGTACAGGACTTTCAAACTATTTACCATACCTTCAATACAAATTTGGTGTGTTGATTGCATAATTATAGGGTATGCATATAGGGTATAGAGTAAACTCCTGTTCATTTAGACCTATTTGTCCTCAGTATATTATACCTTGTTTGACAGAGCTCATGGTAATCTATTATATCTTGTTTGAAAGAGCTCCATGAGCTCTGTCAAACAAGGTATAATAGATTAAATGCTCAGTCTGTCTCAAGAAAACAGGTAAATAACCAAGTCCCTGTTGATTGAATATTTTTCACTGCCATAAAGGCTATTCAATTAACAGGATTCCACTGTATTTTTCCTCTCCTCTTGCTTAAAAGACAGAAAAAGGTTTACCTGAAAATGCTTTGCCTTATAAATTTAAGGTAACCTTATTCAGGTTGCCTTAATTTATAAATTTGTAGGCCTGCTATATACATCTCATCTGGAGCTCTGGACATGTATTGGCATGTTCAACCCTTAAAGTTTTGGCAGTTTTCAAGATTTCTTCCATCCTACAAACTGCGAGCCTGTAGGCTTGATAGTGACATCCAGTTAGTTCCATTCTACAAGTATATAAGCACCTAGTATCCAGTGTCTGTAGTCTGGGTCCGCTGAAATGAATAGCATTGATAAAAGTGACTTATGTCATTCCTAGTGCAAGAACGCAGTACCATGACATCAGGATTTTCATTCATAAAAAATCAACTCAAAGATGCTGAACGATCATCAAAATATATGCAAACAAGTCAAGAAAGATACGAATATTGTAACATAAAATTGGTTGACCTCGCCTCTGGGTCATATCTTGACTCATCCTAACGAGCTTGTCTGTATATGTCCAGAGACAAGGTCTCGACTCCAATATACCATCTCGGAAGCCCACTTGGTGGTAATAACCTATATATATGACCTGGTAGCCAATGGCCAGTGTGCTTATCCTCTAAAGTGAATAGGTTACCAGAAGTCATTGACTCAACCTTGACTATATAATTTTTAATATGTTGTGCTCTTTCAAGCAGTGAATTCCAAAAGGGAACTTATAGCTACCAATAATAATATTGCTAGAAAGTAAGCAAGCTGCTTTCTCATGAAAGCTTTGCAACTTTTGACCTGTTTTTTTCTCATTGAGTGGTCAAGCAGTGTGTTTTCTTCATTTACACATTCACTTCTGCTTTCACACATAGAAACATAATGAGGTGATGTATAAATGTCAAGCTAAGATAAATAGGGACAACAAAGAGGAGGAAGAAAAACTTTTAATTATTTCATTATCATGATGCAGTGATATGAATATTGTAGGTTTTATTCTCCATGGGATCTCTGGGAAGTGGAGCAAGGTGTATATTCTTTGGAAACTATTCCACTCCCCTTAGGCCAGGCCACACAAAGTAGATGTTCTGTTTCTCAGGCCAAGTTTTGTAAAATTACATGCGGAAGGGCGGTTTTTTATTTTATATTTTATTTTTGTAATTATTTCTTTGCCATCAGAAGTTCATATTCTTGGTTTATTTTATGTTTTAGGCCTCATAATCTACAGAATTGCAAGGGTAGTGGTGTATTTTGTCCCTTGGGTCCCTTGGGTGCATCAAGGCTTTGCAATGCTAAAGCATTGCAAAGCCTTGTTGCACTCAAGGGACAAATGTATCAATTTTATTAACTTGTGTAAAATATCAAACATAAACCATTTAATTTTTATTTTTTCAAGTTTGCATTGGTCATAAAAAGAGAGCATGCGGCAGCCAAAAGGACCATGTGGGAGGGCCTGAGAAACAGATTTTTAATTTTATTAAGCCTTACACAAAAACATTGTATAAGATTCTTGTGTTTTGGGGTAGACAACATCACTAACAGTTATTTATTAATTTTATCCCCCAGCCAAAAGGATGAGGATATAGCGATCAGTCTTCTATCTATCTGTCTGTAGACAAGAAACAAAAAACACAATAACTCAATTCAAGGCCAATTAATTTGAAACTTAATGCAATAGTGCATATCAGGATATCATATTTGGGGTTTTAATGTCCATAAAAAATGGTTGCTGTCAGTCAGTTTGTTCTAAAAATAGCAATTACATTTTTTGACCCTTTACCCAACATAATGGCAAAAACCAGCCAGTGCTGAGCTCATTCCATTGAGGGGTCATAAGCTATGTTTTTGCCGCAAAAAATGGAAAAAAAAAATAGTTATTCAAGAGTTTTGTTTGCAAGTGTCACTGTCTTTCATGTTAGGTAAAGGGTTAAGCAAGAACTTCCAAACAAACAAAATAGCCATCTGAGGAATGGCGGATCCTCAAACCAGTGCAATGACTTCAATGGAAACGGTGAGATTGGTGCAATATTTCTTGACTCAAAGGTGAGATATATTCTTGAAAGTTTCAATCCTTTTTCTCTTGTCAATATGAACCATTGTATAAAATTTAATTGCAATTGATCCTGAATTAATTGTGTTTTGGTGACTTTGGTGATTTTTCATATTTCTCTACAGACTATTTTAGAAACTGAGATGATTGGTATTTTATTATTTTTGGAATGGAACGCAACTACAGTACAGTCACCGTGGACTGGTCATAATCCAAGCATGGGCAGTGATGTCCATGATTGCATTTACCTGGTAATAAAAATCATTGTTAACAAAATTTTAATTAATGAAGCTCTGGGTTGAACCCGGTGCTTCATTAATTAAGTTTTTTATAATTATTCCTATAATTAGTGTTTTGAATCTAATATTATTGCGTCCGTGGAAATATCGCCCACTTGTGGAAGGTGACCAGTCCATGGCAGCCGTACTGTAACACACTAGACATCACATAGTATACAGGTTTTTCTCTAGTACACAAATTTTGCAAATTAGCCAGCCACCTCAGCATATTGCATAGTTTGTGAACATTCACTGTGGGGAAGACTGCTTTCTGTTCAATACACTTGGATTATGTTCAGTGAAGGTGTGTGTCTTTGGACATGGTCTATTTCAGATATTTAAATTACAGCATATAAATCTAAATGTTCAAGTATGACTACTGTATATTTTGTTTACACTGTGAGATAGACTGCTTTCAGTTCTGTAGAGTTAGGATTGTGTCCATTGAAGGTGTGTTCCTTTGGACATTGTCCATATCAGTCATTTAACCCTTTGCCTAACACGAAAAGAAGATGACACATGCAAATCAAATTCTTAACTTTTCATATTTGGTATACAACATCTTTGTGGATGGCAAGTTAGTTCAAATCAAGTCCATGAGTTCATATTTGGGCTCACTGTGGAGAAATATTCTTTAAAGATCTTCACAAGACAGAACCTTTTGATAATTGGTAAGAAAACAAATTGTATTTCAAACTGATGCTCTCTTCCATAAATGATTTCCATCTGTTTATAAGTGTGTAAGGAAACACAACCCAAAAGCCCTAATTTGTCTAAAAAAAACCCTATCTAACTTGCTTCCTTGTTGACAGCCATTTCCATCCATTTCATCACACAGCAACTGATGCCTTCTGGGAACACTGAATATTTCACCCAATTTCAGCCCACAATTTTAACCAACCTACTAGGTTTTTTCATAGGGAAGTCCTTTTGTCATATTTCAGCATAATATCAAGCCCATTGTGGGATATGTGTTGGGAGGAGGCAGTGAGGGAAGGGGTAACAGATGTCCTTTTCATGTAGTGTTTTTGGTGATAGTCATTGCAATATTCACGAGGTTCACTTCCTTTTGCTTTTGCCTCTGTCTTTCTAATCTCTTAACACTAAGTATAAATGCCCCCATTCCTTGTAGACAACTTAATTCAGATGAGCATTTTAGGCTCACTTGAGCCTCTGGTGAGGTGTAGATACATACAGAAAACAAAAAGTAGGTATGCCGCCCAATACAAAACATCAAATTGGATTCAGTGGAAAGCATTGTGCTTATGTAAGTTATTACCATCGAGTATATTATGAAATATGGCAGGAAGTATCTTAATTATTCAAGACATTATTTAGCAAGTGTCAGGTAAAGGGTGTTTTAACTGTCTCAGAAGGCTCTCATTGATATGGAGTCCTAAAGAATCAGTGGCACAGCTATGGGGGAGGTCTTGACCCCACTAAATTTGTTTGCTGCTCCCCCCCCCCCCCTCGAAAAAAAAAACAAACACTGGGCCAATGCAAGTTTCACATACCATATGAGCCCAAAATGGTCTCCCGTATAGGGGCTACAATGCTACAAATGCCACAAATTTATTTTTAGACTGCTAAATTTTGCAAAATTTTCTTTGTGTGTTTGTGGGGGTGGGGTAGGGGCCTACTCCTAACAGGGTCCCTCCAGTGGTTGACTCCCTCATGGGAGTGGGCAATGACTGGAGAGTCCTAATTAGGACTAGGGTAGGCTCCTGTGAAAATTTGAAATTTGATTCAAAATTTTGATTCGAAAGTCAATATTCAATTTGGTGTGATAAGAAGTTGGAAAATTTGAATATTTTCCAATATACTTCGGCCATAACCATGTGAATGTTTATAGATTGTAATTGATCACATTATTTTATATTGAGTATTGTTCTGAGCAGAAACGTAACAGACTTGTAGCGGTAGCAGTGTTTGTAGCGATGTAGCTACAATTGTACAACAGTTGTAGCTACATTGCTACAAACACTATTTCTGCTACAACTGTTCATTTCAACTTATTCTGCATTATGATCAGTGACCATTTATAAAAAGTTTTGAACTTTGAAAAGTTATTCAGCTGTTAACTTCAATAAATGATTTGTTCCACATGACCACATTATTTTATATTGAGTATTGTTCTGTTCGATTACGTTACTGGATACATCGTCAGAAACAATGGTTTTCTAAAAGAATACCCCTGATCATTACGTAAACAGAAGTAGAGCAGGCTTTAATTTACAAGCGGATCGACTCCATTCGTCGTTAAATTAATTTATCATTTCGTTTTAGTCATTCTGCATTTTAAAACAAATAGCTTCATGACTGAATGGAGTCAATCTGATTTGAAACAATTTTTTTTTCAAGAAAACAGGTGATAAAAGTGAGGTATCAACCCTATCAGCCAGGTTCGTTTTTAAATGTTTATTGCTGCAGTTTCAAAACTACAAAGGCAACAATTTGAATAGTTTCAGCCAACAGCTAGTATACTGGTTTATATCTTAATTTATAGTGTGGAAAGTGGTGAGGCGAAAAATGCACTCTACATCACTGTGTGTCTTTTAATAATCAGGGTTATTATTTTCGAAAAAAACGTTTCTTTTGATGACGTATCCATCCACTTGATTCGATTGAAAGTTCGATTCGAAATTCGATTTGTTTTCACCAATTTGATTTGATATTCAATTTGATCAAAATCGGCAATCCGCAGGTCCCTAGACTAGGGTTGGCCCCCAAAACCCTACACAACAGCCTTTCAAATATAAAATCATCCCCCTCCCCCAACTGGCTGTGGTACCCCTATTATAGAAACTGGCTACATGCCTGAAGAAAATAGGGTTAATAGATAAATATTTCTCCTGGAAATCCATAGATTAATCATTCCCTGAAATTCAAAGGTCCATTCATGTTTGCTTGTAATCTGAAGACTTACTCTGAAATGGTTTATAGTAATCTGGATGGAGGTGTGGTGTGTGAAAATATTGTATGTGACTGACTTATTTCCTGAAAATAATAACAGTGTTTCTTGGTCAATAGCAAGTTTATCTGTTCTCATTTTGACCCAGTCACAGCTCAGACATGTGACAGTTTCCTTAACTCCCTTTCATTTGTTTATATTTTATGACAGATGGCTGGCACAGCCCATTAAAATGCTATTAGTGTGTTGGAAGGACCAGTAGTTTTTAGTGAATTCTGTATGATCAACTTGACTTTGACTATCCAGTTACTGTTATCTCAAGTATTTATGAAGGAGAATTCAGCTGCTAAAAATAAAAGTTGGAAAATATTTTCTGTCTTACATATTCTTGGATGAAAAAAAGTGGGATAATATTCTTGGAAGAAAAGTGGATTTGTTAAAAAATTTGTATTAAACTTGGTCAGTCTTGAACATGTTCTAAATTTAATTAATTTTAAGATAAATTGTCAACTGAAAACAGGAAACATTTGTAGTAATTACTTCTTAAACAATGAAAAAAAAAATTAATTTTATGTAAATTCATCTGCCTTGTTTGTTTCTTTTTTTATTTCAAAGTTCACAAATTTTTTCCCACATTATTAATTTTTCAGGTGGGCAGAAACATTTTTAAACATTGCTGTTTGGTATTCATAAACAATACCTACCTCTGTCAGTTATTAAACAATACATTTTAATTGAAAATTTGAAAAAAGAGCTTTTCTCTACCTCAAAAATAAACTTTACTCAAGTGTGCCCCCCCTCCCCCTCCTCTCTCCCTCCAATTTTAAAATGAATTTGAGGGCTGCATTATGTAGCTATAACCTAGGTTGAAAAAAAAAATCTTTGGATTTTTAACCCATTACTATTGTAACAACCAAATAATTAACAAAAGTTGGTATTCAAATTTTTATTATTTTGTCTCAAAAACATACCCTACGATCCCTTGTTAGAATGATATCACTGAGCTCATTCCCTTGAGGTGGTTATAATGTTTTTGAGGCAAAGAAGGAAAAAAAATTAATTATTCAAGAAATGTTCACAAGACTGTCATCTGCTATTCATGTTGGTCAGTGGGTTAAATAGGTTTCATTTTTAAGGAGAAAGGGTTAACTTATAAGTTTGTAAGTGTTTTTTGGAATTCTTATCAAATCAAGTCATGGCTGCTCTGAGTAGCCATGACTTGATTTAGTTAGAAATTCAGTTGGGTCTGGCTTCAAAAAATCATTGATAAGGAGATTCTTTTTCATGAGACTATGGGTATGTTTTAGTGAGCTATTCCGGTTTACTTGGTTTATTGTGAGCATGCGTAGACACATGGAATAAAAACCAGGTCGTTTTATTGAGCAGTTTATATTCTGGTTTATCATTCTGGATTAAACCAACTAAACCTTCTGGAGAGCAGGGTTATCTGGTTTATCATTCTTTTCCTGACATGTGCATTGGAGTGCACATAAAAGTTCTAGGCCTCGCACAACAACAAGAAAAAATATTCGGATTTCGTGTGTCAGATAAAAAATAAACAATGCCGGGTTCATGAAAAAAGCAATAAATAAAGAGAGAGAAACGATAAAAAAGTTAATAACGTTTATTTTTCCCACAAAAGCAGCTTTTCAAAAATAGTTGATTCTCAATTGAAAGAGTGTTTTTCTATCGGAAAAATTTGTTTTGCAACTTTCAGAAGACCCTTTTTAGTCATTTTATTTCTATGGTAGCAGTAACGCAATTTCTGACACTATCATTGGAAAGTGTCTTATCACTCTTATGCGGGCCTTTTCAAAGATGGTTTTCAAAGATTGTTTAAAAATGAAAGCAGGGATATGTTTCCCACACTTTGGATATCGCCCCTCCTAAAAACGCGTCCCGGTTTCACGTTTCCTAGCGACATCATGCCAAGGTTTACATGGAATAGTATTCTCATTAAACATATCATTCCATTGGGATTTCTAAACCGAGTTTAGGTTTACATGGAATAGTAAACTAAGTAAACCGGAACAGTTCACTGAAACATACCCTATATTTTGTAAACAATTGCCAGGATTATGTCTCCTTGGAAACAGAAATTTTTTTGTACTCTTCAAAAATATGCCTGCTGCAGGCACAGAGTTAACAATAAAAATTATATACCTGAGAAAACATCTTATAATTAGTTTTCAAAAATTGTTTCTGTCTGTATCAAGGCTTTTGTTTTTGTGTGGCTGGGGTATTTCTCCTCAGTGATTGCATCAGCTTCCATAGCTGTTGTTGTCAGCTATCAGTTTACATTGTTGTGTTATTATAGGTAGTCTGTGGTGGTTAGTGGAGATGTCCAGTGTTGTTTTTCACACCTATCTGAGGTAGACAAATGTAATTAAGTGACCACTGGTTTGTCAGAAATCCTAACATTCCAAAGAGATGACATTTGTAGCTCAAATTCCATATATATAATCACATACCACATGAATTTATGGAACAGTGCAGATTCATATATTCACATCTGTGCATTCTGAGGTTTATTTTTGTAAGAGGATTCTTCATGAAATTGTTGATTATAAGTGTGTCTTTCATGTGGTAAACTACAAAATCAGTGAACAATGCCATCCAAAGTTAGCAGACCAGGAAATAAACACAACAACCAGGACAGTGTAGATAGTTGGGATAGTTATGTTATAATTGATTTGACAGTGGACACAAATACTGCTCATATTGTGTTGAATGGAAGTCCACAAATACTAAACACAAATACTTCCCATATTGTGTTGAATGCAGTTCCAAAGACAGGTTGGTTAAACTGATTTTTCTATTTTTTAAATCCAAATTGTACTTTGTGATATACATGGTGTGGCCAAGCTAAATGGAGTGGGACAGGTAAAATATTCCCCCCACTTGTTTTCACCTAATGCTGGGTAAAGAGTATGTATCCCCCATAGGTGAATGTCCAGTGTCTTCCACAAAGAAAAATTATTCTCAGGCCAATTGATGCACCCTGGGTACTTTTTTTTAACCCTTTACCCAATGCTAACGATATCAAAATTTATTATTTTAAATATAATTTTTTTAACTTTTTCAAAAAATTTCAACAAAACCATATCATGGGACCCATCATTGGAACGATCTCAATGATCTCGTTCCAATGAGGGGTCACATGAAATGGTTTTGTTGAAATATTTTGAAAAATTTAATTTTTTCCACAGCTTAATTTGCATATTACGTGGACGGATGCTGGAGATTCGTTAGGTACATGTAAAGGGTTAAGGCTTGAGTACCCTAAAAGTGGAAGTACAGTACAAGTCAAAATAAGTTGTAGCATAATTGCAATAATAAATATACTGCTGCTCTTGCATTGATAAGATCAGAATTGACATCATTTTCTGGAAAGCTCTCAGTCAGAAAATGATGCCAGCTTCTGGTCTTATCAGTGTAGGAAGAGAAAGATACATAATTTATAGTGGTTATCCTACAACTTATTTTGACTTGTACGGTATAACTACAGCAAAGTGACCCAAGAAATGTAAGGTGAGAGGACATGAACCAACTTGATGGATTTTAGGCATGAATGTATATAAGGTTGATATCGTTCAAGAAAAGGGTAGGAGCAGGGAGGGTCTGTGCTACCCATGAGGTATGCTGCAGGATATTCCTCTCATACTCATTATCTTTATCTGACTGGCAGAGTGCTCGAAGTGCAAATTTGGGTTGTATTCCCCATGCTGGTACTACAGTTAAAACTAGAAGTCCTGTCATGAACTGTGCACTTATCTAGGCTTAATTGCATGTAGGAATTGCACGCAATTGCCATATCGAATGGCATCCAAAGCACAGCAGGTTCTCCTGGTTACTCATATCAAACACAGGCAGTGTTTCTGCCAATGGACCTCCAGGTTACCCGAAGATCCATTGGCTGAACCATTGCTTGTGCACAGAGCATATGTACAGAAATTGATCGCCTTACTATGGTTATAATGCGTAGATTAGCGTGCAGATCGACATGCTCTTTGTGTGCATTTCATGACAGGACTTCTAGTTTTATCTGTACAACTTGAAGGCTTCATATTCCCTTGGGGTATCCCAGCTTCCTCCACCCTTAAAACTGTCAGACACAAGGTGACCGTCAAAAGTGTCATTAAACCCTAATAAATAAATGGGAGAGTGCCTATTGGCACTTTCCCATAAATTGTAACAAGGTAAAGGCATGTGGATAAATTTTGCCAGTTAAAAATAATTTAGGTCTCTACCACTTACACACTGACAATGTTCTGGAGAGCTCTGTCAGAAATCTTTCCAAGATCTATTATCAGAGAAAGGTGTTAACAGTGAAGGAAGGGAGCACGGTGGCTCAGTAGGTAGAGATGTTTGCTGTCGAGGGGTCCTTGGTTTGAATCCCACCAGTGGCAACCATGTTGTGTCCTTGGGCAAGAACTTATTCTCAATTAACAACCTGGGGGCACGGTGGTGTTGTGTACTAAGGCACAATGAGGCCGATGGTGCACTTGTCTTCAACCAATGCTAACTCTGCTGATGTGGAGTTAGTATGTTGGGTACTCCGGCTTCCACCACCTGTAAAACTGTCTGACCCGAGGTGACCCTGGCTGTTGAAAGTGTCGTTAAACCTCAATAAATAAATATTTTGAAGGAACTAAGGGCAATTTTTTTTTGGTTCAATCGTAAACTGATTTCTATTGGTCCTGTATTTTTAATTATTTTGAGATATTTCACATTTGATTTTTAAAATGCAAAGTAATGCAATTTCATGTACATACAGTTTTTTTTTGCCCTTAGGCTGCCTCAGGGTTATTGCTCGTATCATCCATCTACATGTATAACATGGTGCAATGACAGGAAGACTTGTCCAGGAAGACTTGTCAGCATTTACTGAGGCTTGTTCTGTGGGAACTTTCTGTATTAAAACTAGTGACACTCATGCCCTACCTCTTCATATTCTGTTGTTCTATAATCTATCTTTTTTCTCAACCCCTCCCGCACTGAAATTGAACTATTATAATTCTTCTATCTAAGTTCATTATATGAGTGTCAATTTAAGATTTGATTCTTGGCATTTTTTTCAGTCAGTTCTGTACTTATTTCAAATGGTAAAACATGTATATAGATTATGGGAGCATTTTTGTAATCAAGACCATGCTTCTCATTATGTGAATCATCAGTCTGTGACCAGCATCTACATGTACAATAACATTGGTTCATAGAAGTGAGTGTCTAATATCAGTGCATAAGAATAAGCCACATTCCTACCATACTCAAGCTTCCCTGTGGGGGTCACTGAAAAGTGGAGCAGTGCTTGTTTACTGTGGTAAACAAGTTCTGTTTTACCATTAAAATTGGGCGCAATAACTAATGCCTAGGGCAGCATAGGCATAAAGAAGTGGCCAAATTTGAATTTATACTCCTGTTACACTCCTGTTTGTGGTCATGGTATAGCCATAGATGCTGAAAGTGACATTAGCCAACAAGTCCCCATACAGCCACAAACTGCTCATTTTATATTGCTTTGAAACTGTTGTCCAAAGTGTATTCTTCCTTGAGAACTTTAGAGGTAGGATATGCATTTATCTTCACAACATTTTTACCTCATGGTTGGCTGTCTGTCCAGATAGCCAACAATGATGTAGAAACACTGCCAAGTCATCTACAGCTGTGAACATACAGTAGTTATTAACAAACCTAAAATTAATATGGGAACATAAGGTGTAAACACCAATACATAATTAAATTTCAAGCTGCATGTATAGGTAAGTCCAATGTTATTATTAACCCTCTGCCCACTGTTGTCAAAATACCAACATTTCAAGCAGAAAATTTTTCCCATGAGGCAACTATGATTTATTTATTATTTATTATTGGTGTTTAAGGTCACATACTTATGCACAATGGCTAATCGTGACCGTGACAGTTTTACGGGTGGAGGAAGCCGGAGTACCCGGAGAGAACCACCGAGCAACGACGAGCAGCTGTCAGCTCTCCAACATCGTAACTCTGAACTCTGCACCGCAGCACAGGCAGGGTTAGATTGGTTGAAGACATGCGCACCATCGACGTGCAGTACGCCTCAGTACACAGCGCCATCGTGCCCCCATGTAGGCAATCGGGGTGAAGTGTCTTGCCCAAGGACACAACGCGGTTGCCGCAGGTGGGATTCGAACCGAGGACCTCTCGGCTTGCAGCCTGCACCTCTACCAACTGAGCCACCGCGCCCCGAGGCAACTAGGAATTTAACCAAATTAAGTCTTGTTTCACTGAACTCAACAAGCTTTTTTGATATCAGTGTGCACTGGGTTAATATCATCAGAGAGGTTCACCAGAATTATTAGGAGTGGAATATACACAGAACGACATGCGTGTATGAATGGGTTAATTGATATGGCATGAGTGTCAGCGTGGAAGGATAGAATAAGAGGCCGCAGACCTCGAGTTTTATCCTTCCGCAGTGGCACAAGTGCCATATCGATTAACTCATTCACACATGCATGTCATTCTGTGTTTATTACATGCCTTCACGCCCATAAAAAACATTATTAGAAGGACACTCAGCAATTCATTTGACAAGTATAAACGAAAAGAACACATTTTATCTCCAAACAAATTTGTGAGGGTAGCCTGTGTTACTGTTTCGTCCCCTGAGTTCCAGTAGGCACATAGAACACATTGGAACTCAGGGGACGATTTTTAGCTATCGCTAGTGATTCAAACTGTAATTGCAGTGCATGATTTGTAGAAAATTCCAGTGGGTTTCTGCTTCTATTGAAAAATAGTCTGTCAACAATTTCCATTACGCACATATATGCAGAACAGATTTTCATTTTCTGCATGGTTTAGTGTTGCTGTGGATGGGGATTTTATAGAATAGGCATGTAATAAATCAGTTTAAAGAAATGGAGGAAAGGGTGTTTTTGGTACAAAGAGTTATCCTGTGGTTTGTTAATTTCAAACACAGTATTGAAGTTATGTGCAGGAATCCCTGCCAGCAGCATGTTAAGTATGGAATCATATTTTCTTTTGAATGGAATCATATTTTGCATTGTGATTTGGGTTTTAGCATCATTGGGGGGAATGTTGATGAACAGCTGTTCTACATCATTGAATAGTTCAAGAGTAAATGATGCATAGAACATATAGAAATCAGAGTGAAAGAGAGGTGGAAAGTACTCATCTGTTCCTTTCTTACTTTCAGATTTGCATTTTGTGAAAGAGCTATTGAACAGATGTTAAACTTTCTTAACCCTCACTGCTTTTCATTCACAATTTTTCTCCACTGCAACCTTCTTAGTCTTGTGACTTGGCTGTGATTTCTACTCAGATCTTGGCTGTCAATATCGGCAGTCAGGCGGTAACTAGAAATGACTGCTAGAGTAGCTTGATCATTGTTTTGAAGACCTTGTAACGAGTGATGGTGAAAATTTTCAGACACCATAAAAGTTAGAATTAGGCCTGTAGGAGTTTTACCATCATTGAAGCACTGATCTCATCTTTTTGAACGTTTCCTGTTGTAGTGCATTGGCAAAATAAAAACGGTAGAAACTAACAACTTTCTGTATTTTTTCCTTCCAGTTAATCATTCCCTATGGGAATCCTGGAAGTAGAATATTCCATGTTTACTGTGATAGACAAATTCTGCTGGATTAGACCTAGTTTCCATTGGCTGTACTTGACTCATATCCTTGTTGCAGTCACGATTTGCATTGTGCAGAAATATGTGATTTTACATACCAATAATAAGTAAATAAATAAATTTTTCCCCAACATTTTTAACTTAACTTGGTTGACAAGTCAAGATAAGCTATTGGCATCATGTGTGTGGAAGTTTGTTAGTCTTTTCACGTTTTCTTGAGCACAGGCTACACCCCGTAGTTCTTGTCCGAGTATCACAAAATTTCATATGCATGTTTGAGGTCATGTCTGGATGAGAACGTCCCCTTTTGGTCGTGATCGGTCAACCTTGACAGTTGCTTGGTTCTGAAAATCTTTAGCACACTCTACAGGTCGTATTTATGAAGGGTTTTCATTGTAACTTGGTAGGATGGCTGTATAATGTTGAGATGAGAAAGTCCTATTTTGGTCAGGTTCAGTTAACCATGATGACCACACATGCACATGACCTAGATTTGTTTAGCACAGTGCACAGTTCATATTTATGAAGAGATTTCATTGTAAATTGGAATGATGTCTAGATGAGACTCCTATTTTGGTCACGATTACTGCCGCCTGGTCACATGACTTAGTTTCCTTTAGCACTGTCTGCAGGTTGCTGCAGGTTGTTTTTATGAAGAGATTTCCTTCTAACTTGGTACGATATCGAGATGAGACTGTCATATTTTGGCTATGATCTGTCAACCTTGACTGCCGGACTGGCATGCGACCTAGATTCCTTTAGCAAAGTCTATGAGTCATATTTATGAAGGAATTTCATTGTAACTTGGTATGATGACTCGTTTTGGAATGATTTTGCTGAAACTATGTAACTTTGGTTGACATATATAAACTGTGAGGGCCATATCAACCCAGGACTCAATTATTTAGTACAGTCTACCCCTCAAATTATTCTTCTTGAAAACATAGCATGTAGGGTAAAAAACTTAATATATTCTCAATTCTTGTCTTATTACATGTAGCTCACCTGACTGAAAGTCAGTGTGAGCTTTTGCCATCACTTGATGTCCGTTGTCCGTCGTCCGTTAACTTTCACAACTCAGTCTTCTCCTTCAAAACCACTAGCCCAAACCCAAACAAATTTGACATACAGTATATTGGAGGCATCCTATTTCCAGTTTGTTAAAATGAACTCGATGCCCCCACTGGGGTGGGAGTGATGCCCCAAAAGCATCAATTTCTCCTGAAATCTTCTTATAAACCACCAGTCAGAATGCTGTGATATTTGGTATGTATGCTCCTTTGGTACTCAAGATTCAAGTTTGTTCAAAGAAATTTTCTCGGTCAATATTTGGGCTCGCTACTGGAGGATCCCTATTTTGTGCCCCGCCCAAAATTTCTGAACCGAGAGGCTGATTTGAACCAAATTTGCTATGAGATGTTATTGAGTCCTAAGTACTTGATTCATGCGGAAAAAAAATTTCCCGCTGCCCCGTGTGAACCTCAGGAGCTATAAATAGAAAAAAATTCAAACACCCATATCTCCAAAACTGCACGGCACTGAAACTTTTAATTTGGTGTGAAGCTTCCTTAGGACCAGTAGAAAGGAATGGTGAAAAAAAATTGCTACCGGTTTTGTCCTAAGGTACAGTTTCAGGACTTTTGAAAAAATGCTGAGTCAGCGTTATTTAACACTGAAGGTAATGGGAAAAATATAAAATAATCTTTTTCTCCCCAACCACTGCCCCAAAAGCTTTCATATTTCACATATAACATCGATGGAAGATTGATTCAGATGGTTGTTGAAATTTAACCCCTGAGTCCATATTTGGGCACTCTACAGGAGCTCAAATGTTCAAATTAGTGCAATATGAGGGATATTCTTTAAAAATCTTCTTCTCCGGGTCCAACAGTCAGAATCTTTTGATATTTGGTATACAGCATCCTTAGGGAAGGGAGATTCAGGTTTGTTCAAGTCAAGTCCCTGGGTTCATATTTGGGCTCCCTGTGTGAACCCAAATTGTAACTTTGTTAAATATGAGGAATATTCTTTAAAAATCTTTTCCAGATACAGCAGTCAGATTCTTTTGATATTTGGTGTACAACACCTCTGGGAGGGTTAGATTGAAGGTTGTTCAAATCAGGTCACTGGGTTAATATTTGGGCTTTTTATTGAAGCCCAAAGTTGAACTTTGTCAAATATGAGAAAATTTCTTGAAAATTCTTCTTCTTCAGGTCCACCAGTGAGAATCCTTTCATATTTGGTATGTAACATATCTAGGGGTGTCAAATTCAAGTTTGTTCAAATCAAGTCGCTTGTTTTTTCTTGTTTTTTTTGGGGGGGTGGGGGGGGGGGGGGGGGCGTGTGGGGGTGCTTGAGGGAACCACAGTAGTTGAAAACAAAACAAAATTTTGTTCAGTTATTGTTTTTTAATAATTCACTGAACAGAGCTTGCTAGGAACCTTTCATAGGACCAACAGAATTGAATGGTCAAAAAAGTTGCCTTTGGTTGCGTCATAGCAAATCAAAAATTGCTCTTGCTTTTGTTCACTTACTGATACACTCATCTCTTTTGACAATTTGAGCCAGGTGAGTGTTTCAGGCTCACTTGAGCCTCTGGTTTCATAATCCTTTCATAAACATTTACATTATCCTTTTCATCACAAAACACACACAGTCAAGTTAAGCAACAGTATCATTGACATTTTCATTTGGATCCCTCATTGGAACAATCAGATCCCAAATCCAGGATATATAAATAAACTATGTTTTTGAAAAAGAAATGAATTTAAAAAAAATTGTCAGTCTTCAAAGAAATTGGTTTGTAGATTTCACTTTTTTTGGCAGGGAGGGGGGGGGGGGGTGGTACAGTCTACTATCATTAACAGTGACAACTGGGCAGTGTCAGTCATGTTTTTAGTGTTTTGTTGTTGGTACAATAGCTTATGCCTGATGCTTAACATGGCATTTAACTCCTTTATTAGTGATAAAAAGAACAGGAAGTTTCAAGCTTTCCATTGTATTTCTTTGACTATTGTTGTTGATGAAAGTTGTGAATGGTGATAGTTTTAATGTGTCTCTCCAGTATCAAGATGGAAAACTGCAGGGCTGTTACAATAAGCAAACTTGACAATTAGCGGAACAATGAAGAAATTAGCACATCCTGATGGGTTGAGATTATTGTCACCCGGAGATCCTTTCAATCACCAAGAAAGAATAACAAAGCAGCGCTTCTGGTGTCTTCACTTAGATTGACTCAATTGAAAAAATGCTAGCCATTACACCAGGCATGACTATAAGATGACACATTTCTATTTTTCAGAAAGAAATATATTTCTTTTATTGCTTTCAAAGCATAGTATTTTTCTGAAATATCCTTTTATTGCTTTCAATGAAAACTATTTTTCGAAATTGAATCTAATATTTCTTTTATTGCTCTCAAAGCATAGTATTTTTCAAAAATATCCTTTTATTGCTCTCAATGCATACAAAGAATTTTTCCTAAATTTCTTTTATTATGAGCCTTTATCGGAATGAGCTCATTCTGGTAAATCTAATGAACTACAAGATTAACAAAAAAGATTCAGGCACTTGGGCTTTTTGTAGCCCAACCTGTTGTATACTTGTATATTAACTGTGGGTCCCCACATAGCCGCCTCTATATTGCTTAGAAAAATTTGCCCCAAAGTGTTTTCTTCCATGAAGACTTTCCTGTTAGACGCATTTATGTTGACTATGTTTTTACGTCATTGTTGGCTGCTTGTACAAGGCAGCCAACAATGATGTAGAAATGCTGTTAACCTTTTACCAAGCAAATCTACTGCATCAACCTGCCTAAATTACAAGAGCAGTTAACAAAAAATTTTTTTTTCAATTTCAACAAAACCATATCATGTCACCCCCTCACTGGAATGAGCTTGTTGAGCACATTCCAATGAGGGGGCACATGATACGGTTTTGTTGAATTTTTTTTTTAAATTAAAAAAAAAGTACTTGAAATAGCAATATTTTAAAATTGTGTGTATTGGCCAAAGGGTTAACTCATCTGTAGCTATGTACATGTATATACAGTAGATATTACAGTGGAACCCTGTTAAATGAATAGTCACTTTGCCAGGGAAAATTATTCCATTAACAGGAGTATTCAATTAACAGGGATTGTGTCACTTTCCTGTATTCTAGAGATAAACTTAACATTTATTCTATTATATCTTGTTTGACAGAGTTCCATGAGCTCTGTCAAACAAGATATAAGATTAAATACCTGTATTGGATGTACTGAGGGCAAAGAGGTCTATAAACAAAGGAAAACTGGGAAAAGTCAGGGTAATTTCTCGACAGGTTACAAGATTTGTTATTCAATTAACAAGACTTTACTCTATAACCTATATTCAATTAACAAATCAACTTTGTACTGGAAGTATGGTAAATGGTTTTGTGTTGGGAAATTATATTCAGTTAATAGGGTTATTCACTTAAGAGATATCCAATTAAGTGGGCTCCACTGTATCACAAAATTAAACTGTGGTTTTGAGGGATAATAATAAATCAAGGATGAGGAAGAGTTCTCTGTAATGAATATTTGAAGTGTTACAACATCACAAGTGATGCAACACACTCTATCCAGTGGATAGAAATTTCATCAGTAAAATACTACAATAGGGTAACAAATAGGGCTGCACGATATTCAAAACTGAATACCGGTATCGGTATTCAAAAAAATACCTCAGTATACCGGTATATCGAAAACTGTTCGGATATATGAACACAAGTACTACAATTGAGACTCGAGGCATCACAGTTGGAACGAATTAGTATACATTGATGATGCTATTCGAAAAACCTTTACCCAACGCAGACGATATCAAAATTTATTATTTTCAAAATTAATTTATCAGATTTTCCCCAAAGATTTCAACAAAACTATATCATGTGACCCCTCATTGGAACAAGCTCAACAAGCTCATTCCAATGAGGGGGTCACATGATCAGGGTTCCCGCAGGACCTTGAAAAGTCTTAAAAAGTATAGAATTTGAAAAAAAAAATTCAAGGCCTTGAAAAGTCTTGAATTTGAAGCCAGGGCCTTGAAAAATCTTGAAAACGCGACATTTCTAAATATGTAACATACTTTGCACTAATAGTGCAAAGTATGTCACATACTTGTAGTGCGAATAGTCTTGAAAAGTCTTGAATTTTGTTTTTTCCATCATTGAAAAGTCTTGAATTTGAATTGAAAAGGGTATGGAAAAGTCTTGAATTTACCCCCTGAAAAGTGCAGGAACCCTGAATTGATATAGTTTTGTTGAAATTTTTGGAAATTATTTTTTCAACTGCTGAATTTGTATAGTACGAGGGCACAAGCAGACAATTCCTTGGATAAAGTGATAATACTATTCATTCGGGGCTACAGTTAAAAAACTCAATACATCTTGAAAATTAAATTGTGGGTAAATAAATAATGACGATAAACCGATATTTTTGTAATTACACCAGTATTCAATCGATATTGGTTTGAATACCGGTATATATCGGTTTATCGATATCCTGTGCAGCCCTAGTAACAAATGAATAATGTTGTGTTCTCATTTTCATCCTTAGTGACACGACCACTGAACTAAGTGACAGGCCATCGGGGTTACTAACTCACTTCCAATAGTTTTATCAGTTCATGCACAAATGCAGTAAATCCATTCGGCAAGTGTTGCAGGGTCTGGCAGTTTGGTTTTCTGGAATGCCTCAAAACCAGAACCGAACCAGAAAACCCTAAAATGCCCAACTCTACTAATCTCACATGTCTTTTTCAACAGGTGAGATTGTACAGTGTGTGTAGAAAAGCAAACAGATAATGTTGCCTGTATTGTAACAGTCATGATCCAATCAAATTTCTCTTGTGTGCTTTCGTTCTCACACTCCTGTACATCATATATATTACATACATAAATGTCGTGTTCGTTTTTGTGACTGGGCATAAATTGATCCTTGTTAAAACCTTAATATTTTGCTTCCCAATATTAATTGCCCTGTCAATAGTCATCCCCATTAGTGATGGACAGTTGGGTTGACAGCAAAGAAGTACATGTAAATGTTCCGTTCCATTGTCATCAATGTTTTCATTGATCCATGTTTCAGTAAACGCATACATTATGAGTTGGTATTTCCGTCTTTACTTGTAGAATGCCAAGTTTGGTCTGTAGACTTTGAATGTTGAGGTGCATTACAGAATTGCTTTTTCAAGCATCATGTTATCATTATTACCAGATGGGTTTGGGGAGGGCCTGTGGTTGCTTTCCACATTACCACAGAGTATTATTATGGCAGCGAGCCAGAGGAGTACAAGGTGACCCTCTGAGTAAATTATCACTAAAAGGTTTATACACAGGCCATATGTAACATTTTAGATGAAATATGTCCTCTGGTTTTGTCAGTGTTTTCCTTTAAACAATATTTTATTTCGAGGTTAACTCTTTACCTGCTGCAAGTAGATTTTCTTGCCCATCACAAAGTCTCTGTTACCTGATAAGAGGTATAATTCTGGTTCTTGTTAACAAAATATATAAATAGGAGTAATTAGGGTCCTGCGAACCTCAAATTTTGGGTCAAATCGAATCTTGAATCGAGTCAGACATCAGATCTGGAATCTTATCAAATCTCAAATCGAACCTCACCACTTTTCAAGTTGTGGATATTACATCTTTTTACAGCTGAAAATATTATCAGTCTCCACTCAAGTATTGTGTGCAACAGCAACTCCCGCAAATCAAGCAAAATATTCCAGAACAGAATCAATGTAATTTCGAGAGTGGAATCTACTTGAACTCTTCTGTACAGGAGACCTGATGAGAGGAGAAGAGTTCAAGAGGAGACACTTTGTAGGATTTTGTAGAATTTTTAGAACATTTGGGCGCTCAGAAAATTTTCGAATTGGTGCAATTGAAATCAATATCATGGGGACAATTTCAAATCGAATCAAATTTCATAGCTACATAGGGCCCTAGGAGTAATCCTCTTGTTAAAGTTACGTGATGCCTGAATCTATTAAATTTCCATCAGATCAAGTCATGACGGCTTTACAGCAGCCGTGATTTGATTTTATGAGAAATTCTACCAAATACTTAGCAGGTAAGAGTTAAATGAAATAATTATATTAGAATGAGATGAACAAACAGAAGATATAAAATAAATAAAATTGGATTCAGCAGCAAGCATGATGTTTATATTAGCTGTCTCCAAGGGAGGTACATAATATTTGCACAAAAGTCATGGCATGGATATTGCATAATAATAATAATAATAATATTATTATTATTAAGGACTGAGAGGTTTGAAATAGTGAAAAGCATTCTGTATCAGGGAGTAGCAGACTAGGAGAAAAGACAGAAGGAAAGAAGGGGGGGGGGGGAATAAGGGCATATAAAAGAGAGGAAAATAGGCTGTTTTGATGCCATCAGTAAGTGTAAGCATGATACATGTGTGTTCGAGTAATATTAAAACTAAAGAGTAAACATGATAGGATAAAAGTAATATTCTTTAAATGAGGTTCATGCTCAGCAAGAAGCAGATGACATTTTGTTATGAATTTGGTTTATTAAATTAATTTAGCACTTTTCCAGTTAAAGAAAGCCACAATGTTTTCTTGAATAATAAGATATATTTTATCCTTTCAGAAACAACAGCTGAGACACAACCAGTACCCCAGAAACCTCCAACAAGACGAACAAATCTTGAATCACAACAAGTGGGTGGAGAATTTGCTGAGTACCTAAAAACACTAAAGAAGTCTGCAGCACTTGACATTACCAAAAGAGTGAAATCATTCATTGAAAAAATCCAACATCATAGTGAAATTCCAATCGATGAATTATCAGAGATGGTACAAGAATTTTATCAAACAATGCTTGACCGTCTTCAGAATAATCACTTATATAAAGGTAAATGATGGTAATTTTATTCAAGAGTTATTCCCCATGTTGCCCCTGTCCATTCTTGTATTCATCATTTCATTCATCCCTCTCTACATCCATCTTTCTCCATTCCTTGTCATCATTATTTTGAAGAAAAACGGTCATAACATTTTTCCCCAATTTAACCCTTTACCCAACGAATCGGCAACATCCGCCCGCATAATAAGCAAATTGAGTAGGTGTAAAAATACTATTTTTCAAAAAATTTCAATAAAACCATATCATGTGACCCCTCTTTGGAACGAGCTCGTCAAACTCATTCCAGTGAGGGGTCACATGATATGGTTTTGTTGAAATTTTTGGAAAAATTTAAAAAAATGATAATTAAAATAATAAATTATTGTCTGCATTTGGGTAAAGGGTTAAAAGCGTTTTAGAGACTATATCACGAATGAGATTGTGAATCAACTGTGTCCAAGTGTTTCTTAAAAATTTATTGCCCTTTTTGGATAAGAATTTTTTGTCATCACATATCTTGTCATCATATTTTAACCCTTTACCAAAGATGAAAGGCAGATGACACTTGCAAACAAAATTCTTGAATAACTATTTTTTTTAAAAATTTGTGTCCAAAACCTAGCTTATGACACCTCATTGGACAGAGCTCAATGAGGGGTCTTAAGCTATGTTTTTGAGACATAAAATGAAAAAATAATGAAAATTTAATGCCGATTTTTGTGAATAGCGCTGGCCAGTTTGGACTATTATGTTTGGTAAAAGGTTAAAGAAAGCTGTTGGGAGCGCGGTGGCTCAGTGGTATACTGTTGGACTTATATGCTAGAGGTCCCAAGTCCAGGACAACCTGCGTTGTGTCCTTGGGCAAGGCACTTTATCCCGGTTGCCTACATGGGAGCACGATGACGCCGTGCACTGTGCACGTCAATGGTGCACATGTCTGCAACCACTGTAACCCCGCTTGAGCAGAACTTGAACAGAGTTAGAATATTGAGGAGCTGACTGTTGCTCGTTGATGCTCGGTGGTTCTCTCTGGGTACTCCGGCTTCCTCCACCCGTAAAACTCACCGTCACGATTAGCCATTGTGCATAAGTATGTGACCTTAAACACCAATAAATAAATAAATAAATAATAAACAAACCATTAAAGAATGTTCTTCCAAATTTAATATTTTTTTTCGGTGATAATATCATGAATGGGACAGCTGTATCCAAGTATTTCTCCATGAGTTATTGCCCTTGTTGGACTTAGGTGGCAGGAGCTCGGCTATCCCATTGCCATATGACTTGGAAATATAGTGATATTTCTTGTCGGTATAAAAAGTTTGATAGAATTGAAAAATATATATATAAGATTTTTCTCTTTATAGTGCTTTATGTGCAATAAATTTTCAGGTAATTTCTTTAATCCTTAACTGCTCAGTATTTTCAAGATATTTCTCATCGAATCTAGTCATGGCTGCTATGGGGTAAAAGTTGATTAAATGTTCCCCAATTAGTCTTATTTCAGTGGCAAGAGAAAATCTGTCCCTGGCAGGAATATCCACCAACAGCATGCAAGGAGTTAAAAAGCTTCCTCCAATACATGCTTAACTTGGACCTTCTTTGGACTGTCCCAACCCTCATTTACATGTGCATAAATGAGGAGGATGGATTCCTACGAAAACATACTCTAAATGACTAAACAGACAGATACTGCAAAGTAAACTAAAAACTCATGTTGGTTTGTGCACAATTTTGGTCATGATTATCACAAATATGCCCCCTCCCTCCCCCCCCCCCCCCCCCACACACACACACACATGCCCATCCACATACCTACACACATAGATACATAGATTCACCATATCTGTCGGTATATTTTCTACAAGAGCTTCCCATGAAAGAGTAACCAGACTGTAATGCTATTGAACTGTTGTAGTGGAGACAGAAATGGTATTAAGATAATTAATTACCTATATCTTATTGTATTAATTATACCTATTGCCTGAGAGTCTTTAAAAGTATATTTTTGTTTGTGTATTTCAGGAATGAGCCAAGAAAGTATAGAAAAGATAATGGATTTTGTTGAGCGATATATCATGGCCCGACTGTACAGGGCTGTATTTAATCCTCACATATCTAGTGATGAAGAGAAGGACTTGGCCATCCAGAACCGCATTCGCAGTCTACATTGGGTGTCTGCTCAGCTGCTTGACACACTTCTTAATGAGAATGATCCAAAAGTCAGACAGCTTGTTGACCAGGCCATCACAGGTAATTAAGGTTCTTTTAACTGGTAAAGTATTGGAAGCCCATATTTCTCTTAATTCGGAAGTGCAGGTACTCAAATTTAAAGGCTTCAATTTCTGTTGATGTATTTCATATTATCTTTGAATTGCATTCTCCCATAAATGGTAACAAGTCAAAATGAATTCATTTTGAATACCCAAAATAATTTAGCACTCTTCTTGCTTACAAAAGTGTTTTCTTTTGTTTGAATTGATAGATTGGTTATCTTTTTTGCACTGTCTTATTCTTGGTAGTTCAGCTAACAGAAAGGTTAGCATCCAGACTCAATTATTACTTCTTGGCTTTGTCTTTGTAATAGGTTTTGCTTCCATAGTTGTTCTGGGAGCACTTCTTTCACCATCCATTTTCTAGTCCCAAATTGAAATAACATGCCTGCAAGATTATATTGTCTTTCCCCTTTCCTCTCCACAACAGAGTAGAAACTAACCTGTCATAAGAGAAAGATGAGAATATTGAATCTAGGATGCCATTTTCATGTTTTTCCGAATCCATTCTTAATTTTGTCAAATTTTATTTATGTAATCCTGACCCACTGGTGCAACTGTGCTGTGACCAGAACAAGATAGGACCAGAAATCAAACACTTTTGTGACCACATGGTACATGGTTGTGTTAACCCTTTTCCTGACAAATCAACCGCATCGGCCTGCATAATTTACAAATTGAGCAGTTGAAGAAATATTTTTCAAAAAATTTCACAAAACTCTATATGACCCCTCAATGGAACAGGCTCATCAAACTCATTCTAATGAGGGGTCTCATGATATGGTTTCGTTGAAATGTTTTGAAAATTTGAAAAATAAAAAATTTGATATAGTGTTTATTAAAGGGTTAATGCAGAATAGTGTGGGTGGACATGGCTTTGCATTCTTAATGAGAATTCTTTGGAAGTGTGATACTGATATTTAATTGAAGACTGATATTGCAGAATAGACCAAAAACTTTTCATATATACCTATAAACACATATATGCTTATGTGTTTCTTTCATATGCTAAAAATGCTAAAAATATTTCTATGTGCAATTGAATAAAAACAAGCCATTTTAAAGAGCTTTTTAGTGACAACTTTTTTGACAACAATTGTAACTGAGAATCATAATAATCAGTACTCCTAAAGGGTAGATGTCAAATAGATCACCACATCAACTGGTGTACTGAAAGTATATTACAGAAAGTAATTTTCTTTTGAAAGAATAATTACTGAGCTTGGTCTGGGAGGTGCGCGGACATTTCCCCATAGGACATTTCCTTATCCGGACATTTCACCATCGGACAATTCCCCATCTGGACATTTCCCCATCGGGGGCGGACATTTCCCCATCAGCATTCCCCCATCGGAGGTGGACATTTCCCTGTCGGATATTAACACCTTCCCCCATCGAGGGCGGACATTTCCCCGTCAGACTATACCCATCGGAGGTGGACATTTCCCCATTGGGCATTGCCCCATGTCCAATGTAGCTGACAGCTTCCACATGTGAATGAGTGACAAGTAACTCTTAAAAAGTTTTCATTTTTTAGCTCAACTTTGGCAAAGCCATGGCCCGTCGTCCGTCTGGCCGTCTGGCCGTCTGTCCGTCAACAATTGGATACGGCTCGGGCTAGAGGTCGTATTTATGAACCGATCTTTACGAAACTTCTTGGGTACCTTTGTTATGACTGTGGGACGAGAACGAGTGTTTTTGGGTGCGGTCCGAAATTCAAGGTGGCTGCCAGCTGCCATTTTGTACCGACGATGCAGAAATCTGTTTTTTGTACAGAACTTCCATATGAAAGCTCTGATTTGAATAATTTTTTGAATGAATGTTTAGTACCATGGGATACATCACATATAATACGGGTTTTTTTCTTGTGCGTAAATTATGCAAATTAGACTAACTTTGATGTTTTTTGGTGTTACTTTCAGCACTGTAAGTGCAAATGCCAATACGGCTCGGGCTAGAGGCCGTATTTATGAACCGATCTTTACGAAACTTCTTGGGTACCTTTGTTATCACTGTGGGACGGGAACGAGTGTTTTGGGGTCCGGTCCGAAATTCAAGATGGCCGATGGCTGCCATTTTGTACGAAATTTGGTGCAATCAGATTTTTGCACAGAACTTCCATATGAAAGCGCTGATTTGAATAATTTTTTGTGTGAATGTTTAGTACTATGGGATACATCACATATAATGCGCGTTTTTTTCTCGTGCAGAAATTATGCAAATTAGATGAACTTTGATTTTTTCAGTGCTATTTACACACAGTAAGTACACATATCAATACGGCTCGGGCTAGAGTCTGTATTTATGAACCGATCTTCACGAAATGTCTTGGGTACCTTTGTTATCACCTTGGGACGAGAACGAGTGTTTCTGGGTGCGGTCCAAAATTCAAGATGGCTGCCAGTGGCCATTTTGTATCGAAATTAGGTCTAATCAGTTTTTTGTACACAACTTCTGTACGGCTCAGGCTAGATGCCGTATTTATGAACAGATCTTTACGAAACTTCTTAGGTACCTTTGTTATTACCATGGGATGAGAACGAGTGTTTTTGGGTGTGGTCCGAATTTCAAGATGGCCACCAGCAGCCATTTTGTACCAAAATTAGTGCAATCAGTCTTTTGTACAGAACTTCTGTATGAAAGTTCTGATTTGAATAAATTTTTGTATGAATGTTTAGTAACATGGAATACATCACATATAGTACGGGTTTTTTTCTCGTGCAGAAATTATGCAAATTAGATGAACTTTGATTTATTCAGTGCTACTTATACTCTGTAAGTGCACATGTCAATACGGCTCGGGCTAGAGGCTGTATTTATGAACCGATCTTCACAAAACTTCTTGGGTACCTTTGTTATCACCTTGGGACGAGAACGAGTGTTTCTGGGCGCGGTCCAAAATTCAAGATGGCTGCCAGTGGCCATTTTGTACCGAAATTAGGCCCAATCAGTTTTTTGTCACAACTTCTACACAGCTCATATTTGTGAACTGATCTTCACGAAACTTCTTGGGTACCTTTGTTTTCACCTTGGGACAGGAATGAGTGTGTTTGGTGTGCCTTTGTTATCACTGTGCTATGAGAACAAATATTTTGGGGTTCAGTCAGACCCACTCTGGGACTCAAAAGAATTTTTTTCTAGTTTAGCATCTGACTGTCACCCACCTTTACAATACTTTACCTATACATTTGTTACAGGCAACGCTCAGTATTTATGTACAGACCGTTACAATACTTTATATGTACCTTTGTTATCAGGTCATTACCTAGATGTTTGTCATTGCTGTGTCACATACTATACATGTACGTGTCTTTGTCTTGACAAGTTGAGCTACAGTGTCATTGACACTTTCATTATTCTTTTATAACTCGAAAAAACAACATCTCGGCATATGGTATATAGGCTGTATGTATATAAATATGTTTGCTTATAAATCTTTTGCACATGCTTCTTGTTGAGTTGTTTGACCGTTTATCAATCATCTCAACAAAAAGTTAACTGTAAACTGCTACGAAAACAGAACACAAATGTCTTATAAACACGAACAATTCAAACAATATTACCCATGTTGGCTTAATAAAAAGGGAATGATACACAACAAATCAATAGACAAATTTCAAACAAACAGACCCACAAAAAATTAAGAAATGGGTGGTGAAAAGTCCGCCTGGGGAATTGTCCATTTTTCTATTAAGCAGAATGGGGTAATTTCCGATGGGGAAATGTCCGGCCTAAATGGGACGGGGTAATGTCTGGATGGGGAAATGTCCGATGGGGAAATGTCCGGCGACCGGTCTGGGATCAACTTTTCAAGGTAAACTTGTGATATAATTATATTGACCCATTTCCCAGCATTATTAGAACTAAGTTACATGCTTATTTACATCTGACTCCTTCACCCTTTATCACACCCCAAACTCCAATCAACTATGGTTTAACTGGTTGACTGCTGGAAGCCCATATTTGGTCTTTTCAAAATACCACAGTCTGTGACTATAACATCTACACTCTACTGATGGTGGTTTCGTATTGACCCTGACAAGAATCAGATTTTGTTGTTGACACCTTGCTGAATTATATTTGATTGGTTAGTGCCTCTTGACACTATCCAATCAAATGTAACACAGCATTATATGGTGAAAGGAAATATGTGGTCAAAGAAAAATGTAGCACTCAATTAGTTTAGAAAATTGAAACCACATTTTGTCATTTTTTATGCTCCCTCCCGAATGGGTATATAGTAAAGAGCTGCATACATTTGCAGGGAGAGGTGGCACCTTTGTCGAGAGGGCCCTCTTTCTGATTAGGCCTGAGACTTGATTCAGATTGTGTTACCAAATTTACCCTCTGAGGACGACAGTCTGCTTATTTCCAGGCTTGAATGTACCATCTAGGCCTTGGAAATAAAAAAATAAATATGGTAAATTAAGCAAATTTTTCAGTAATAATAGAGTTTGTAGAAAGAAAACAAAGGAATTATTTTACTGTAATTGCATATATTTAATGAAATATTCACAATATTTTATCAAATAATTTCAGATATAATTGAAATGGATTCAAAACGTGCACCTCCAGACAAACTTTCCTGTATTGTAAGCTGCAGCAAACATATATTTGAATTTCTCCGAGCATCAAAGAATGCTCCTGCCAGTGCGGATGAGTTTCTGCCAGCTCTGATTTATATTGTCCTGAAGGCAAACCCACCTCTTCTTCAATCAAACATCAAGTACATCACCAGGTTTGCCAATCCAAGTCGGCTGATGAGTGGAGAAGCTGGTTATTATTTCACCAATCTGGTTAGTTCAGTTTGATCAATATAGATACAGTGATGTCCACTTTTTTTGGATATCTCTTGATTGAATAGCTCTCTTAATGAATAGAACGTCCAAACACCAAATCATGTTCAATTCCAACTGAACAAATTTGACATGTTAATTGCAAATACTGTATATGTCTGTGTATAAGTCACACTTTTTTACCTTAAAAGCATGCAACCAAAATGGGGGGGGGGGGGGGGGCAACTTATACAAAGGTAGGTATATTTTAGCAGCTGCTTATCACCAAAGTTTGAATGAAATGAACATCACATCGATATTCTGACTACTCAGGGAAGAGATATTGTAACTAAGTATGATGTACTACAGTTGTTATTATACTATTTTACACTCACTGGCCATTGTAGTTCTTGTGCAGTGGTTGTTATTACCACTTTAGTGGGTATTCTCTAGTGTATTAACAGTGTTTAGTAGAGCAGTAAATCTCAATAATTTATGGGGTCATGACAAGCCATTAATGAAAACAAAATTCATTACTGGCCTGCTGCCCACTTCTGGCAAAACCTTGCATAGTTTTTCTGAGTCAGTAGGCATAGCAACTGATTCCCTAGAACCCATAAGAATGATGAAAGGGAAGTTAGGCTGAACCCAATTGAGATACTTAGAGACAGGGCTTTTTGAAGTGATTGGTGTCATAAAAACTTTTGCAAAAAATTGTTTTCTAGTGTTAAGATATTCAGCTCAACTTCAGAATTTGCGTGAGATGGTAATTTTCACATCAGCTGGCATAAAAGAGCTTTGATCACTCGGTGCAACAAAGTAAGTTGGTTTATGTTCCAGGTTTTCCTGGAACTAAAATAGTGAACTTGGATCTTGATGTCTTAAATATGACTGAACAATTTTAGGATCTGTTTATATAACAAATATGCAACAAGGGGCCAGATTTCTCTTAATAATAATAATAATAATTTATAAGCCTAAATTCCACATATGTGCTCCTTGGCTTTACATCAAATCACTTACATCAAAAACATTAATCAAAAGCAGAATGCATGTTCATTTATTTGGTGTCTGAAAAAACACAAAGATGAAGAATATTGATATGGAAGGTATCTGGGGTTTTTATGCCCCCCGACTTAAGTCGGGTGGCATATTGTGATTGAAGTGTGCGTGTGTCCGTCCGTCCATCCGTCCATCTGTCCATGTGTGTGTGTGTGTGTGTGTGTGTCCGAGCCAATAACTCGAAAACTGTTAGGGCCACAGTCACCAAACTTCACACAATTATAAAGGAACATGGGAGGATGTGTCACACACCATAGCTGGGTTCGTACCTTCAAGGCCAAGGTCACATTTCAAGGTCACACTAAAAATCAGTCAATATTCGTGTCTGAGCCATAACTCAGATACGAATCATAGTACAATTGTTAAACTTTTTACAAATGTTAAGGACAGTCAGAAGGTGTGTCACGTATAATAGTTTCCGCCGCATCTGCAAGGTGAAGGTCACAATTGACCTTATGTTCAGGGTCACAAATTGTGTCTCAAGCATAACTCCAAAATTATAAGGGCTACAGTCGTCAAACTTCACACAATTATAAAGGACCATGGGAGGATGTGTCACACACCATAGCAGGGTTTGTACCTTCAAGGTCACATTTCAAGGTCTCATTAAAAATCTGTCAATATTCGTGTCTCAGCCATAACTCAGAAACGAATCTTAGTACAATTGTTAAACTTTTTACAAATGTTAAGGACAGTCAGGAGGTGTGTCGTGTATAATAGTTTCCGCCCCATCTGCAAGGTGGAGGTCACAATTGACCTTCATATGTTCAGGGTCACAAATCGTGTCTCAAGCATAACTTCAAAACTATTAGGGCTACAATCATCTAACTTTGCTCAATTATAAAGGACAACGGGTGGATGTGTCTCACACTACAGCCAGGTCCGTAGGGTCAAGGTGAATTTTTGGGTGGGAGGGGGCATGTGTTACTTTAGTAACATTTGTCTTGTTTCTTGAGGATACTGACAATCATTTCATGAGTGGGCAAGTGAAAAATGTTTTTCTATGAGTGGCTTTGTAGAAATTTCTTATACCGACAAAGAAGATTATTGTTGGTTACCATGCAAAAAATGCTAAATTTTCTTTTTATTATGCATGCCTCCGAATATTATAGGCATAAATTATTTGATAAGCGCCTAATATTCTCCCATGCCTCAAATCTTTTCTGGCTTAACTTGATTGTTTCTTTGTAGTTGGTGGTAATAATAGTTATAACATGATTTTTGGGGGGTCTTTCAATTCCATTAGTGCCTCCCCTCCCTGCCCCCGAGATGATTAACAGCCCTTTGTCTTATCAGCGACTCTCAGCTCCATCTCTGCCTGCTCATAATACCTCATGCTGCTAATCATTTCTGCCGCTACTGAATGGCCAGAATAGTAATGGTATTGTGATGTTTAACCCTCTGAAGACTGATCTCAAGTACTTAAATTTCAGGTAGCAGTTGTTTTCCATAGTGAACCAGGAATTTACACAGTTCAAACTTGTTTAATAGCCCTCCATGACGTTTGCATGCTTCCGGTGGATATTTCTGCCCAGCACAGGGTTTCTCTTGTCTCTGAAATAAGTAAAATTTGTGCATATTTAGTCGAGTTGTGACGAAGTCAAACTCGACTTATAGTTTGGTGAATGGCGGGCGGGCGGGCGGGCGGGCGGGCGTAAACAATTGGTTTCCGGATGATAACTTGATAGTGGTTCAACTCACATTCATTAAACTTCATACATAGGTTGGTCTTGGTGGGAGGAAGAACCCTATTGATTTTGGACATGCTACGTCGAAGGTCAAGGTCACAGTGACCTTGAACATAGTAAATCTTAAACAATTGGTTTCCGGATGATAACTTGATAATGGTTCAACTCACATTCATGAAACTTCATAGGTAGATTGGCCTTGGTGAGGGGAAGAACCCTATTGATTTTGGACTCGCTACGTCAAAGGTCAAGGTCACAGTGACCTTTAACATAGTATATCGCAACAATTGGTTTCCGGATGATAACTTGATAGTGGTTCAACCTAGAGTCATGAAACTTCATAGGTGTGTTGGCCTTGGTGCGAGGAAGAACCCTATTGATCTTGGACTCACCAGGTCAAAGGTCAAGGTCACAGTGACCTTGAACATAGTATATCGCAACAATTGGTTTCCGGATGATAACTTGATAGTGGTTCAACCTAGAGTCATAAAACTTTATAGGTGTGTTGGCCTTGGTGCGAGGAAGAACCCTATTGATCTTGGACTCACCAGGTCAAAGGTCAAGGTCACAGTGACCTTGAACATAGTATATCGCAACAATTGGTTTCCGGATGATAACTTGATAGTGGTTCAACCTAGAGTCATGAAACTTCATAGGTATGTTGGCCTTGGTGCGAGGAAGAACCCTATTGATCTTGGACTCACCAGGTCAAAGGTCAAGGTCACAGTGACCTTGAACATAGTATATCGCAACAATTGGTTTCCGGATGATAACTTGATAGTGGTTCAACCTAGAGCCATGAAACTTTACAGGCGTGTTGGCCTTGGTGCGAGGAAGAACCCTATTGATGTTGGACTCACCAGGTCAAAGGTCAAGGTCACAGTGACCTTGAACATAGTATATCGCAACAATTGGTTTCCGGATGAGAACTTGATAGTGGTTCAACATAGAGTCATGAAACTTCATAGGTGTGTTGGCCTTGGTGCGAGGAAGAACCCTATTGACCTTGGACTCGCCAGGTCAAAGGTCAAGGTCACAACTCGACATTGGATCCGTGATCCTGAGCGGCATTTTTAATCATATTGTCTCCATGTAAATGGAATGAATTTATTCACCAATGATTTCTTGTGTTACAGTTAGACTAATGTTTCATCAAATGTAGTCATGGCTGATTTAAAGCAGCCATAACTAGGTTTGATAAAAAATATCTAGAAAATACTCAGCAGGCTAAGAGTTAAATTGGTTACAATTCTAGTTGCATTTTGGGAAAATTAGGAACTTTAAATTTTGATATTTAGACATCAGTATACAAGGAGATAATATCACACTGCTGTAAAAGCTTTGGAGAATGGAGTTTTACAACTTTAATATTTTCTTGAGTTTCAAAAGCTAAAGTTACAATAAAGAGCTGTATTCTTACTTCAGTTTTATTTATTATTTGCAGTGCTGTGCCATAGCTTTTATAGAAAGACTTAATGCAGAATCTCTGAGTTTGCCAGAAGAAGAGTTTGATCGTTACATGTCAGGTGAAGCAGTTCCACCATCATATGGACACCAGCATGTTTGTGAAGGACTTGATTTGATGCAAGAAAATTTAAAGACAATTGCAGAACTTCAACAGCAGCAGGAAAAAGTGATGGCAGAGGCCCTGCAGCTCCAGCAGGACATGAAAGACTTTAAGGAGAGTTTCAGTAAGGATATCAAGGATGTTCTCATTCGAACTCCATTGACTATACTACCTGCAAAGGTAAAGGTTGAAATAGATGAAGACAGTGAAACAATAGAAAATTTACCATCTCCTATTAAACCACTACCAGCACCAACTGCTTCTGTGAATGAAACAGAGATGCAAGATACTGATGTGAGTGAAAGTGAAGCAGAAGGTGCTGTAAATGAACTGGGAGTCTCCAGAGGGAGCTCTTATTGATAATAGTGCTACAACATAATGATGTTGATTTCAAGTTTAGTTTTAATTTAAATTATTTATTTGTTGTACTCTGACCAGGGCCAGTAGCTGATAGCACCTGAATTTATTACTCCCGATATGATTTTCAGGGTACTTCATTTGACTGAATATAATAGGACCCACTTAATTGAATGTTTTGGGAGCGCGGTGGCTCAGTAGGTAGAGGTGCAGGCTGCAAGCCGAGTGGTCCTCGATTCGAATCCCACCTGCGGCAACCACGCTGTGTCCTTGGGCAAGACACTTCATCTCCATTGCCTGCGTGGGGGCACGGTGGCACTGTGTACTAAGGCGTCCTGCACGTCGATGGTGCACTTGTCTTCAGCCAATGCTAACCCTGCTTGTGTGGAGTTCATATGTTGGGGAGCTGGCAGTTGCTTGCCGTTGCTCAGTGGTTCTCTCTGGGTACTCCGGCTTCCTCCACCCGTAAAACTGTTGTGGTCATGATTAGCCATCGTGCATAAATATGTGACCTTAAACACCAATAAATAAATAAATATAAATTGAATGTTTCTTAATTGAATAACTCTGCTAATTGCATATAACTTTCAAGCTCTATTCACCATACCCTCAGACAAGCCTGAAAATAAGCAGACTATCATCTGCAAAATGAGGTCCCCAGAGGGTGAATTTGGTGATGCTACCCTGCACAGCAGGGTAGCATCACAAAATTTACCCTCTGTGAACCTCAGTCAAGGTCTCAAGCCAAAACAGAAAGATGTACCTAGAGGATAAATTGGCCCACTGTATGGAATAGCATCAGCAAATTCACCCTCTGGGGACACCATTTTGCAAATGCTAGGTTGCTTATATTCAGGCTTGCCCTCAGAATACATTTTATCTGTTATTTGCATCTGGGTTATAAAATAATTATCCTTTAACTCTTAACCCGCTGAGTATTTTGAAACTATTTTTCATAAAATCTAGTGATTGCTGCTTTGAACTCCCTTTTTCACTGAAAAATTTGATTTCTAACAACCTGACAAAAAGTTATTTGAATAAAAATGATGTATGGCAAGTCACTGATTCATTTTATGTTAAGTTTGTTATCAAGAGAAGTCATGGCTGCTGGGAATTCTTTAATAGAAGGGTTAGTTAAATTAAAAAAAATTGTTGTGTCTCTGCTGTGGGACCTGGCCACCACTGCTATATACCTGTGGGTTCCCTTCTTACCCTCCCCCCCTTTCCATCCCTGTTCAAAATATTTCCTATGTCCCAGCTCTCAGACCAGATATAAAAAAGAAGAGTTCAGTTTATCATCAGAATGTGAAATTGTAATGACATTCTTGTAAATTAAATTTTTCTGTTCATTCAAGATTTAACACTTTCAAAGAGACCATTCTATTCACAGAGTACCACTGTACTCATTAAGGCTATATCCATATAAACCTAACATATTTTAGGCAAACATCTTGATTTGAAATCTGTCTAATCTCTGACTAACACAGACGTATTATACATAAAAATGAAGGTTATGTTGCATAGAACCTGACATACCTGCAACTAAACTGGTAAAATAGGGTTCCAGGGTTTCCTGAAAGTCTGCTAGTGCAATTTGGTGACAACTGTAAACAGGGAAGTTAAAACTGTCTTTTGCTGAAGTTGCTTTAGGATATTCAAGAACAAGGTTATAATATCAGACAAGTCTAGTTGGCAGCAGCTGTCATGTTTGAATAAAGTATTCATATTCTTTATTTTTTGTTCAAGGGAAACAACATTGTTCCTTGTTGTGATATTTCAAGGCCACGAGTGATGCCATATTTGGTCAATCAAAAATCTGTTATTGGACAAACATACTCATTCAAAAATTGAACCATGAAATCTCGGAAGGTATCATCAAGTAAAATGGTAATTATTTATTATTTATTTATTGGTTTTTAAGGTCAAATATTTTTGCACAATGGCTAAGTAAAATGGTAATTATTATCATAAAAAAAAATGCGTAGAAAATATTTTTCAATGAAAATTCCTTTTTCTTGATATTTTGTGAGAATTTCATGATTAAAAGATACGTCAACAAACATTTTCATTTTACCCTGTGATCATACATGATATGTGTCTAACTTGTATTTCTCGTGTTTTGATGGTGTCATGTTTGCAGTCATTATCCAAGTGCAAAAAACATGTTTCCCCAAAGTCATAAAAGTTTCTAAAATTCAACTGAGTGAGAATTCATTAATTCATTTTGACCTCCCCCCCCCCCCCCCACCCCCACACACACACACACACACACACACACACACTTTTCTGTACATCCGTTATATCAATTTTGGAATAAAATCATTACTCTGGGTGGTTTAGAATGTTTTTCAACATCATTCAACATGAAGGTTGATTTTCTGCGTTATCTGGATATAGCCGTAATAGACTATCCAGTGTTATTTGCATATCTGTCCACCACAATTCCATTTGCCATACATTCAATAGAAAGTCTACTCCATTAATTAATATTAGCTGAAGAAGAAATCCCTGTTGGCTGAAAGCAGTAGTTTGTGTTCAATAATGAAATGTTTGTCGAGAACATCAAATATTCCATGCTTTAAGAACATTTGACATGGAGTTGAAATTTTTTTTTCATTATATTTTGATAGAGCTTTCTAAAATCTGTAAAATAAGATATATATGTTCTCACTTTATCATCAGAAAGCTGATAATTAACATTTACTGGATAATGCAGTATTTCTGTTTATAAATATTTTGGCTTGTCTGTTAGACAGTTTATTAAAGAATGATTATTTGATACATTTTTTTGATGTAGCATTTTCTCCTTCATGTGCGAAAGCCTGCGCATTTGAAGGCATTTTTAGCCCATGTGAGCTATTTCCATCACTCGGCATCCGTTGTCTAAATGATTATCATTTTGTTCCCGTCGAATGAAAAACATGGCCGCCATTGGCATTCTTTGAGTTGGGTAGGTGGATTTTCAAAAATATTCTCTGAAACTACAAGGCCAAATGTTTTGAAAGTTTACATGATTGATGACTGGTACGCCGTCTACCAACGATCATAATTTAATGTTGATTGGTAGGAATTGCAGCTTATAGTTAACATAGAAACCCTTTGGGAAATCACATTTTCATCTTCTTCTCTAGAACCTTTGAGCCGATGTGAACCAAACTTGGCAGGAATGGTTTATGGGAGGTCCTCTACTAATGATACCCATTTTGTTCCTGTCGGATGAAAAACATGACCGCCCGAGGCATTCTTTGATTCTGATTGGTGGATTTTTAAAACACTTCTCTGAAACTACAAGGGCAAATGTTTTGAAACTTCACATGATTGATGACTGGGACACGTTCTACCAACATTCCTCATTTAATGTTGATCAGGTTGCAAACATGGCCACAATTGCAGCTTATAGTTACCATAGAAACCCTATGGGAAATCACATTTTCATCTTCTGTTCTGACAGGTGAACGATTACAGGTGCTTTAGAGCCTCTTTTTCAATATCTCAACCTTCAACAATTTTGGTTGTAGTGTTTTCTCAAGTTTGGGTTGTCAGCATTGGTAACCAGCAAGTGGTTAAAAATGACTATGGAGGTAGTGCTACTTTCAACTTGGAGATTGACTTCAGTATTCATCTTTGGGTGCCTCCATGTTTAAGTATATAAAAACTGTAAATATTGGCAGCCCAGACATGACTATTCAGCTCTGAGTGCTATCCATCAAGATACATGAAAATTAAATTTTTGGAATAGTGGTTAACCCGTTACCCAATGTAATAGCCAAAAACGGCCAGCACGATTCACAAAAAAACACCAATCAATTTTCATTATTTTTTCATTTTTTGTCTTGAAAACATATCTCATGATCCCTCATTGGAATGAGCTTGTTGAGATCATTCCATTGGGGGGGCCATAAGCTTTGTTTTTTAAACAAAAAATGGAAAAAAAATTATTATTCAAGAATTTTATTTGCAAGTGTCGTCTGCCTTTCATGTCAGGTAGGGTTAAGGCACTACACTCTGATGTAAAATTCTGAAATTTCAAGCCGCAATTATTTCCTGTAAATTATGTAACCAAGAATATAAAATTTTTAAATCTAAACCTGGGAAAAGGTTTTGGTTTAAGATTTTAACATTTTGACATCAGTGTGGAGAGGGTGAAACAAATTGTGACAATCAGTATATTCTTGGTGTTTAACCCTCTGTACACTGATACCAACATTTCAAGCATCATAATATTCAGTGCAAATGGGAATTTAATCAATTATATCTTGTTCTACAGAGCATATAGAGCTCTGATAGACAAGATTGAATTTATTAACTGGTTGAGTGCTACTATCTGGGCTTTCAGAAAAATGAGGTTACCAGAGCAAAAGCCAACATTTTCCTTGGTGATGTTTCCTATTCAGTCAAATGCAAATAATACTTTGTTTATATAAATTTGTTTATTACAAATTATTGGAGAGTGGCTGTGGGCACTCTCCAATATTTTGGAATAAAACAAATTTGGAATAATAAATTCAGACCAACCAAAATAATCTAGCCCCTAACCAGTTAAATTCCAAGTTGCATTGTGGAAAAAATTTACAGGATGAAAGTGTGCAGAGGGTTAAACATATTGGCTGTTCAAATTACCTTTGACATAGCATGACAAAAAATGACACATCTAATATTTTTCCCGAATAGCCAGCAAAATTTTATTTTTCTTTCCTCCAATCTTATGAACCCGTTACCGTTAGAATGGTGTAGATAGAGAGTGCAGTGGCTCAGTAGGTAGAGATGCAGGCTGCAAGCCGAGAGGTCTTCGGTTTGAATCCCACCTGTGGCAACCATGTTGTGTCCTTGGGCAAGACACTTAATCCCAATTGCCTACATGGGAGTACGGTCGCTTTGTGTACTAAGCCGTACTTCCTCATCAATGGTGAACTTGTCTTCAACCAATGCTAACCCTGCTTGTGTGGAGTTAGTACATTGGGGAGTCTGACAGTTGCTTGTCATTGCTTGGTGGTTCCCTCCAGGTTCTCCAGCTTCCTCCACCCGTAAAACTGTCCGACACAAGGTTACCCTGGCTGTTGAAAATATTGTTACACCCCAATAAATAAATAAATGGTGTAGATAAGCTTGTCCAGCAAGTGATCATAACCTGTGTTATGGAAGCAGAATCTTGGAAATTAACAAAATTGGAAGGGCAATTTTTGTATTGAAAGCTCATGGATATGGCCAAAACGATGGGTAAATATTTAACAGGATTCCACCTCACAGTTAATTTTGATGGGGATTGAGTTAAAACTTGGAATTTACCTGAAAACTGCTGATGAAATGTCAATGTTAGGATTTTGAAGAGTATCTAGATGGTCTGTTTTGGGGTGTTGAAAGCAAGATCAATAGTTCCAGGAGGGGAAATCAGGAAAGAATACACCAATATCCACCAAGTAGAAAAAGACTCCTTCAGAAACTAATGAAAGAATGGGATGAAAACATGAGAGATAAGTGGATGAGAGAGGGCAAGAGAGAAAAGGGTAAATATTGTAGTTTAGGAGATTGAGAAAGTGCCAATAAAGATATTATAAAACAGTTTATGTCTCAATGTTGGGTGATTAGAAGGGAGAATGTGAAAGAGATGACCCAAGGGGGCAGGCTTGATGTTGGCATCAACAGTAGAGGACCGCAGCAAATTAGCAGATGAACAAGAGCATTACCTGTATTTGCTTAACTAGACAAGGTCAGGATAAGCTATTGCCATCAGGTGTGCGGAAGTCTGTGAGTCTGTTCACATTTTCTTTAGCACAGGCTACACCCCATAGTTCTTGTCCAATCATCACAAATTTTTGTATGCAGGTTTGAGATGTCTGGATGAGAACGTCCCCTTTTGGTCGCGATCTGTCAATCATGATGGCTACACAAGCCCGAAACCCAAAAACCTTTAGCACAGTCCATAGGGTGTATTTACGAAGAGATTTCATTGTAACTTGATACAATGACTCCATGTAATTTGTAGATGAGAACATCCCCTTTTGGTTGCAATTGGTCAACCATGACGGCTGCGCAGGACGAAACCCGAAAACCTTTAGCACAGTCTACAGGTCGTATTTATGAAGGGATTTTATTGTAACCTCGTAGGATGACTCTGTATAATGTCTAGATGAGAACATCCTATTTTGGTCGGGTTCAGTGAACCATGATGGCCGCAGGGGCACGTCAGTTGGATTACTTTAGCACAGTCCACAGCTTGCATTTATGAAGGGATTTCATTGAAAATGTGTAGGATGACTCAGTATAATATCTAGATGAGAACGTCATATTTTGACCATGATCGGTCATCTGTGATGGATGCACAGGCATGTGACCTAGATTTGTTTAGCACAGTCCACAGTTCATATTTATTAAGCAATTTCATTGTAACTTGGAAGGATAACTCTGTATGGTTTCTAGATGAGACTGTCCTATTTTGGTCACGATCGGTCAGCCTTTACCGTCGCCTTGTCAACTGACCTAGATTACTTTGGCACTGTCTACAGGTTGTTTTTATGAAGAGATTTCATTGTAACTTGGTAGGATAACTTGATATGATATCCAGATGAGACTTTCTTATTTTGTTCATTATCGGTCAACCATGACCACCAAACCGTCATGTAATCTAGATTCCTTTAGCAAAGTCTACAAGTTTTATTTATGAAGGGATTTCATTGTAACTCGGTAGGATGACTTGTTTTGGAATGATTTTACTGTAACTTGGTAACTTTGATTGACATACATTAACTGTGAGGTCCACATTAACTCAGGCCTCAATTCTTTAGTACAGTCTACACCTCAAATTATTCTTATTGAAAACATTTGGAACAAAAATTAACATATTCTAATTTTTTCACAATTCTTGTCTTATTTCATAATCGTTTCATAAACATTATCCTTTTCATCAAACACTGCACACAGTCAAGTTAAGCTACAGTGTCATTGACACTTTATTATTATTTCAAGTGTCAGGATGTGGCCAAAAGACCTACAGTGTATGGAGAAAGGACTGCCACAAAATACTTTCTAAGTGACGTTTCATTATTCTCTTGTTTTTTTTCCTTCTTAACTGACCAACTGTTCCATTACACCAAGTAAATTCTAGCTTAACCCTGTACCTAACATACTACCAGCATTTTTACAAAAAACTGTTAACATTTTTAGCTCAACTTGACAAAGTCAAGCTGAGCTATTGCCATCACTTCTCGTCTGTCGGCGTACGTACGTACGTACGTACGTTAGTACGTACGTCCACAGTTTCCTTTGGCACACCTCACAGGTCGCATTTATGATCAGATTACTTTGAAACTTCTTATGCTTGTTTGGGGTGACCTCTAGATGGAAGCTTTCGATTTTCTTCAATTTCCGTCAAAAAATGTTGCCGCGGCCAACGTTCTTAGAACTTAGTTTAGTCAAACCACAATATTTCCCTTTGGCACACCCTACAGGGCACATTTATGATTTGATTGCTTTGAAACCTGATACGCTTATTTAGGGTGACCTCTAGATGGGAGCTATCGATTTTCTTCAATTTCCGGCAAAAAATGTTGCCATGGCCAACGTTCGTAGAACTTAGTTTAGTCAGACCTCAATATTTCCCTTTGGCACACCCTACAGGGTACATTTACGATCAGATTGCTTTGAAACCTAGTATGCTTGTTTGGGGAGACCTCTAGATGGGAGCTATCGATTTTCTTCAATTTCTGTCAAAAAATGTTGCCGCGGCCAACGTTCTTAGAACTTAGTTTAGTCAGAAGACTCAATATTTCCCTTTGGCACACCCTACAGGGTACATTTATGATCGGATTGCTTTGAAACCTGGCATGCTTGTTTGGGGTGACCTCTAGGTGGGAGCTATCGATTTTCTTCAATTTCTGTCAAAAAATGTTGCCGCGGCCAACGTTCTTAGAACTTAGTTTAGTCAAACCACAATATTTCCCTTTGGCACACCCTACAGGGCACATTTATGATTTGATTGCTTTGAAACCTGGTATGCTTATTTAGGGTGACCTCTAGATGGGAGGTATCGATTTTCTTCAATTTCCGGCAAAAAATGTTGCCACGGCCAACGTTCGTAGAACTTAGTTCAGTCAGACCTCAATATTTCCCTTTGGCACACCCTACAGGACCCATTTATGATCAGAATGCTTTGAAACCTGGTATGCTTGTTTGGGGAGACCTCTAGATGGGAGCTATCGATTTTCTTCAATTTCTGTCAAAAAATGTTGCCGCGGCCAACGTTCTTAGAACTTGGTTTAGTCAGAAGACTCGATATTTCCCTTTGGCACACCCTACAGGGCACATTTATGATCGGATTGCTTTGAAACCTTTCATGCTTGTTTGGGGTGACCTCTAGATGATAGCTATCGATTTTCTTCAATTTCCATCAAAAAATAATATTTCCCTTTGGCTCACCCTACAGGGCTCATTTATGATTAGATTGCTTTGAAACCTGGTATGCTTATTTACGGTGACCTCTAGATGGGAGCTATCGATTTTCTTCCATTTCCGTCAAAAAATGTTGCGACGGCTAGCGTTCTTAGAATTTAGTCTAGTCAGACCACAATATTTCCCTTTTGTACACCCTACAGGGCACATTTATGATCGGATTGCTTTGAAACCTGGCATGCTTGTTTGGGGAGGCCTCTAGATGGGAGCTATCTATTTTCTTCGGTTTCGGTCAAAAAATGTTGCCACTGGCAAAAAAACTGACATTGGTCCCAATGATCTTCAATTTTGCCATTTCATTTATAACTTACCAAGTTCAAGTTTGTCAAGTTGAGCTACAGTGTCATTGACACTTTCATTTTACTGTACCAATGACCCAGACATAGCTGGTGCTAACTCTTAAAAATCTAGGGCCAAACACAAATTTTGCCCCCCAATCCCCAAAATTTGCATCTAAAACCGAAAAAATCATGTCCTAAATGGTCCTCCATACTTTCCCTCCACTGCGCATGTGCAGTGTCAAGGAGGTCTCGAAATTGGCGCCAATTATCATTCTTTGTTTGGCCCTTCATCAGTTCACATCTGACTGATATTTGTGCTTGTAAATCTCAGTTTAAATGATGTCAGACACATAAATATTAGAGAAATGGTGGATCTAAAGAGGAAATAGAAGGAGGAGAGGAAAAATGAGTGGCAGGAAATAATCAGGGCTGTAACTTAAAATTTTTTTACGAAATTATGTTATGTTGCCTAATTTCGAGGCATGGGCCTGTTGTTGTCATTCTTGCTATAAAGTTACACTGCTTGTTCAGTGTTTCCTCTCTCCCTTCCCTTTAAGTCCCCCCTTGCTATTCTCCCATGCTTTTGGCATATTTTCTGTAATATTATTACTAAAATTTCTTGGGAGTTTTAGCTGGGTAACAGAATGAATTCTGTTCTTTTCCCCATGTTTACGTCCTCACCCATGGGTGTTTAGGCATAGTGTTCTGCATCTACCATCTGATGTTCTGCAGTTTCTTCCCTGGAAGTCTCTGTTTTGCATCAGATAGTGTGTTATTGGTAACAGATTTCGGGCCATGGTTATCAGTGCCTGGAGTCATGTTTCTGGTGTTTATACACTTCTTGTTTACATTGACAACAGTCTCTGTGGAGGGGGATTTCTTGTCTTTGTATTAGCTTAATCATAAAAAGATGCATTATTATTATATGTAAGTGGTGCATTAATTTTTTAAAATATTTTTAAAATTTTTGTCCACACTTAGGCTTCTTGGGATCCATTGGGGCTCAACGTTACTTTCAGAAACTTGGGCTTTTCTGAAAAAATATTTTTTTAAAAAATGTTTTTTTATTTCAATTATTTTTTCTATGTTAATAGATCATGTTATTATGTATCTTTGTTTTCAGGGGTTGGTGCGAGTACTAGGACTTTTTGTATTCTTTTCACAATGAAAGGATATTGTTCAAATTGTAATAAGAGGAAATCTTCCTCTGACTTTCATAATCATTGTATTAATTGTAGTCAGTGTACTCGCACTAACTCCTGTTCAGTATGTGTCAATTGGGATGACAAACATTGGAAACACGTGTCACGGTATGTTGTTAGCGGGGAAAAGGCCATGCCGGTCCTTTCTCCGCAGAGTCACTCTAGTTTATCAATCTCTATTTCAGAGGAACAAGAACAGGGTGATGTTTCTGTGATGTCTTCCAAAAGTGTGCCTCCGTCATCACAGTTAAATGAAGAGCTAGCGGCAAAAGTGCTCATGGAAATATGTCAATTGCCTAAGAGGTCCCTAGTAGGATCGACGGCGTTGGCGTCCGCTTGCTCGCCCGGTGTAGCGTCCTTTCATCGAATGGTTCGGCAGCCGGGTTCGTCCGTTGTGGTCCAGGAAGGAGATTTGGGTGATGCAAGCACTATAAATAGACAAAGTGCACACCCAGTGACGACGGATCAGAGGAGAGAATGGAGGAAGCCTTTTTGTCCGGTTCCTAGCTCGTCCAGGTCCATCCGGGCTGCGAGCGAGAGAGGTCCCTCTCTCGTACAACAACATCTGGGACAGATGTTGTGGTACAAAACGTTTCGCATTCGGAGCATACGTCCGCCGCTCGGGATGCTCCGTTATATAGACAGTCCGGAGAGACTGTTGATAAGGCTTCCTCATCCTCACGGCAGCACACACGACCGCACCTTGGGTACGTGACCACGGATATCCAGCCAGCTTTGCCAATCAGGGATTCCACGGCGACCAGGTCACGCCATCCGGTAGCCAGGGACACGAGGCCTGTAGACTCCGGATGTTCGCATAAGAGAAGTATGCAGGAGTCAACGTACACGGAGCTTCCAGCGGCAAAGCAACGTAAGACCGCTACTCCACAGGCCTCAGTGACGGACGCGCCATCCCAAATAGCACAACTTATCGCAGCATCCCAGCAAACGACAGAATCTCTGTCGGATCAGGAATTATCCGACGACGCTGGGTCGGTACGCTCTGCTGAAGCATCAGGTACGGACGACCGAGAACTTCATAGGGTCCGACAGGATGGCGAAAGGGATTTGGAGAATTTGGAGCTTTCCCTTTCAGAACAACATAAAGCTGCCGTAGATTTCATCCGGCATTATCTTCCAGAGGTTGTTCCGTCGGACCAGAATGCTGCGATGCCGGATAAGAGACTGATAGCGTCATTGGACACGGAATTTTTTGATCGGTTCAGGGACATCGTCCCTGAGTTTCCAACACAGTCCAATAATGTCACAAGAACATTCGAATTATTGAACGACGCTATATATAAGCTTGCTACCAAAACAGGCAAGTCTGGTTTCTTGTCCGCAAATGCTCTAAATCTGCATTTCATCAATTCAAGGAATAAATTCGAAACGGCAGGACAGGGCAATCCGAGAGTTCCTCTGCGTCTAGGCTGAAGACTTGGAATTGTCTATACCGTTGTCTATGTCAATTCCAACCATGACGTTGGAAACAACAATAATGTCTAACAGAGTTAACTTAGACGCTTTATCATACGCAGACCACCTTACTAAGGCGTTATCATTACGTCTTCAAGGGAAAGAATTCCAGGATATACAATCCTCATTAAGACTTCTTTCAAGGGCAGTAGCTTATTCCACATATAACTCCGCCCTTTCAGTGGCAAACCTGGAGTTGGTTAGACGTGACACAGCCCTAGCTACATCCATGTGCGTGGATAGTAAGGTGAAGAACTCTCTGAGTTGCTTCGGTCTCCGGAGAGCTTCTCTTTGACGGCAAGCTTTCAGCAATCTATGATAAGATAACTAAGAAAGCTTCAGATTCTCTGCTATTCAAATCCGCTTCCAAAAAGTCGGATACAGCAGAAAAAAGTAAGACAGGCACTTCTGGGACAAGTACGCCCAAGAGAAGTTCCTATAGAGGTTCTTATAGGTCCTCTAGGTCTTATTCTAGAGACCGTCAAAGCAGCGACTCACGTATGGGACGTTATTCTGGCCGAGACAACCGGTCAGACGTCCCTAGGTCGACGGGACGAGGTGCGGGTTGTGGAGGATGTAGTTTCTCCTTCTGCAAGCCTCGCAGGTCCAGGAGGTGATGGTTTGAACCTCTATCGTGTTCCGGTAGGCGGAAGATTATCGAGTTTTATAAACGAGTGGGCATCAATTACGGACGACCCCTGGGTCTGAGGGGTCATTTCGGAAGGACTAAGAATATCCTTCAAACAAAAGCCCCCATTAACTTGAAGTCCAAAATAGACTCTGCTTCCGTCAAATCCGCAGAAAAGAGATGCTCTTTTATCAGAAGTACAGTCTCTTCTGACGAAGAACGCGGTAGAGGTTGTAGAAGACCAGGAATCACCAGGTTTCTACAGCCATCTGTTTCTGGTTCCGAAACCAGACGGCTTGTTCCGTCCAGTCATAGATCTGAGCTGGATAAACAAGCTGATCGTCGCTCCGAAGTTCTAGATGGAGACAATTCGATCAGTCAGAGCGAGTATTCGGGTGAACGACTATGCTACAAGCATAGATCTCAAAGATGCATACTTTCACGTCATGGTACATCCGACATTCAGAAAGTATCTATGCTTCGCAGTCCTAGGAGTTGTATATCAGTTCCGAGCGATGTGCTTCGGTTTGAACCTAGCGCCCTGGGCTTTCACTCGAATAATGAACTCGGTAATGATACATTTCCGTGGTCATTCGTCTGCGGTAACGTCGGCCTACCTGGACGACATTCTTCAGAGGTACGGCAACGAGTTAATGCTTCAGAACGATGTGCAGAATCTGCTTCTATTACTCCGATGTCTCGGTTTTATAATAAACGAGGAGAAGTCGGATCTGGTGCCGTCCAAGACATTCACTCATCTGGGAATGAGCTTCGAGATGCACAACAATCTCGTTCGTCTGCCGTTAACCAGAGCGAAATTAATCAGTTGTTATGCTCGCTATTGTCTTCACTCAGACAAAGTCACAGCGAGAGAGTTCATGAGACTGATAGGTCTGTGCGGAGCTGCTGTGGATCTCATTCCGATGGGGCGGTTATGCACTCGTCCTCTCCAAATTTTCTTGACTCAGAATTGGAGTGTAAAGATTCATTCGCTCGATATAGACGTTCTCTTGTCAAATCAAGTGAAACAAGAGATTCAGACTTGGGCAAACATTCAGTGGTTGACTCAGGGAGTTCCACTGCAGTTGCCGGATTTGAGTTTTACGATTATGACGGATGCCACTCAAACAGGTTGGGGTGCAACATTGATCCCAACGGATTCGAAGTGCCAGGGTCTTTGGGATCCGCAGTTTCTAGGCAAGCACATAAACATCAAGGAAATGATGTCAATTTGGCTTGCACTACGTCATTGGTTGAACATTATTCAGAAAGTACATGTCCAAATCCTGTCCGACAATACGACTGTAGTAGCGTATATCCGGAACCAGAGAGGCACTCATTCCGTTCCGTTATTTAATTTAACGGAAAGAATCGTTCTGTTTGTTCTAGAACACCAAGTTCTGCTTTCGGTCTGTCATATTCCGGGTTGTGTGAATGTATTAGCAGACTCCCTTTCACGGAAGGGTCGCTTGTTGCCGTCAGAATGGACTCTCAACAAACAGGTATTCAATCAGATTTGCTACCAATGGGATCGGCCAATGATAGACTTATTTGCGACACAACTCAACAATCAGTTGCAGACGTATGTGTCACCATGTCCGGATCCCCGAGCATATGCAGTAGACGCTCTATCGATCTCGTGGGACGGAATGATAGGATATGCGTATCCTCCGGCGCAGTTGATTCAGCAAATATTGCTAAAGATAAAACAATCACAATGCAAAATTCTGTTGGTAGCATCTCTGTCTCCACAGAGACCGTGGATAAATCTACTCAGGTGTCTGCTGTGGGACTTACCACGAAAACTTCCTCCATGAGAGGATCTTCTTTCGCAGGGGAAATCGCGTCAACTTCATCACAACCCGCAAGGTCTCAACCTTCACGTATTTCCGTTGTGCGGTCCTTCTTGCACGGCAAGCATTTTACAGGACGAGCAGTGGACGCGATTTCTAACTGTAGGAGGACCTCCTCTTTGCTAAACTATGCGGCTAAGTGGAAGGTCTTTCATCATTGGTGTAGGGATCGTTCTGTTGATATTTTTGATCCCTCCATACCAGACATTGCAAACTTTCTAGTATACTTGTTTGACGAGATCAAACTGCAGCCTGTTACTATTAAAGGTTATAGGTCTATGTTATCTGATACCTATGCACACCATGATAGTTTACAAATTGGATCTAATGTCTCTTTATCTAAATTAGTTAGAAACTTCTCGATAAATAGACCTAGAACCCTTAGATTAATTCCTAAATGGAATTTAGCTTGGGTTCTTCTTAAACTAAAAGAAAAGCCATTTGAGCCTCTTGAGACAGTAGATTTCAAATTCTTGTCTTATAGGACAGCATTTCTCTTAGCTTTCTCTTCTGCTAGAAGAGTCAGTGAGCTTCATGCACTATCAGTGGACGATTCTCACTATCGTAGTGTCGGGAACACTATTACCTTTACTACTAATGTTGGATTTTTGGCTAAGAATCAGGCTCCTAATAAATATCCGGAACCTATTGTTATAAAGGCCCTTCTGTCTTCAGACGGGCATAGGCCTTTACTCTGTCCGGTTAGAGCTTTACGTATTTATAAACAAAGATCTCAGTTTATCAGAAAGGGACGAAAACGCTTCTTTCTGTCTCTGATGCCTAATAGAAAGGACATTACGGTCCATTCTATTGCTAGATGGATTCAATTAACTATCCGTACTGCTTATGATAATCTATCTTCAACTCAGCAGTCTGTGCTTAAGATTTCGGCTCATGAAGTAAGAGCTCTTTCTACATCTTGGGCTTACGCAAATAGTGTTGCTATTACAGATTTAATGAAGGCTGCATATTGGTCTCAGCCATCCACATTCACGAATTTTTATCTCAGAAATATTGAGTCCATTTCTGGAGACCTGCATTGTTTAGGTCCGTTATCTGTTGCTCAGAATGTCGTCCACTAAACAGTTGCAGCTATAGTTATGCAGGTTTCTGTTCTGGCAGTGACTCCGTCCTGCTGCCCTCTTCGCTCTGGGCTATTTGACCCAGGGCAAGGGGAAGGGGGAGGGTGTTCCCTTAGGTCACCTGCTTTATAGTGAAAAGCAAGGGGATACCTCCTCCGGAGTCAGTAATTCTGAGTCGTTACCGGGATGGTTTTAAAGTGTAAAGTTAATGTTTAAAAATTCATTCATGTCATATTTTTAAAGTGTAGCTCGGTGTGAAGCATTTGTATATGTCACGTGTCAAACGGGCGTTAATGTACAATCCTCGGACACTTTTATAAGAGTATAAAGAGTCTCAATTCTCTGGACTAACTTTATTTATTGGCTTACTTTAAAAATAATTAGTATAAAGGGTTATACTAGATGTTAATAGAGAACATGAATGTTATTATGCTCAATTATGGAGGGTGTTGTGTCTTTCTAATTTATCATAAAATAAGAAAGATACATGTAAAGCCTAATACTCCTTTTCTCCTCGAGGGATGACTCTATTTTATATAGTTGAGCTTATTGGATTTCCCTCTATGTCCTAGGCCCTCCAGCCTTTCTACTATTCAGCTATGTCTGGGTCATTGGTACAGTATAAAAATGTTAAAAAATTTATAGTAATTTATATATTTTTTATACTTAACAATGACCCAGACGGGGATGGCCCTCCCAGGAGTGGGAACTCATACCTCCCCGCTGAGTACATAGCACTGACCAGGCACTGCTTGTAAGAATGATAATTGGCGCCAATTTCGAGACCTCCTTGACACTGCGCATGCGCAGTGGAGGGAAAGTATGGAGGACCATTTAGGACATGATTTTTTCTGTTTTAGATGCAAATTTTGGGGAATGGGGGGCAAAATTTGTGTTTGGCCCTAGATTTTTAAGAGTTAGCACCAGCTATGTCTGGGTCATTGGTAAGTATAAAAATATATAAATTACTATAAATTTTTTAACTTTTATCATTTTTCAGATTTTCCTAGCCAAAATATAGATTTTAACCTCTAATTGGAACAAGTCCATTGACTTCCTTCCAATTAGGGGTCATGAACTGGGACAAAGCCAAGAAAATGTTCATTCATTCAAAAAATTATTTGCCAAGTGTTGTTTCCAAGTCATGTTAGGTGAAAGGTTAAGCAGTCAGGCTGACTTCCTTCCAATTAGGGGTCATGAACTGAGACAAATCTAAGAAAATGTTCATTTATTCAAAAAATTATTTGGCAAGTGTTGTTTCCAAGTCATGTTAGGTGAAAGGTTAAGCAGTCAGGGCTTATTTTTCTACGAGAATCTATTCATGCAAACATCCGCACAACAAAATCAGCAAGAATCCCTGTATATTCTCACTGCATCGCTGCGAGGATTTGCATGAAAAGAATTGAGTCAATTTAAACATTTACCTAACATAGCGGCAGCGAATTAACAAATACAAGGCTAGCATGACCTGAAATTTTCTGACAGTTTGTCAATAAAATTGTACAAATATGGCTGTCGATGCCATCCATATTTGTAAGGTTTTATTGGTAAATATTGTTTATTTTTAAAAAACATTCAGTTGATGTTGTAAAAATTAAAAAGCTGTGTTGGGTAAAGGGTTAACATGTGTTTTCAGTATACACAACAGGGTTTCAACCATTGTGGCCTCATGGGATCCTGAGACTCTCATAGTAGGTTTGTATTCTCGCAACCATTTTCGCGAGAATCCAAATGGATTCTTTCAAATTTTAGATGAAATATAAGCCCTGGCTGTGTTGTAAGTCATCTGCTGTCTGGCTCTGATCAATAATTTTATGACTGATTCATCATGAGTATCTATTCAGTCTGACCAGGATACGTCAGTTAATTCCAGGAGTTTCTTTCAATAAGCACATGAAATGCTGTTATGTAATATACTGTTGCAGAGAGCCCTTTCCAATTGTATATAACACAACAGAATTCATTCAGCAAAAGCAAAGAACACTAAAAATGTTGCTTTCATTCTAGAGTAGATGATGGCACTAAAACAGTTAATCTTGTATTCACTGTCATTTCCATACAGTTTTCATTTTTCAGGGTTTTTTGTCGATAGGTTCATGTATATTGCTGCATCTTCACCAAAAGCCATTGTCACTCATTGGTGATACTTGATGAATGAATATTTATAACAGAAAACCCAACTTTTCAATTATGGTTTGAAAATCATTTAGTAATACTCAATATATGTATATGAGAAACTGATTTTTTCAAAGCCCAGATAATGTTTGACTACCTCCATATTATAGAGTCTGGCGATTATTCTTCTCCTCCCAAAGATGTGGAGGTTTATTTACTCTTTGCATGACCAAACATCATCGATTCCTCGCATACACTTGTAAAAATTACTTGTAATCTTACCATTACGTTTGTTTATTTGTTTGTTTGTTTGAGTTTTAATTTATTTTTTTAAATTTGTTCAACAAAAGTGGTTGGTAATTTTCTTTGAGAAATAATTTAACCCTTGGGGGCTATTTCTGAATTTGGACAACCTTTACTGCTACAGAACGCCAGTCTTTGGGTAAATGTGCAGATTACAAAGTACCAGTTCAGTTCATTGGCAGTTGTTTCTAGACAAGTCTTGACTGCCCGTATTATAGGCAGTCAAGACTTGCCAAGACGCAACTGTGAAGTCACAAAACCAAAATTCTCATAGTTTTGCGAAAATGTATGAACAATTGCCTTTTGGGTTATGGGTTAATAGACATATAATTTAATTTCAATAATTGTGATTTTTTGTTAATATTTCATAACATTGTGAAATTTTATTTATTAATATATATCAGGCAAATGAAAACTTACTCAACAATCTTTTAAACAGCTAATGCTTTTGGTCCTATGGCCATCTTCAACTGAAGACCAAATGGCAACAGCTCAATTTAATTTTTTTCATCAAAAGTAACTGGAAGATGTTCAACACCCTTGCTAGATTTTGGGATTAAGTGGATTCAGGATTGTGGAAATAAATATGAAAGTTGAATTTTCTCGGCTCCCTAGATTCATATTTGGGCTTACTATAGAAGCTTGAATTCGAACTTAGTGCATTTCAGGCAAATTTCTTCAAAAATCTTCTCCAGATCCTGCAGGCAGAATCTTTTGATATTTGGTATGCAACATTGTGGGGTGGATCTGATTCCAGTTTGTTCAAATCGGCCACCTGGATTCATATTTGGGCTCACTATAGAAGCCCAAATTCGAACTTAGAGCATTTCAGGCAAATTTCTTCAAAAATCTTCTCCAGATCCAGCAGGCAGAATCTTGTGATATTTGGTATGCAACATTGTGGGGTGGATGTGATTCAAGTTTGTTCAAATCGGCCCCCTGGGTTTATATTTGGGCTCAGTATAAGAGCCCAAATTTGAACTTAGTGCATTTCAGGCAAATTTCTTTGAAAATCTTCTTCTCAAGATCCAACAGTCAGAATCTTGTGATATTTGGTATGCAGCATCCTTAGGGGGGTGGGGGGGGGGATTCAAGCTTCTTCAAGCCATGTCCCTAGGTCCATATTTGGGCTCACTGTGGGAGCTTGAATTGTAACTTGTTCGAAATGAGGAATTTTCTTAAAAAATCTTCTTCTTCAGATCCAGCAGTCGGAATGGTTTGATATGTGGTGAGTAGCATCCTTGGGGGGGGGGGGGGGGGGGGGGGGGGAGGATTCAAGTGTGTTAAAGCCAAGTCCATGGGTCCATATTTGGGCTCCCTGTGGGAGCCCAAATTATAACTTAGTCAATATGAGGAATTTTTCTTTAAAAATCTTCTTCTTCAGATTCAGCAGTTGGAATGTTTTGATATTTGGCATGGAGCAACCTTAGGGGGCTGAGATTCAAGTTTGTTCAAGCCAAGTCCCTTGGTTCATATTTGGGCTCACTATGGGAGCCTGAATGACAACTTAGTTCAAAATGAGGAATTTTCTTTAAAAATCTTCAGATCCAGCAGATGAATGCTTTTGATATTTTTTATGCAGCATCCTTAGGGGGGTAAGATTCAAGTTTGTTCAAGCCATGTCCCTAGGTCCATATTTGGGATGATTGTGGGAGCTCGAATTGTAACTGGGTTCAAAATGAGGAATTTTCTTTAAAAATCTTCTTCTTCAGATCCAGCAGTCGGAATGTTTTGATATTTGGTATGCAGAATTCTTAGGGGTGTGAGATTCAGGTTTGTTAAAGCCAAGTCCCTGGATTCATATATGGGCTCCCTGTGGGAGCCCGAATTATGACTTAGTTCAATATGAGGAATATTCTTTAAAAATCTTTTTTTAGATCCACTGGTCAGAATATTTGGATATTTGGTTTCAGCTTTTCTTAGGAGGAGCAGATGCAACTTGTGGAAATCAATTCTCTGGGTTGATATTTAGGCTACCATGTCAGGTGAGAGCCCACAGGCCCCCTGGGGCCTCTTGTTTTTTACAGAATTTCACTATTAAAATCAATACATTTTACACTCTGAGCCATTTAAAAATTAAAATATCACTATTTTTTGCTCAGAAATCTCGCTATTTTACAATTCAATAGCTTAACATGTCTGCTTTGAGTTAACCAAGTGTTTGAGATATCCGACTTTGAGTTAAGGATTTTTAACTGTATCATGAGCTGGACTTTTAACAAGAAATTGGTTTTAAAATTTCAACTTGGATTTAATTTTTATTGGAGGATATAGAAATGCATTCCAGTCGTCCACACCTTTTGTTAATGTGATAACTTGAACAAATGTAATTTGATTTTCATGAAACATGCTGTAGACATACATTGTGAGAAGATATCACTGTAGCTCGATATTACCAAATTTTTAATATTTTTGTAGAAGTTATGCCCATTTGGTGCTTGTCTGATAATGGCTGCAAATGCAGTAACATGAACAAATGTAATCAGATTTTCATTGCTTGTTAAAACTGAAACAATCATTTGTTTTGTAAACTTCAACTTAAACAGAAACAAGTAACTTAAGATCAAGAGCTTTTGGATTGATGATAATTTTCTTGTACAGTGGAACCCTGTTAATTGAATAGCCACTTTGCCAAAATTATTCAGTTAACAGGAGTATTCAATTAACATGTGTCACATTCCTGTATTCTAGAGATAAACTTAGCATTTATTCTATTATATCCTGTTTGACAGAGCTCCATGAGCTCTGTCAAAACAAGATATAATAGATTAAAAGCCTGTATTGGATGTACTGAGGCCAAATAGGTCTATAAACAAAGACAAACTGGGGAGAGTCCGGGTAATTTCTCAACAGGTTATAAGATTATTTATTCAATTAACAGGAGTTTACTCTATAACCAATATTCAATTAACAGGTCAAATTTGTACTTGAGGTTTTGTGTTGGGAAATTATATTCTATTAACAGGCTTATTCAGTTAAGAGATATCCAATTAAGTGGGCTCCACTGTATGTAGTAGCTAAAGAAAGGACAACATAGATTCAGAACCATTTCAGTCTGGCATTTGTTTGAACTCATTTTTCCAGACTTTAAAGCATTTAAAAGAAAATAAAAATGACTCTACCTCCAATTTGGAATGGCATATTTTTTAAGGCAATTTCTTGAGAAATGCATTCAAACAAATTCCAGGTTGAAATGGTCACGGATCTGTGTTGTCTTGTGTCTTCCCACTAGACCAGTTCCCTTCAGATCAACTCCCACTAGGCCAATTCCCAAAAGACCAATTCCCCTTAGACCAACTATTGACTGTTATTAATTAAGGATAATTAGGAAAATATTTATTTATTAAAAAGCACTTTATTTAATAAAAAATGTTTATATGCATAACATATAACAAATATTGGTGTATAACATTTTAGCACAGCTCAATACATATAACATTTTACTTCAATTTCTGAACCCATTTACTTCAATTTCACAATTTCCCAAATACAAAAATTTTTCTTAATTTTCTTGAGTTTTTACCGTGAGACCAATTCACCTTAGACCAACTATTTACTGTTATTAACTAGTTGAGGGCTAGAATATTTTGGTGGTCTAATTTTGTTCATGAAATTTGTTTTTATTACAAAATTATTGGAGAGTGCCCACAGGCACTCTCCAATAATTTGTAATAAAACAAATTTATATAAACAAAATATTATTTGCATTTGACCGAGGGTGAAACATAAGAAAAGAAAATGCTGGATTTTGCTCTGGTATTCCTTGTTTTTGAAAGCACCGATAGCGGTTTCTAGCACTCGACTCAAATTATTGATATAAAATTATTTTGAAAGTAGAACACATCAGTTGGTCTATGGGGAATTGGTCTAATGGGAATTGGCCTAGTGGGATTTGGTCTAAAGGGAATTGGTCTAGTGGGAATGAACCATTGTCTTTACTCTAAATTGCAAGGATGTGTCATCACAATAATATAAAGGGGAGATAATCAGTTGTTCATAGTTCTATATTTGTCATTTGTTTTGAGAAGAAAATTGGGATTGTATCCACAAGGCTGATTTTTTTTTCTTGCAAAATATGTGAGGTATTAATTTGTCATGTACACTGCTTTTCCTTTAGCCTGATAATACAAGCTAGTCAAAAAAATTGATTGAGCACTTTTGTTTGGAAAATTTGTTAATTGATTCCTGATGTTCCTTTGAATAAAGAAAATATTTATTTATATTATGAGAAGAATCTGTATACATAACTTCAAAGCACATGTAAATATCATTGTATATATTTATTTGATGTATATATCTTCCAAGATCTCTGAATCACTGTTTACAGGCCATTAGATGATGAACCATTGTAAATTTTGCTAAATTTTGTGCTAAGACATCCTTTAAATGTGTGTTGGTTCATTGTAAATTTCATGATATTGTATATAATTACAGAGAACGCTGTATATATATAATTCTTCATTATTTATAAAATTGATACCAAAATAAAGTCATAAAACCTATTCAGACTTTAATTTTTTCAGACGTCATGGTTTCAGTTGAAAGTGTGTAAATGAAAGTGAAATGTTCATATTGACATCTTTTTCTCTTAGAATCTAGGATAGGAAGGGTGGAAATTCTGTTTTGACCTATAATTGTTCACGTTGATTGAACAGTGACTAAATTTAATACCTTCAGACTACAGATTATGTTTGATAGTTACAGACAAGCTGCAGGCCCTTGAATACAAAAAATTTATTTTCAAGAACTTGAAAGTACTTGAAAATGGGCACAACAACCTAAAGGATATTGAAAGTACTTGAAAACAGTTTGTTGTTACTCTAAAGCCTTTCTACTAGGAATAACTTTAGTTGGACAAAGAACAAATGTAATATTCTAGTGGTTATCCTGCATCTTATTTCTGCTGGTATTGTACATATACCCTAATGTTGTGATTCACATATTGAAGGTTTCTGAATTTGGTGACATTTGAATTGAACTCCAAAAGGTCATTGAAAGTTCTTTAATTTGATTCCTGTAATTGTGTGGTTACCCCAATTAGAATTTGTTCGATAATTACTGTACTGTGTCATAATTTATTACAGTGTTTGATCGGAATTTGAGTTCCGTTTGAGTGATCGAAACCAAACTTGATATGTGAATTGGGAAAGATGAGAGGAAGAAGATTTTGGAGTCATTGTGCCAAAGGTGAAGGTCACAATGACCTTGAATGTCAAATTTTTTTTCTGGGAATCTTTTCAATTTCTAATTAAGATTCCATGTGGTTGATTGAACCAAACTTGCCAAATGGGTTGCATATTATAAGAGATAGAAACCTATTTATTTTGGGGTCATTGTGCCAAAGCATTGACCATTAACTTTAAAATTTTCTGAAGTTGGTTCCTGCTCTCTAATTAAATTTCTGCTTGACCAGTCGAAACTAGTCTTGACATGTGGGTTGGGCATGATGCTTAAAGGAAGAACCCTTTTTAATTTCGGTCATTCTGCGTAAGTTAAAGGTCACAGTGACCTTGAAATAAATTTTCTGGAGTTGGATTCCACTTTCTAATTAAAATTATGCTTGGCCGATCAAAACCGAACTTGAAATGTGGGTTGGGCATGATGAAAGGAAGAACCCCATATATTTTAGGGTCATTATATCAGAGATGTTTTTTTTCTGGGGTGGTGGGGATTAACCGCCCTTGCAGCCACCTCTACTTTACTGTTGTAAAAAAGTGATGCTTTAGTGTATTACAGAACTAGGTAAAAAAAGGTAAAGTGGGCAACATGTTTATAATGGTTAGCTAAACTTCACTTTATAATTGCGCTGTGGTCTTGACACAGCCAAAGATTCTGAAAGTGACCTTAAATTCCAATAAACAAACAAACAAATGTACCATGTTCTCTGAGCACTGTATCCTATCACCAAGCAAATAGTTTGTTCCAGTTTGGAACCATATGCTATGTTTTGGAAGCAAACGTCCATTTTAAAAAAATGTTTTGTTACTTAGGAAAAATTATTTTAAGTGTCATCTACAAGTCCTGTTACCCATAAGTCCCCATAAGCCACAAACTGCCCCTTTTATATCACCCTGAAAAAGTTTCTGCGAGTTTATTCTTCCTTGAGCACTCTACTGGTAGGCTGCATTTACCTATACAATATTTTTACAAGCAGCCAACAATAATGTAGAAACACTGTTAAGTCATCTGTTGCCTGTGCATATCAATATGGTAGTTTTTATTGTAAAATTAATCTGAGGATTTAACTTCTTGCATGTTGCTGGCCGACATTTACTTGAATTTTTAAGCAGCCATGACCAGATTTGATGAAAAATGTCTTGCAAATACCTAGCGGGTTTAGAGTTAAGGGCTGAGTGAAGGGTTTTGTATCCCTGAACACCATAGCTCATTCTTGGAGTTAGTTTCTTCAGTGGAGCAACAACAGTCCATCATTACTTGATTTGTCATCTTGATGGAATCCTGCACACAATCCATTTCCCTTAGACATCAGTTTAAATGAAACTTTAAACCATTCACTGGACATATCTACCATGACTGTGCACAAAAAATGCCATTCAAATTTTAATAGTTTACATTTTCTTTTCACCTCAACATAGCTTGTCTAGCTCAATCCTGTTAAAGGGTCATGAGCCATGTTTTTAGGCAAAAAATGAAGAATTCCAGATATTCAAGAGAATTTTAGTATCATATGCTAGATTTGTTAAAAGGTAAAACTTCCAAGAACACTGTGGCTATGATCTTGATTGAGCATGAATGCTGGAGTATGGAGATAGTGTCGATGCCTCCATCCTATTCCAGCCAATTGAACTTTTGAATAGATAGAGAGTAATCGCTTGTCTGGACTGGTTACGTGAAATAATTCATGAGAGGTGAGGGACGTTGTACAAACACGAGTGTGCGAATGCGCACGAGTGTTTTACAATATAGTCACTCGCCTCGAATGAATTATTTCACGTAACCAGTCCAGTCAAGTAATTACTCCGTTTATTACTTTTCATTATTAACGATAATTATATTATTTAACCCTTTTCCTAACGTAACAACCAAAACCGGCCAGCGCTATTCTAAAAAATCGTCAATTAATTTTCATTATTTTTTCATTTTTTGTCTCTAAAACATAGGTTATGACCCCTCATTGAACTCGAGATTGTTCCAATGAGGGGTCATAACCTATGTTTTTGAGACAAAAAATGAAAATAATAGTATTCAAGAATTTTTTTTTAGCAACTGTCGTCTGTTTTTCATGTTAGGTAAAGGGTTAAAAAAAAACAAAAAACAATGAAGTCCCCATTACACCAAGGGCAAAGCGTCTTCGTTTTCGTGCATGGATACATGACACAATTGTTCATTGCATAATTCACTTGTGAAGTTATCGTTTATAATCAAACCCGGAAATCCCAGTAAATGACACCTTGGAAAGTAATAATAATGATAAATCCTTGTTTTATCTCTCGTAACCATTCTGTCTTTGAAACTGCTCTTCCCCTATGGAAACCCCCTGAAAGTGGAGAAGTGTTTGTTTACTGCTTTATTCATAAAAGAGGAACTGGCAACCCATGCCTGGGTGTGTAAGTCCTTAAAGAGGGTAGTAAGGGGGGAAAATGCATCAATTGTTAGCTCACCAAACTGAAAGTCAGGGGGAGCTCAAGTGATCACTTTCTGTCCATCGTCCGTCATCTGGCATCCATCGTCCATCCGTCTGTCCATCGTGAATTTTACATTATCGACATCTCCTAAACCCATGGGCCATATTGAACCAAATTTGATATGCATGGTCCTTATTCAGGGTTCCTGCAGGGCCTTGAAAACCTGGAAAAGCCTGGAATTTGTCAAAAGGTCATTCAAGGCCTTGAAAGCCTTGAATTTCCAATGGGAGCCTTGAAAAGCCTGGAAAATCTGAGAATTTTGTGATGCGTAATTTAATCCGAATATATTTTACGGCATTTACAGCAAAGGTAACTGTGTGGTTTATTAATCCGGTCATATTTTGGAGTATTTACGGCAGTGCAAATGCGTGCATTATTGATAGAACTTTGCAGTGATGTGACACAGAAATCCTTTGAATCAAGCATTGTGAATGGTTGCTATTGATGTGGGCGAGCACAATGGTGTATATTTAAGCCCATGGGAAGATTTATTGTAAATTCTGCCTGTTCGAATGCTGAGTGCATGTGCGTGGATAATTTATTCATATTGAAAATATTACAAATGGATGATTGTTCAGTTGAACTATTTGAGTATTTCCGAAGCATGTATGTCTGATGAATTTGCCACAACGTCATCTTAAAGTCCTGGCATGGGCAGTCGCCATCACGGTGGATTCCGAGTTTGGATTTCCAAATGAAAGTGTTATTGTCTTATTCACCTCAAATGTTAACATGTACGATTTTAAGGATGATTCATTTGCCCATGTATGAAACATTAAAAACTTTTTGACACTTACAGCATTTAGCTGAATACCGTTCAACTGGAACAGGCAGTAACCAGTTATAGTATGCAGTTGATTTAATCCAAGCTTGTTGGAAGGTACACTTCCCCACAACGGAATTACATTTTGCTTTTCGAATGACATTTCCGGAGACAATGTGGGTTACGAAATGTGTCATTTACATGTAACATGTAGTTTACTCATTGGGAGAAAGGATGACATCAATTCATTTGCATTCAGTAAGTATTCAATTAGAATAGCGGTACATGTACAAGAGACATAGCTATTGTGCCACCTGGTAATTACACTGCAGTTGTAGGATAAACACAAGAAAATGTCTTTCTCAGGCTCACTAATTCTAATCAGTGATATCATTGCTTGGATAGCTTTTAGAAAGAGTTTTCCAAGAAATGATGTCAAGTGTTAGAATTACCAACAAAGGGAAATATAAGAGAAAGTTTCTGGTCGTTATCTGATAATTTAGGGTACTTTGCCAGCCTCGGCCTTGAAAAGCCTTGAATTTCATAAATGGGGGCCTTGAAAATCCACGAAAATTACCGAGAAATGGCCTGGAATGGCCTGGAATTTCGAAGATTTTATCCTGGGGGAACCCTGTTATTATATGTCAGTTCAAGTTTGTTCCAATAAAGCTGCCACGCTCCATAGGGAGGGCGTGGGGAAAATGCTCCAAAATTCTAGAAAAATCATCTTCTCATGAACCAGTGGGTACAATGACTTAATATTAGGTATGAAGCTTCCTTCTGAGGTGTGGAACAAAGTTTGTGAAGCAATATTAGCTTTCGTAATGGGAGGGGCAAGATTTTTGGCCCCGCCCAAAATTTCTATTTTCTGAACCAATGGTCCGAATTCGGTATGTGGTATTACTGGGTCATAAGTACTTGATTCCTACTAAAAAAAATTCCCATGTTCCCTATGGGAACCCCAGGAGCTAAAAATAGAAAATAGTTTCAAACACCCAAATTTCCCAAAGCACAGGGAACAGAGAACTGTTATTTGGTAAGAAGCATCCTTAGGACCAGTAGAATCGAATGATAAAAAAACAAAATTGCCATCGGTTTTATTAGTGTGTTCTGCAGGGGGCATCGAAAAAATGCTGAATCCGCATATTTGCAAATATTAAAAAAAAATTCTTCTCCAGAACCACTGATCAGAATCTTCTGATATTTGGCATACAGCATCCATAGGAGGATCAGATACAAGTGTGTTCTATTTAAGCCCTCAGTTCATATTTAGCCTCAATACAGGAACCCAAATCTTAACTTAGTGCAAAATGGGAAATAAGCTTTAAAAATCTTCTTCAGAACCACTGGTCTGAATGTTTTAATATTTGGTAAACAAAATTGTTACGAGGGTCAGATTCAAGTTTGTTGGCATCAATTCTCTCAGTTATTATTTGGGCTTCCTGTGGGGGCCCAAGTTTTAACTTAGTGCAATATGAGGAAATTTGTTTAAAAATCTTCATCTTTAGATCCACCAGTCAGAATCCTTTCATATTTGGTATACAGCATCTCTAGGCAGGTCAGATTCAAGTTTGTTCAAATCGAGTTCCTGGGTTATATTTGGGCTCTCTATGGAAGCCCGAATTTGACCTTAGTGCAATATGAAGAAATTTCTTTAGAAATATTTTTTTTTGTGTTTGTTCATTTCGGGCACCTGGGTTAATATTTGAGCTCTCTATTGGGAATTTCTTTAATAAAAATCTTCTCCAGAACCATCAATTAGAATCTTTTGATACTTGGTATACAACATGTGTTGGGGGGCAGATTCAAGTTTGTTCAAATCGAGTCTCTGGGTTAATATTTGGGCTCGCTATGGGAGCCTGAATTTTACCTTATTGCAATATGAGGAAATTTCTTTAGAAATATTTTTTTTCCAGCTCCACCAGTCAGAATGCTTTCATATTTGGTATGCAACATCTTTAGTGGGCTCAGATTCAAAGTTTTTTCAAATCGGGTCACTGGGTTAATATTTAGGCCCTTTATTGGCGCCTAAAGTTTAACTTAGTGCAATATGAGGAAATTTCTTTAAAAATTTTCTTCTTCAGATCATCTGTCAGAATCCTTTCATATTTGGTATGCAACATCTTGGGGGGGGTGGGGGGGGATTCAATTTGTTCAAATCGAGTCCCTGGGTTAATATTTGGCCTCGTGATGGGAGCCTGAATTTTAACTTGGTGCAATATGAGGGATTTTCTTCAAAAATCTTTTCCTCCAGAACCACCAATCAGAATCTTTTCATATTTGGTATACAACATCTCTAGGAAGATCAGATTCAGTCCCTGCCTTAAAATTTGGACTCTCTTTGGGGGAGGGGACGGGGATAGGTGAGGATGGGTCCAAGTTTGTTCAAACCCATTCCTAAGTGTTTTTTTTTTCCATAAAATTTGCATTTCAAACTGCAGTGACAGAAAAACCTTTGGAAGTTTTGGAGTGCTGGTCTACAGCTGATAGAATAAGAAGACCTATGATAATAATCATCTGACATGGACACCAGAGTTATGAATAATTTCATGACTTCATTCCTCTGTGGTGTTAATGAACCATGACCAGCTGAATGTGATCTTCTTTGAACCACTTTATCAGTTGAGTGATTAAGGCCCCTTGGGGTCTCTTGTTTCATATCTCTTTGATGATCTCGCTTGATTTCCAATTGACTAATTTTCCATCCATCGACAGCAGGTAGTAAATAATAATAATGAAGAGAAAGTGTTCTTGATTTCTTCCATTAACACTTGACCTAAAAATGGTCTAGTCCTCCCAGTGGTTTGCACAAAATCGCCATTCAGATTTTATTTTTTGATTAAGACAAGTCATTGGAATTTGGAATAAGATTATTCTAGTGAGAGATAGATCAAAAGCTGTTTTTGAAGCAAACTGAAATTAATAAGTTTAGAAAAACCATTATAAGTTATTGTGATGAATGTAACATGGTTTAAGGTTTGAGGCTTGGAGCTTATGTTCAACCAAGGTGCAAATATACACCCCGAGTTGCAAACCTCAGACCATATTGCTGTCAATTCATCACAATAACGTATATGTTCCAATAACACCCTACCCAAAGCCCAAAACCCACATCATGAAATGAACAAAACAACTTCAGTGAACAAGGCAACTTTAACAAAAACAAATTTAGTAAATAAACCTCTCATGTACCCCACAACGTCATTGGGCAACAAAAAATCAATGACTTAGATAAAGGTCAAGATTATTCCATCTCAGTTCAAATCATGAACAAGTTCATGATTTGAATTGTGATGGAAGAACCTCGACCTTTTAGCTCACCTGACTGAAAGTCAGAGGGAGCTTAAGTGATCACTTTTTGTCCGTTGTCCGTCCATTCGGCCTGAACTTTACATTATAGACTTCTCATAAACCACAGGGCTGAATTAAACCAAATTTGATGTGCATGTTCCTTATCATATGTCAATTCAAGTTTGTTCAAGTAAAGTTGCCATGCCCACAGGGGGCACCACAAGGGGCATTACTCTGATAGCACCCATAAATTGTTTTCCAAAATAAAAAAAATCTCCAGAACCATCAATTAGAATCTTTTGATATTTGGTATATAACATAGTGGAGTCAGATTCAAGTTTGTTCAAATAGAGTCCCTGGCTTAATATTTGGGCTCCCCCTGTAGGAGCCCAAGTTTTAACTTAGTGAAATATGAGGAAATTTCTTTAAAAACCTTCTTCAGATCCACCAGTCAGAATGCTTTCATATTTGATATACAACACCTCTAGGGGGTGGAGGGGGTGGGGGGTCAGATTCAGGTTTGTTCAAATCAGCTTCCTGAGTTAGTATTTGGGCTCTCTATTGGAGCCCAAAGTTTAACCTTGTGCATTTTGAGGAAATTTCTTTAAAAATCTTCTTCTTCAGATCCACCAGAAAGAATCCTTTCATGTTTGGATATACAACATCTATTGGGGGGGTCAGATTCAAGTTTGTTCAAATCGAGTCACTGAGCTTATATACTACTCAAAGTTTGCTAAACACCAAATATTTGACACATCATTGTGATATTTGCTTGTGACATATTTGCGATATTTTTGGTGGATATGATTGAGGAATGTAATGAGATGGTCCCCAGTGTTTACATTAGCTCTCTTGACAGACTTTTCGTGACAGTCATGGAAAGCATGTACCCCTTGATTTTCATGATGTTTTTGTGTACTGTCTACATGTACATGGCATGTGTAGGGTATTCAATCTTCATTTCAACACAAATCCTTGTGGTTTAATGATTGAATATGGCAAATGCAAATGTAAGAAGACATTTGTCTGAAGCAGAAATGTGGCGGGCTGTAGGGATGGTGGAGCAAGGGGCTACCCATCGTCAGGTTGGTGAAGCCCTTGATGTGCACCATACGGTGATCACCAGAGCCTGGGCAAGATTTCAGCAGTATGGTACACCAGTAAGACGGTATGGTGGTGGCAGAGACAGGGCAACATCAGCAGTTGAAGACCGGTTTTTGATCATTCATCCCATAAGAACCGCTTTGCCACTGCAAATCAGCTTCGCAGTGACCTTCAGAATGCTTCCGGGGTAAATGTTTCGACACAGACTATCCGGACAAGGTTGCACGAAGGTGGTCTCTGATCAAGAAGACCATGTATTCCCATTCTGCCAGGCACGATATGAATGGGCCATGGACCACGTTGGATGGGCCAGAGAAGATTGGCGACCTGTCCTTTTTGCAGATGAGTCAATGTACTGCCTAGACCACACAGATAGGCGTTCTAGGGTATGGAGAAGACCAGGAGAGCGATTGCATGCAGCCAACATTGCTGAGCATGACTGCTATGGTGGAGGGTCAATCATGGTCTGGGGAGGAATCAGCTGGGATGGACATACAGACCTCTGTGTCCTTGAACGTGGTACATTGACTGCACAACGGTATATTGATGAGATCCGGGATGTCCACGTCAGATTGTATGCAGGTGCAGTGGGTGATAGATTCATTCTGATGGATGATAATGCCTGTCCTCATGTTGCCCATGCTGTCGGGGAGTACCGACAGAGGGAGGGGATTGAGCGTATGGACTGGCCAGCAAGATCCCCTGACCTCAATCCAGTCAAACATGTCTGGAATGAGTTGCAGCTTGCAATTACAGCCCATCCAGTCCAGCCAAGAAGTGTCTAGGAGTTTGGTGGGTCAGTTTCAGGTTTGTTCAAATTGGTTACCTGGGTAAATATATGGGCTCCCTATGGGTTCCCGAATATCAGCTTAGTGCAATATGAGTATTTTTTTTTAAATCTTCTTCTTTAGACCCTGTAGTCAGAATGCTTTCATATTTGGTACTCAACTTCAGATTCAAGTTTGTTCAAATCTGGTCCCTGGGTTGATATTTGGGCTTCCTATGGGAAGCAATATGAGGAAATTTCTTTAAAAATCTACTTCTTCAGATCCACCAGTTAGAATTTATTTAATAGCTGGTATACAACATCTCTTGGAGGGTCAGATTCCAATTTGTTCAAATCAAGCCCCTGGGTTATTAATTTGGGCTACCTATGGGAGCCTGAATTTTAACTTTACGCAATATGAGGGAATTTCTTTTAAAATCTTCTTCAGATCCACCAAACAGAATCCTTTCATATTTGATATATAATATCTCTAAGGGGGGGTCAGATTCAAGGTTGTTCAAATCGGGTCCCTGGGTTAATATTTTGGCTCCCTATTTGAGCCCAAAATTTAACTTAGTGCAGTGTGAGGACATTTCATTAAAAACCTTCTTCTTCAGATCCACCAGGCACGATTCTTTCATATTTGGTATGTAACATCTCAAGGGGGATCAGATCCAAGTTTGTTCAATTTGAGTCCCAGGCTTAATATTTGGGCTCTCTATGGGCGGGGGTGGCAGGGGGGAGCATGTTAGGTTCAGGTTTGTTCAAATACATTCTTTAGTGTTTTTCCACAATTTTTTTCTTTCATGACTTCATTCCTTTGTAGTGTTGATGAACCATGTCTAACTGAATGTGACCCCAAAATACTTCTTTGAACCACTTTGGCAGGTGAGTGATTAAGGCCCCTTGGGGCCTCTTGTTTATTAGAGGGTTGTGAGTATACATTCATAGACTGATTGCTGGGCTTGAAAAATACGATTTTATAGGCAGTATGCACTTTGACTCTCCTCCTATTGTTATCATCTTTTCAAATATTTCACTTGGTGATGACGGACAGTAACATATGCCACTGGCGCCGTAAACATAGAAAACACTAAGCGAGCTCTCATCCGATCAGTGGGTGAGGATTTTATTCGTATTGGAACATATTTTGTTGTCTTCTGGACATATCGGGCATGTTCTCCCTGAAAAATGCCACTCTTCTCTCACTCAAGTATGCTGTTAAACATCATATTTCAATGGTCATTAATAATGAAATCTTTGGATCCACAAACAGTCCAGATTCTCAGGCTATAATTCCCCAGTTTGAATAACTTTTGTCTCATTTCCACTTCAGTCCTCCTTCTGGATCTTCAGTCTCAACAGAATCATCTATTTGCTCTCTAACCTACCTTGTCCATACTGTCTGAATGTTTGGAGTCCCATACGTTGTTTAACACCATGGTTTGGAAGGTTTACAAGGTAATTCAGGTAACATAATTTCCCCATATCTATATTTGCGAATGATATATATGAAATTGATCAAATTCTGGTTAACTGAATACTTGTGTTAGCTAAATATTTTTCACTGGCAAAGTGGCTATTCAATTAACAGGATTCCACTGTACCTGGATTTGTTAAACTAATATGATAAATAGATTTGTATGGTACTGTGGGCAGTATTTGTCACTTTGTGTGGGTAACATATCATATGCAGTGGCAAAGCATATTTCTTAACTGGCTGAGTGCCAGAGGCTCATATTTAGCCTCTACTTGTACCAGCCTTAATTCTTTACCTGCTGATGGTGGATATTCCTGCCCTGGATAGAAAATATATTGCCACAAGAATAAGTAAAATTTGGACATTTTTAATTAAACTGATCCCCTGAAAATTAAATCCAAGTTTTGACCAGTGATTTCTTGGGTTAAATTTCTCAAAGATTTTCATCAAATCTAGTCATGGTTGCTGAACAGATTTTATTAAAATAGTTAAAAAAATGCTCAGCAGGTTAAAAGTTCATATATAGTTAGAAGCAAAAATAATTTTCCTGTATGAATTTGTATTGTTACTATTTATTGGAGAGGTACTTATAGGCACAATAAACTGTAATGAAGAATATCTGACGACTAAAGAATTCTAACACTGTACCAGTTAAACTCCGGAGCCACCAAATCGGCCAGATAAATCTTTTAAAATCAAAGGAATCCCAGGGAATCTAATGGGCATGTGACACTGGTTGATATAAAACCAAACCATATTGTTTGCGGAACATTTCCCCTATCACTGGGGAGGTACAGTACATTATTACGATTCTGTTGGTGATTTAAATGCAAATTTGTTGATAGCCTTGCCTTCTTCAGACCCTTCGGCAAGAACTATTATGATGGCACTTTTGGCACAAGCCTCTATGACCACCCCCAGCCAGGAAACTCCATGTCTATATTTTGGCAACCCAGCCCACTCCCAACTTTCACCCAGTATGTGTGCAGTGTTTGGTATTAAATCACTGTTCAATAACTGTGGGCTTTCTATGCAACAAAACGGTCAAAATTCTCAGAGAAACATACAAAAAATACTGCCAAACTTTCAGTTAATGTACCAATAATTGTTTGGACAAGTTATTTTTTGAGTTTGAACAAGTATTTTTTGTTGTGCACTTGTCCACTGGATGAATGGTTTAACTCTTTACCAAATTCACACGATATCAAAATCTGTTATTATCCCCACCAAACAGAGTTTGTGTGGATATAGCGATGCCATCTATGCATCCATCCGTCTGTTTGTCTGGACTTGTAACTTCGCAATCGATGTCCAGCTTTAAAAAAAAACTTCACATGCATACATCCTATGATAGTCATTTGGGGCCCAGTGAAAATTTACCTTCTCTGCCCATTATTCCCAGAGTTATGTCCCTTTGACTTGAAGTTTTTCAAGTCAGTCAGCATTTGACCAAAAGATATCTGAGGGCTAATTTCAAATATATTCAGGGGTAAATTTTAACAATTACCAATGGATTTAAAATATGTTCTATATGTTGGCTCACAAGCTGTTTAAGTGAAACAAGTTCACATATCAGCTTTACTCACCCAGTCTTTCAGGAGTTATGCCCCTTCAACTTAGAATTTTTCAAGTAAGTCAGCATATAACCCAAGTTGTCTGGGGGATAATTTCAACAATTAGCAACAGATTTCAAATATTTTTGGTATATGGACTCATGAGATGTTTACGAGAAACAAGTTTCTGCTTTGTCTACTAGGTTTTGCAGGAATTATTCCCCTTTGACTTGTATTTTTATTCAATGTGGCATATTTTGAAAGGTTGTCCCAAGGTCTTTTTTCAATGATTACTAACCAATTCCAAGTTCGTTTTGGGGTGTGACCTCACAGGACAATGAAATGAAAGCAGTTTGGTTTCTGATTGGATAGGACAATGATATGAAAAGAGTTTGTATTCCAGCCTCATCTGACATCTGGCTATTTTTAGTGAAGTTACCCTACATTGTTTATCAGAGATGTCCCCTGATAAAAATCTAAATCTCTTGCTTTAATGGCACCCCTTTCAGAAAACTTTCTTGGCAAGGAATACCGATGTGGTGCACTGTTTTAATTATTTTTTTGCTTCCCTGAGTGAATCTCAAGGGGAGCTTTAGTGATCACTTTCTGTCCATCATCCATCCATTTGTCCATCATACGCCAGGCATGAACTTTATCGACTTCTCATAAACTACTTGGCTTGCCCACAGGGACCACCTCAAGGAGCATAATTCAGTTTAGCCCACAATGTTTTTCTCCAGAACTACCATTCAGAGTCTGTATACAACATACTAAGAGGGATCAGATGCAAGTTTCTTAGCAACAGGTCCCCGGGTTCATATTTGAGCTCCCTGAGGGAACCCAAATTTTAACTAATATGAGGAAATGTATTTAAAAATATTCTTCAGATCTACCAGTCAAAATCTATTGATATTTGGTATAATGCACCTTTTTTTTTTTTTGGGGGGGGGGGGGGGGGGGGGGGGTGGGTGGGTGGGTGGGTGGGTGAGTAGCTTGAAGTTTGTTCAAATTGATTCCCTGGAGTCTTTTGATATTTGTTATGTTGCATCCTCAGAGGGCTGAGAATCAAATTTGTTCAAAGTAAGTCCCTGGCTTCATATTTGAGTTCCCTGTGTCAATGTAAATTTTAACTTAGGGCAATATGAGCAAATTCCTGTAAAAATATTCTTCTTCACATCCACCAGTCAGAATCGTTTGATATTTGATATGTGATATGTAGCAACCTAATGAGGTTCAGATTCCAGTTTTTCAAACCAAGTCCCTTGGGTCATATTTGGGATCCTTGGTGCAATGTAAGGACTATTCTTTAAAAAATATTCCTCGTCACCTCCACAAGTGAAGATTCTTTTGTTTACATAGTATTGACATCTTTTCAGTTTGTTCAAATCAAATCCCTGGGCTCATATTTGGGCGCCCTGTGGGATCCCAAAATTTGACTTGTGCAGTATGAGGAATATTCTTCAAAGATCTTCTTCAGACCCACCAGGCAGAATCCTTTGATATTTGGTATGTAGCGTTACTATGGTTCCCAGATTCAAGTTTGTGCAAAGTGTCATACTTGACTGATTTTGATGGGCACCAAAAGGGTTTGAAATTTAACAATGAACCCAGTGGTGAATTTACTATTTGTTTAAATGAACTGTGCTCACACATTGTAGAACTGATTGTGGTAAACTTTAGTTTGATGTAAATATGAGTTCAAAAGATTATGTTTGCCCAAATGGGGACCAGCAGGCCCCTTGAGGCCCATGGGGGAGGGGGTTCTTTGGGCAAAAAAAGAAGAAGAGTGAGTAATTTTATGCAAAAAATTAACTTTCACCCTGTTAGGGGTGGGGAGTTGGATGGGGTTCGTTGGGTGATTTTTTTTCTCTTTGCTTCAAAATGTGTTTTTAAGCAGTTTGAGTGATTTTATACACTCCCCCAGCTGAATTAGATTAACTATTTTAATATGTAGATGCTGAATATAACCCTAAATACTTATTTGAGCAATTTTATCAGGAAAGTGATTAATGCCCCTTGAGGCCTCTTGTTTTTCAAATGTTTCAACAAGACAGTATCATCTGACCCCCTCATTGGAACAACCCCGACAAACTTGTTCTTAACAGAGGCCACATGATATGGTTTTGCTGAAACGTTTTGAGAAAAAAAAAAATTTAACTGCTCAATTTGTAAATTACATGGGAATACGCAGCAGATTCATTAAGTAGTCTTTTTTTCCCTGAGCCCAGCTAACATAGGTGATAAATTACAATAGAGTGGTAGAGAAAAATGAATAATATAAAAAGTAACTAGAAAAGTAATACAGCACTGAAACATGCATTTATTGAATAAATAGCAGTAACATTTTAACAATTCACAGTACAATAAATATATCATTGCATATCAATCTGAAGAGGCTAAATCCTATTTCTTGATGAAAACATTAACCCTCTCAGCACTGATGTCAAAATACTGAAATTTCAAGCATAATTCTTCCCATAATGCAACCAGCCGATGCCACTAGGATTTTAATCAATTCAGTCTTTTTTGGCAGTGCTCAATGAGCACTGTCAAACAAGACAGAATTAGTTAAATTCCAAGGTGTATTGTGGAAAAATTTGCAGCTTGAAATTTGGATATTTCAACATCAGTGTGCAGAGAGTTAAGCTTTTCTTAACATAACAGTCATATCTCTGCCAACACTATTTACAAATAGCATTATTTAAATTATATCATTTTGTTCATTTTTGGCCTCTAAAACATAGCTTATAATGCATGACTGAATTTATTTATTTATTTATTCATTTACTGGGGTTTAATGACACTTTCAACAACCAGGGTCACCTCATGTCGGACAATTTAAGGGTGGAAGAAGCCAGAGTACCAAGAGAGAACCCCCCCCCCCCCCCAACCCCAAGCATCGGCAAGCAAATGCCAGACTCCCCAACATACTAACTTTGCACAAGAAGGGTTAACATTGGTTGAAGACAAGTGCACCATCGATTTGCAAAACGCCTTGATACACAGTGCCACCATGCCCCCAAATGGGCAATCAGGATGAAGTGCCTTGTCCAAGGACACAACACAGTAGCCCCTGGCAGGGATCAACACATGTCTGAAAAGATCTTGTTGAGCTGGTTCAAGTGAAAGCACATAAGCAAAGAATGAAACTTTTCAGTTATTCAAGAAGTAATATTTTTGCAAGTGTAGTCTATCAGTCATGGTTCAGACATTTTACACTGAACATTTGTTGAATCAAACAAACAAGATGATGTCAATACCAATAATTTTTTTGAGATATTCTTCACTTATGCAAAACTTGTGACTAAAGGTGGATAAACAGGAATTTTATAATTTTGAAATTTATGAAAAAAGCAATTCTTGATACAGCTGCGGTGTATATGTGTTTCAAAAGTAAACCTGTGAATCAACTGAGTCTGACCTCACTACTTTTATGTTTGTGTTATTTTTTTCTGTTTTGTTTCATTTTTTTGTACTTTTAAAAACATTTGTTAATGGTTTTTATATTTCAACAAAAGTGAAACATATTATTTTATATTATACTGTTCCAAAATGTAAATTATGACCACTAATTGGAAAGTACCCGATGATATTCCACTGAGGGGTTATGAGCAAGCCTAGAAATAAGCAATCTGTCATTTGTAGAATGAGGTCCCCAAAGGGTGAATTTGCTAATGCTATCCCATACAGTTGGCCAATTTATTCTCTGGTTACCTCTTTCTGTTTTGGTCTCAGATGTTGATTCAGTTTATGGTTCACAGAGGGTAAATTTAGTGATAGCAGGGTAGCGTCACCAAATTTACCCTCTGGGGCAGTCTGGGGACCTCATTCTGCAGATGGCAGTCTGCTTGTTTCCAGGCTTGGTTATGAACTATGTTTTGGAGGCAAAAAGTAAAAACTTTCAGTTATTTTGTAAAACATATTGGATTTATCCACAAATTGCCTGGGCGGCAAAAACAGATAATCGCTTCTGTGGACAATATCTATCAACTTTTAGTTCCTTCCAATTAAAAAAAAATAGTAACAAAAATCATTTAAAGGGACAGAAATCTTCCACATATACTCTCTCTTGGTGTAGTTGCTTCAGCATTACTTATTACAACATACGTAGGGGGTGCAGTAGCTCAGTAGATAGAGGTGCAGGCTGCAAGCCGAGAGGTCCTCGGTTCGAATACCACCTGCGGCAATCGTGTTATGTCCTTGGGCAAGACACTTCACCCCATTGCCCACATGGGGGCACAGTGGCGTTGTGTGCTAAGGTGTACTGCACGTTGATGGTGACTTGCCTTCAACCAATGCTATCCCTGCTTGTGTGGAGCAGGCCTGAAAATAAGCAGTCTGACATTTGCAAAATGAGGTCCCCAGAGGGTGAATTTGATGCTATCCCATACAGTGGGCCAATTTATCCTCTGGGTACCTCTTTCTGTTTAGTTTTGAGACCCTGATTCAGATTGAGGTTCCCAGAGGGTAAATTTAGTGATGCTACCCTGCTGTGCAGGGTAGCATCACTAACTTCACCCTCTGGGGACCTCATTTTGCAGATGACCGTCTGCTTATTTTCAAGCTTGGTGTGGAGTTAATGTTGGGGAGCTGACAGTTGTTCGGTGGTTCTCTCCACATACTCCGGTTCCCTCCACCCATAAAACTGTTGAGGTCATGATTAGCCATTGTGCAGAAATATGTGACCTTAAACACCAATAAATAAATATTACAACATAAGTTAAAGAATTCCAGCTGACAAATTTTATAGATCCATCTCCTAGTTGCTAGTTTAGTCTTGTAATGATGGATAGTAAAATACATTGAGAATAATGAAATAGATGGAAAAGGAAAAAAAATTCTTGTGGAGAAGATGAAGAAAGGATTGATTTTGTTTTGAAAATTGCATTTTGAGGAATTGGTACTGTTAATCTATGATGAGAGGCAATACAAAGAAGTAATTTAGTCCAGTATCCTCCACAAATATAAAGGCCATTTCACTTATTCATCTCTTGATGTATCTGCATCAGTCTCTCTTCCAGCTGATTATTCATAACCACTATGTTTTATTGGTGGAAAATGATCAAAGCGAGTTGGTTCCTCATAGGTTTCAGGGTTGTGTAATCCCCACTGAGGTGGAGGTATTGCCATGGGGAATGGTTTAGGGTAACTGTAACTTCCCTTGTAATCCTTGTTATGTGGCATGGGACGTCTAACTTCATCATGTTGCACCTCTTTGGTGTATGGTATGAAGATATCATGTGTACGGCTTGTTGGCTTAGATGGTCGTTCATAGTGCCAGTTGGTGACTTTGTAATCAGCTGGAACAGAAACACATAATTAGACACACAGCTGACAATAATATTAAACTAGTAATATGAAAACCACCATTAACGCTTTACCTGATGCAAGTGGCAGTACAAAACTTTAACTAATTTTTTTCATTTTTTGCTTCAAGAACATAGTTTATGCCCCTGATTGGAATGAGCTCAATGAGCTTGTTTCAAGGAGTCATAAGCTATTTTTTTTACAGCAAAATGAAAACAATTATGAAAATTGAATGGTGATTTTTGCGAATAGCACTTGGCTGTTACCTTGGGTAAAGGGTTAAATTTCATTTCTCATGAGAAACCTTCTGATATCAGTGCAAATTTGGGAAAAGATCATTTTTATCAGCCAAATCCAAACAGAAATATACCTGTACACAAAAATCAGAAATTTCAAATTGAATTTCTGGATTTTTTAAAAAACAATTTTCGGGAAAAACATAGCTTATGACCTCACATTGAATGAGCCATTTAGCTTGTTCCACTAAGTGGTCATAAGTAATGTTTTGGAAGAAAAAATTAAAATTTTCAGTTGATTAAAAAAAAATAATGGGCATCTGGTGCTAATGTTTGGTAAAGGAGTGAAAATGTTGAAGCAATAGGCCTTAATAGGCCTTAATCATTCACATGAGAAAGTTGTTAACAGGGGGATTTAAGGTTAAATTCAGCATATATGGCAAGTTAACACTACAGAGACCAAACAATCCAGCCACTTGATTTAAATGAGAGGCTCAAGTTAGCCTAAAACGCTCACCTTGCTCAAGTTGTCAAAAGAGACAAGTGTGTCAATGGAGAGCAAGAGCAATTTTCTGATTTGCCATGACACAACCAAAAGCAATTTTTTGGTCATTTATTTCTGCTGGTCCTAGGAAAGCTTCTCAGGCAAAAACAAAGCTCTGTTCTGTGAAGTTTTAAAAAAGTGTCTGTACGAAATTGTTTTGGTTTTTAACTTCTGTGATTCTCACTAACCCACCAAAAAAATTGTTCAGACATAAATCAAGTACTTATGACCCACAAGGAATACATGACCCATTTGGTTCAAATCAGCCCATCGATTATGGAAATAGAAATTTTGGATGGAGCTCGAAATGGGCAACCTTCCACGGGAGCCGAAATATTCACCTACTGAGTTCCTTTGAAAAAAAAACATGAATCTGCATCCCAAAAGTAAGTTCCACAACCAGAAATCAAAGCATTATTGCAAGCGGTTTATGAGAGGAAATTTAAAGAATTTTAGACTTTTGGGGCATTAACCCCACCCCAAGTGGCTGAGTAACCATTTTGGAAAAAACTCAGAAGAGTATACTCCACTAAGATGCTATGTACCTAATTAGTTCAGATTTGGCTCAAAGGTTTGTAAAAAGAATACTTAGTTGATGAAGCGCAAAAAAGATAATGACTCAGCATTTTACTATTGCCAACAGTGTTAAAATGAGCATCCTCATAGGGTACCCCATGACAAAACCGATAGCAATTCTTTTGGTCCATCTGATTCCACTGGTCCTATGGAAGCTGCATACCAAAAAAACAATATTCTGACCCGTGCAGTTTTTGAAATATGGGTATTTGAATTTTTGTCTATTTTTAGCTCCTAGCATTCCCAGTAGGCTGCAAAACTTTTTTTCAGGCAGCGATCAAGTACTTATGACCCACTTATACTACAGGCCAAATGTGGTTCAAATCAGCCCATTGGTTCTTAAAATAGAAACTTTGGGTGGAGCCCAAACTGGGCATGCTCCCAAGGAGACCCCAAATATTGACCTACAAATTTGCGTTCAACAAACTTTAATCTTCGCCACCAAAGGAAATTCCATACCAAATATCAAAGCATTCTCTCTGGTGGTTCTTAAGAAGAAGATTTTCAAAGATTTTTAGGCTTTTTGGGCATTAACCCCAGCCTGAAAATGGCAGCAGCTTCACTTGAACAAGGTTGAAAGGGTATACTCCAAAGATGGTCTGTGCCATATATGTTTGAATTTGGCCCAGTGGTTTCGAAGAAGAAGAAGACAAGTTTCAAAAGCTGATGGACGATGGATGCCAGATAACAAATGATAGCAATAAGCCTATTTTGAAACTGCCAAGGTCACAGGTGTAAACAAAACAATTTCCGAGTTTGTCGCATTTAGTTCTGTATCAGCCATGCCAACTAGTTTTGTGAAATATTAAGTTTAAATTGAAAGAATTGATGTCATCATTCAAATTAACTGAAAAGGCAACCCTAGATGATTTTAAGCGATGGGATATCGCCTTCACTGCACTGCACAGAGTGTCTCTGTTTGGGAAATACCCAAAATGTTGAGTATTTTCGAATATCCTGTAACATTCTGTTAATCATTTAGTCTATTTCTTTACCACTGCAAAATGCAACAGTTAAATTAATAATGCTCTTCACAAAAGATGCTGTTCAAATCTTATTATTTTTTCAGCTTTTTGCCTCAAAATATAGCCTATAACTCAATGAGGGTGCATAAGCTATCTTTTTAAGACAAAGATGTATTAACCCTACATCTCCTGCCAGATGGACAGTATCCATTATATTTCTGGAAAATCCCCCCCAAAATATATTTCTCTTTCCAAATAATAGCACATGCTTCCCCCTTTGGGGAGAAGTCAGAAGTTTTTTTTTATATTTGGTATTCATCATCTTTATGGGGTTGAGCTTCAAGCTTTTTAGCTCACCTGACTGAAATTTGGTGGGAGCTATAAGCCTATTTTGAAAACTGCCATCTTGGATTTTAATCTATGCAAGGTCACAGGTTGCGACGTGTAAACATTTTAAGAAAGCACACTGTAAACAATGGGAGAAGAGAGCGAGTGAAGTGCTTGGTACCCCATTATGTTTATTAATGCAAATTAAAAAAAAAAATATAGCTGTTGTAACCATTTGTTTAAGCAATGGCAATATTGTATGCGAACCGTCATTAATTCGAAATGAGTTCCTATCTACTTAAATGATGTTTGAATACACGCTGTGTCATGCCTCTGTGACCGTGAGCACTGTTTCAACAACTTTCAGTGGGAGGAACCATTATTGAAAGAATAACAGTAAAATAAATATACCTCGATAAACTGACACTTTCCACATGTTAGGTAAGATTGGTTCATAAACCGTTTCTTCAGAGTGACGAAAACCTGTATAATTTTTCCAGTTTGTATAATGAAAGTGTCAATGACACTGTAGCTCAACTTGACTGTGTGTAGTGTTTGATGACAATGATAATGTTCGATCAGGGTTTCCGCTAGACTGGCTGCGGGTCCGTCGACCAGACCCATTCACCCCACCGATCATACTATGATCAGTCAGAAAAGCTGGTGGTTAAAATGTCTGAGTACAATGCTGTATCATAATGACACTCAGGATCCTTTGTTTCCACGTAATATAGGCATAATTATGTTGTTGTATACTATGCCTACTATTACTGATGACAAGCTGATACTTTATAACCCCCAGACGAGAGGGGGAAACAAAGTTCAAATCCTAAACGTTGCCTATAAAATTTCAGACTCAAATTGTCGTGTTTGGTCCGAAATCACTGGCTTTTATTTTGAGCGATAAATGATGTAACTGCACGTGCATGACGTTTTAAAAGCTGGCGTACACGTCTGCATCATGGTTCTTTTCGAATATTACCGCGAGCGGTTGTAAACTAAGCTCAAGCACACACGCAAAGTTTACTAAAAAGCGTCGCAGTCACTGTCAGGATTCGTGGATTTTGTGTTGTTTTGGGTTTGTATTTTTATGAAACTTCCGACCATATGTAGTATTGTGTGTCCCATGGGAATTTCGAGAATTGTAGGAGGAAAAAATACATATTTTCCACTTCAATTATTCAGCATTTTAGTGACCAGAATGCCCCCAGAGGCCACCAGAGAGCACCTAAACATCAAAATTTTCCTGGGGGGGAGAACCCCCAGACCCCCCTTCGGCACATGTGGCAGATGCCTTCGGCGTCTGAGTTTCACTTTCTTTAAACTACCGGACCCACAAATTTTCCCCTAGCGGAAATCCTGGTTCAATGTTTATGAAAGGATTATGAAATAAGACAAGAATTGTGATAATTGAGAATATGTTAATTTCTGTTCCATGTATGCTATGTTTTCAAAAAGAATAATTTGAAGTGAAGGCTGTACTAAAGACTTAAGGCCATGTTGATGTGGCCCTAACAGTTAACGTATGTCAACCAAAGTTACCAAGTTACAGTAAAATCATTCCAAAACGAGTCATCCTACCAAGTTACAATGAAATCCCTTCATAAATATAGCTCACAGACTTTCCTAAAGGAATCTAGGTCATGTGATGGTTCAGTGGTCATGGTTGGCCACTCATGACCAAAATAGTGGTCTCATCTGGATATCATATGAAGTTATCCAACCAAGTTACAATGAAAGCCCTTCATAAAAACAACCTGTAAGCAGTGCTAAGGAATCTAGGTCACATGACCAGGCAGCGGTAATGGCTGACCAATCATGACCACAATATGACAGTCTCATCTCTAGACATCACACCAAGTTATCCTTCCAAGTTTAAAATGAAATTGCTTCATAAATATGAACTGTAGACTGTGTGGCTGTCACGGTTGATCAGTCACAACCAAAAGGGGACGTTCTCATCTAGACATGACCTCGAACCTGCATATGCAATTTTGTGATGATCGGACAAGAACTATGGGGTGTGGCCTGTGCTAAAGAAAATGTGAACAGACTCACATACTTCCGCACGTGTGATGGTAACAGCTCATCTTGACTTTGTCAAGTTAAGCTACAACTGATACCATTAATTACTGGAAAATACTAAACTGACCGCCTCACCTGAACTTACCCAAGATATCATGTAACAATCCCATTCCAGTGAATTAATTCCAAGAATCTTTTTTTTTATCTTAACTTATCATCTCATTCGTAGTTAGGATGGAGAACAAGACATACTGACTGATGTCTCAGAAGGGTGTGGATAGCCAACTCACCTTACCATCATATGGGTGGAGGGGGGGGGGGGTTGCTACCTTGCCCTGCAGTTTAAAAAAATACGTTGGTTATGACCTCTCATTGGAATGAGCATATTAAACTCATTCCACTGAGGGGAACAGAAACAGAAAATGACTAAAAAAAGAATAACGACATTTGAATGATGATTTTTGTGAATGACACCGGCCATTTGTTTTACATTATGTTAGGGAATGGGTTAACAAGGAGCTTCTCCATAATCCATATACAATTAACACACAAGTATGGTAAGTGGATTGGTTTGGCGTTTGATGATTATATTCAAATAACAGGGTTGTTCCACTGACCATTTCCCCCAACCACCCATCATGTATTCTGAAGCTGTTAGATCAAAATATGGTCGCTTTATTATCAGCCTTGGTTTCTTTTTAAACTTGTTCAGAACAACTAATTTGGGGATATTAGCAGTGATGATGTTCCCAATGGGAACTGTAGGAACCTGGGAAATGGAGCAGTGCTTGTTTACTGTGGTAAACAAGTTCTACTTGACTGGTAAAATAGGATCCTGTTATCAGTGCCTGAGTCTAGTGAACAGCATAGGTATAAACACAGTTGGTTAAACTTGACTTGATGCCTATGTTGCAATGATGATATAGCCATTGATGCTGACTGTGACCTTAGCCCTTTGAACCCTGGTGGTATCTTCCATATTAGTTCAATGACAGCAGCTGGAAGAGTCCATGTTCATTATTTAGGGGTAGACCAATTAATATTTTCAACGTGCAGCCTTGGGGCTGCACGTTGAAAATATTGATTGGTCTACCACACACATGCACTTAGCATCCATCATATTTAAACAAGCTATTAATTGAAAATAGAATATGTTTCCTTTTCACTACAAAAAACCTGTGAGGGTTCTTAAGCTGAGTTTGAATGGTACTGGCTCGTTATTGCCATTATGTCAGGTAGAGAGTTGATTTTGATGAAACTTACACTAAGTCTGTACAGTGTACAGGGTTAGTTACTTGGTTAAAAATGAAAAAAATTTATAACCAGAAAGCGTGATGAACCCTGTGCATTGCACAGGGCTAGTCACACATTCTGGTTATAAAAAATTGGTAACTGCCATATCACACACTACATGAAAATATACACTAAGGCTGTAAAAATGCAAAGGGTTAGCTGGTTATTTGTTGTTATATAGGATACAGGATTCAAGGAACTAATAGAAATACTTATACAGGATTGTGGGAATGTTTTTAAAGTGAATTCCAAAAATGAAAACCTATTCTATTTTCAATTAATAGCTTGTTTTTATTGAAATTATGACATATCATGTTCCTAGCCTGAAAAACGGCTGCTATGGTTCAAAGGGTCAAATACCAATAAAAAAATTTAAAGATTAAAAGAGTGTGAGAAGCCCATATTTGTGCTCCATGCTAAAATGCTAATGCTAATGAAAAAGCTTCATATTCTATAGATGTGCTTCATATTATCTTAGAAGTAAAGGCATATTGTGTGTATGGTTTTGCCTTGTTATAATTTATTGGAGAGTACTGCACTCTCAAATAAATTAAAACAAGACAAAAATGTGATCAATATAGCACCCTACGAGTTAATAAACAGAGGAATGTGCCTTTTCACTTTCAACTCATGTGAACTTTACACATAAAGCCATGTGGGCAACTCAAAAGGATGAAATTACAATTACATATAATAGATGTCCAAGCTAACGAAGGAAAACTTTGGGTACCAAAGTATACTTACTTCACACGATATCAGGACTGAAACATAGGTGTGGGGTAGAATGGAAGAGAAGTGACTGTGAGATTGGAATAAGAGGGGTGTGATCATTTTTTGCTGTGATTGTACTTACTTGGCCAAAAGCTGATATGAGAAAATGGATGAATGGGAAGTTTGAACAATGAGCATTAACCATAAATCAACAGTGATTATGAAAATGTTTAGACCTGGACATACTTGGGCAGGTAATTAGTTTTAAAAAAACAGTGACACAGCTAAAGAAAATATAATATTTACTCCTTCTTATTGTATCTCTTCTCCTGTTGAACCAATCAGGGTGTGTTGATGTTGCTCGCCTGGCATACCAGTCAGGGTGTTCTGCACTCCATTTACGCCAACCAGCCTTTAAAAAATGCATCAGAATTTAGATAGTGAGTGCAGCAATTACTTTCTTTCAAGTTGCTGATCTCACTTTGCCTTTCAACATCATTGGCTTTCTTTTTACTGGAGATTGGAGTGTGGTCAAAAAAAAAAATATAATTCTTTAGGTATAAAGCAAATAAACAGAGTTCATAAGCCCAAATATGGGCTTTCACCACCTTTCCACAGAACTCAGAGAAGGGTTTCCATCACTCGACTCTTTACCTAGCATGACATCAAAAATGAAACAGGATTACTTTTCTGAAATAATTTGATGTTCTTTCTCAGTTTCTGTTTCCAAAATATAACTTATAACCCTCAATTGGTACTCTCAATGAGAGGTTCAAATCTATGTTTTGGAAGTAAAAATTGAAGAAAAAGAAAAATGCAATGGTTATTTTTTCTGTATGGCCTTTGGCATACTTGGAACATTCAACAATAAAGGATTAACTAGTTAAATAATTTCAAAGCAGATAATGATTTTTTTTACCACTCTCTGTGCCCAGTATTCCATCATCAAAGAAATTTCTTCCATTTAACTCTTTACCTAGTGAATCAACCACATCTATCTGCGAAATAAAAATTATTCATTATTTTTAAAAAAAATTTAAAATCCATATCATATGACCCCCTCACTGGAATGATCTGGATGAGCTCGTTCCAATGAGAGGTCACATGATATGGTTTTGTTGAAATTTGTTGAAAAATTTGAGAAAAAAAATAATTAAAAGATAAAAATGATATTCTGTGCTTGGGTAAAGGGTTAATTGATAATGCAGGTTTGGCTATGAACAAATTTTGTCTTGTGTTTTAGACTCCATCAGCGTGCCTGATGTGGCGCGCCCTTGAACTGTGTTTTTATAGGATTTACACTGACTGTAAACAGTTTTAGATGCTGGTAAGTAAAACATTCTTAATAATTATATTTGGCTGAGATTCCTAATGTTATTTTGCTTGAATTTAACTGATAGCAAACATGAAACAGCGGCATTCTGTCACGATGTTCAAAAGTAAAATGATATAAAAAATGTTTCAAAATACAATTTAAAAGATATTGATTGAATATGGTAATACATATGCAGATTATCCCTCTGAACCCAATAGACCGCTTTTCCAGCCCAGAAACATGGTATGTCATACTTTCATTAAGTAGGATGGCCGCTAAGTGAATGTGTAGAAAATGAATACAGTGGAGCCCACTTAATTGGCCATCTCTTAACTGAATTTAACTCTGTTAACCCTTTACCCAACGTAACGGCCAAAACCGGCCAGCGCTATTCTCAAAAATCGCCAATTAATTTTCACTATTTTTTTCATTTTTTGTCTCAAAAACATAGGTTATGACCCCTCGTTGGAACGAGCCCGTCGAGCTCGTTCCAACGAGGGGTCATAACCTATGTTTTTGAGACAAAAAATGAAAAAAATTAGTTATTCAAGAATTTTTTTTGCAAGTGTCGTCTGCTTTTCACGTTAGGTAAAGGGTTAACTGAATATAATTTCCAAACACAAAAGCATTTACCATACCGCCACTACAAATTTTACCTGTTAATTGAATATAGGTTATAGAGTCAACTCCTGTTAATTGAATAAACAATCTTGTAACCTGTCAAGAAATTACCCTGACTCTCCCCAGTTATTCTTTGTTTATAGACCTATTTGGCCTCAGTACATCCAATAAAGGCATTTAATATATTATATCTTGTTTGACAGAGCCCATGGAGCTCAAGTTTATCTCTATGATACAGGAAAGTGAACCAATCCCTGTTAATTGTATACTCCTGTTAATTGAATAATTTTCATTGGCTATGTGGCTATTTAATTAACAGGGTTCCATTGTATTTTCAATGTGCAGCCACAAGGCTGCACGTTGAAAATATTAATTCATCTACCCCTAAATAATGAATATCAACTCTTCCAATTGCTGCCATTGAATTGACATGGAAGATACCACCAGCGTTCAAAGGGTTAAGGCATGACAGGTTATATGAATATGATGCTGTTTGCTGACAGCAACAATTATACAGGGGTCATGGATCCTTTGGAGTGGGCTTGGGTGGTGACTTCCCCACCCCCTCTCACTTTTTTGGCCAACAGTTTTCAAAATATTTGAAAATAATGAATGAAATGAGCTTAACTGCTTGTTATTATTCTGCTTGTCATAGTTAATATCAAAGAACTTACTTATGAGTTGTCAGTTGTCTGAGTCAGAATGGTAGTGGAGAAGTGACTACCCCTGTAGTATGTCAGAGAACACAATGTAGGCCGACTACATAATCTCAGTGATTTTAGGGAATTAGTGGACTACCGGCAATTGCCCCCTAAAATCACCCAGATTGCTTCTTAGGTCACAATAGTTAACATGAGTTTGTTGGAGAAGCTCCCCGAACCCCTGCTTGCACTTTAGACCCCCAACCCAACACTTTCAAAGTTGCTCCACAGCCACTGTTATATGGAACTCTTCATATTTCTCTCCTTATCAGATTCTTTCAGGGCTTATATTTCATCTAAATTTGTGAGAATCCATTAGGCCACCATGGTTGAACCCCTGTTGTATACTTATAGCATATGTTAGCCCTTTATCCATCATGACTTTTTAATTTTTAAACTATAAACTAAATTTGATAATTTAAAAAAAATTAAACAATATTTATCAATAAAACCTTACAAATACGGATAACACTGGAACTGGCTCATTGAGCTGGTTCCAATTACAGCCATATTTGTACAATTTTATTGACAAGGTGTCAGGATATTTCAGGTCATGTTAACCTTGTATTGGTTAACGGAAATGGAAATTTATACAATTCTTTTCACATGAATTCTTGAAGATGTTCAGCAAGAATCTACAAAGATTTTTGCTGGCTTTGTTGCACGAATCTTTGCATGAATGGATTCTCGGACTCAAGTTGAAATATAAGCCCTGTTCTTGGCACAAAATAAATTTTTCAACAAATACAAAAGCTTTGCATATCTTTGATTGTGATGATGAAATGCTGTTATGACACACCACACCACTGGTCATGTTGTAAAGGGCTCTCACGAGAGATTCAAACAATATGCCAAATATAAGCATGTTGACAGACTATGAAAAAGAAATACTGTTAATTAAATAGGCAACATTCTGAAGAAAAAAATGAAAAAAGATGAAATATATTATAAATTTAGGTTGCAATAAAAAAAAATTCCTAGATTTTCATCCAACTTTTTTTTCAAACTGGGGTGGGCAGGTGAATTTTATTTTTTATTTTTTATTTCACCCGAAGACTGGATAATCTAGAACAACACTAGGAAGTGGTGGGTTGGGGACATGGAGGTGGGGGATATGGGTCTAAAATCTATAACAAATCACTCAGCTAAATGGGAATAAAATTCGACTAATAAGATTCATGAATGGCTCCAAAAGGTACTTGGGTCATATATACAGAACCAGCAGAAACAATCTGTAGGATAACCACAAGAAAATTTTGATCACATTTCACTCTGCGATAATTCGAACACTTACATCATTTTTGGGGGGAAGCTAAATGATGTCAAGGGTTGTAATTATAAACAAAGTGAAAATTATTATAAGATAATTTTCTAGTGGTTATCCTACAAGGTGACGATATGACAATATTTTTTTAAATACTAATAACAAAAAAAAAAAGAGTTAAAAAAAATAGGAGGGGGGAGGCCGTGATGAAAATGTAGGAATTTTTTTATTGCAGCCCTAACAGGAGTATTCATTTAACCAGAATTTGGTCTTTTTCACACATTCTGGTGATGGATCAAATATTTATCTCTTACATCTTGTTTGACAGAGTTCAGGGAGCAATACTCTTAACCTGCTGAGTATTTTTTAAACATTTTTCATCACACCTAGTCGTGGCTGCTTTTAAGCAGACGTGACTAGATTTTAAGAAAAAATCATATAAATGTAACTCAAGAAATAATTGTTCAAACAGATAATTCAATATGGAAGGGAGAATTTGGATAAAAAGTGCTCGTATTATACTCATATCATTGGCAACTATTCCTTGTCCAGGGCAGGAAACCAGCAGCATGCAAGGAGTTATGAGTCAAAGTTCACCAGCTATTTGTTAAAATTTACAGCCAAATCATTTGCCATAGATCTGAACAGTATAACAATATTCAGTTGGGACAAAGATTCATTCACAAGGATCCTCACAACATGATAATGTGTGTACTTAATTTGTACCTGCACATGTAATGTACCTGTTTAGTTCAGAAAATGATTTGAGATGCCACCCCCCCCCCCCACCCCCCCTCCCCCCCCCCCAAAAAAAAATTATTGATACAGTAAGTCCCACATAATCTCATATTGTCTGAAAACACAACACTGTTAATTAAAGTATTGCATTGTTACAATTTATGGGAGAGTGCATAATAACAAGACAAAAACGTGTGAACAAATCTTGCGGCTGAGAAAAAATTTAGCACTCTACCAGTTCAAGCACATTTTTTTGGGCTTTGCTTAAATTGTCGAAACATACCTGTGCTACATCAGGATGACTACTGTGATACACACTCCATTCATGTAACCTGGGTTGCCTGAAACCAAACAAAAAGAGTTAGGATTTATGTTTCCACCATAAAATTCTTTACAACTCAATTGTCATATCTATTGCAATCTGCATTATTTGTCTAGAAAGTGAATCCAATGGCAATTTTATGAGCCTTAGGATGATTGTAACTTCTGTTGAATTTTTAAGCTGTATGAATAAGAATCCATATTTAAAAATATGTGACATGATGTAACTGATTTGATTTGAGTATGATTGTTATCCTTGAATGGGATTTGGAAAGGTTACTTGACAACATAATTTAACCCTCTGCAAACTGATGTCAAATAACTGAAAATTCAAGCAGCAATTGTTTTCCATCATATAGCTTTGAATTTATTCAATTCAATTTTGTCTCACAGAGATCAATGATCTCATTCTCTGTCAAATAAGATTGAACTGGTTTTAATTCTTATTTGCATAATGAGAAAGGTTTTCTTCTCATACCTTTGATGTTTGTGTGCCAAGGATTAACTGGTAGAGTGATGGAAGCCCATATTTGGGCTTTACTCTGAATAGGATACTGCAGCTTAATGTTTGCATACTCAGTGGAGGGCACATTACCTTTGAACTGAAATTATTTAGCCTGTGTGGATTTGCATTGTTAAAATTTATGGGAGAGTGCCTAAAGGCACTCTCTCATAAATTTTAACAAGGCGACGGATATGAACAAATTATGAAGACAAAAATTAATTTAGCACTCTACCAGTTAATAATCACCAGGGTTATATCATATCAGACAGTTTTGTGGGTGAAGGAAGCTGGAATACTCAGTGAGAACCAATGAGAAGCTGTCTGTAACTGTTGAACACCCCCACTTACTAATCTGGGACACAGGATTAGCAATGGTTGAAGGCAAGTGTACCATCCGTGTGCTATTATTGCTGAGTGTCTCACACACTGCACTCTCACTTAAGCTGTTGGAATTAAGTTTCTTGCTCAAGGAAGGAAACAATGTAGATCACATCGGTCAGGATCAAATCTGTGGTCTTTTGATCTGAATTTCAATGCACTCATCAATGAGTTACTCCCCATTTTTTTTGGTAAAGAGTTATTACAATTCACTTGTAATATTGATTCAGCTATTGTTTTTAGCTGTTTTGGTACAGGGGATCCCATGCACTTAACTGGATATCTCCTAGCTTAATTACCCTGGTAATTGAATATAACTTCCAAAGTTCCGTTCCAATAATTTTTCCCAGAGTCATGGCCCTTTTTTGTCTTTTTGACTTAGAAAATCTTTCTATTTTCACTCTTTCCACTTAGAAAACATTTCTGTCCCACAATACCTTCAAGGCTACTTCAAACTTGCATACGGGTCGGGGGCATTGGCTCACGCTTTGCATTGCCCTTGTTAGATTTCTATTGTCATACTTAGTACAGGTATTATTACTGGGTCAATTCATGATGAGTATTGGGATTCTTTTTGATTAGACTGTTTCAGCCACTTCTAGCATGATTTTCTGGTTTAGTTTGCAGGGAAACTTCCTATAAAAGTCGCTTGTCATTGGTCGTAGGTCCTCACTTTTGTGGTGATAAAGTTATTTTGCAGGTTGGTAAATAAGCTGTTCTCCGATAAAGGGCACCACGGACATCATTCCCTACTAGTTAGACCCATTGGGGGAGGAAGGGATGAAGTGAAATGTATCTGTCATAGGGCTGGCAAAATTACAATTCCCTAAGATATTAGGACTGGAATAATATCTCCCACCATTTAGGTACCTAACGATCTCGTCCCCCTAATGATGACCCATATAATTGTGAGGTGATGGTGTAGCTTTAGGGTGTAGTCATGCATGGGCCAATTTTATTTTGTTGACTTTTCGAAATGTTCGAATGTGCATTTTCTTTTGTTGTGATTTTAATTTGTTTATTTGTTTGCATTTCATCAGAATAAACCACGTTATATGTTTTCCTGTGTTCACACCTTTTGTTTTTTGCAACTAGAACCCCAGATGTAATTGACTTCAGCATTTACAGATTTACTTCTTCAAATTGGGGTTTTCCAATTTCCAGTATATTACCGGTATTCTAACAAAATATTAAGTCCGAAGATACATGGGCATGAATCAACTCAGGGCTTCTCTTTCAACACATTCTGTTATCTTTCTCCCACAACCCATGTTCAATTAATCTAGCTTAGAGTTATTTCTCTGGAGCCATAAATGTCAATAACTGATTATTTATCCCTAACATCTCTTGTCAATTTCATAAAATATTATGACAAAGGGCAGTGAGTTGATCCAAATAAGCAATCAGACTTTGCCCTTCACAAAAATAATTTAAGAATGAGTCAACTGTAAACTGATATCTCCATACAGCCATTTTAGAATGAAACAAAACATGTGTTTTTTTTCACCTGGTTTTTGATATATTACAGCTGATTCTGAATATTGGGAATTAAAATGTTGAAATTGGGAAAGAAAATGCCAGGATCCCATTGTGAATGTGGCCAATATATCCTTCCAATAGTCTATCACTATCACATAATGGCATATCTTAAGCTTGACCCTAAGATGACTATCAAATGAGATATGCCGAATTGTTCTTTAAAAGATATGATTTTCATTTTTGCTTCCAAAACATAATCAATGACCCATCATTCGAATGAGCTTGTCAAGACTGTTCCAACGAGGAGGGGGTTATACTTATAGGCTATATTTTGGATGCAAAAATTGAAAAAATAATAAAATTGAAATGGTGATTGTGCAATCCTGACCCATATTATCTGTAACAATTGTCCTTGGACAATTCAGTTAATCCCAACTGTCCAAGCGGGGGCACGGTGGTTCAGTTTTCTGACGTGCACTACATGTTGATGGTACACATGCCTTCAACTGATGCTAACCTTGCCTGTGATGGGTTAGTAAGTTGGTGAGGTTTGCAGTTACAAGCCACCACTTGGTGGTTCTCTTCAGGTACTCTAGGTACCTCAACTCATAAAACTGTTTGACACAACATGACCCGGCCAGGCTGTTGAAAGTGCAATTAAACCACAAATAACTAAAACAATAAATAAATTCCACTGCTTCAAAAATAACATAGTAATTAGGACCAAGTATTGAAAAATATGTGAAATAAAAGGTTGGATGTGGGTCATAGTTCAGTTGAGTGGAGTTTTCTTTGTTTGTTGACTAATTTGATAATTTACTTGTTCTTAAATAAGAAAAAAACAACAACAACAAATCTTCAATGTGTAATACCTTTACTACTAGGCATAACTGATTTAGTACTGAAATGGTTAACCGGATAATCAGTTTGAGACCAGTTAGCTACCAAACCGATTAGAAAAACCATCAACCGGTTATCCAAAATATCGATAGTGATCGTCATTCCATGTTTAAAATGTAGTAAATCTGCTGCTTCTCCTTTGTGATCGATTACATATCGAAGCCATGTTGTATATATTGAGAAATAATCGACTTTGGCATTCAAGACTTTGTTAATGATTGGCAGTTTCCATGAGTAATGAGTAAGCGCAGAAACTATTCCGTAGTCTGTATATAAACGGAACGCTGTCGACTACTTGACAATGTTCGTTTGCATACACACTACAGAATAGTTTGAGAATACTGCTTTCCAATTCTTATAGTTTTGATCCCATATTCTGTGAAATATTGGCCACGGATATAAATATTATCTGGTTATAGCTCTTGGTTAGTCGGTTACGAAAATGAGCCAACCGTTTCAGCCCTAAACTGAACTGATTATAAAATTGAGTGCTAAATTTGGAGAAAAAAATGTGTTTTATGTGCGGGTTGCAGTACTTGGACACACTCCATTTAATCATCCAAGAAATTATTTGGACCAGCTAACTGGTTGTGAAACGGTTGGTGATGGAGTGGGGAACTGAGTGTGACCGAGATGGTGTGCTTGATCCTCAACTGTATATCGAAAGAAACACATGTTGCTAACCTTGCAAGTTTTTTTGTCATGATTAATTGACCCCTTATCGCACAAATACTGCAACTTAACTCTTAAGGGCCTATATAAGTAATGAAATTTTGTTTATTTTGAAAATTCTCACCACTGATATTCCTTCAGTTCAAATTAAATATACACAAAATGTACATCAAAATGAAGGTTGGGATGTATAGAACATGAAACACATGTGTAATCATAGAGTCGACTGTAGGCCCCACTGGTTCCTGGAAGTCTGCTGCCGTATTCGCACCAGAACTGATAATTTAATAATATTTCACGAAAACAACTTGTGGCCCAATGTGTTTTACATATCCAAGAACAAAGCTAGGGGATAAAAATTCTTCAATACACGGCGACAGAGCTGCATTGGGGAAAATTCCAAAGCCTTTGCTTTTGTTTACATATGAGTATACTTTCGATTTCCGGTCGACGTCATCGGACAGAAAAAGCATGTAAAAAACAACGCCGTCTAAAATCAAATAATGAAAAAGATTGCCTTCCTACAGAATAGTGTTATTAGATAGAGATTGCACAGTTGCCATATTCAATGCAAGGTATCATGATACTTGTTGAAATTTCTTAGAATTATGATTTTATTTTTTGATGGAAATCGTGGTAACGAGTGATTTGCACATGTCTGTCGAGCATGGAAACCATCTTCAATAAAAAATGCAGACAGTGTTGTCCTTTTCCAAAATGCAGCCCTATCGCTGTATTCGAAAGTGTTTTGAATGCCTAGCTTTGTTCTTGGATATATGAAGCACATCTGGCCACAAGTTGGTCTGATGAAATATTATTTTATTATCAGTTCTGGTGCGAATACGGTAGCAGACTTCCAGGAATCAGTGGTGCCTACAGTCGACTCTGTGAGTTGATTGCACATGTGTTTCGTGTTCTATACTATACTTCCCAACCTTCATTTTAATATATAATTTGTGTATATTTAATCTGAATTTAAGGAATAATCGAATATGAGAGGTGAGAATTTCAAAATAAACAACATTCCATTACTTATATAGGCCCTTAACCTGTTGAGTGCTGGAAAGCAGCCATGACTGGATTGGAATTTTGATGAACAAATTCCTGAAAATTCAAATACTGAGACCACTACTAGTAGTAACTGTTATTTTTCCCACATGAAATTGACCGTAGTCACAATTTGATCCAACTTGCTGGACTCACCACTCTTTCGGGAGTTTGGCTGGTTGAGAGAGGAACTGATAAGCTGCAGCCATAGTTTTGTCCAATCAATTATTTGTGTTCCTTTTGCCAACTTCACTTGGTGAGACACCAATCCCGTTCGAGTAGATTTTTGTCGATAGCAACCTTCTGACGTAAATACTGCTGATGGCAGTTATGTCACAAACATCTATCAACACGCAATTGTCAATGTCGTTTTTACATTTAAATTCGGAGGCTAATTTTCAATACAGCGATTGAGTAACAGTTCCGACATGAGAAAAGTAGCAATCAGAACCGAGCGGATGTTTACAATTGTTCGACATTCTAAGCGATGTTTGATGTTACAATTGCTATGACAACGTTGTTATCAAAGGGACGTAATCTCACGGGGAATATTTTTTGATAGTTTCATTTAATAATAATTTCTTTTTACTGGTTAATGTGAAAAGGGGTGACCGCTATACCGTTTTTCTTTTCAGTTTTCTAAAAGTGATATACTATAAAAATGTAACACTTAGAATCACAGATTACCCAATTTAATTCTGGAGCCGCGCACCTGTTAGTTGTGGATATAAGCGACGTGTTGTCACTGTCCATTCGTTTTGTACACAAACCGAGAAAAATTCTGACAGCGCACTGTTTTGTAAAGTTCTGCATAGATGGCGAATACATTATTTTTTAACGGCCATCAGAACAGGTATCCGTATTGGGTAAACTATGGTCCGAATGTACCCAAATATCCAAGTTCTCAAGAAATGTTCAGGTTTGTACATACGCTTTTTTATTTTGGACTTGCTTCCAGTTTTGGCACTCTCATAAGATTTATACCCTTCAAATTAAAAGATATCTATCCACAGATCCATTTGACTTCAAAGTTCCAACGTTTTAGTGTTATTCCTGAAGTTCCCATGAATGACCAGAGGCAGCGGAGCTGGGGGGGGGGGGGGGGGGGGGGGAGGTGGGCACGGTGGGTACGTGCATCTTCACTTTTTTCCACATTTATATATATATATATATTTCGGAATTCCAGTCACTCGATCCCAGTCATTTCGGCCTCAAGCAAATTCGGCCCCAATATACCAAGTCATTTCGGCCTCAGTAAATATGTTTAAATATCTTTTTAATTTTAATATTTTTTTTTATTTAATTGTTTTTCAACATTTATACCTTAAATAGATATTGAGGTATACATATGATATATAGTATTCCTTCATACCTACATGTAGCAGATTTTCTTTCATGATGAATGGAAAGTTTCAGCACGCCGAAGGCACATAGAGACGATGTGGGATTTGAAATCCCTTGCGACCTGAATAATTTTTATTTGCTTATGAATCCACGAGAGTCGGAATCGAGGCTCAGTAATGTTATTTGGTGTGATGTTTGCATTGGCGGTGGGGTACGGGGGTCAGACCCCCGCCAGGGTATTTTTTGTTTTTAAAAAATTTGATTAGCAGTTTCCATCTGGGTTTCAAAAAATGATGATAAATAGTGAATATGAGGCCAATATGAAAGAAACATGATTAGCATTTGGGCATTTTTGTATAGCATTTTGCGATGCGAATCCAGTCATCAAATACCCTGCCCGCGGACCTCGATCTGGAAGGTTACTAGTAAGTGACTGGATTCGGGAACGGGTCAACTCGCCATCGGGTCAAGTCGCCACGGGTCAACTCGCCACCAAAAAAAACATAATACAAGGCAGGTTTCTGACACAACATGAGTTTATTCATGATCCAAAACATATAACAAAACATAACATTTAGCACATGAAAAAATACTTTTATACATTAAACACCTCATCGGAGTTTTTCAATAACTAGACGAATATTTTATACTTTGAGCACTGTAAGTATTGGTCAATCGATACGACTTATTGGCGGGTCCAGATATTTGTACTCGGTGCTCAAAGTATGAAATATTCGTCCAATATTTGAAAAAATGGAAACAAACGATGGTAATCAAGGCGCGCAGGGACGATATGGGATTTACAAATCCCTTGCGACCCGGTTAACCTTATTTTATTTCATTTGGATCACACAGGCCTAGCTTTCCTATTGCCTCAAATGGGGTCTGAGGGGGTATGCACGCGGTTAGAATTCCCGGCAGTTTACGTTTGAGTGATAGATTGTCAATACTCATCTAACGCCATTAAGACTATTAGATGGCAAATTTAAGGGAAGAAGAGAAAAGAAAACCAAACAGCAACGCCGGTTTGGTAGCGGCCTCGGTATATGACCATAGCGGTTACAAAAAGGAGTGAAGATGTTCTAATCAAATGGTTTTAGCGCACAGGGACGGTATGGGGCAAGCCCCTTTCAACCCTCTTTAGCTGTGTGATAACGTCATGTCTGGCAGTGGCAAAGGAGGAGGAGGAGTTGTGGCTTTTAGCGTCGCTGGTGCTTCTTCTTGTGTTTTTTTTGTGGGAGGAGGTTGAGGTGAGTTGGCTGATGTTTCCTTCGCTGTTGTTTCCTTCTTAACTTTTTGTCTATACCATTTGTGAAAGAGAGGGTGGCGGATCTTGAATGCCTCTAGTCGGCTGTGATCCATTGCTCTGAAGTCTTTTTTGGTTTGTTCATCGTTCTCTGGTTTTGTTGAATTCTATGAAGTCATCGACTGTCCCTCAAAGTTTAGCTTTAGAAATTTTGTATGATCATCCTATCTATCCGGTCGATAAAAGTCCTCAAGTGTTTCTAGCTTTGGTTGTGGTGAATTGGTTGCTGCTTCCTGGGCCTGCCTTCCGGGTACCGAGGAGAGAGGCGAGTGGAGTGCAATCAAAACAAACCCAAAAGTACCTTCCATTTTTCATGGAAAACTCATTCTCGGACGGTCACGGATTGAAAAGTAAGTACAAATAACCGATTATTGTTTGAAAAAAATCTTGAAAAAGTCAACTCACCACCAAAAAGTGAGTCAACTCGCCACTAACTGGTGGCGACTTGACCCGCAAAAAGTACTGGTGGCGATGTGACCCAGTGGCGAGTTGACACGTATCCACTGGATACCAAGGCCAACGTTTCGCAGTTACACGACGAGTTAAAATGGGCGCACGCAAACGTGTCAGTATACAGGCATTCCTGTAACATTATTGGCAAATCCAATCAATATTTAGCAAAGAATCCCACTTTAAGTCGCTCCGGTCCGTTTCTTCTACTTCAACTATCTTCCAACACGAAGACTGGCCTTTGGGTTAGAAGATGGCTGAAGTAGAAGAAACGGACAGGACAGTGACCACACAGCGTCATATTCATCTAAACGAGAGACTACAGCGAGTCATGGTACATTTACCGAAATACGATTGTAATTTTTTTCACGCTGGTCGAACCATGGTAGCATTGTGAATTTGTGCCCCTCCACTTTTGTCGAGGTTCCGCTGCGCCTGTGAATGACTTTAGTGGGGAAAGGGTAACTGTCTCAATGAGTAAAACAATTCATTTTTAGCTCAACTTTGGCGAAGCCAAATTTGAGGTATTGCCATGGCCCGTCGTCCGTCCGTCCGTCGCGCCGTACACACGGCTCGGGCTAGAGGCCGTATTTATGAACCGATCGTTACAAAACTTCTTGGGTACCTTTGTTATCACCGTGAGACTAGAACGAGTGTTTTTGGGTCGGGTCCGAAATTTAAGACGGCCGCTGACAGCCATTTTGTACCAAAATTAGGTGCAATCAGATTTTTGCGCAGAACTTCCATATGAAAGCTCAGATTTGAATAATTTTTCGTATGAATGTTTAGTACCATGGGATACATCACATATAATACATGTTTTTTTCTCGTGCGTAAAGTATGCAAATTAGACTAACTTTGATTTATTTAGTGTTACTTTCAGCACTGTAAGTGCAAATGCCAATACGGCTCGGGCTAGAGGCCGTATTTATGAACCGATCTTTACGAAACTTCTTGGGTACCTTTGTTATCACAGTGAAACGAGAACGAGTTTTTTGGGGTCCGGTCTGAAATTCAAGATGGCCGTTGGCGGCCATTTTGTACAAAATTCGGTGCATTCAGATTTTTGCACAGAACTTCCATATGAAAGAACTGATTTGAATAATTTTCTTTGTGAATGTTTAGTACCATGGGATACATCACATATAATACGGGTTTTTTTTCTCGTACATAAATTATGCCAATTAGTCTAACTTTGATCTATTTAATGTTACTTTCAGCACGGTAACTGCAAATGCCAATACGGCTCGGGCTAGAGGCCGTATTTATGAACCGATCTTTACAAAACTTCTTTGGCACCTTTGTTATCACCTTGGGACGAGAACGAGTGTTTTTGGGTGCAGGCCGAAATTCAAGATGGCTGCCGGCGGCCATTTTGTACCAAAATTGGTGCAATTAGTTTTTTGTACAAAACATTTGTATGAAAGTTCTGATTTGAATAAATTTCTGCATGAATGTTTAGTATCATGGAATACATCACATATAATACAGGTTTTGTTCTCGTGCAAAAATTATGCAAATTAGATGAACTTTGATTTATTCAGTGCTACTTATACACAGTAAGTGCACACGTCAATACGGCTCGGGCTAGAGTCTGTATTTATGAACCGATCTTCACGAAACTTCTTGGGTACCTTTGTTATCACCTTGTGATGAGAACGAGCGTTTCTGGGTGCGGTCCAAAATTCAAGATGGCTGCCAGTGGCTATTTTGTACCGAAATTAGGTCCAGTCAGTTTTTTGTACACAACTTCTATACGGCTCAGGCTAGAGGCCGTATTTATGAACCGATCTTTACGAAACTTCTTAGGTACCTTTGTTATCACCGTGGGACGAGAACGAGTGTTTTTGGGTGCGGTCCAAAATTCAAGATGGCCGCTAGCAACCTTTTTGTACTAAAATTAGTGCAATCAGTTTTTTTTTGTACAGAACTTCTGTATGAAAGTTCTGATTTGAATAAATTTTTGTAGGAATATTTAGTAACATGGAATACATCACATATAATACAGGTTTTTTTCTCGTGCAGACATTATGCAAATTAGATGAACTTTGATTTGTTCAGTGCTCCTTATACACAGTAAGTGCACATGTCAATGCGGCTCGGGCTAGAGTCTGTATTTATGAACTGATCTTCACGAAACTTCTTGGGGTACCTTTGTTATCATCTTGTGGCAGGAACGGGTGTTTTGGGGTGCCTTTGTTATCACTGTTCTATGAGAACAAATATTTTTGGGTTCAGTCAGACCAACTCTGGGACTCAAAGATTTCTTTTCTAGTTTAGCATCTAACTGTCGCCCACCTTTACAATACTTTACCTACACGTTTGTTACAGGCTACGGTCAGCATTTATGTACAGACCGTTACAATACTTTACATGTACCTTTGTTATCAGGTCATTACCTAGATGTTTGTCATTGCTGTGTCACATACTATACATGTACATGTCTTAAACAAGTTGAGCTACAGTGTCATTGACACTTTCATTAATTCATTGTGTTGTGGGGCATTTTATTTTTATTTTCGACAAAATCGGAGTGTTGGGCATTATGCCATTTCTAAAAGGAATTAGCCATTGCTAGGCCTATCTGAGTCCATGACCAGTCTTTGATATATGTTATAGTCAATGTGTCTAGTCAGTCATTTTGTCAAATGACTAAAACTTTCAGTCATTTGGTCAAATGCTTGTGACCATCAGTTATTTGGTCAAATGCCTAAATTAGCCAGTCATTTGGCCAAATGACTAAAATAGACAATCAGGCATTTGGCCAAATGCTTATTGAGTATTCACTGTGGGTTTGCAAATAACAAAACGATGTGTCATCTTTGTTTTTGTTTATTATAACAGAAATGAAAAATATATAGTATAACATACATATGTAATACACAATACATAAAAATGTAATACAAGAACACATAATATATATAAATATAGTACATAATACAGTGGAACCCACTTAATTGGATATCTCTTACTTGTATAACCCTGTATAATTTCAAAACATATCTAAGAAGTACTTAGACAATCACAGATTTCCCTGAATAAATGCTCAGTTAATCAAATTCTGCTTTTGTTGTCACAAAATGTTGGAGGTTACATTAATCCCCTCATCGTTCTCTGTCACACAGTGGGCACAGAATTCCTTATCGAGTATTGTTGACCAAAACTTTTAGAGAAGGGATGCATACTCCTACTGTATTCATATCCAATCCCAACTTCCCCATGCCACCATTAACGGAAGGACCTCGTATGCTTGAGTGTAAAGTATCATCGCCGCATCTAGTATGTTATGCATCTAAACGAACAGAAAAGCAGGAAAAATAACGAAATGTATTCACTATAGGCGACACTATTGGTTTCCTGCTTCTCTTTTACGTTTGTTCCGCTTGCCACTCAGTGGTGCCGTCTGTTACAACCAGTAGTGTATAAATTTACCAGTAATGTCGAAATCGACCAACAATGTCGAAAAAATTAACCAGTAATGTCGAAATCAACCAGTAATGTCGAAAAAATCGACCAGTAATGTAAAAATCCGTAATGTCGAAAAATTAACCAGTAGTGTCAAAAAGAGACGACCAAAATGAGGAGCACTAACACTTGCCGACGGGGGAGGGGGCATAGCCATCCCCCCCCCACCCCCCGATGACACCCCTGGTCGTGTGCTTTAATGACTGGCTATTACAATGTCAGTCACTACCCGATATTTGCAACATTTCTATCATCTAGTTCTACCAATTTGCTACCTGTCATTTTACCTACATCCATCAATCAGTCAGTCTGCGTCACCCGCATGTACGTGGGGAGCACTATTAGCTCAATCGAGAAAATGCCTCGCAATTCAATTTGATGAATATCCGGGCTCTATACCTGACGAGGTCAGTTAAGTTGTGTCCTTGGGAATGTCACTTTATCCCAGGTGCACGTTGACTTCGTTTGCCAAGCCACATGCCGAAATGACACGTGTATGGTGCGCGTGCTTTAAACTAAGTGTCGTAAACGAAATCAATCAATCAATCAACCAACCAATCAATCTTTATATGTAGGTCTGCCTGTCTTTCAGTCATTCAGTTGTCTATCCACGTCTAGGGGTTATTTTTCACACACCACATTGCTATCTGTCTGTCTGGATTTCTGTCCGTCTGCCTGGATGCTGCTAACCTGCCTGCCTACACACTTGCCAGCCTACATGTGTGACTGTATGTCTGTCTGTGCGAGCGGTAAATACTAGACTAAATATTTCAGCGTCGTATCAATTCATTATCTATCCAGAGAGAGAGAGAGAGAGAGAGAGAGGGAAGGAGGGAGAGGGAGAGACAGAGAGAGATAGAGAGAGAGGAGAGAGGAGAGACAGAGAGAGAGAGGGTTGGACAAAGACAGAGGGAAAAGGGGATAGGGAGAGAGCGATAGAGAGAGAAGGAAGGGGAGAGAGAAGGAGAGATAGAGGTAGGGGCAAAGGCAGAGGGACAGGGGATAGATAGAGAGAGAGAGAGAGAGAGAGGGGACAAAGGCAGAGAGAGAGAGAGACAGAGGGAGAGAGGGAGAGAGAGAGAGGAGGGCAAACGCAGAGAGAGAGAGAGAGAGGGGGGGGGGGGAATAGGATGGGATATGTTGTGCATATGAAAGAGGGAAATAATTGTTAAACATAAAATTCCATATTTACTGGGGTAAATGTGTTTAAACTTGCGCGAAAATGGTTAAAAGTCGATAAATATAGGCAAAAGTACAATTTGAGCAACCCGAAAAAATATTGAAATTTTTGCGAAAAAACGTCATTTTGGTCGTCACCTTTTGACACTACTGGTTAATTTTTCGACATTACGGATTTTTACATTACTGGTCGATTTTTTCGACATTACTGGTTGATTTCGACATTACTGGTTAATTTTTTCGACATTACTGGTCGATTTCGACATTCGGCCCTAAATAAAAGACAAATCGTTACAGGAGATATTCAAGACTGACAGTGTTCTCATTAATGTACAGATTCAGCTTGGCGCTAAGAATCGGGTTCAAACAATCTTATTTACCAAAAGAGGGCGATCCTCATACCCCGTTTGTATCTGCCATTGCTTCCACGTGTACCCATGTCTACCCATCCCTCATGATCGCCTCTTGTACTCTCAGATTGGTGACAGAATTTCCCCGAAGGGCTTGTGCCTCCGATGGGGGGGGGGGGGGGGGGTTAGCCCTTACAGGCTCACAATAAAGGAAGCAAGTTCCCCGACACTGGGGACCAGGCCTTCCAGGCAGGGGGGATTGCGGGGGGGGGGGGGGGGAGCTGTAACTTTGAGTTTTTCTGTATTCGAACGCCCAGTTGAAGTACATTGCTATATGCGTTCGAGGAGTATTTATTGAAGTTCGCTGGTGTATGCATTCAAAGAGTGTTTGGTTGAGTCAGTTGTGGTTTCATTGATGCCATTGAGAATGAGCTCAAGATGCTCGAAACTGAAGAGAAGGAATAGTTTTGGAGGGAGGAGGCTGATGAATGTGCAGGAGAATGGATGAAGGCTACCCTCGAACATTCCCCTGTCGAAGTCTTGACTATTTCTCTGGGGTTTACTGGTGGCACGAAAAAGATTTAAATTGTAACATTTGTCAAATATTTGGAACGACTGTGTCAGTTCATAATAATGACCGGCGATTCACTCGACGGTCAGTATCATTGTTATAGCATTTCATTTCACTTGCCATGCGACCTGCGTGAATGTTTCACAGCAACCTCATTACCGAAAGTGTACTGCGACTTGCAGAAAAGTAATAAAACTTGACCCTTAGATGGTAACATTTGTTGGGTGTCTAGTCAGGATATTTGTGGATATTTCAGGCGAGCGACTGATCAACCACTCACCATTTTTTAGAAGCACTCACGAGAAATCGTTCGTGGGTCGCCTCACCTTGAGAGTCACGTTTCGGGATATATTCTCGCCGGTATAACCCCATTGCCGATTCGCCATCTTTGACGTTAAGGACATGCAAGGTCAGAGGTCGCATCGGGTAAACACGTCGATCAGACTATCTGTGAAGACTCTCATACATGCGATATGAACAAACAAAATGTTTCGCTTGAAGCGAGAAAATGTGCGGTTTTTTTTCGATAAAATACTAATAAAAATAGAAAAAATAACATACTTCCAACACTTCATTTAACCCTTTACCCAACGTAACGGCCAAAACCGGCCAGCGCTATTCTCAAAAATCGCCAATTAATTTTCAAAATATTTTCATTTTTTGTCTCAAAAACATAGGTTATGATCCCTCGTTGGAACGAGCTCGTCGAGATCGTTCCAACGAGGGGTCATAACCTATGTTTTTGAGACAAAAAATGAAAAAAATTAGTTATTCAAGAATTTTTTTTTGCAAGTGTCGTCTGCTTTTCATGTTAGGTAAAGGGTTAACGGACAGGACAACATAATATTGATTTTTTCTTCAAATGAATACCGCAATGAACCCCTTCCCATAAGCGAAGACTGCCTTGGCATCATGTTTTTTTTTTTGTTTTGTTTTTTGTTGACGAGTGACAAAATGGCAGGTAGATCACTCAAACGACACAAAGATAACTGCGTGAATGAAAATTCAAACCCTGAGTATCCAAACAACTAATCAATACAAATTTTTCAAGCATAACACACAGATGTTCCAGTTGGAAGAGGTTGAGGAGGGGGCGTGGTCCCTAAAAGGTGAAAATCGTCTGCTAGTAGCAGTGTCGCGTGTCAAATAATATTTTGTCCATATACAGTACAAGTCAAAATGAGTTGAAGAATAATCACTACCGGTGTAAATTATATATATAATGTTTCCTAATTTCCTGTACTAATAACACAAGAAATATAAAAATTCTTCTTTTGACCATTTTATCCTTCAACTCAAACTTGCATGTCACACAGTGGAAAATGTCTTATTACAAAAAACACCCACAAAGTGGAAGAATCACGCAGGGCCTGGGAAAGGAAATTCGGGCCCCGGGGTTAATTCTGTGACGGCCCCCTTTAAAAAGTGTCGGGATATTGCTCAGATGTTAAAAGCATCTGCAGTGAGTGCCGGGGGGCGCGATCGGCCATAGAGTGGTTGGAGGGGGGAGGGGGTATCCCCTCTACAAAATTTTGAAATCCTTTATTAAATGTAGTCTTCTCGCGACTTTTGGGGGTTAAAATTCACGTTATTTCTTGGTCGTCAAAATGACGTTTTTTAGTGGCATGTTTCAAATTTCCAAGTTCATCAATGAGTATCGAATGACCTGTCAAGAGCTATAGCTGTTGACTGCACAATTCTTGAAGTGATAACTTGGTTACGTCAAGCTGATTTCATAAAGGTATTATTTCAAGAATCATGCAGTACAGAATTACAGCCATTGGTCAAGTGCATAGCTTCATTCTCGATGCAGTCCCCATCTTAACTGTTGGCACGGGAGTCAGAACCTTGGGGAGGGGGACTAGGTCAAATGTGGCCTGAAAGCTCGCATTTTAATTTTGTTTTGTTTTGGTACGCCCTTTGAAAGGACGCACCAAGCCAAAAAAATTAAAATACAGTCTTTCGAGTCATGTTGGGACTAGGGGGTGGGGGTAGGCAGGCAGGCGTAACCAAGAATCATTAACTCCTGGGCCACCCCCACCCCAAGTTCCAGGCTCTGGGATTACTACCCCCCACCTCCACCCTCTTCCTGGCCACGGATCCACGACCAACATGGTCATACATGGATATTGTATTAGAGAACACACAGGATGATTTTGTACTTGTCCTCTAAGTAGGTGGATATACATATATTTCCAACACATTCTTGTCAGTCTTGTAGAAAGTTTGGGACTCAACAAGCTAATCTGCAATTTATGGACCACCAGATAACTAACTTATCTGTGCTCCTTAAACTGCAGATTTGCTTAGTGAGCACAAGTTTTCACTGGCTGTCAGATATGGTCAGTGGTTGATGCCCATGTGCGTTGTTTTGCATAAGCAAAATTCCAGCCTGCGGACCTCCGAGCGGAATTCAGAAATCACTTGACTTACAGTACGAGTCGAAATAAGTTGTAGAATAACCGCTATAAACTACTAGTATGCATCTTCAACTACACCAATAACACAAGAACCTGACATCATTTTCGGGAAAGCTCTCAGAAAGCTTTCCGGAAAATGACTTCGGATTCTTGTACTATTGGAGTAATGGCAGTGGGCTATTTTGTTCATTGTGGTTATGCTACAACTTATTTTGAATCGTACAGTATTTGTACACTTGAACATATGCTTCTACCTTGTTACCTTGTACCATGCATTTAAACTTATATGAAGTCTTTTTCCAGACATTTCATACTGAGTTATTAAATAAATATCGTTCAGTTACAGATTAGTTCCATTAAAAATGATTGAACTGTAGCCATAGCCACATTTCAATATTTCGTGATTATAAAACAAATTTAAAATAAGAAAGTTTGACTTGCTGAAATAATCTTCAATTGCAGTACTCTGATCATAAAAGTGGCAGTACAATATATTTTCTACTTTACTTCTTAAACCTTTACCCACAGATAACATTAAAACTGGAAATTTCAATTAAAAAAATGTTCATACTTACACAAAAAGTCTCAAGCAAATCGAATCATGTGACCCTCGGGGGAACAGTCTTGTTCCGATGGTAAATCACATTATGTGGTTTGGATAAAAAAAATTTAAAAAAAACATTTTTACCTGCTAAATTCATGAATTATGTGTGTTGTTGCTGTCAGTTTGTTAGGTAAAGGGTTAGACAGTGAGGTGTGTGGTATGGAGATTCTTATCAATCCATTTTCCAATGTTTGAGAAAAAAAATTAACAGTACCAGAAGGGTAAATTCCCACCACTCATGGGTTGGGATTTTTGGTACATCAAAGCTACGTCAACCAAAAATAAATTAGCTTTCCTAAAGTAATAGTCTTTCGTGGACATTATAAATTACATTTTGAATTTCTATGCATTGGAAAATTTAATGCAATAGGAATTCCAATGCAATTACTCTCTTAAGTGCTGTGTATAAACCCAAAACATGGAGAAAAAAGTTACAGAATACATGTACATTACCACTCAAAGAGTAAAAATAGGTTATAACATAACAACAATAAATTAAGAATCCTGCTGCTTCTGATTCTACACTGATAATACAAGAATCTTACATCATTTTCTGGGAAGTTCTCTGTTAGAGATTCACAAAAAGGATGTCCGATTCTTGAGATATTATTATTATTAATCATTAACGTCAAAGATGGCGAATCGGCAATGGGCTCATTCTTCGTCCGTAAGCTTATTTGCAGTGCTTCGAATATATACAAGCCGCAAAAAATAAATGGCCTGTTTGTTCCTAAACTTGGCATATGTAGTCACCTCAGTTCAGAGTGTCACTTGGGGGGGGGGGGGGGGGGGTTATACGTGACAGCCCACTCCCTCATGTCTATACGTTTTGATGTTTGATTATCACGTTGTTTTGTACTACATTCCATCCTTTGACCGGGGGTGGATGGGTAGATGGGTAGGTCCAAGACCAAATGTAGGGAATTATCCCTAGTTAACCCTTTACCTAAATGAAAAACAGTCGACACTTGCAAAAAAATTCTTGAATAACTAAATTTTTTCATTTTTTATCTCAAAAACATAGGTTATGACCCCTCATTGGAACGAGCTCGTTCCAACGAGGGGTCATAACCGATGTTTTTGAGGCAAAAATGAAAATTAATTGGCGATTTTTGAGAATAGCGCTGGCCGGTTTTGGCCGTTAGGTTCGGTAAAGGGTTAACACCGGATAAATAAAACTGAGTTATGACATTATTATTTTTTTTTCTCCGTAGGTTTGAATCACCAGATAAATTCACGCGAGGTGGCATTGGTCCTCGATCATACCAGGTGAGTTTTTGCGAATATGTGCAGTAGCCTAAACTTTTACCCGACAAATCAACAAAATCCGTAGCTTACGTTACATGATAATTAGTCCCCTACCGGCATCGCCGGAGGGGACTATAGGTTTGCACTCCGTCCATCCGTCAGTCTGTCAGTCTGTCAGTCACACTTTAGTTTTCTGGAGTTTTTTTTGGAAACGCTTCAACGGAATGATTTCATTTTTGGTAAACTACTATAGAACGATGATTTACAGATCAAGTTTGAGTTTCATGCTGATTACGTTATTCTTGTGTGAGTTACGGCCCTTGGAAATATGGGAAAAAGCACCAAAATATCAGTTTTCCGGAGTTTTTTTGGAAACGCTTCAACAGAATGATTTCATTTTTGGTAAACTACTATAGAACGATGACTTACAGATCAAGTTTGAGTTTCCTGCTGATTGCATTATTCTTGTGTGAGTTATGGCCCTTGGAAATATGGAAAAGCACCAAAATATCAGTTTTCCGGAGGTTTTTTTGGAAACGCTTCAACGGAATGATTTCATTTTTGGTAAACTGCTATAGAACGATGACTTACAGATCAAGTTTGAGTTTCATGCTTATTGCATTATTCTTGTGCGAGTTACGGCTCTTGGAAATATGGAAAAGCACCAAAATATCAGTTTTCCGGAGTTTTTTTGGAAACGCTTCAACAGAATGATTTCATTTTTGGTAAACTACTATAGAACGATGACTTACAGATCAAGTTTGAGTTTCATGCTGATTGCATTATTCTTGTGTGAGTTATGGCCCTTGGAAATATGGAAAAGCGCCAAAATTTAAGTTTTCCGAACTTTTTTTGGAAACACTTCAACGGAATGATTTCATTTTTGGTAACCTACTATAGAAGGATGACTTACAGATCAAGTTTGAGTTTCATGCTGATTGCCGTATTCTTGTGTGAGTTATTGCCCTTGGAAATATGGAAAAGCGCCAAAATATCAGTTTTCCGGACTTTTTCTGGAAACGCTTCAACGGAATGATTTCATTTTTGGTAACCTACTATAGAACGATGACTTACAGATCACGTTTCATTTACACTCTGTCCGTCCGTCCATCCGTCAGTCTGTCGGTCGTACTTTAGTTTTACAGACTTTTTTTGGAAACGCTTCAACGGAATGTTTTCATTTTTGGTAACCTACTATAGAACGATGACTTACAGATCAAGTTTCATTTACACTCTGTCCATCCATCCGTCAGTCTGTCAGTCAGTCTGTCGGTTATACTTTAGTTTTCTGGACTTTTTTTGGAAACGCTTCAACAGAATGATTTCATTTTTGGTAACCTACTATAGAACGATGACTTACAGATCAAGTTTCATTTGTACTCTGTCCATCCGTCAGTTTGTCAGTCAGTCATACTTCAGTTTTTCGGACTTTTTTTGGAAATGCTTCAACCGAATGATTTCATTCTTGGTGACCTACTATAGAACGATGACTTACAGATCAAGTTTGAGTTTCATGCTGATTGCATTATTTTTGTGTGAGTTATAGCCCTTGGAAATATGGAAAAGCGCCAAAATATCAGTTTTCTGGGCTTTTTTGGAAATGCTTGAACGGAATTCATGCTGATCACATCTAGGTTATAACATTTGTATAATTATTAATGCTCATTAGTCCGGTAGGGGACATTGTATTGCTTCAGCGATACGAGCGCTCTTGTTTTATTTTATATTTATGTTGTTTGAAATCCAAATCGTATTTTGTGACCTCGCATTTGCTGGGTGGGGGTTCATGATTTTTGTTTCGACAAGATGAAATAAGCGAAGGTTAAGGGAAAGAGAAATTTATTGGTTGAAGTCATTTTCAATATGATTGAGAAAAGTGTTAAAAATAGTCTTTGGACTCCAGTCCGTCGACGGAGTCATGTCACAGTAACTGTTGTGCTATTTTTGTCTTATTCTGTTAGTTTTCTAATTTTCTTTATCACTGACGAGTTCTGTAATTTGAGTCGATTTAATTTACTGCAAAAGAGACGGGGTGGGGGTAACCTGCTACTTGTACCGTACATTACCTATTGATCGACCATAAAATAAAACTGGAACGTTTACGTGTCTGTCTGAATCAGTATAGCGCGCACACGAGAAGTTCTTGATTTTATAGATCGAGGAGATACATATTTCCCCCACAGTTGAGGATGCTAGTGATGCAATTTATGTCGAAAGTTTCATTGGAAATTAATTCAAATCCAATGATCGAAAACAAGGTTAAATGACAATGTACGATGTAATAGAATGCCGGACACTTACCCAAAGACAGCAGCCCATACATGGCCCCAGACTCTATCACTGATTTCGGACATTATAGCTCCTACGTTTATCATTGATTTTGGACATTACCCCCACCCCCCGGTCCAAAAGAAATACTTATGTAAGGCATCTTTTGGCAATTAGATAAAATACTCATCGATGCCCCACCGGACCAACCAAGACTCTTAATCGGATCCGATCAGTGAATTGGGGTGGGTAAGTAAGAAGTAAGAAAAAGTAAGAAGCGACCGCTGCATATAACCAGTTTGGCTCAGTTAACATTGTTTGAAGGGGTTTGTTTTTAAGAATTTACAAATGATAAAACGACGACTGAGTTAACCACAAGGATATCATGTTCTAGGTGCTGTGACCAAATATCAGAACCATGACTACTGTTCACAGTCCGCTACAACGTAATATTAATTCTTAACAAAGTTAGGAGAGGAGCGCTACTGATGAGGTGAGGGGAGGTGGGGTGTGTGTGAACAAATGACCTGGGGGAGGAAAGGCAACGTCTAGGTGGCACATTTTCAGATGGGAAGATGTCCAGGTGTTTAAATAAACTTCTTCCCATCTGGTTGTAGAGATGGCCATTTCAAGTTCCACGGGATAAACAATCTATTCGCAAAGGTTTGGCGACTTTGGCCACCTGGACTCCATCGACGATGAAAATATCACATTCAACTCCACTATTCACACTTGTATATACATTTATTTACTCAATGACTACCGGAGTTTAAAAAATTCTCATCATTAATGACTGAACGCTCAAAGAATAAAATTTCCATCACGTTTTTTGTTGTCTAAGGGCAGTGCCTCCAACAAGAAGCGCTTATCTGTTATATAAATGGTGAGTGTGTGATTCCTTCTGTTCCCGCATCCGTGCCCGCATTCGTGTCCATATCCAGCTAGAAATTTAAGTTTTGGTTGTCTACCTTTATATGCAATGCATCTAGAATTTTTTTTTTTTCGGTGGGCAAGGATACCCTCCCTGGGGCTGGTCAGCCCGCTGGTTCCAAATAATTCAAAAGCCTTTCAATAGTGATGTTGCACGGGCCTATTTACTTACAACTGTATAGCGTTCTTGCTTCATGCAATCATGTGAGCTCATATTTAATCTTAAAAATTCAAAATTAGCTCCAAATGTTACTACCGGTATACAAGCTTCCCATACTACCAAACTGAGACCCCAATGATATTTTTACACCAGTGCAACAGGGATCTCAAGGATGTGGTTCAACCTGAAAATACTCGATATTTTGCAAATTGGTGCATTCGAACCAGATTATGCCTCGCTGTTTTGAGGGAGTATCAGATTGTTTCTCTAATGCCAACACCAGAAAATACAAAATTCGCTTGTTATACAAACCCACAGTTCTTTTTAAAATTCTTCATTTTAGCTGGCGGTTTGTCAACCATGTCGATATCCACTAAATAAAGTAACCTACACTCACAGCGACTCACCCTCGAAACAGGGCAGGCGGACAAAATGTCCTATATTAGTATGAAAATGAAAACACTGTAGTAATTGTCTTAGACCGGTCCAGTGGGAGCAAACCGGCCCGCCTACTCGTGTATCGATTCTACCCGACTGCTATTTCTTAGACCGGACCTGCCAGGAGCGGTCTACATTACTAGTCGGTTGATTTAGAGGTATCCAGTTCTGTTAACATAATTACGTCCTATTCAGTATTGCATTTCATGTACTCTATGCCCTGCATTATTTATTTATTTTTTTTTTTTGCCCGCATTTTCAAAAATATAGCGATCTCAGTCCGTACGTCCGTCCGTACGTCCCTTTTTGGAGCTATAGTTTTGAAACTTACCACACTTATTAAGTAGGGTATAGAGATGACAAAAATAGGTTTAATTGGAATTTTTGTCACCAGGTGGTGCCAGTGGCACCACTTAAAGACTGAGCTAAAATACTGCTTTCCCACAAAAGGCTCCAAGGTATGTAATTTTGGATGTTTAAAGTTTGTTTATATGTTCCGGTAGGGTGTCCAGATGTGCATAAAAGTTTCGGATTTTTTATTCGGCCCCATGTGGCGCCCGTAGCGCCACGTTTGTCGTTAGATAATCGGTTTCCGGCGAAAGGCTCCTAGGGGTTTTAATTTGAAACGCTGAAAGTGTGGTCATATGTTCCGGTAGGGTCTCTAGATATGCGTAAAGATTTCGGATTTTTGATTCGGACCTAGGTGGTGCCCGTAGCGCCACTTGTGTTGTAAGAGAATAGGTTTCCGACGCAAAGCTTCTAGGGGTTTTAATTCGAGACGCTGAAAGTGTGTTTATACGAAACGGTAGTTTGTCTAGATGTACATAAAGGTTTCTGATTTTTTATTCGGACCATGTGGCGACCGTAGCGCCACTTTTGTCATTAAAGAGTCGGTTTCCGGCGAAAGGCTCCTTGGGGTTTTAATTCGAAATGCTGAAAGTGTGTTCATATGTTCCGGTAAGGTGTCTAGATGTGCATAAGGGTTTCGGTTTTTCATTCGGCCCCATGTGGCGCCCGTAGTGCCACTTTTGTCATCAAAGTGAAACTGTTTCCGGCGAAAGGCTTCTTGGGGTTTTAATTCGAAACGTTGAAAGTGTGTTCATATGTTCCGGAAGGTTGTCTAGATGTGTATAGAGGTTCAGGATTTTTGATTCGGCCCCATGTGTCGTTAGAGAATCGGTTTCCGGCGAAAGGCTCCTAGCGGTTTTAATCACGTTGGAAGTGTGTTCATATGTTACGGTGGGGTCTTTAGATGTGCATAAAGGTGGGATTTTTTATTCGGCCCCATGTGGCGCCCGTAGCACCACTTTTGTCGTTAGAGAATCGGTTTCCGGCGAAAGGCTCCTAGCCGTTTTAATCACGTTGGAAGTGTGTTCATATGTTCCGGTGGTGTCTTTAGATGTGCATAAAGGTTTCGGATTTTTTATTCGGCCCCATGTGGCGTCCCTAGCGCCACTCTTGTCATCAGAGAATTGGTTTCCGGCAAAAGGCTCCTTGCAGTTTTAATTCGATACGTTGAAAATGTGTTCATATTGTCCCGGTAGGGTCTCTAGATGTGCATAAAGGTTTCAGATTTTTGATTTGGCCTCATGTGCTGCCCGTAGTGCCACTTTTGTCATTAAACAAATGGTTTTCGGCAAAAGGCTCCTAAGGGTTTTAATTCAAAACGTTGAAAGTGTGTTCATATGTTCAGGTAGGGTCTCTATATGTGCATAAACGTTTTGGATTTTTGATGCGGCCACATGTTGTGCCAGTAGTGCCATCACTAAATTTCATGTGCAGGTTCGAGGTCATGTCTACACGAGAACACCCCGTTTTGGTCGCGATCCGTCAATTGAAACCCGAAAACCTTTAGCACAATCTACAGATCGTATTTATGAAGGGATTTCATTGTAACTTGGTAAGGTGACTCCATATAATGTCTGGATGAGAACGTTCTATTTTGGTCGGGCTCGGTCAACCTGGACGTCCGCAAAGGCCCGTGACCTAGATTCCTTTAGCATAGTCTATAGCTTGCATTTATGAAGGGATTTCATTGTAAATTGGTAGGATGATTCGGTTTTATGTCTAGATGAGAACATCGTATTTTGGTCGTAAGCGGCCAACAGCCATGGCCGCTCGGACACGTGACCTAGATTTGTGTAGCACAGTCTACAGTACTTATTTATGAAGCGATTTCATTGTAACTTGGTAGGATGACTCGGTATGATGTCAATATGAGACTTCCAGTTTTGGTCATGTCCGGTCAGTCGTTACCTCCTTACAGTTTTACGGGTGGAGGAAGCAATTGTAACCGGAGAGAACCACTGGGTAGTGGCAAATAACTGTCAGATTCCCTAACGTGATATCTCCACACAAGCAGGGTTAGCATTGGTTGAAGACAAGTGCACCATCGACGTGCAGTATGCCATAGTACACAGCGCCACCGTGCCCCCCACGCAGACAATCGGGATTAAGTGCCTTGCCCAAGGACACAACGCAGTTGCCACCGCGGGGATCGAATCATGGACCGTTCGGTTTAAAGTCCAATGCTGGAACTACTGATCTACCACTCCTTAGTTTATCATTAACATTTATGATGTATCTGTGGTTCGCCACCTTCTCTTCCCATAAGCTTACCCTGACCTCACCCTAACCATAATGCATGCCAGAATACTGTATTACTCTGTAGGGTATGTAATTACAACTTTTAAATTGTCAGAATGATCGAATTTGAATGGCAGTTTTTGTGAATAGCATGCACTGGCTCAATTTAACCGTTTACTGAAGCAGCAAACACCATAGATAAACAAGAAAATATGCTTTATAACCTTACCGGACAAAACTGAACAATTCAAAAACTCGTTTTTTCCTAAAAACTAACTTAGACAATTACCACATGAAAACAACATTGTAAATGTAAAAAAAACATTGTGTTGGGACATTGAGATCCCTCTTAAGAGCCAACAGTAACTGCTCATTCTCTGTGTATAAAATTTTATTGAACTCATGGTGAAACTTTGAGTTGTGCAATCAAGAGAAGAAGAATTTTATGAGTGTCCAAATGTCGTTTGATGTCGTTTGTTTTGTTGAAATTGAATGTGAAATATTCTCTTTTTCAGAATTGGACAGATAAAAACTTCGATTTTGGAGAGCGAATAAAAAGACAGGAACAGCTGCCAAAAGTTGCTGACAAAAATGAACCATGCTCGAGACCTTGGCAATATCAGCCTGGGACATCTGCAGTGGACAGATGGACAAAGGAGAACAAGGACTGGCCCGTATCAGACCGATTCCGAGTAAGTGGGAAGCCAACAACGGAACTGGTTCGTGCTCGTGCAATTAACAGAGCTCTCTATCCCGATGAGAAATTTTATCCATGGTCTAATTATATGACATCTACATACAGGAAACCAGTCTATTCTGTGTTTGGACCTTTGCAGAAAGAACCCGTTTACGGTGTGACACATCATCATAATAGACATGGGTTCATGCCGTTTGAAGACTATTACTAACTGAAAAAAGAAACCATCGCCCATTGTCTGACTGATTCAGCAAGCAAAATACAGTGTACAAGATGAAAACCGTCGCGCATTGCCTTTGAAGCAAGTTATGCGAACGATACGACGAGGACATTGCCTTTTATGCTCTTTCTCCTCCAACTTACAATTTGGACACTACTGAGTCCAGTCTTAGGCGCAAAGGCCGTAATATAATTGTTTGTTGTGCTACATCCTTTGGACGTAGCACACCCAAATATATATCACGGCCTGTGGGCCCAAGTTTGGACTATTTGAACATAACCTTCTGTCCTCCATATCTGAATTCCAGATATCACAGTACATAATATAACAAATACATATAACTTGGAACAACTTTCTGTGTGATGGAGGGATTCGACAGGGAGCTTAATGCTCTTGTAACTCCTCTCCCTGATTATAATCTCGACGCAACGAATCGTTGGATCGAAATTATGACCATTGGTTGTGTGTTTCACTTTGTACCTGGCATCATTGTACTCAGTTATTGTCTTTGTTCTATGGCAGATGAATTATGGATAACATATAGAAATTTCAAACTGAAAGGAAAAATTGCCGATTTTATCCTTTCTTGTATCGTTCGCATTATGCCTCCCGAGTGCGACAACCTCAACACCATTCTCCCAATGATGCAAGTGAATGTGACAAAAAGAATGAGCGAGCGGTTTTTTTTTTTTTTACTGATGCAGGCTTGTCAGATGCAGGAGCGATCGTATCGGCCCGGGAAATTTCGTCGTAAATTTCGTGAACAAAACTTTATGTAATATTTTTGCGGCACATGAAATTTTGTGTATGTTGTCTGTGTGACATTGTAGTACCATCAGTGCTCTGATAACTCTGTATACTAATTAACCTTTTGTCCGAGGCCGCGAAAGGTCGCCACTGTTGAAAAACCTGTGTATGGGAAGTATAAATTTTCAAAATTAGTGGACTTATTATCCCTTGAAATCTGTGCCATGGAACCTTTGACTCCTCTAACAAAATTTCCTGACGATGATCGTATAGAATAGACATGCGTAAATTTTCTGGTTTTGTAACATCAAAACATTTAACCCATAAACCTTGTTTGACGGAGCTTGCTGACTCGACTGGGCTATGCCGAATAAGATATTATTGATTTAACTCGCAGCGATTTCTTTTCTGATGAAAACACAATATATCAAGTATCAGTGACCATTGTTACTATTCTATGTTAAAACCCTTTACCTGACGAATCGTCCGCAACCGCGCTCGCGTAATTTAAAAATTAAGTAGTTAAAAAAAATATATTTTTCAAAAAATTTCAACAAAACCTTATCATGTAACCCCTCATTGGAACAAGCTCGACGAGCATGTTCCAATGAGGACTCACATGATATGGTTCTGTTGATTTTTTTTTGTGTGTGAAAAATTGGAGGAAAAAAATTAAAATAATAAATTTTGATATCGTCTTCGTTGGGAAAGGGTTTAGTTCATCGTATACTGCCCAGTTGTTGAGAGGAACTCCCTTGTATTATTGGTTCTCTTTCAAGACAAGAAAATCTCAAGCGATGTCAAGGATACTAATTATCTTTTGATGTGACACGGTGAGGTCATAATTTTCAACTTCCCCACATAACATATGAATCTTGAGTTCTAGGAAAGGAGTAACCCCCCCCCCCCCCCCCCCCCACAGTAGTTCATTCCTGGGAATTAACACTTTACGTTTCATCTTAGGAATATGACAATTGGTCTTTGATTTTTATTTTGTTTTTAATTTTACGCAATTTGATTAAATTTGAATTATTGTTTTTGACTATTCTCGCGTTTTGTCACAAAGGCTACATCAGAAACTTGGTGCATTGCGCTTATGGGCCTTTTTCTGTGCTATTTTGCCAGTGAAGGCACCATGTACTTGATGCACTGTTGCATCCTTATCTTCAGATGCCATGAGAATAACAACACTAACTTATTTTAACCCTTTACCTAACATGAAAAGCAGACTACACTTGCAAACAAAATTCTTGAATAACTATTTTTTTTTCATTTTTGTCTCGACGAGCTCGTTCCAAAGAGGGGTTATTACCTATGTTTTTGAGACAAAATATGAAAAAAATTCTGAAAATTAATTCGCGATTTTTGTGAATAGCGCTAGCCGGTTTTGTCCGTTATGTTGGGTAAAGGGTTAAGTATACACAGATGCATAAATCCTGGATTGGGTGGGGATATTATTTGTCCTGCCATTGTACTATTTCTTGCCCATTAGTTGGCGTGTTCAAAAACCTCTGCATTGCCATAAAACTGTAACAGATGGTTGCTTGTTTGGTGATATGTGAGTCGGACCAGCTCTAGAAAATTAGCCCAGGCAATCGGCAACACCGTAGTAAAATTCTTGGCAGTCTGACACGACTTTACCACGACATTGTCGATTTCGGTGATTGTAGATAAAGATGGGCGATTAGAGGTCCTCGGTTCGAATCCTACCTGCGACAACCGCGTTGTGTCCTTTAGCAAGACACTTCACCCCCATTGCCAACGTTGGGGGGGGGGTGGCGTTGGGGGAGCCCGACGACAGTTGCTCGCCGTTGCTCGATGGTTCTCTCCGAGTACTCCGGCTTCTTTAAATTCGGTATTTATTTATTGGGGTTTAATGACACTTTCGACAGCCAGATCACCTCGTGTCGGACAGGTGGAGGAAGCCGGAGAGAACCACCGAGCAACGACGAGCAACTGTCGCCGGGCTCCCCAACATACTAACTCCACACAAGCAGTGTTAGCATTGGCTGAAGACAAGTGCACCATCGACGTGCAGTACGCCTTTGTACACACCGCCACCGTGCCCCCACGTTGGCATTGGGGGTGAAGTGTCTTGCCCAGGGTCACAACGCGGTTGCCTCGGGTGGGATTCGAACCGAGGACCTCTCGGATTGCAGCCTGCACCTCTACCTACTGAGCCGCCGCGCTCCCCTAATTTCAAATACAAATCTGAACCTCTACCTAGTAGTACCTAATGAGCCACCGCGCCCCCTTGAATTCGGTATCGATTATGGGGGGGGGGGGGGGGGGGGGTATACCACGGTATCTGTTCGGTATTCCGTATCTGACTTGACTGAGATTTGATGATAGAACCAAAGAGGAATCCACACCAGGAAAAAACAGAATACGTTGAACATTCTTATATCATTCTACCACAGTCCTACAAATACCTCTGTCAGTGAGCTCAACATTGGCATTCTTTTGCCAACATGAATGATATCTACAGTAATTGTGTGACTTAATTCCAAACACACAGAGCATGTGCCCTTAGCATGCCACCATTTGGAGGCCCTGCTGATAATAGACAAATCCCCTGGGAAGTGATTTCTATTTAAGTCTTGGCTGCCTTAACCCTTTACCCAACGTAACGGCGAAAACCGGCCTGCGCTATTCACAAAAATCGCCAATAAGTTTTCATTATATTTTTTTATCTCAAAAACATAGGTTATGACCCCTCTTTGGAACGGGCTCGTTCCAAAGAGGGGTCATAATCTATGTTTTTGAGACAAAAAATGAAAAAAATTAGTTATTCAAGAATTTTGTTTGTAAGTGTCGTCTGCTTTTCAAGTTAGGTAAAGGGTTAAGGATTCGCCGAACTGGAGCGACATTCAGTCACTTCTTTCATGAAAATGAACCCTTCAACTGCTGTCAAGTCTCAACAAGGCCTATAAATAGTGAATGTCGGACAATTTGAGAATATTGATGGTTTCGGTATTCACTGATTGGTTCGGTTCGGTTTTTCGGTATCCTCATGATATCGGTATCGGTTCGGTTTTTCGGTATATTGTCCATTGATTGAAGACTTATTGTCTGAGAAGCATAGATTTGTGTTTGTAAGAACCGCCAGGAACATTCATGTTATGTTCGGACAACCGTGGGTCATCTTCCAAATATATAAAGATTATTATTATCCTCGAGTTTGTGGGGTGCGATCCGGAGATCTCTCCCGAGGGAAAGATATTTGACCCAGATTCGAGGCTTTCCGGGTGTTCAGGTCAAATATCTTTCGCCGGGTTGAGATTTTCCCATTCCACCCCCAAACCACTCGGGAATGGTTTTTCTTCCACCATACCTTCACATTATGTTATTGAAATAAAAATAACTTATACAGTATGTGGAGAAATCAATGTAGGTGGAGATATCGAATTCCTTATACACCAAAAAAATTCCTTATACAGTATGTGGAGAGTGGACTGTAACCAAATCACCCGGGGAGTGTAGTTATCACCCATAGTATCACTTTCAAATTCTGTATATGTGGACAAAAAACATAAGCCAATATTTCAGCCAATGGACCCCCGGGTATAACCCGGAGGTCCATTGGCTGGAACTTTGCTTGTGCTTGTTCTGCTTTGCAACAAATTTGCATTTATTGCTTGGGTGGAATCGTCACTCTGCGGGTGATTCAGTGACAATACACTCTACACGTACTGTACACCAAAGGTATATGCAACGAAAACCAGCGATAGCTCACGACAGCGATGGGTGGTTAACACATTGAAGCGAGTTCTGAAACAGTTGACAATTCGATGACTCACTTTTTTAACAATTTACTTCGAGGATATCATGTGGAGTGTGAAGGGATAAAAGATAGATCTCTCTCACCCAGGACTCTCCGACGGGACACGCTTATCCCAATAGGTAGGTGATGGGAGAACTTTACGGTCCCAAGTGTTCAAACATAAAAAATATTGAAAGTAACGCATATAACTCACTCAAAACGTATACACTACGGCATGTCGTGCTGGGACCAAACCCCAGTTAGAAATCTAACTGATCACACCTCCATTGAAGACACTTGTCCCTGTCTATGGTGCACTGATGTTGAGGGCCCATCCTGTCCAATTTGAGGTACGGTATGTGTTAATTAGGCTAAATATGTTGAAAACCCCATTCTTCACGACCACTGTATTACATGTATTTATTCACAAATAATTTTTCAAGAACTACTCATTCTTTTTAAAACTATAATTCAGAAGACTAATATTTCAACTAAATCATCATGGCTTGGGCCATTATAGTCTGGGCAGATCAGGTTTACACCACTCCCCTATCCATTCTCAATCGGCCATCTCCTTGACGCTCAACGGAGGAAGCAAGCGGGCGCAAGAACAAGACAAAGTTGCCGTTATTTTCTCGTAATAACTAAATCATTTCTTCTTACAATGAGATTTTTCTCTTTTTAAAAAAACTCGCTTTAATATGACGTACGAACAGGATCATAAATCAGTGAATTATCATACATCAGTGAATTAAGCATGATGCTAAAATAAAGAGTATGATACTCAATTAATATTGTATGATACCCAAATAATATAGTATTATACTGAATTAATTCAGGATCATACTCAAATAATTGAGTATCATACTTAATTATTTATGCAGCATTTATGAAATCATATGACGGGAGGCATACTATGACGTACGAACAGGATCATAAATCAGTGAATTAAGCATGATGCTAAAATAAAGAGTATGATACTCAATCAATATTGTATGATATCCAAATAATATAGTATTATACTGAATTAATTCAGTATCATACTCGAATAATTGAGTATCATACTTAATTATTTATGCTGCATTTATGAAATCATACCAGATAATATAGCATCATACCAAATTATTAGAGTATCATACTAAAAATACAATTATGACCCTCCCGTACGTGAAACTGATTTTAGTATCATGCTATTTTATTTATGCTGCATTCATGAAATCGTGCACAATAATATAGTATGATTCTAAATTAATTGAGTATCATACTAAAATAATTAAGTATCATACACAAATAATATAGTATGATTCTAAATTAATTGAGTATCATACTAAAATAATTAAGTATCATACACAAATAATATAGTATGATTCTAAATTAATTGAGTATCATACTAAAATAATTAAGTATCATACACAAATAATATAGTATGATGCTAAATTAATTGAGTATCATACTGAATTAATTCAGTATCATACTCGAATAATTGAGTATCATACTTAATTATTTATGCTGCATTTATGAAATCATACCAGATAATATAGCATCATACCAAATTATTAGAGTATCATACTAAAAAAACAATTATGACCCTCCCGTACGTGTAACTGATTTCAGTATCATGCTATTTTATTTATGCTGCATTCATGAAATCGTGCACAATAATATAGTATGATTCTAAATTAATTGAGTATCATACTAAAATAATTAAGTATCATACACAAATAATATAGTATGATTCTAAATTAATTGAGTATCATACTAAAATAATTAAGTATCATACACAAATAATATAGTATGATTCTAAATAAATTGAGTATCATACTAAAATAATTAAGTATCATACACAAATAATATACTATGATGCTAAATTAATTGAGTATCATACTGAATTAATTCAGTATCATACACAAATAATATAGTATGATGCTAAATTAATTGAGTATCATACAGAATTAATTCAGTATCATACACAAATAATATAGTATGATGCTAAATTAATTGAGTATCATACTGAAAACCTGTCAATCAACACATTCTAACCAATCAGTGGCGCCGATACATACACACTAGATTTTCTGGCGCCACATTTAAATAACACGATAAGCAAATGGAAGACCGATATAAAAATGAATCTGGAAGGTTTTCTTGAAGGCGTTCGCGGTATCGTGTCTACGGTAACCCGTACTTTACAGTCCTCGATCAACGAAGCATCTGTTTCAACAGCAAGTATGAGACTGGAAGCTTTAGAAAGAAATGTGAACAGAATGGTTGCGAGGTTCCCGGAATGTTCAGCACTGTTACCAGTATTAACAGAGGCTGTGCAGATTGTTGAAGAAATGAAAAGGTAAGAATAAATCTTCGAAAACACCACATTTTGGAAAATTGAAACGATCTCGTCGATCAAAACAAGGCAAGACGCGATGCCTTGAAGGGGGTGGTGGTGGGGGAGTGGGTGGTTGGTGGTGGTGTAATATGTACATTGTTTGAAACAAGGCAATGGGCAAGAACATGGATGTTACGACGGGGGGGGGGGGGGGGGGGTCTCACGCCCCGCCACACAAAATCCGGACACAGGTTTTGAACGGTTAGAAGTTCCCGCGGGACATGTCAAATTGCTGAAACTTCACCCTGCAAAGTGAGTAGCTGTCATAGTAATTAGTGTCAAACACTCGTTTTAATTTTCCTTCTTCCAGTAAAAATTTAGCCTGAAAAAGTTTCCTGAAAATTTCGTGCGGTTGAAATTTTGCAACACTTAGAACACTTGAAATATCAGTCGAAAAATTATATCCCAAAGATTGGGGGTGGGTGCGCTTAACGCAAATTCATCTCCAATCGGTTGGAAATTTTGTCTGGCCCGGTTGGGGGGGGGGGGGGGGGGGGGGGGGGCTGTTTAAAAGTTTGAAGATGACAATATTCTCCACCGAAGACCCACTAAACACCCTGTAGCCACACCCAGACGAAGATTCAACGATGGGTTATTTATTTATTTATTTATTTATTTATTTATTTATTTATTTATTGGTGTTTAAGGTAAAATATTTCAGCACAATGGCTAATCGTGACCATGACAGTTTTACGGCTGGAAGAGATTGACGGAGAGAACCACCGATCAACGACAAGTAACTGTCAGCTTTCAAGCAATCAAACTCCACACAAGCAGGATTGGCATTGGTTGAAGACAGATGCACCATGGACGTGCAGTACGCCTTAGTACACAACGCCATCGTGCTCCCATGTGGATAGTGGGGGTGAAATGTTTTGCCCAAGCACAATGCGGCTGCGGCAGGGCGCAGGTGGGATTCGAATCTAGGATCCCTCGTCTCGCAGACTCCCCCCTCTACCTACTGAGCCACCGCGTCCCCCGATACACTTGTTAAATTAACAATGCATTTGCTGAAAAACAAAACACCGAGGTGTGCAAACAATTCAACTCAGGAATTCTTTTCGAAATCAAAATTAGTAATTTTGAGTGGATTGGTGTACTCGTAGAGGTGGAAGCCTGACTCAAGTACCATCGCAACTACACGCACAACTGCACACACATGCATATACTTCACTATCTTTGACGTACCCATTAACTTACAGACATCTCCTTACACATACATACACATACACCCCCTATCCACACACGTGTTCAACCCCCCCCCCCCCCCCCCAACACACACACTCCATCCTCCGCCACACATGCACACATACATTCTAACGTAGATTTTCTTAATTTACAATGCGAAACTGCTCGAACCGATGTGGTATGGTAATAGTAATTCGGAGGTTACGAGTGACGCTTGGTGACGAAAATTTATCCATTGCAGAGATTGGACTGTTTTATATTTTGTGAGTTGTGTATTAAGTAATAATTGTGTCTTGTGTTCGAAGGGTCGATGCAGCTCTGGTGGTAAATTTTTATACAAAACATGTGTGCAAACTTGAAATTTATTTATTTATGGGGATAACGTCACCTATTGTCGGACAGTTTTACGGGTGTAGAAAGCCGGAGTTCCTGGAGAGAACCACCGAACAACGGCGAGCAACTGTCGAACTCCCGTTGGTGCTAAGTCCGTACATGCAGGGTTAGCACTGGTTGAAGACAAATGCACCATCGACGTGCAGTGGGCCTTAGCACACAGCGCCGCCGATTCCTCACGGGATTAACTGCCGTGCCCAAAGACACAACGCTGTTACCTCTGGCGGGATCGAATCGTGAACCTGTCGGTTTGAAGTTCATTTCGGTCACCACTGAACCACTGCGCTCCCGTCTAAAATTCAATGGAGCTGAAATGTCCACTCCATCCAATGTAATATGAATGTATACAGTAAGATTTCATGATATAGTATACTGTTATATGATTTTGACCCGAAAATTTAGGCTGTACAAAGATGGTAACGGTAATGGTGATAGCTCCCCTTGCGAAACCCGGTAAGCGAAGTAGTGCTTGGTATCTGTGGTTAATCAACAAATGGGGTTTAAGTCGACATAAATAGGTGACGGGAGTAGTATGTAATGTGGTTTTGGGGCCTAGTTGGCAGGACCCGTTGCAGGACCCCGGAAGTGACGTCATGTCACGTGACGTAGTGGCGCCATGTTGTGTTGTCATGGTAACCCGCGTGGGCGGCCATGTTGTGACGTCATCCCCTTAGTGATACGTGTTGTTAGTGCGCATGCGCAGCGCGTGTTGTTAGGGTGACACGTGTTTCCGTCGTCCATTTTGTATACTGGAGGCCGCCATCTTGGTTTCTATGGTAGCACGTGGTTTCTATGTTACCCAATTTTTCTGCAATAGGACGGGGTATGTTCGGAGGGTATGTTCGATTGAATCGGAGTATTTTCTGGAACGACTTCCCTGAGTAATTACCACAAACAGCCCGACAAGTTTTACTATTTCGAATTCTTCCAGAATTCTCTGATTCTATCTATATATGCAATAGTTATCGTTTATCTGGCCATGTTCCTTTATTCTAGAGTATACTTCAGTATCGTAGAAGAGCCTATCTGTTGGAACAGCTTTGCTTATTGTTACTATATTTAGCTATTTCTGGTCTACTTTTGTTAGTTCCGACCCTATTCTAAGTACTCTTGTTTCATTTATCTAGAACATTTATAACCAATCAGATTTGCTTGATTTCCCATAACCTGTACTTAATCGTATAGAGTTATCTCCCCTTGTACAACGAAGTTGTATCCGATTCTCATCACATCTATATCCAATGGCAATATCCCCGGGAACCCCACATTTCGGCACCCCTTTTTTTGAAAAACATATGACCTTCGGCACCCCTTTGTTGTCACGATTGTGCAAATGTGGCGGCTATAGGGGACCGAAGCCCGAAAACCTTTATCACAGTCTACAGGTCATATTTATGGAGGGATTTCATTGTAACTTGGTAGGATGACTCCAAATAATGTCTAGATGAGAACGTCCCCTTTTGGTCGTGATCATTCAGCCTTGATGGCTGCCCGAGCCCAAAACCTTTAGCCAAGTCTATAGGTCATATTTATGGAAGGATTTCGTCGTAACATGTTAGTTTGACTCCATATAATGCCTAGATGATGACATCCCCTTTTGGTCGTGATTGGTCAACTGTGACGGCTTCAGGGGCATGAAGCCCGAAAACCTTGAGCACAGTCTACAGGTCATATTTATGAAGAGATTTCATTGTAACTTCGTAGGATCACTCCAAATGATGCCCAGATGAGAATGTCCCCTTTTGGTTGTGATCATCCAACCATGATGGCTGCCCGAGCCCAGAAACCTTTAGCACAGTCCACAGGTCATATTTATGAAGGGATTTCTTTGTAACTTGGTAGGTTGACTTCATATAATGTCTAGATGAGAACGGCTCCTTTTGGACGCAATTGGGAAACTATTGGCGACAGGGGCCCGGAGCTTGAAAACCTTTAGCACAGTCTACAGGCCATATTTATGAAGGGATTTCAATGTAACTTGATAGGATGACTCGTTTTGGAATAATTTCACTGTAACTTGGTAACTTTCGTTGATATATGTTGACTGTGAGGGCCACATACATGAACTGTGAGGTCATATTAATCCACTCCTAAGCTCTTTAGTACAGTGTACACCTTATATTATTTTTATCAAAAACATAGCATACAGGGAACAGAAATGAACATATTTCCAGTTATCACAATTCTTGTCTTATTTCATAATCCTTTCATGAACACTGAACATTATCCTTTTCATCAAACACAACACACAAGTTTAGCTACAATGTCATTGACACTTTCATTTTAATGAAATAAAACCCAAATTCATAGGGGCTAGGCGGAGGGGGTGGAATTTTAATTAATGAAGTTGTCTGCATAAAAGCCTCGCCTGCGTGCCTATCTTTCGAGAATACTTAGGGAGTAAAAGTTATATAAAATTAATCGACTGCAGGATGTGCACAGGTGCAGAAAGATTAGGGTGGACCACTTTTTCCCTGACATCTTCGTCTGTTGCTTTGGATTTACTTATAAAAAGCTGACTGTTAAGTGCAATTTTCAGTATTCAATAAAGTTCTTTTTTAAAAATTATAGCTCGATTTTTTGCTTCTTATGTGGTAATAATATGGAGCTCGATTTAACGATACACATTGGGGTTTTTTTAACAAAATTTCTACTGTTGTCCTCAACACCACCACAACGAATAAATTATTTATATATTTTTACAGATAATATATAAATCCATCTCAGTGTATACCTTACCAATAAAACACCAACACTGATGTTTCCATCCACGCATTGAGTATCAAATCCTGTGATATGTATTGAAAGCGCAAACAACGTTTCTGCCAGTGGATCTATTTGTTGAATCCGGAAGCCTATTGGTTAAATCTTTGATTTTTAACTTCGCATTCCTTTCCACGTTGTCCGAGTTGGTGTATATGGGTTGAACTCCACTCTCTGGATGTTTTAGTTGTAATCCACTGGGGCTGTCACGATTAATCGATTGTCGATCGGTCACGCCGAAATCGATTAGTATTTTTCGTTGTCGAAGAATTGGTAAATTTTACACCGTTTTAGACGTTTAATAATTTAAAAAATTTTTTTAAAAACTATTTTTTCTAAAGGTAAAAGGTCAAGAACGTCGACGTTAAACCTAAAGAAGCCATTAGAAGCATTTGTGTTTTCGGTAGATTCAAAGCTTTGATGTTCTGAACTTTTGAACCGTCAGACTCAATGTAATAATCAAGCCCGGTCGGCAGTTGCGAACTTGCGAAGTTCGCAACTGACGACCAGTCTTGATTATTACACTGACGGTTCAAAAGTTCAGAAAATCAAAGCTTTGAATGCATCTAAAAGAGGATCGCCTTCGTTGTTTACTTGAGGTAAGTGAACTGACTTGAACTTCATTTTAACGACTTCAAAAGGGGGGGGGGGGGGGGCGGTGGCTCAGTTGGTAGAGGTGCAGGCTGCAAGCCGAGAGGTCCTCGGTTCGAATCCCACCTGCGGCAACCGCGTCGTGTCCTTGGGCAATACACTTCACCCCCATTGCCCACGTGGGGGCACGGTGACGCTGGGTACTAAGGCGTACTGCACGTCGATGGTGCACCTGTCTTCAACCAATGCTAACCCTGCTTGTGTGGAGTTAGTATGTTGGGGAGCTGACAGTTGCTCGCCGTTGCTCGGTGGTTCTCTCCGGGTACTCCGGCTTCCTCCACTCGTAAAACTGTTGTGGTCATGATTAGCCAATTGTGCAGAAATATGTGACCTTAAACACCAATAAATAAATAAATAATAAATAAATAAATAACGACTTCAAAGAGAGGGAGAGGGGGCATCAAGGCACGATTAACCGATTATTTTGCGACGATTAATCGATCCTAAATTTAAAAATCGTGACAGCCCTATAGGCCACACTCCACGTACTATACTATATACTATACTATATAATTTATGTTTATGTTTATTTGGGTTTATCGACACTTTCGACAACCAGGGTCACCTCGTGCCGGACAGTTTTACGGGTGGAGGAAGCTGGAGTATCCGGAGAGAACCACCGATCAGCGGCGAGCAACTGTCAGATTCCCCAACGTACTAACTCCGCACAAGCAGGGTTAGCATTGCGTCGTGTGAGAGCCATAAGGGTGCACCTTATGGTTCTCACACGGGATTGATTAAAGTCGTGTGCCCCATCGACTTCCAGAACGTCTTCGAAAGCAGCGCCACCGTTCTCCCGCGTGGGCAATCGGAACATATAATTTACAAAAATTTACCAGAGTTGTTACATGCGGGCGCGAAGCGACATAGTAATAAACATTTTGTTAAATTTACAAACTGAGGAGATGAAAAAAAAAAATGAAAACATTAACCCTCTAACGAATAGGCCGCATCTGCCTCATAATATAATAATTCATCAGTTGAATAAATATTATTTTTCAAAAACAAAACAATTCAACAAAATCATAGTATCTCAGTGGAACGATCTCGTCGAGCTCGTTCCAAAGGGGGACAAGTGATATGGTTTTGTTGAAATTTTGTGAAAGAATTGAAAAAAATACTATGTAAAATAATAAAATTTGATATCGTCTGCGTTGGGTAAAGGGTTAATATAGTTTCATCACATTGTTCGTTCGCATCACATCCCGCGTGCATAGGTCCCTGCGATTCTCATATTTTTGGTCGAATCGAATCCTGAATCGAATCATGCAGATTTCGAATCGTATCGAATCTCGATCGAATATTACCGATTTTTAGCCCGACTGTTTACAGTGAGGGCTATAGTCATGACTTTTGTCCGTCCGTCTGCCCGTCTGTTAACATTTAGAGTTTTAGTTAAAGTTTGTGGTTAAAGTTTTTCCTGAAGGTGTTTTTAGCCCGACTGTTTATAGTGAGGGCTATAGTGATGACTTTTGTCCGTCCGTCTGTTCGTCTGCCTTTTTTCTGTTAACATTTAGAGTTTTGGTTTAAAGGTTTGTGGTTAAAGTTTTTTGCTGAAGGTTCAAGTGTTTTTTTTTTGTTTTTTTTTGTTTTTTTTCCTTATTCCTGTTTAGTTGACATTTGGAGTTTTGGTTAAAGTCTGTGGTTAAAGTTTTTTATTCATCCTTCAAGTACAGACTATATCCGGTATTTCTTGTCTAATCGTCACGAAATTTCATATGCAGGTTTTAGGTCATGTCTACATGAGAATGTCCCTTTTGGTCGTGATCGGTCAACCGGTATGGCTGCCCGAGCCCAAAACCCGAAAACCATTAGCACAGTCTACAGGTCGTATTTATGAAGGGATTTCATTGCAACTTCATAGATGCCTCTGTATAATGCCTAGATGAGAACGTCCCTGTTTGGGCATGATCTGTCAACCGTGATGGCTGCCCAAATCCGAAACCCCAAAACGTTTAGCACAGTCTGCAGGTCATGTTTAATATGGACGGATTTCATTGTAACTTGATACGATGACTCCGTATGATGTCTACATGAGAATTTCCCCCATTTGGGCGTGATCTATCAACCGTCATGACTGCCCGAGCCCAAAACCCGAAAACCTTTAGCACAGTCTACAGGTCATTTTTATGGAGGGATTTCATTGTAACTTCATAGGTTGACTTCATATAATTTCTACACATGAGAAAGTCCCCTTTTGGACGTGATTGGGCAACTGTCACGTCTACAGGTGCCCGAAGCCCGAAAACCTTCAGCACAGTCTACAGGTCATCTTTATTGAAGGGCTTTCATTGTAACTTCGTAGGATCAATCCACATGATGCCCAGATGAGAATGTCCCCTTTTGGTTGCGATCATTCAACCATGATGGCTGCCCGAGTTCAAAGCCCGAAAACCTTTAGCACAGTCTACACATCATATTTATGGAGGGATTTCATTGTAACTTGATAGGCTGACTTCATATAATGTCTAGATGAGAACGTCCCCTTTTGGGCAGCTGTGACGGCGACAGGGGCCCGGAGCCCAAAAAACCTTTAGCACAGTCTACAGGTCATATTTATGGAGGGATTTCATTGTAACTTCATAGGTTGACTTAATATAATGTCTAGATGAGAACGTCCTCTTTTGGGCAACTGTGACGGCAACAGAGGCCCGAAGCCCGAAAACCTTTAGAATATTCCACAGGCCATAATTATGAAGGGATTTCATTGTAGCTTGGTAGGATGACTCCAAGTTTGTGGTTAAAAACCCAGACAAACACCCACCCCCCCCTACCCCCCCCCCCCCCCCCCCCCACCCCCATTAGGCTTTTTTTTCTTCTTTTCTCCAATATGCATTTTGAACTATTTACAGTCACTCCATGCGGAACCTTTTTTTAAAAAGCCCCCTTTTGGACGTGATTGGGCAACTGTCACGGCTACAGGTGCCCGAACCCGAAAACCTTCAGCACAGTCTACAGGTCATATTTATGAAGGGATTCATTGTAACTTCGTAGGATCAATCCACATGATGCCCAGATGAGAATGTCCCCTTTTGGTTGCGATCATTCAACCATGATGGCTTCCCGAGCCAAAGCGCGAAAACCTTTAGCACAGTCTACACATCATATTTATGGAGGGATTTCATTGTAACTTGATAGGTTGACTTCATATAATGTCTAGATGAGAACGTCCCCTTTTGGGCAACTGTGACGGCAAGGGGGGACCGGAGCCCGAAAACCTTTAGCACAGTCTACAGGTCATATTTATGGAGGGATTTCATTGTAACTTGATAGGTTGACTTCATAGAATGTCTAGATAAAAACGTCCCCTTTTGGGTAACTATGACGGCAACAGAGACCCGAAGCCCGAAAACCTTTAGAATATTCCACAGGCCATAATTATGAAGGGATTTCATTGTAGCTTGGTAGGATGACTCCAAGTTTGTGGTTAAAAATCCAGACAAACACCACCACCCCCTACCCCCCCCCCCCCCCCTCCATTTTCTCCTTTTCTCCAATATGCATTTTGAACTATTTACAGGTCACTACATGCGGAACCTTTTTTTTAAACTTACAAAATGCATTTTCAGCCTGACTGTTTATAGTCAGGGCTATAGTCATGACTTTCGTCCGTCCATCTGTCGGTCCATCCATCTGTCTGTAAACAATTAGTTTCCCACTGATAACTCCAGTTTGGATTATTTGATTTCAACCAAAGTTGATATGTGTATTTTCCAGCTAGTAATACAGGCCAGGTTTCAATATAGGTTCTACAACTGCCCCCCCCCCCTCCCCCCCCCCCCCACACACACACACACACACACAAATTGTCACTTAGGCAATTATTCCCAAAATGCATTTTGAAGGATTGGGAGTTATTACATGGGCAAAAAAAGAAAATTGACTCATATAGCCCAACATTGCTTTTATGTTCTGCATCTTTAATCCTTTACCTTTACACAAGTTGAAGACAACAGTACAAATTATTTTTCTGAAACTTCAGATTTTTTCATTTTTTATATACTTCTAACCATGGCTTATTACTCCTTATTGGAACAAGCTCATCAAGTTGTTCCATTAATAGGTCATGAGGTAGTTTTGAATCAGAGAAATGAACAAATAAAATTTGAATAGCAAATTTTTGTATATCACGAGTGCAGATATGGCAGATTCGTTTGGTAAACTGTTAACAAAAAAAGGCTCCGACTATTTTGCGTCTAAGCATTGCATTCCTGAGACAGTCGGGCTGCATGCGTGACATCACTCTAGTTTGTTTGTTTTTTTTTTTCCTGTTTAGTCATGACTTTCTTCTGTCTGTCTGTTAACATTTGGAGTTCTGGTTGAAGTTTGTGGTTAAAGTTTTTTAGTCAACCTTAAAGTTTTGGTTTTTTTTTTTTCTTTTAAATTGATATTGCTATTGATTGTATCATTCTCATTTTGTTTTTATTTTTTTTATGTTTCATGTTATTTTTGGAAATTATTTAACCCTTTTCTGTATGACAATTTAACTTACAACTTCCAGGTTAAAGTTTTTGGTTAAAAGTTTGGGTTTTTTGGGGGTGGGGGTGGGGGGGGGGGGGGGGTAAATTACACCTTTAATTCTTCAAACAGCATGATTTTAACCCCTTTTGAACATGTTTTCAGACTTACTTTCTTTGTAGTTGAAATTAGACTTTGCCACAAACTTTCTTGCTCTAATTCTTGTAGGGTCAAATACAACTTAATGATACCATTTACATCAATGATTTCTTTATATCGGTTTTAGGAAATATTTAACCCTTTTTTGCCAATCAATTTTACTTAGTATTCCCAGCTTAAAGTTTCGGCTTAAAGTTCTGCTTTTCAAGGTTCTACCTTCATTTCTCCAAACACTCTGTTACAACGTCATTTCTTTTTTTCATTTCGGGCAAGGTCTACTGAAGCTGTACACAGTGGGTTCAAATAATATTGGCATTAATTTAGTCCTTTTCACAACGCTTTTTCGGGGAGGGGGTGGGGTGGGGCAATTAGGCACTTTTTTTTTTTCTTTCGTAAAAATGCTTTTTTACAGTTTTGGTTAAAGTTTGTGGTTAAAAACCCAGACAGACACCACCACACCCTCGCCCCCCCCCCCCCCCCCAATTAGGCATTTTTTAATTTTTTTTATTTTCTTCTAATATGCATTTTGAACTATTTACAGCCACTACATGTGGAACCTTTTTTAAAACTGGGGAGGGGGGGGGGGGGGCATTTTAGACACTCAAAAATGCTTTTTTTACAGATTTGGTTAAAGTTTGTGGTTAAAACCCCAGACAAACACCACCACTCACCCCACCACCCACCCCCATGGTGCCAGTTAGGTATTTTTTTTTTTTCTCTGCTCAAAATGCATTCTGAAGGATTTAGAATGACCACATGTGGAAGAAAAAAATGGACTCCCCCTAAAACACCCCCACCCCCACTCTCCAACCCCACCCCCACCTCCTCCTCGCCCAGGGCCATTCATGCAATATTTTTTCTTTGGTACAAAATGCATTTTTAGCCTGACTGTTTATAGTCAGGACTATTAGTCATGACTTTCGTCCGTCCATCTGTAGGTCCATCCATCTGTCTGTAAACAATTGGTTTCCGACTTGATAACTCCAGTTTGGATTATTTGATTTCAACCAAAGTTGATATGTGTATTTTCCAGCTAGTAATACAGGCCAGGTTTGAATTTAGGGTTCCACAACTCCCCCCCCCCCCCCCCCCCAAAACAAACACAAAACACACAAAACACACACACACACGGATCGGGCTAGAGGCCGCATTTATGAACCGAGCTTTACGAAACTTCTTGGGTACCTTTGTTATGACCGTGGGGCGAGAAAGAGTGTTTTGCGGAACCTTTTTTAAAAAGCCCCCTTTTGGACGTGATTGGGCAACTGTCACGGCTACAGGTGCCCGAACCCGAAAACCTTCAGCACAGTCTACAGGTCATATTTATGAAGGGATTTCATTGTAACTTCGTAGGATTAATCCACATGATGCCCAGATGAGAATGTCCCCTTTTGGTTGCGATCATTCAAGCCATGATGGCTGCCCGAGCCAAAGCGCGAAAACCTTTAACACAGTCTACACATCATATTTATGGAGGGATTTCATTGTAACTTGATAGGTTGACTTCATATAATGTCTAGATGAGAACGTCCCCTTTTGGGCAACTGTGACGGCAAGGGGGGACCGGAGCCCGAAAACCTTTAGCACAGTCAACAGGTCATATTTATGGAGGGATTTCATTGTAACTTGATAGGTTGACTTCATAGAATGTCTAGATAAAAACGTCCCGTTTTGGGTAACTATGACGGCAACAGAAACCCGAAGCCCGAAAACCTTTAGAATATTCCACAGGCCATAATTATGAAGGGATTTCATTGTAGCTTGGTAGGATGACTCCAAGTTTGTGGTTAAAAATCCAGACAAACACCACCACCCCCTACCCCCACCCCACCCCCCCCCCCCCTCCATTTTCTCCTTTTCTCCAATATGCATTTTGAACTATTTACAGTCACTACATGCGGAACCTTTTTTTAAACTTACAAAATGCATTTTCAGCCTGACTGTTTATAGTCAGGGCTATAGTCATGACTTTCGTCCGTCCATCTGTCGGTCCATCCATCTGTCTGTAACAATTAGTTTCCCACTGATAACTCCAGTTTGGATTATTTGATTTCAACCAAAGTTGATATGTGTATTTTCCAGCTAGTAATACAGGCCAGGTTTCAATATAGGTTCCACAACTGCCCCCCCCCCCCCCCCCCCCCCCCCCCCCCCCCCCCCACACACACACACACACACAAATTGTCACTTAGGCAATTATTCCCAAATGCATTTTGAAGGATTGGGAGTTATTACATGCAAAAAAGAAAAATTGACTCATATAGCCCAACATTGCTTTATGTTCTGCATCTTTAATCCTTTACCTTACACAAGTTGAAGGCAACAGTACAAATTATTTTTCTGAAACTTCAGATTTTTTTCATTTTTTATATACTTCTAACCATGGCTTATTACTCCTTATTGGAACAAGCTCATCAAGTTGTCCATTATAGGTCATGAGGTATGTTTTGAATCAGAGAATGAACAAATAAAATTTGAATAGCAAATTTTGTATATCACGAGTGCAGATATGGCAGATACGTTAGGTAAACTGTTAACAAAAAATGGCTCCGACTATTTTGCGTCTAAGCATTGCCATTCCTGAGACAGTCCGGGCTGCATGCGTGACATCACTCTAGTTTGTTTTGTTTTTTTTTTTTCCTGTTTAGTCATGACTTTCTTCTGTCTGTCTGTTAACATTTGGAGTTCCTGGTTAGAAGTTTGTGGTTAAAGTTTTTTAGTCAACCTTAAAGTTTTTGGGGTTTTTTTTTCTTTTAAATTGATATTGCTATTGATTGTATCATTCTCATTTTGTTTTTATTTTTTTTATGTTTCATGTTATTTTTGGAAATATTTAAACCCTTTTCTGTATGACAAATTTTAACTTACAACTTCCAGGTTAAAGTTTTTGGGTTAAAGTTTGGGTTTTTTGGGGGTGGGGGGTGGGGGGGGGGGGGGGGTAAATTACACCTTAATTCTTCAAACAGCATGATTTTAACCCCTTTTGAACATGTTTTCAGACTTACTTTCTTTGTAGTTGAAATTAGACTTTGCCACAAACTTTCTTGCTCTAATTCTTGTAGGGTCAATACAACTTAATGATTCCATTTACATCAATGATTTCTTTTATCGGTTTTAGGAAATATTTAACCCTTTTTTGCCAATCAATTTTACTTAGTATTCCCAGCTTAAAGTTTCGGCTTAAAGTTCTGCTTTTCAAGGTTCTACCTTTCATTCTCCAAACACTCTGTTACAACGTCATTTCTTTTTTTCATTTCGGGCAAGGTCTACTGAAGCTGTACACAGTGGGTTCAAATAATATTGGCATTAATTTAGTCCTTTTCACAACGCTTTTCGGGGAGGGGGTGGGGTGGGGCAATTAGGGCACTTTTTTTTTCTTTCGTCAAAATGCTTTTTTACAGTTTTGGTTAAAGTTTGTGGTTAAAAACCCAGACAGACACCACCACACCCTCGCCCCCCCCCCCCCCCCCCCCCCCAATTAGGCATTTTTACATTTTTTTATTTTCTCTAATATGCATTTTGAACTATTTACAGCCACTACATGTGGAACCTTTTTTAAACTGGGGAGGGGGGGGGGCATTTAGACACTTTTTTTTTTCTTTCGTCAAAAATGCTTTTTTTACAGATTTGGTTAAAGTTTGTGGTTAAAAACCCCAGACAAACACCACCACTCACCCCCACCCCACCCCCATGGTGCCAGTTAGGTATTTTTTTTTTTCTCTGCTCAAATGCATTCTGAAGGATTTAGAATGACCACATGTGGAAGAAAAAAATGGACTCCCTAAAACACCCCCACCCCCACTCTCCAACCCCACCCCCACCTCCTCCTCGCCCAGGGCCATTCATGCAATATTTTTTCTTTGGTACAAAATGCATTTTTAGCCTCTGACTGTTTATAGTCAGGACTATAGTCATGACTTTCGTCCGTCCATCTGTAGGTCCATCCATCTGTCCATCTAAACAATTGGTTTCCGACTGATAACTCCAGTTTGGATTATTTGATTTCAACCAAAGTTGATATGTGTATTTTCCAGCTAGTAATACAGGCCAGGTTTGATTTAGGTTCCACAAACTCCCTCCCCCCCCCCCCCCAAACAAACACAAAACACACAAAACACACACACACGATCGGGCTAGAGGCCGCATTTATGAACCGAGCTTTACGAACTTCTTGGGTACCTTTGTTATGACCGTGGGGCGAGAAAGAGTGTTTTGCGGTCCGATCTGAAATTCAAGTTGGCCGCTGGGAAGCCATACAGTCTTAGGTGAAATCAGATTTTTGCGCAGAACTTCATATGAAAGCGCTGATTTGAATAATTGTTTGTATGAATGTTTAGTACCATGGGATACATCACATATAATACGGGTTTTTTTCTCGTACGTAAATTATGCAAATTAGACTAACTTTGATGTATTTAGTGTTACTTATTTATTTATTTATTTATTGGTGTTTAAGGTCACATACTTATGCACAAGGGCTAATCGTGACCGTGACAGTTTTACGGGTGGAGGAAGCCGGAGTACCCGGAGAGAACCACCGAGCAACGACGAGCAGCTGTCAGCTCTCCAACATCGTAACTCTGAACTCTGCACCGCAGCACAGGCAGGGTTAGATTGGTTGAAGACATGCGCACCATCGACGTGCAGTACGCCTCAGTACACAGCGTCATCGTGCCCCCCATGTAGGCAATCGGGGTGAATTGTCTTGCCCAAGGACACAACGCGGTTGCCGCAGGTGGGATTCGAACCGAGGACCCCTCGGCTTGCAGCCTGCACCTCTACCAACTGAGCCACCGCGCCCCCTTAGTGTTACTTTCAGCACTGTAAGTGCAAATACCAATACGGCTCGGACTAGAGGCCGTATTTATAAACCGATCTTTACGAAACTTCTTGGGTACCTTTGGTATCACCATGGGACGAGAACGAGTGTTTTGGAGTGCGGTCCGAAATTCAAGATGGCCGATGGCAGCCATTTTGTACAAAACTAGGTCCAATCAGATTTTTGCACAGAACTTCCACATGAAAGCGCCGATTTGAATTTTTTTGTGTGAATGTTTAGTACCATGGGATACATCACATATAATACGGGTTTTCTCTCGTGCAGAAATTATGCAAATTAGATGAACTTTGATTTTTTCAGTGCTACTTACACACAGTAAGTACACATGTCAATACAGCTCGAGCAAGAGTCTGTATTTATCAACCGATCTTCACGAAACTTCTTGGGTACCTCTGTTATCACCTTGGGACGAGAACGAGTGTTTCTGAGTGCGGTCCAAAATTCAAGATGGCTGCCCATGGCCATTTTGTACCGAAATTAGGTCTAATCAGTTTTTTGTACACAACTTTTATACGGCTCAGGCTAGAGGCCATATTTATGAACCGATCTTTACGAAACTTCTTGGGTACCTTTGTTATAACCGTGGGATGAGAGCGAGTGTTTTTGGGTGTGGTCCGAAATTCAAGATGGCCACCAGCAGCCATTTTGTACCAAAATTAGTGCAATCAGTCTTTTGTACAGAACTTCTGTATGAACGTTCTGATTTGAATAAATTTTTGTATGAATGTTTAGTAAAATGGAATACATCACATACAGTACAGGTTTTTTTCTCGTGCAGAAATTATGCAAATTAGATGAATTTTGATTTATTTAGTGCTACTTATACACTATAAGTGCACATGTCAATACGGCTCGGGCTAGAGGCTGTATTTATCAACCGATCTTCACGAAACTTCTTGGGTACCTTTGTTATCACCTTGGGACGAGAACCAGTGTTTCTGTGTGCGATCTAAATTTCAAGATGGCTGCCAGTGGCCATGTTGTACCGAAATTAGGTGCAATCAGTTTTTTGTCACAACTTCTATACAGCTCGTATTTATGAACTGATCTTCACGAAACTTCTTGGGTACCTTTGTTTTCACCTTGGGACAGGAAAGAGTGTATTTTGGGGTGCCTTGTTATCACTGTGTTATGAGAACAAATATTTTGGGGTTCAGTCAGACCCACTCTGGGACTCAAAGATTTCTTTTCTAGTTTAGCCTCTGACTGTCACCCACCTTTTCAATACTTTACCTATACATTTGTTACAGGCTACGGTCAGTATTTATGTACAGACCGTTACAATACTTTATATGTACCTTTGTTATCAGGCCATTACCTAGTCTCTCATTGTTGTGTCACATACTATACATGTACATGTCTTGACAAGTTGAGCTACAGTGTCATTGACACTTTCATTTACTTCTAACCATGGCTTATTAGTCCTTATTGGAATAAGCTCATCAAGTTTGTTCCATTAATAGGTCATGAGGTATGTTTTGAAGTAGAGAAATGAAGAAATAAAACTGGAATACCAAATTTTGTATATCACGAGTGCAGATATGGCAGATTCGTTAGGTAAACAGTTAACAAAAAATGACTCCGACTATTTTGCGTCTAAGCATTGCCATTGCTGGGACAGTCGGGCTGCATGCGTGACATCACTCTAGTTAAGTTTTTGCTATTGCATCGTCTTATAACCGCAAACATTATCAGTCTCCACTCTAGCATTGTATGCAACGGCGACCTGTCTGTTTGGACGAATCAATAAAAAATGCGGAATATTCCAGAAGGGATTGAAATGTAGTTTCAAAAGGGGAATCTCTTTGAACTTTTCTTCTGTCATCAGGTCTCATTACAACGATAAACAAGTTCAGCTTTACTAGTAAAATAGGCCCCGGAACCTGTGTCTGGCATGGAAGTCCTCTTAAGGTGGACAGCATACGTATAAACGAGTGTCTAAACTATGCTGCGGTCATGAGATAGGCAAAGATGCGGAAAGTGACCTTAAACACCAATAAATAGACAAATTTATGGTATATACACAGCTTGCACGTGACATTTTAAATCCAGTGGAATTCTCAAAAGTTTGTGGGACCTAAGAAATAGACTTTTTCAACAGACAACTCAAGTTCTTCAAACTCATGCTTTCATCGAAGTGTAAGGTCTACTTAGTATCTGGTGTTGGCACTTTCTCAGAATCTACAATGAGTTGCGATTTGATATGAAATTTTTTAACCGGGGTCGCTAAAATCGTTCTGCTCTAAGGTTTATTGGGGCGCAGGCCGACTTCAGTGAATGAAGTTCGAAAATTCCATATCAAATCATGACGAATCTGAGATCCTTTTTATAACATAGGCCTAATGTGTACAGTAACTTACTCTTTACCAATCATACCCGACAAAACCGACCACTTTTATTAACAAAAGTAGACATCCAAATTTTATTATGTTTTCCAAATTTTACCTCGAAAACATAGCTTATGACCCCTTATTGAGTCGAGGTCGTTCCAGTGAGGGTTATAAGCTATGTTTTCGAGACAACAATGGATATTTTAGTTATTCAGAAAATATTTTACAAATATCCTTTGGTAGTCGTATTATGTAAAAAGGTTATTGATATATAGATGATTAATTCAATTCTACTTCTGAAACAAACTCGTCGACAATGTTTATTAATTGTAAGCTTACTATTTTACAAGGCTTGGTGAGCCAGATATAAAACTAAGGTTAACAAATCTCCTTGGCCCAATGGCGCAGGGAAGCAGGGTGACCGTTGCAGCAGTAACGCCCGGGCCTCACTCTTCCAAATACTACGAAGGGATCTTTAGCCACAACGGGGTGTATCTCTCTCCGTACAGGGACAGCAAATTACGCCCCCACAGAGAGGACATTTTTGTGTGACAGTATCAACCCCGCAATTGAATCGATGCACAGAGAGGGGCTATTTGATCATGATTATGTGATAGAGTATTGTTTTTGTTGTTGCATTGTGGAAAGATGAACTGATGAAAACCCAATAATTTCAGGGTACGTCAAGTTGTAGCGGACTAAATGGGCCGTTACATTTCAATCCTGTGCTCATCTTTGCAACGTAGATCATTTATCAGTGGGCGTTCTCTGGTATATTAACGGAGCTTACCATTGCAGAAAACATTCGTAAATCACAGCGTCATGTAACCAAGGGCGGTTACCAGTCGTGGTAAAGATTAACAGTGGAAATGGTAATAACATGATGTTGTTGGGCGTCCCAGTTTATCACTTAGTGGCCCGCGAAGAATGAAAAACAGCTCTGCCTTATTATGGGCCTTCAACTTTGTATCTCGTTGGTAATAAAGCCTAGGGCTGCTATTTATTCCATTTGTGTCGTTAATAACTGTAAGGGCTTCCTAACTCGAGTTTTTAGCATGTTCACCTGTACTGATTAATTTGGGAATATGAACTTTGCAAAAATGGCTTCCAATTTTGTCTGAATCTTGAAGGATTCACGAATAGTTTGTACAATATTTTACATGATCATACTTCCATAGTCAGCAAGGATATGTGAATTGGTTAGTAGAATTATAAGACGTGTTAAAGGCTAAATCGACACCCCACTCGTTCCACTGTGGCATACAGAGGCAGCAAAACCGAGGGTACGTTCTCCTCATTACTCTTCCACAGACACCCTACATGGTTAGTGATTAGTTTAATGATTGGGGTGTATAAACGTGTCAATATATAGCCATTTCTGAATAATCTGAAGTTGAGAACAAATGTATTTGCATTTTGATTAGTTGTTCCCTCTATGGGATTCGGTATATTTCTTCAATTTCCACCATCGACCAATCCGAAAGCTAATCTTTACTTCGGGGTGGAAGATGGTTGAAGTAGAATAAAAGGCAAAATCACACATAAAATCATAAAAAACTGTGAAATAGGACCCGGGACCAACGCCTGGGGTGGAAGTCCCCTACAATGGGCTGCATGGGTATAAACGGTTGGCTAAATTTAACTTCATCCCTGTGAAATGGCCAAAGATGCTGAAAGTAACCTTACACATCGGTAAATAAATAAAAAATAACTAGCGGTTATTTGAACATTTGCTGATGTACGATCGCAGAACGTCACATGAAAAAAAGGACGCCGTCGACTGTTTTCTTTTAACACATGTTGTCACACTTGTCATGGAGTGGGAATCAATGAAATGGCATATGTGTTGTCTCATTTAAAGGGTTCAACTTGCCCCAGCTAAACCGTGGTAGGTCTTGAACGTTTAGGAGATTTGTTCGTCTCACCCCTCCCCATCCCGCAGATACAATATCATTAAGCTTCCGTCTTCCCCAGTGTTATGAGTGTACAACCTGCCCATTTGGCTTCGATGCAAAGCATTGGGAAATTTCATTCATGTTCTGTATGAGAAGAAAGAAGCTAGGACTGAGCGCAATAAAATTCACTGTTGTATTTTACTGGTGCCAGCTGGACAATGATTCTTGGAAAACTCTCATCGGTAAAGAAAAACAACAAATTGTCTTATTACTACTATCACACAATTAAACACCGACTGTAGGCAAGCTGTAATTGAAAACCGAAGTCTAGATTGTATAGGTTTATTGTCTGTTTTAGACATTTGGAGGCCAATAATCGAACTATTTTGAGAATTGGCTCCCATTTTCTTCTGGTGCGATCAGTGCAAAATTGTAGCTAAGATTTTTTTTGAAAAGTCTTCTTTCTATCTATTCTAGGCCGGGGGATACACCCTCGTGTATAACACTTCATTCTACAAATAAGTGCAATGCTATGGTTTGGCCAATCCCCTGTCACCTTAATCCAACAAAGGCAATAACTCTCAAAAGAAATATTTGGACACAGCTAGTCCTCCATACCCTCCATAATTTTATCACCCACAAGCTGGAAATTAAATTAAGAAAAAATCCTGCAGTTTTCTTTGGAATGTAATGACAAGAAATGATAATATGATGACAGGAAATTATAAGTCCAACAAGGGCAAGAACTCTTGATGAAATACTTGGATATAGCTGGTTCGTAATCCCATTACATTCGTGACATCATCAACAAAATACTCTATAAAAAATTTGGTAAAGAAATCTTGGAACACTTTCCCTTGAAATGTGATGACAAGAAAGCCTAAATCCCACAAGGGCAATAACTTATTTTTGAAGAAATACTTGGAAACTGTCGGTTCGTAATCAAAAGCTATATATCAAATTTAGGGAAAATGTATTTAATGGTTTTCTATAAAATGTGATGATAAGAAATGGGGCAGGGCAAACGAAAAGACGAACAGAAGGAAGGAAGCTGTGGCAGATTGAAGGATGGTCGGAACTCATTCCTATATCTCCCTCCATCTACATGATGGGTATAATGAAATAAACTCCAAATTGCGTGAAAAAGAGTGATGGTTATCCCATCAAAGATGCAACACTGAAGAACATAAACTATATAAGAAATTTTACAGGTTGTGAGGAAACAAAAATTTTATTGATGCTTCAGTAGGAGTTTAAGGATGGCCAGCTGATACAAATGTCAAAAGGCGTGACTAAAGTCAGAATGGACTGACCGACAACAAGATCGTATTTGGCTCTCATAAACAGTTTTGTTGAAAACAACGCTAGAAGGTACGAAAAAATATTTATGGAAGATGCGATCGTTCCCAGTGAGGGTCTGAACGTTTTTTTAAAAAAAAAAACGCTGAACGAGTGTAAGGGAATCGTAAAACCCCTTAGTGTGGATAACTACTCCCACCAATAGCACAGCCACCAACCAGCGGACAACTGTTTTTACCACTATTATTGTTTTGTTATATGTCTTCTTTTTCTGTCCAACATTGTGACTACTTCTTCCCCAAGTGAAGCTCGGGAAGTGAAGCAGTGCTTGTTTAGTGTGGTAAACAAGATCCGGTTTACTTGTAAAATAGGACCCTATAATCAATGCCTGGGACGGGGTCCTCTAAAATGGGAAACATGAGTATAAACGATTGGTTGGACCTGACTTTATAACCATGTTTCGCTCACCACTACCGTTGTGGTGAAATATGTTACCTTAAACATCAAAAAATAAATCTATGAACAGTCATTGCACAGATATTGATAATGATTTGGGTGGGGCGTCTTTTTCGTCCTCCTGTTATGAAAATGTTAACTATTGCTACTATTTACATTATAGCAGTAGAGAAGAAACAGGAGGGACATTTGGAGGTTCGTGATTTTGATTCCCCAAATCGTGCCTCCGGGTGAATCAAAATGTATATGTTTTCGCTTACATGTCACCTTGAACAAGACTGTCAAAATGCGCGTTTTGGTTAAATATTAACCAAACCATGTATCCATGTTAACTATAAGGATAAGCTGCAGATATACTCACCTGCTTAGCAGGTGATGTCGAGACATATTAAAAAACCTGCCATGCTTTTCATTGAGCAAAGTTACACTTACGTATTCGTCCAAGTCAAGCGATCCGGACCAACCAGACTGGTTGGTAGATGGCCCTAAAACCTCGACCGCTACAAATGAACCAACAAAATAGCGTTTTTTTGCAACACAACTGAAAACTCATCAAACATCAGCTAAGCCAATAAGGTCACAGCCCAGCGCTAATATCTCACATGCACTGACATCCGGACGTTCATGGTCACTGTGAGATTCATTTTACATATTCCGCTGCAATGTGATTTTTATTTTCTCATTACTTCCGGCGGCGACAAAAAGCGCCACATTCAATTTTCAGATCCGATACAACGTTTGCATCAAGAAGATCAGATGACTGAAAAAGACCAGTTAATTCTTTAAAACATATTCAAAGATATTTTCTCGTATATCGAGCAGTTCTTACTCTTCTGTCTTGTGGATTTGACTGCATTGTGCCTTGGAAATTTGAGACATCTGCCGACTATTCGGACTAAACAGTAAACTGTAATTTGTAAACACCAAAATAGAGCACAAACTTGTGGAATGACGATTAACGTTGGGTGGGGGTAATGTTTTCACTGAATTATTTACTGCGTAGCTAAATTTGTCTTTGTTCATATGTAAATTATGGTTTTGGCTTAATCTCGCTTTGCTTCGATTGTGTGGAACGTAGGTGGGCCATAACATCATCTGCATTGGTTTGTCTGGTCGTTTCGCCCCAATATTGGTGCGAAACAAACGCCCCGGGTATGATGGGGGAAACGCCGATGATTTTATTCATCCTTTTAAATGGTATTAACATACTTCTCACCTTCAATAAGCCAATTTACACTTTCGATCACATGCAGGGCATTGTGGGAAGCTTTGGGATAAACAAATACACGTGGTAACGTGGAACAGTAACAGGATTATAAACCACGACGATATAATTACACTTTTGGAGGTACTAATTAAAATAATTCTCAGAACTACTCTCATTTTCACAATACATTTTTCTTTCCTGTTTGAAATTAAAAATAATTTGCGGGTTTTTCTGAGAGAAACAGTGTATATTTTCTATTCGTATTGAAATGTTCATTTTCTTGTGTCATTTTGACGTTTCCCTTCGGTCTTTTCAACTTAAAGTTTAATGTAGTCAACTACTTCAAACAAATCGCCAAAATAACCCACTTCATTTTATTTCCACAGCTAATTTCGCTCTTCCATTCAAAGTCATTTACATTTGCTCGCACAAAATTCTGAATAAACTTCGTCACAGAGCATACCCGGTACCGGTTTTTTCTGTCAAATTTTGAGATTTCAGTCTAGGCCCATTGAGCATATAAGAATGATTCATACATCTGTCCTCGGCTTTATTTATTTTTTATTTAAAAACATATGTTACGACTCCCTCACTGGAACAAGCTCGTTCCATTTAGGTGGCATAACCTATGTTTTTGAAGCAAACAATGACAATTAGTTATGCAATTGGAACAGTTGTTTGGGCAAGTGTCCTCGCCTACCTAGTACCACAGGAATTTTTTTGTTAATGGATTTGTAAATTGTAAAGCATCTTAATTATCCACGTGAGATGTCATCAAAATTCAGCAAGTGAGACTGGTGATAAAAATTTACTTTAAAAGAGACCAAGAATCTTCTAGCACATTGGCAGTATAAATTGTATAATCAGATAAATGCAAAAAAAAAAAAAAAAATGAACAGACTGGAAACATTAGTTTCAAAGACATCAATATTTTTGAGGTTTAGGTTGAATACTGTGCAGGGAAAGAGATCCGCTTCTGAAACATCCATTCTACCCAGACAATGAATGTTAACCTATGTGTAAAGATATAATGAGCCAAAGCAAGACTTCAACTGATGACCCAGGCCTCACTAGACCCATTAAATGAAATCTTATGCTTTTACAGTACGTGAAGAGTGTATTATCACTAAGTCACCCATAGATTGGAGATTTTAACCCAAGCAATAATTGCAAATTTGTTGCAAAGCATAAGAAGCACAAGCAAAGTTCCAGCCAATGGACATCTGGGTTAAACCCGGAGGTCCATTGACTGAAACATTGTTTTGTCCATAAGTACAGAATTTGAAAGTGATAATTTGGGTGATAACCCCACTCAGCTGGTGATTTAATCATCAATCCACTTTCCAAATACTGTACATAGAATTTAAGTTAGTCTGTGTCATAAATTATACCCAGCACACCTCCCCTCACCATGTTATATAAATAAATTATTGTTGCCATTATCCAAGTAACATTCACATGGTTATTTCAGAAAATCTGTGTTACAATTATTTTTTTTCAGATTAATATTCTGATTCAAATGAGCGTTATTGAATTAAACATGTAATTCATCTATTTGGAGGCAACATTATCTCATTTATATAGCAAGTACATGGGAACTAAGGGTGTAATTTTACTTCAAATTCAGAATGTTTTCTTGTGGTTATCCTGCAGCTTATTTCAGCTGGCACTCTATAGTGAATGTAATGATTAGTACATTACAGACAGAAATATGCTGTATGATAACTACAGTAGTGGTATAGTGTTAAATTAGTTGAATGGTAACAACAAAACCATTTTCTACCCAAGCTGAATGATGTAATCTGACCAACCATCATTGAACCATGGAATTGATACCATTTTCTGGAACGCTCTCACAGCAGGCTGGTCAAAGAATGGTACCTTGGCCTTGTTGGTTTGGGCTTGCCGCAATTATGAAATTCCATAGTCGATTAATCAAGAGCCCAAAATTGACGATTAGTCAACTTTTTTGACCACGTTTTTTGAACAAAGGGTCGACTAAAACAAGATGGCTGAATGGTCCTAAAGGTAGGTATAACCGGGCGTATGGTCGTGTACATCTCAAATAACATGGTGACATAGTCAATGATCCATCATTCCCACATTATAAGGATTGGAGAACGTCGAAATGAACGTTTCGTTGACCATATTCTGTTAAGGCCGGGGAAAAATAATTAATTTGTTCAGGTAACATGCTGAAAAAAAAATAGGGTCGGTCGGTCGGGATTTTTTTTTTTTTTTCACAATTATTTTTTACAATGAATGCCTTTCAAGTGTCTCAGAAATCAACCTGTATATCCCTATATATCCCTCATGTCCTATTTGTTTGGTTATTTTATACGATTTGCATCAGTAAATAAAACTATAAACCATTTTTCTATGCGTTTTCATTTCTTAAATTGAAACCCGTAACAAGACTCCAGAATTCGAAGATCGCGGCTACTTACAATTGTTCCATTGTTTCTTTGTCAAGTCAAGAACGTGATCACACTTTGCGGTCATGTTTTAGGTGTGGAAGATGGAGAGAATTTAGGTGTGAAAATTCCGTTTGTTCTGAAGTGGACTCTGCGAGTCTTGGAAGAAGTGCATTTAAACAACACTGTTTTTATTTCAAACTTATTTATGACCTCTCCGATCCACAGGCACTTGTCAAAAATATATTTTATGCCCCGCAATGTATATAGTATATAATAATAGTATAATATACATTGTGGGGCATAAAAATATATTTTTATACTGTACCAATGACCCAGACTTAGCTGGTGCTAACTCCAACAAAACCAGGGCCAAACACAAATTTTGCCCCCCAATCCCCAAAATTTGCATCCAAAACAAAAAGAAATCATGTCCTAAAGGACCTCCATACTACGCCTCTACTGCGCATGCGCAGTGACGCAGTCGTCCCGAAATTGGCGCCAATTATCATTCTCTGTTTGGCCCTTCATCAGTCAACATCTCACTGATCTTTGTGCTTGTAAATCTCAGTTTAAAGGATGCCAGACACGTAATTTTTGGAGAAAATGTGATTCTAAGGAGGATAGAAGGAGGAGAGGAAAAAGAAGTGGCAAAAAATAATCAGGGCTGTACTTAAAATTTTTTGATGAAATTATGTTAAGTTGCCTATTTTCGAGGCATGGGCCTCTTGTTGTCATTCTTGCTAATTGTTGCACTGCTTATTCAGTGTTTCCTCTCCCCTAGCCTTCTAAAGTCCCCCCTGGCAATTCTCCCATGCTTTTGGCATATTTTTGGGAAATTTCATTTCTAAAATTTCCTGGGAGAGTTGCTTGGTTACAGAATGTTTTCTGTTATTTTCCCCATAGTTACGTTTTCACCCATGGGTGTATAACGTTTGTGTTCTGCATCTTCCATCTGATGTTCTACAGATTCTCCCCTGGGAGTCTCTGTTTTGCATCAGATAGAGTGTAATTGATGACTGATTCCGGGCCAGTTTTTTCAGTGCCTAGAGTCATGTTTTCTAGTGTGTTTACACTGTTTGTTTTCATTGGCAACAGCCTTTTTTGAGGGGGGCTGTTTGCCTTTGTGGTAGTTTATCTCATTATAAGATACATTTATATTATCCGAAAGTGTCTCATTAATTATTTTATATAAATTTAAAATTTTTGACCACACTTTGCCATCGGATCCATCGGGGCTCAACGTTACTTTTCAGCAACTTGGGCTTCTTTGAAAAAATATTTTTTCAAAATTATTTTGTTTTGCAATTGTTTTTTCATTTATTAATGGATCATGTTATTATGTATCTTTGTGTCAGGGGTTTTTGCGAGTAACTAGGACTTATTGTTGTTCTTTCACAATGAAGGGACGTTGTTCAAATTGTAATAGGAAGAAATCTTCCTCTGACTTTCATGATCATTGTATTAATTGTAGTCAGTGTTCTCGCATTAATCCCTGTCCTATATGTGAACATTGGGATGAGAAACATTGGAAACGTGTGTCACGATATGTTGTTTCTGGAGAAAGAGCGATACCGGCTCTTTCTCCACAAGGTCACTTTACTCTCTCAGTTTCTATTTCAGAGGAACCAGAACAGGGTGATGTTTCCATGTTATCTTCTTCAAGTGTGCGTCCGTCGTCACAAATGAATTCAGAGCTAGCGGCAAAAGTGCTCATGGAGATTAGACAAATGTCGTCCGCTAGCTCGCCCGGTGTAGCGTCCATTCACCGAATGGTTCGGCAGCCGGGTTCGTCCGATGCGGTCCAAGAGGAAATTTTGGGTGATGCGAGCACTATAAACATAATAGATGCACACCCAGTGAAGGCGGATAGTAAGCGAGAACGGAGGAAGCCTTTTAGTCCGGTTCCTAGCTCGTCCAGGTCCAGCCGGGCCGCGAGCGAGAGAGGTCCCTCTCTCGTACAACAACATCTGGGACCAGATGTTGTGGTACAAAATGTGTCTTTAGCGGAGCATACGTCCGTCGCTCGGGACGCTCCGTTGTATAAGCAGTCCGCAGAGACTGTTAAGGCTTCCTCTTCTCGTCAGCGCACACGACCGCACCTTGGCTGTGTGACCGCCGATATTTTACCAGCTTCGCCGATGAAGGATTCTTCGGCGACCAGGTCACACCATCCGGCAGCCAGGGATTCGAGACCGATGGACTCCGGACGTTCGCATAGGAAAAGTATGCGGGAGCCATCTGATGCGGAGCTGCCCTCGGCGAAGCAGCGAAAGACTGCGCCTCCGCAGGTCTCGACGTCGGACATTCTTGTGCAGATAGCACAGCTTATCGCAGCATCCCAGCAGCTGACAGAAACGGTGTCGGATCGAGAATTATCCGACGGCGCTGGGTCGGTTCGCTCCGCCGAAGCATCGGGGACGGACGACCGGGAACATCGGGAGGTCCGACCGGATGGTGAAAGGGATACGGATGACTTGGAGCTATCCCTTTCGGAACAACATAAAGCTGCCGTGGACTTCATCCGGCACTTTCTCCCTCAAGTTGTTCCGTCGGGCCAGACTGCCGCGCTTCCGGACAAGAGAATTATAGCGTCATTGGACTCTGAATTTTTTGAGCGGTTCAGGGACATCGCTCCCGAGTTTCCGTCGCAGTCCAATAATGTTGCAAGAACATTTGAATTATTGAACGACGCTATATTTAAACTTGCTTCCAGGACGGGGAAAGCAGGTTTCTTGTCCGCTAATACTCTCAACCTGCCTTTCATTAATGCAAGGAATAAATTCGATACGGCAGGACAGGGTATACCGAGAGTTCCTCTGCGTATGGACGACGAGGCGGAAGACTTAGAGCTATCATTACCGTCGTCAGCTTCTATTCCAACCGCGGTGTTGGAAACAGCTATTGCGTCTAACAGAGCCAATTTAGATGCCTTATCTTACGCAGATCACCTTACTAAGGCGTTATCACTGCGCCTTCAAGGGGAAGAGTTTCAGGATATACAATCCTCTTTAAGACTTCTTTCAAGGGCAGTAGCTTATTCCACGTGTAACTCCGCCCTTTCAGTGGCAAATCTGGAGTTGGTTAGACGTGACGCAGCCCTAGCTACATCCACACTAGTGGATTCTAAGGTGAAGAACTCTCTTAGAGTCGCTTCGGTCTCAGGAGAACTTCTCTTTGACGGCAAGCTTTCCGCTATTTATGATAAAATTAAAAAGAAAGCTAATGATTCTCTGTTGTTCAGATCGGCTCCTAAAAAGTCGGATACAGCAGACACGAATAAGACAGGCACTTCTGGGTCTAATGCGCCCAAGAGAGGTTCCTATAGAGGTTCCGGTGCGTCCTCTTGGTCTTATTCGAGAGACCGTCAGGATAGCGACTCTCGTTCGGGACGTCCTTCAGGCCGGGACAATCGGTCGGATGCCCCGAGGTCGACGAGGCGAGGTGCGGGTCGTGGAAGACGTGGTTTCTCCTACCGCAGGCCTCGCAGGTCCAGGAGGTGATGGCTTAAACCTCTATCGCGTTCCGGTTGGCGGAAGGTTGTCGAGTTTTTCACAAGAGTGGGCGTCGATTACGGACGACCCTTGGGTGAGAGGAGTGACTTCGGAAGGTCTAAAGATATCCTTCAAACGAAAGCCTCCATTAACTCAAAGTCCAAAGTGGACTCATCTTCCGTCAAATCCACAGAAAAGAGACGCTCTGTTATCAGAGGTGCAGTCTCTTTTAATGAAAAACGCGGTAGAGGTCGTAAAAAACCAGGAATCTCTGGGATTCTACAGCCATCTGTTTCTGGTTCTGAAACCAGACGGCTCGTTCCGTCCAGTCATAGATTTGAGCTGGATAAACAAGCTGATCGTCGCTCCGAAGTTTTATATGGAGACGATTCGATCGGTCAGAGCGAGTATTCGGGTGAACGATTATGCAACGAGCATAGATCTCAAAGATGCGTACTTTCACGTCATGGTACATCCGACATTCCGAAAGTATCTACGCTTCGCAGTCCTAGGAGTGGTGTATCAATTCCGGGCGATGTGCTTCGGATTGAATCTAGCACCCTGGGCTTTCACTCGGGTAATGAACTCGGTAATGATCTACTTCCGAGCTCATTCGTCGGCGGTAACGTCGGCCTACCTGGACGACATTCTTCAGAGGTACGGCAACGAGTTAACGCTTCAGAACGATGTTCAGAATCTTCTTCTATTGCTCCGACGTCTCGGTTTTATAGTAAACGAGGAGAAGTCGGATCTGGTGCTGTCCAAGTCATTCACTCATCTGGGAATGAGCTTCGAGACGCACAACAATCTCGTTCGTCTGCCGTTAACCAGAGCGAAATTAGTCAGTTGTTACGCTCGCTATTGTCTGCACGCAGACAAAGTCACGGCGAGAGAATTTATGAGACTGATAGGTCTGTGCGGAGCCGCCGCGGATCTCATTCGAATGGGGCGGCTACGCACACGTCCTCTTCAAATTTTCCTGACTCAGAATTGGAGTGTGAAAATTCATTCGCTCGATGTAGACGTTCTCTTGTCAGATCAAGTGAAACAAGAGATTCAGACTTGGGCAAACATTCAGTGGTTAACTCCAGGAGTTCCGCTGCAGTTGCCGGATCCGAGTTTTACCGTTATGACGGATGCCAGTCAAACAGGTTGGGGTGCATCATTAATCCCAACGGATTCGAGATGCCAGGGTCTTTGGGATCCGCAATTCCTGTGCAAGCACATAAACATCAAGGAAATGATGTCAATTTGGCTTGCGTTACGTCACTGGATGGACATTATTCACGATGCTCATGTCCAAATCCTATCCGACAATACGACAGTAGTGGCGTATATACGGAATCAGGGAGGCACTCATTCAGTTCCGTTGTTCAATCTAACGGAAAGAATCCTTCTGTTTGCGTTAGAACATCACGTTCTTCTTTCGGTCCGTCACATACCGGGTCGTCTGAATGTGCTAGCAGACTCCCTTTCACGAAAGGGTCGCTTGTTGCCGTCGGAGTGGACTCTCAACAAACAAGTATTCAATCAGATTTGCTACCAATGGGAACGGCCAATGATAGACTTATTTGCGACACATCTCAACAATCATTTGCAGACGTATGTGTCTCCGTGTCCGGATCCAAGAGCATTTGCAGTAGACGCTCTGTCGATCCCTTGGGACGGAATGATAGGATATGCGTATCCTCCAGCGCCGTTAATTCAACAAGTATTGCTAAAGATAAAACAATCTCAATGCAAGATTCTGTTGGTAGCATCTCTGTCGCCACAGAGACCGTGGATAAATCTACTCAGGTGTCTGTTGTGGGACCTACCGCGGAAGCTTCCTCCACGAGAGGATCTTCTTTCGCAGGGGAAATCGCGCCAACTCCATCACAACCCGCAAGGTCTCAACCTTCACGTTTTTCCGTTGTGCGGTCCTTCTTGCATGGCAAGCACTTTACAGGACGAGCAGTGGACGCGATTTCTAACTGTAGGAGGACCTCCTCTTCGCTAAACTATGCGGCTAAGTGGAAGGTTTTTCGTCGTTGGTGTAGGGATCATTCTGTAGATATATTTGATCCCTCTATACCAGACATTGCAAACTTTCTAGTATACTTGTTTGACGAAATCAAACTGCAGCCTGTTACTATAAAGGGTTATAGATCTATGTTATCTGATACCTATGCACATCATGATAGTTTACAAATTGGATCTAATGTCTCTTTATCGAAGTTGGTTAGAAACTTTTCGATAAATAGACCCAGAACTCTTAGATTAATTCCTAAGTGGAATTTAGCTTGGGTTCTCCTTAAATTGAAGGAAAAGCCATTTGAACCTCTTGGGACAGTAGATTTCAAATTCTTATCTTATAAGACAGCTTTTCTCTTAGCTTTCTCTTCTGCCAGAAGAGTCAGTGAGCTTCATGCACTATCGGTGGATGATTCTCATTATCGTAGTGTTGGGAACACTATCACCTTCACTACTAATGTGGGTTTTTTAGCTAAGAATCAGGCTCCTAATAAATATCCGGAACCTATTGTTATTAAGGCTCTTCCGTCTTCAGACGGGCGTAGGCCTTTACTCTGTCCTGTTAGAGCACTACGTATCTATAAACAGAGATCTCAGTTTATCAGAAAGGGATGGAAACGTTTCTTTCTGTCTTTGATGCCTAATAGAAAGGACATTTCAGTCCATTCTATTGCTAGATGGATTCAGTTAACTATCCGCACTGCTTATGAAGATTTATCTTCTTCTCAGCAGTCTGTGCTTAAGATTTCTGCTCATGAAGTAAGAGCTCTTTCTACTTCCTGGGCTTATGCTAATAGTGTTGCTATTACAGATTTAATGAAGGCTGCTTATTGGTCTCAGCCATCCACATTTACGAATTTTTATCTCAGAAATATTGAGTCCATTTCTGGAGACCTGCATTGTTTAGGTCTGTTATCTGTTGCTCAGAATGTCGTCCACTAAACAGTTGCAACTATAGTTATGCAGGCTTTCTGTTCCGGCAGTGACTCCGTCCGGCTGCCCTCTTCGCTCTGGGCTATTTGACCCAGGGCAAGGGGAAGGGGGGGGGGTGTGTTCCCTTAGGTCACCTGCTTTATAGTGAAAAGCAAGGGAATGCCTCCTCCAAGTCAGTATTTCTGAGTCGCTTCCGGGATGGTTTTAAAGTGTAATATTAATGTTTAAATTCATTCATGTCTTATTTTTAAAGTGTAGCTCGGTGTGAAGCATTTGTATATGTCAAGTGTCAAACGGGCTTTAATATACAATACTCGGACACTTTTAAATGATTATAAAGAGTCTCAATTCTCTGGACTACTTTATTTATTGGCTTGCTTTAAAAATAGTTAGTATAAGGGTTATACTGGATGTTAATAGAGAACATGAATGTTATTGTGCTCAATTATTAAGGGTAGTGTATCTTTCTAATTTAATATTAAATAAGAAAGATACATGTAAAGCCTAATACTCCTTTTCTCCTTAAGGGGTTACCTCTTTACTATATAGTTGAGCTTATTGGATTTTCCTCTATGTCCTAGGCCCTCCAGCCTGTTTACTATTCAGCTAAGTCTGGGTCATTGGTACAGTATAAAAATGTTAAAAAATTTATAGTAATTTATATATTTTTTATACTTACCAATGACCCAGACGGGGATGGCCCTCCCTGGAGTTGGGAACTCTTGCCTCCCCGCTGAGTACATAGCGCTGACCAGGCACTGCCAGTAAGAATGATAATTGGCGCCAATTTCGGGACGACTGCGTCACTGCGCATGCGCAGTAGAGGCGTAGTATGGAGGTCCTTTAGGACATGATTTCTTTTTGTTTTGGATGCAAATTTTGGGGATTGGGGGGCAAAATTTGTGTTTGGCCCTGGTTTTGTTGGAGTTAGCACCAGCTAAGTCTGGGTCATTGGTAAGTATAAAAAATATATAAATTACTATAAATTTTTTAACTTTCGACAAGTACCTGTGCTCCGATCTGCATATTGGGTGAATCCACCTGGAAAATGTCGTCTGTCTTTGGATTTGCATCCTTTGAACATTTCACTTCAACGTCATGAAATTCTTCGGTATGTATGGCTTTAAAAATGTCTATAAATGAGGATGAGTTGGAAACTGTTCTTAAAAATTGCTGTTTCCCTCTGTGTTCGCACTTTTCTGTGTGAATTGCGACAACACTTGTAGCCGACATTTTGATATAAACACGCGTTCTGAAACTTGTTGCTATGAGCGTCTTCGGTCGACATGCACGTGCCCTTTAACATGAGAAACGTTCCAGGGACAGTCGTACCACGCAAAGTTGGTGCTATTATTTCGTTAGGCGATAGCGATTTCATTATTTTATCTTTTTCTTAAAATTTTTTTTCTGTGCAAGGTAAAAAATATTTATGGTCGGCGGCAAAAATAGGGTCGGTCGGGTTACCTGAACAAATTAATTATTTTTCCCCGGCCTAAGTTGATCGATCGTCTGCCATACCGTTAAACAGTAATACATCCTGATGCCCGAAATTCAGATGAAACATAACATTGAGCATCCAGAAGGAACTTGGCCTGATCTGAGGGAGAGGGATGTTACAACTTACAATGACTATTCTGCTGGACCCTGCAATAAAAAGTCCCCCCCCCCCCCCCCCCCCCCCCCCCCATCCCCTTCCACACACACACTCACGATAATTTATCAATGGTGGGAAATGTTGTGATTTTCGGATTTCCAACACGAAAGAGTGACCCTAGTTTTGTGATGCAAAATATTTAAATTTCATCAAACGCAGCGAGTTTCATTTCGTGTTGTTCAAAATAAAAGATTTATGAGCAAAGAATGGTTATTGGAAACAATGTTGTTTAAAATACGGACATGTTGTTGACATCACAAGAGCAGAAATATTTGAAAATATCTTTCATATTTTCCCAAATTTTTTTTATTAAAGTGGGAGGTAATTGCCGCAAACATTTCCGAATCGGACTTAGAAAAATGACGATTTATTTGAGGGGGGGGGGGGCTGAGGCCTCCCTCCTTTACCTCCATATGGTCTACCACTGTCGTTTATACATCCAGAAAAGTTCCCATCATGTACATGTATATACAGCGTGATCACATTCTGGCAAGGCAGTGGCGTCGTTATACATGCAGGGGTAAAAAAAGTCGACTTTGAAATTTAAAGTTGATCAATCGCCACGACCGGCGATTAGTCGACTTTTTGCATAATCACGGCAAGCCTATTGTTGGTCAATGTTGGATAAATAAATTAAGGAAAAAAAATCCAATTGTTATACTTTAAATTAATTCTGCTAATTCTAGTACTGTACCCTGTAGCTATATATTTACAGGTCAGGCTGGTGTAGTAAATTTGGGGATCACTTTTATCTGTTGGGGATGGGAATAGGACAAATAGTGGTGAGCACGAGCAGTCTGTATGCTTGGGGTTGTGAATGCTACATAACTCGTATTCCGAAATGTTCAACTGTAATGTTCCATTTCAACAGTTTTGGAAAACACAAAGAAAAAAGCGTAATTTTCGTTTGTGGTGATCAGTGTACCAAATTAATTACTATATATCTACAGAAACAAAGACTGAATAAATGAATTGGGAAAAGGTATAGACTCATCAGAATGCAATGGGATGCCAGCTGGGGATATATTTCTACAAAACTGTTATATATTTTAATTGTCTACAGAAACGAGCAATGTCACTCGAACACGTTATGCGCATACACGTGGATTTGTTTATCCCAGTTACTTTTATTTCCGGATTTGCGCAATCGAAAGTGAAAACTGGCTTATTAACATTAAAATGCGGTAAAGATGTACAATAGGGAACTTTTCGTTTTTTAAAACAATAATGCTTTTCTCGCTATTTTTTTCTGTTTTCTTAAAGTAAACTATATTTTGAACAAAATGACACTAATTCACATACTTTTATCGTATTTTTTCAAGAAATATCAACGATTTTATTGCGACAGTTCCATCGAACTCACTGCAATCGCTTCATTTTGCTTGTGTGTGTTTGTTTGTGCTCTTCCGAAAAGAGGTACGTTACATTACATTTTTAGTATGATCTAACTCATGTTCAAGTTCTTTTTAACAACGTTCTAAGTCGATAACTTTTTACCTGCTGCTGCAATCTTTTTGGACAAAATAAAAAAAAAAAATTCAATTGAGGTAAGTCAATAACAGTATGGTCCCACAATTGCACCCTCCCCCCTGACCCCCCCCCCCCCCCCCACACACACACAGACACTATTACACCGCAGTAGACCTACAAGTCACAAAAATAAGGGCAGTGTAGTTAGGGTCAGTTTGTCGGCTGACTATCCCTGCCCCCTCACTAAACTGGCCCAATTTTAGGATCAGTCTAGTGAGGGCTAGGGTTAGCTTACCGATGAGCTCACCCTGGTCCTAACTGAACTGACCTTAAATCGAGGAACACTCACACAAGCGAAGTGCACCTGCTAACGCATACACAAGTGAAGCGCACCTGCTATCATATAGAATGATTTCTCCCCTGTGACGTCACTTGTTACAACGAATGAAAACAACAGACGCTGCGAAATTTTCAGCGGATGAAACAAATGGCGATTGAGAAAGTCGCAATTCAATGGGATTTAAAATCTATTCTCTTGCATGTTAAAACATGAGGTAAGTAATTTTGTGCAAAATATAGTTTACTTTAAGAAAACAGAAAAAAAAATAGCGTGAAAAGCGTTATTTTTAAAAAAAAAAAAACGAAAAGTCCCCTATTCTGCACCTTTACCTAAAATGCATATAGTAACCTAATGTTTTGTATGTTTTCCTTTGAATTTCGGCTAACACTTTGCACTGCCGATATTGTCAGTCTTTGTAAACCTCTGCTGCGTAAGAGTAAGTTCATTTATTCAGCTTCAGTAAATTCAAACGACAGACACTGTGAAAATGTCAGAAGTGATATGTGGACTGTAATGGAAAGGTGAGACGCAGGCAGCATGCTATCACTTGGGATGTCAGCAGGAATTGTCAGCACCAATTATGTGGAGCCGGTATCTCCTTAATTATGTATAGGAATGATAGAAGTCAAGAGACAACTCTGACTTGCACTTTGTGTGTGCCATGTGACCAGGCAAGAGCAGCATCTTCGGAAAGGGAAGAACAAATCCCACTCACATATATGGAAATTGAAGCGCTGGGGGAATTCTTCGCAAATCAGCATATGGATATTGATAGTGAGGCTCCAGCAACATGACAGAATTTGAAAGCAGAGACACGTAGATTCCTGAATAATTTGATAAGTCAAAGCACGTCAGTGGCCACACCTGCCATTGATTTATCTTTTGAAATTTCGTCTGATTTGGGGGCGAAACTACCCACTTCTGTCAGTAGGGCGAAACGACCCGGGATCGGCCATGGAGTGGACTAGAAGTTAAGGTGCTATATAAGTAATGAAATTTTGTTTATTTTGAAATTCCCACCTCTGATATTCCTTAAATTCAAATTAAATATACACAAATTATAAATCAAAATGAAGGTTGGGAGGTATAGAACATGAAAAATATATGAAATCAACTCATAGAGTTGACAACAGGCACCACTGGTTCCTGAAAGTCTGCTACCGTATTCGTACCAGAACTGATAAAACAAGAATATTTCCTGAGAACAGCTTGTGGCCAAATGTGCTTCACATATCCAAGAACAAAGCTTGGGCATCAAAATCCTTCAAAACAAAGTGACAGGCAGGCCTGTCCGTTTGAAAAACTTTGTCCGGTGTAGCGTTGAAACGATTACCTATTTTTAAAAGTCGACTAGTCGACGGGAGTAATCGATTCAAAATCGACTAGTCAGCTTTTCTGTTGAAAACATAATTGTCTCAGTAAATTAGGTGATAAGAGACTGTTACATGTAAGTTGATAACCCTTTCGTTTAATGACTCGTTTGGCAGGTGTTTGATGAAGTTTCCTTGTCAAAGTCATGAATGTAGCTGTTCTCTTTTTCGTATTTTGAGTTTTTTAAAACATGGTGCATATTATAGCTTTAACCATTCAGTAAAAAAATTAGGATACCTGGGAAGTGTGTGCCTCCTAGTCCTCTGTCCGTACAGTGGAAAAAGTACCCAGTGATGTTAAAACGTGATTTTATGAAATATTTGATGTGTGACACCATTCGCCCGGTGCAATTAATTAAAAACTCCCGGGTCAAATTTTGTGATGGATGTTTCCTCACCTTCATATCTGGTCTTCGCCAGCTCGCACCCAAACCAGTACAGCAATATCATAGATTATGGAGCAGCTTTCTGAGTGTTTCAGGCATGTATTTTATTTTTATATCAATTAAAAAGTGTAGGCGACTTGGGAGAGAGACATAACGCTTGCATGAATAAACGGCATCTTTGAAGTTGTACATCAAAGTATTTTTCTTCAATGCATGCCAGTGATTAGGTTAGGTGAAATCAGTGCTTGTAATGCTGCTGAAATCTAAGTTGTAACATTATCGGCATCAACAAACGACAATGATTGCATTGATATCCACTTCTCAATACAATTTAAAATAGGTCCAACACGAAGCAGAAATGTCTGATGTTTGTAATCATTAACCCCCACTATTGGCATTTTACGACTTCATCTTTGAGTTTCTCGACTAGTCGACTGGTGGATTTCAGAGTCGATTTTTCCGAAAATCGAATCAACTTCGACTAGTCGACTGATCGTTTCAACACTACAACACAGGGCTGATTTTCATTTCTTCATATAAATTATTATTTATAATGTCTGGTTTTGACAGAAATATGATCTGATCATAATTCTATCAAAATTGCTCATAATCTATGTATTCAGACTTCTGTGTTGTTGATTTATTACTTGCCCCTCAATTGGGTTGATTTTTGATTAAAATCACATGTCACTCAAACTGGATGACAGCCAGCTTGAGAAAGGCAAAATTCCAAACTCCCTCTCATCATTACTCTGATATGTAAAATTCACTTCACTCTTTGAGTGCCATGGACCACACACATCGGCCCTAGATGTCCTGTGCTTTGTCTCATTGTATTTTGATAATTACATGTACTTACTACATGCCCCTCAAATTCGTGTTTGAAGATGAACTTCTCAAATGGCGATTTTAGTGTGGTTTTCGAACTATCAAACTCGGACTCCACTCGGTCTCCATGATGATCTTCAGAGTTCTTGCAAAAAATGGAAAACATGGAGTGTGAATTAATTTTAGGTACATCCTAACAGTATTACTCATTTCATTTGTGGCTTCTGTTGAACACATTTAGTGTTGTTTCACAAATTGATAAAAAATTTGACAGGGCTGAAAAAAGCCCTGCAAATGCACGGGAATGCAAACCCTGAAAGTAGTACATTTCAGTCACAACTGTTGGAGGAATTTGGTCCTAAAAATTAATTCCAGAACAAATTCAAAATGATAAAGAAAAATAACACTATCTACCAACCTTTTTTTCTGCTATGTAACCTGAACCAAACCATTAATGCTTTTGGCCTAAAGTTGAATTTAGAAGCAATTTTCTCCTCAAGCCTCACTAAAAATTGTAGTTGTGTTACCGAGATTGAAAAATAAAATATTTGTGATTTGGCCCCATTAAAAACATACACAACTAAATTTTTTTCTCATTGCTGAAAAGCATTAGCAAGAGGAATACATATTTAAAAAATTATTTAAAGAAAAAAATTTGAAAAAGTGATTTTTACAACAAACATACACTGCCGTGTTCATCAGACTAGATTCGCGATTTGCAGTTTGGCCATACTGGGCAGATTTATGGTCCTTAATTAGTTAATTTTTGCCAGTTTTCAGCTCGTTAGCACTATAACTTGAACAAATATCGATGGATGTGATCAATGTTTCTTTGTATGTGAGACTTCCGAAAACTGGTACAGTTTGGCCATACTGAGTGGTATTATGACCCTTAATGACAAGTCTTACAGGTGTGAAAAAACTTGACACAGCATCAGTGGTGCATAATCATTATTTTACCTTCGGAGAAAAAACAAAAGCACATAGATTTATCAATGTATAAAAATAAAGAGACCGAATTTTCATGATATATTCTACAATTACTTTAATGGGTGTGTGTGGGGAGGAGGGGCATTTTTACCTATACTTTTGCATGATTTCTGTCTTTTGTACTCAAATACTCAATTCTCTTTGCACATGTTTGTAGCAATAAAGTGTTGAGGTCCCTGATATCCAGATTTGAAACCTGCATCTCAACATACAGATAAAAAATAATAGTGCTGGGCAGTTTCCCGATTAATCGGGTGTTAGTGATCAAACTGAATCAACTGACATAATCAGCTGATTATAGGGTATCAGAATCGAATCGGCACTACCAGAAAAATATTGGTTCTCACCGATTGTCATTTTTTTTCGTACACAAGTCACAAAACCCGGACGGCAATTTCGCAAAGTGCCTGCTGATAGCAAGAAATCTGCAGAGTACTATTATACTACCAACTGACAGCTCCGATAGATTTACTACCCACTGTTTCGATGGATTTACAGTATGTGGAGAGTGGATTGTAACTAAATCACTCATGAAGTGCAGTTATCGCCCGAACTATAACTTGTATTGACTAAAAACAAGCAATGTTTCAGCCAATGGACCTCCAGGTTTAACCCGGAGCTCCATTGGCTGAAACTTTGCTTGTGCTTGTTATGATTTGCAACGAATTTGCAATTATTGCTTGGGTGGAATCTCCACTCTGTGGGTGATTTAGTGATAATACATTCTCCACGTACTGTATCATGAAATCGACGAAATGCTGGTCTATTGGAATCACGTCCAGTGCTGGCTGCAATTTACGTCATGCATGTTTTGTGAAATGGCACAGCCATGCGATGAAAAAAGGAAACAACATTGACACCAACCAATAACTCTATCCTGGCAAATGTCCGGATAAAGTGGCACCTAGTCATAATAACTCTATTATTAAACCACACTAATACTCTATCAGAGATAATGAAAGAAGCATTGACGGGAGAAAAAAATCAAAATATCAAGTTATCAATATCAAAATTTTCAATGGATAATTGAAAAAAGAAAGCAGACAACACGTGCATCCATCAAAGTAAGCTTCGCCCACCAAATGACTGACACCACGTCATCATAATGATCAGTTAAATCAACCTAAGTGTTTTTATTTCCCCTGGTCTTTGTCCCTGGTATTCATACCCCCATATTTAGTTGTGGCAGCCCTAACCATGAGTACTCAATTAATAATTGGAATCAGCCGATTATCACTCTGAATAATCAGTAATCGGTTCATGGGCCTATAATATAATCGGTTGATCACTATCTGGTATAGTCAGTTATAAAAGAATATCGCTAATAATATCGAAATAACATCATGTCGAGAAATCCCCCATGCCCTTCTGGATAAGGCTGCCACGATTATGAATTTTCATGATTGATTATTTCATAGAAAAGATCAACTTTTAATCGATCGTTTTGACTCCTTACTCCCCATCCTTGTGTCGATTGTGATGGAAACACTGAGCACCACAACAGACGTTTTGTTCCAGGTATAAAGGCTATTAAAGCTCAACCTGATGTTTACGTTTGTTGAATAATACAAATGACAGTCTGGAACACATTACTATGTGTTTTTCGGTAAACGAATGCATAACAAAATGTTCCAAACTGTCAACACTCTCGATTGTTTGAGAGGGGGGGGGGGTCGTTTTAAAATGCGAATGTTACAGGGTCCGATCGATTGGAGTTATCCGCTTCAGACAGTCATGACGAAGTTGAACAGTTGAATTCCGGGTCTTAAGGAAAGCAGGATATAGAAGTGTACATTCTTATTTGCATTTCAAACAGTAAATGCACATTTCGCTACCGAGTTCCATTTTCTTCCAAGTGTACATACATCATAGATACGACTTACAGCAAAATGGAACCCATGTAGATAATTATCTACTTGGTGATAAATAATTATATGTCTGTCTTCTAATTATCGGATCATTCTCTCATTGTAGTAATCAAGCATCATGGGCACGACTTACAATATGTGGACCATTGTGTTCGAGCTTGTTGCGATAAAAAATGGATCCTTAGTTTTTCAGCACCGTAGCCTCCAAATTGAGGAATAATTGTTGTCCCAGTTTGTTTTCAGCACACATCAATTTTTGTAGCACTCTAGTAGTCCCCAGTCTCGGAAATTAATATGCCATGCACAAGGGACTGCGACGTCGCGCTGATAACCTTTTGAATACCACCTAATGGTGACCCTTGGATTTGCCCTGAATAATCGATCATTAAAAATTGTAATCGATTATGAGATTGGATGATCATTGATCGATCATCCGATTATTCGCGGCAGCCTTACTTCTGGATTGACAAACACGTAACACTGCTCAAAGAATGCAGTTCCTAACCATTCCAGAAGTGTTTGGAAAAACAGGTGTTAGCACTGTAATTGGACTGATTTTGTTTTTGATAGTGGCCGGTATATTTCTGGCTAATCGAAGTCACTGGCCTTTAATAACAACATTGCATGAAGTGCATAAAGTTAAAGAATAAATACAAAGCGTTCAGCCAGTAGTCTGCAGTATAATTTCATGACACAGACATTACAACACAATATGAGAATAAAATGGAGAAAAAAAATATAATAAAATATTTTTTCAGTGGCAGATGATTGTTGCACAACATATGTGTCGACAGCATGGTTGTCATGCACACGTTTTCAGTTTGTAAAATTCATTGTTTAAATTAGTTATCTCCCCTGATGTGTCTCTCCAATGTTACCTTCATTCCAGAAAACATTGGAGAAAACATCAAGGGAGGTAAAAAGTTAAAAAAATGAACATTTCATATTGATACATCCCGTGCCCATCTATCTGTAGACCATGCATGGGCACAAGGTCACAACAGACGTTTTAAATCAAAGTTATTAAATTGGGACACAAAGGGTACGTTTCCGTGGGCCATTCCGAATATATTCAGAATTCACCAGACTTGTGTGTCATGCACAGTTCAATTACAGAATTTTATTCTCAAGGAAACATTCATTTGATATTACATGTTATTCAGAATAATCGATGTGCAAGATGGTGCTTCTCATTAAAGAATTAAACAACGCCAGAGAAAAGTTGGTGCTTCTCATCGAAGAATTAAACAACGCCAGAGAAAAGTTGGTTGTGTTATCAGCAGCTAACATGAATCATTCTGTTCACAGGCAGTCAACATATCAGATTTTATCATTTTTAATAAAATATATATTATCAATACTAAAAAATGTTGGTATTGATAATAATAATATATTTTATTAAAATTTATAAAATCTAATAAAACGTTGAGTGCCTGTGAATGAAAGTAGATTTGACACTTAATGTTACTGCAGTGTGAAAAACTTTTGGAAGCTTTGAACCTTGCAATAACCTTTATTTTATGGTAGAGTGAGACGTGGCTGATACATATTGGTCTCAACACCGACATGAAATTATAAAGATAGTCCCAGTTTATTTTTTTATGAAATTAGAGTCAAAGTATAGGCCTAGGTATCAGGATAAGGTGTCGCCTCAACAAACTTGGACCATGTGTATATGTGGGTCCAACAGGAGTCATGGGTTATGGCTTACTTCTAAAAGAGTCAGTGGCACTGTGTGCATTCAGGGGTGGCGGGGGGGGGGTGGGGAATTCCAGTCAAAATGGCAAGTTGGATAATAATTTAATCACCTACTGGATTAAAATATGCACGTCACTGGGTGGTGCCACAGAACGGGAATTTAAGAGTCAGAAAGATTTCTTGTATGATACAGCAGTAAAAGTCGCAAGAAGAAATGGAGGTAAGAGGTGCGTGTTGGACACAAATCTCAAAAAGTCCACTGAAAGACCAGGTGGCTGTCAGAATGATGTTTGGGCCCAGTGTATAAAGTCGGTAGAGCTGCATGGGGTTTGCCCCAAGTCCTCGCATATTAAAGCGAATGAGCAGTAGCAGTACAGTGTTACATGGGGTAAAGCATGATTAGGCCCATTTGGGTGGTGTGCAATTCTATTGTCGCGGTTGAGTCAAAGAGGGATTTTATTACACGCCTGTTCTATGAAATCCACATCTATAGCAACACTAAGCCGAGCGGAAAAATCGGAACGGAAATTGTTGATGGCCTATTTTTAAATAGAAGCGGAATTTCACTGGAATTTTCTACAAATCGTGCACCACAATAACAATTTGAATCACTAGCGATAGCTAAAAAAAGTAACACAGGTTCTCCTCACAAATTTGGTTGACGATAAAATGTGTTCTTTTTGTTAATAGTTCATCCACTGAGTCCCAATGTGTTCTATGTGCCTACTGGCACATAGAACACATTGGAACTCGAGGGACGAGTTGTCAAATGAATTGCTGAGTGTCCTAGTCCCAATAATTGCTTTCATAGACATGGGGGCATGTAATAAACACAGAATGACACTAGTGCTGAAATGGTCCATTTTTGTAACTGGATATCCGTTAATTTTAACCGCTGGTATTATTGCATTTATCTACGATGCGAAATCAGTAAGGAATGACGAGAAAACAGTTCAAAACACTGATAGCTGACTTCCGCAAGATGTAAACAAACCGAACACCATCGACTGCCAATGGAAATTGCCAATGAGCAAACGATCGTTAACAATTTATAGGACTACAATGGTCCCACATAATAGTGATGATACATCGTAACTGTGGCCACTCTGTATTGCCCAGTCACAAAAACAGGCCTTGCCATTTGAAACTCACAGGCGCACGACACCCGAAAATCACCGGCGCATAGTATGCAGCACACCTGAAACAAAAATCACGTGTGCAATTTGTTCCCATGAGCATTCATTTGAAGTGAGGGACAAATGTCATTGATATTAGAAAAGAATTTTCCAACCAGTTTGCAAATTGTAGTTAGGCATAGTTATTAGTTAACTGTATTAGCAAAGAGCCTCTACCTTAAGTGGCTTGAATTTGATATGCTCATAGGCCCATTAGGGTAATCCTAATTTTTTTAATATCTTTTTCTGTTCACTGCTAAGACAAAAGTGACAAACAGTTCCACATTTACATTTACCTATTCCACGTAATGAATTTTCTGGCAGGAATATGTTGCGAGTCATGAAAGGGGCGTGGTAAGAAATTATTATATGCCCCATTGACCAAGAGCCTCTCGTCCGACATTAACAATTGAAAAACAAATTTTTCAGTGCTAGATTTTAAAATAGTTTTTTTTTATGACATACGTTCATACTTTTAAACAGTTCAATAAAATCGAAACATGTTTTTTCTGAAACAAGTTTGTAAAGTACCAAGCAGTCAATTTATTCTGAAAGCATCATTACTCACACTGAGGGATCTTTTCAGCATTATAATCTGCAATTAACAAAACCCCATCAAAGAGAAGAATGTCAAATTTGTCTGTAGAAGACAATGTTACACTGACAGGCACATGCTCACTGCTGCCCACGCAGAAAACAACTTGCAGTGCACTCCGACTGTTGGCAGTTTGATACAAAGTAAGACATTTATCCGTGACTTGACATCCCATGCAACCGAAATAACTGTTCATTCAACATTCCAACACCTTAACCCATTCATGTTACATCGACTACACATCATTGTAAATCGACAAATATTTGGTAGCTATGACAATGCTTGTGTCAGCAAAAGAATTCGAACATCTCACGGACAAACACTATTTATTTTCCCGACGCTATCCCATAAACTACAGGTATAGCGGTTATCCGGTTGACAGCTTTTCCAACTGGTTACACAAATAACCGGTTGCAAACCAGCTATCCAGCTAACCATTTCAGCACTAAACAACATGCGTGTGAATAGGTAATTGATATGACTCTTGTGCCATCACAGACGGATAAAATGGGAGACCTGTGGCCTCTTGTTTATCTTTCCGCACTGGCACTCGTGCCATATCGATTCACACGCATGTGTCATTCTGTGTATGTACTAGAGTGACGTCGCAAAAGAGCCATCAGCATGAGAGACGTCGGGTGTGTTGAGAATGTTCCAGTCATTGTTACAAGGGAGGTGGGGGGGGGGGGGGGGGGGGGGTGTTACATTGTTATATAGGGTAAAATAGGCTATGGAAAGAAGGCGTTGTGTAATAGCCTCAGTAAAAGTATAGGGTCACTATTCTAGAGTCAAGCTGTATTGGAAAGATCCATAAGCCACAGCGACATTACGTCCCTGCTGACCAATAGACCACATCCTAGAAAATCCAACTGATTTCTTAATATAAAACTTTTTCAGTGGTCATGGACCTTCTTTAAAGATCCTTAACATAGGCATAGGATACACGTGGGCTTTTAGACCTATACTGTACCAACACATACCACTCTACTACATACCACTCTACTACTATACAAGGTCTGCACCCAGTCACATAAGCCTTAAAATTCCATTCTAATACCGCATCCGATAGTCGTGAAGACATGAACCATAAAGATTTTATTTGCACAATCGTGTATAAAAGGTTGATGGTTTTGCAGATGGTGGAACTTGTAAATCCTTTTCTTAAATTGCACAAGTGTAACATGAAGAGCGTAGGAGGCAGACAAAACACCCCCAAATCACCTTTATTTGCACCCAGGCATACATGTATGTCATTTTTCGTGGTGAAGTATTTTGGCTTTTACTGACCACGAAAACACCATTCTGAAAATTTCTGCTTTAGCATTTTTAGAAAAGCTCTTTGACGAGATCCTTACAGCCCTCCCCCCTCCCCCCTTTCATCCCCAATTACATAACTTCTACAATAGCAATTCCATTTAAGAAGAAATCTTTCGGTCCCACCACTTTCCTACAATAAAACGCAATCAATCAGATTACTGTTACAACAGATCATTAGTGTGTTTATTGAGGGTTGCAATACTTTTGAAGGCCAGGGTCATATTGTGCGGAGCAGTTTTATGACTGGAGGAAGCCAGAGTACCCAAAGAGAACCATTGTGCAGTGACAAGTAACTGGTAGACTCTCCAACGTACTAGCCCGACACAAGCCAGATGAGCATTGGTTGAATGCACACATGCCATCAACGTGCCATACACCTAAGCACACTTTGCGGCTGTGCCCCTGTATGTGAGCAGTTAGGATTAAGTGACTTGCTCATGGTCACAATGCAAGTGGCATGGACCACTTTGGAACTGTCAACCCCTCGGTCATTTGTCCGAAGCACCAGTCAATGAGCCACCGCTCTCCCCATTAGTTGGTTTTAAAAGATTACTATAACAGATCATTAATTGGTCAAAACAGCCTACTTAATCTGTTATAACAGATTATCAGTTGGTTATAACTGAATAAAAACTGTTAAAATTAGTTGGTTATAACACATTACTAATCTGTTAAAACAAATTATGAATCTGTTATAAAAGTTTATTAATCTGTTGTAACAGATAATTAACTGGAGACGGGTTGGCACTAATACTCCACCGTTGAAAACCTAGTTTGACCTTAAGATTTATGGTGGTCAAAACTTTATAAGGCAGTGCGCATGTCCAGAATAACGTTTATTCCTCCTCATGAGATGGATTAAGAGAATGCATTCCGAATAGTGTTCCAGAATACGTCCTCTTGAACAAAACAGCACAAATCGCATTCTGCCTTCTCTGCACATGTCCAGAATAACACTACTATTCTGGAATGGCCCACGGAAACATACCCAAAGTATATGTGCTCAGCACATTTCTGATTGATAAGGTTGAGTCTATTGCATTAAGAACAATAAACTGTATCAACACTATTTACCAGAATAAACACAACCTTCACAAGAGAACAATATTGTGATTATATCGTTAATCGCGGTCTTTTTTCCCCAAAATCGCAATTATTATTTTGGCTAATATCGCCCTGCACTAATAAATAGTCCTCCCGTCGTGAAAAACCTTTCCAACAAAACCTGTCAACCAACCCTTCATGAAATATGAATCAGTCGGATGGTGAAAGGGACAAGGAAGAGGATTACCTTTCCCTTTTGGAACAGCATATGGCAGCGATGAATTTTATTCATCAATACTATCCTGACTTTGTTCCACCTGATCAACAAGCTGCGACTACTAGAGAGAAACCGCTGTCGTCTCTGGACAAAGATTTCGTGTGGAGGAAAGAGGATGTTCTTTCCTTCGCGAAACAGTCTCGACAGGTTCGGAGGCCTTTGGCCATGTTAACGACTCCATATTCAACCTCTCTAGTGCTAAGAGGGAAGGCGGTTTCTTATCGATAATTTCAATAAATATGCCGTTCCTTGGACCACGTTCATTTAAAACGATGGGAGAAGATGTCCAGAGAGCTCCTCTGCGTTTAGATGAGCAGGCCAGTTATTTGGTTTCCGAGCTTCCGAGCGTATATTGAATCATGCAGTCCCTACCTGCATGTTTCAAAATACGCTCGGAAGTGATGGAATGTGCTATTTCATCCAATAGAGCAAATCTGGATGCGATGTCCTAAGCAGATCACCTCACCAGAGCTATGGCGCAACGTCTTAATTGGAAGGAATTTGAGGATGTTTGTTCCTCGCTTATAGTTCTTTCCAGGGCAGTCATGTATGCCACGTACAACTCCACCCTGACAGTGGCAAATTTGGAGTTGATCAGACATGATGCTGCCCTTGCGTCGTCATCACTTATAGATGACAAGGTGAAAAGCCCCGGGCTCCGGACATACTCTATTTGATGACAAGGTTTCGTTAGTCTATGAACAGGCTACAAAGAAAGCTTCCAGTGCACTGCTACTGAAGTCGGTGTCTCAACACACTTCAGCAGACCGGCGGGGTAAGCGAGGCCGTTCCACTTCACAATCACTTAAAGGGAACTCCTCACGAGGGTACAAGAAAATCTCTTATACTTACTCCGGAGGTCGTCAGTATAGCGACTTGGGACAGGGGCGTAGGTCTGATCGAGACTATAGGTCAGACACTGCAAAGCCGACAGGACGCGGTTCTTCACAGAGAGGATATAGTTTCTCCTCCTGTAAGCCTCGTAAGTCATACAGGTGATGGACAAGACCTCTATTGCTTGCCAGTTGGCGGAAGGTTATCAAACTTCGCGAGAAACTGGATAGAAGTCACGGAAGATCATTGGGTGAGAAGTGTAGTCTCGGAAGGCCTACAGCTATCATTCCGATCAAAACCCCCACTAACAAGATGTCCGCGTTGGACAAATCTTCCGGCGGATCCTTTCAAAAGAGAGTCTCTCCTAGCGGAGGTACAGGCTCTCTTATTAAAGGAAGCAAGAGAGGTCTTCGAGAATCAAAATTCTCCAGGTTTTTACAGTCACCTGTTCCTTGTACCGAAGCCAGACGGCTTGTTACGACCGGTACTAGACTTGTGCTGGATAAACAAGTTGATAGTAGCTCCAAAGTTCTATATGGATACCATTCGGTCAGTATGAGCGAGCATTCGAGTGAATGATTATGCGGCAAGCATAGATCTAAAGGATGCCTAATTTCATGTCCTGGTACATCCGCCATTCAGAAAGTACCTGTGGTTTGCCGTGCAAGGAGAGGTTTATCAGTTCAGTGCAATATGCTACGGTCTGAACCTAGCTCCTTTCACTCGAATAATGAACTCCATAATGTCATACTTCCGAGCTCATTCGTTTGTGGCAACGTCTGCTTACTTGGACGACATTCTTCAGAGATATGGCAACAGAATTATTCTTCAGAACGATGTTCAGAGTCTGTTTCAATTGTTCCGACGTTTCGGTTTCATAGTAAACGAGAAAAAGTTGGATCTAGCTCTGTCCAAGTTGTTCATTCACTTGGGAATGAGCTTCGAGACTCACAACAATCGAGTTTGTCTGCCGTTACCCAGAGCAAAATTAGTCAGTTGTTTTTAGGCTTTTGTCTAAACTCTCCCGCAGTAACAGCGAGGGAGTTTGTGGGGCTGTGCAGAGCGGCTGCGGATCTTATTCTGATGGGCCGTCTGCGCACGCGTCACATCCAGATATTCTTTACTCAGAACTGGAGTGTGAAGACACATTTGCTCGAAACCAGGATTGTTATAACGGACCTAGTAAAACAAAAGGTTCAAAGTTGGGTGGATCTCCAGTGGTTGACTAAGGGAGTTCCGCTTCAACTGCCAGGTCCCGGCTTTCACGATTATGATGGATGCGAGTCAGGTGGGCTGGGACGTGTCCCTAAGTCATGCATACTTGAAGTGTCAGGGTCTTTGGGACTCTCGGTTCCTAGAGAATCACACAATCATCAAGGAGATGATGTCGATTTGACTAGCATTACAACATTGGATTCGTCAAATAGCGAACATCCATGTTCAAATTCTCTCGGACAACTCGACAGTAGTAGCTTACCTCAGGAACCAAGGTGGCACTCATTCGATTCCGTTATGCGAATTAACAGAGAAGATTCTCCTATTTGTTCTGAATCATCATGTTCATCTCTCAGTCCGTCATATACTGGGTCGTCTGAACGTACTAGCAGAAGATGTTACCATCGGAGTGGACTCTCAACAAGCGAATATTCAGTCAGATCTGCTACTAGTGGGATCGTCCCATGATAGATCTTTTTGCGACACACCTAAACAATCAGTTACTGACGTTCGTGTCGCCATGGCCAGATCATCGAGCGTATGCAGTAGACGTTCTATCGATCTCACGGGACGGAATGATAGGATATGCATATCCTCCTGCTCCGTCCATTCAGCAGATTCTGTTAAAGATCAAACAGTCTCCCTGCAAAATCCAGCTAGTAGTACCTCTGTCGTCACAGAAACCATGGATCAGTCTTCTCAGGTGTCTGTTATGGGACATTCCCCGGAAGCTTCCTCCTCAAAAGGATCTTCTATATCAGGGGAAGTCACGCTCACTGCATCACAACCCAGAAGGTCTCAACCTTCATGTATTTCTGTTGTGTGGCCCTTCTTTCACAAAAAACATTTTACAGGACGAGCAGTGGACCCAATTTCTAACTGTAGGAGGACCTCCTCTTCATTGACTTATGCAGCGAAGTGGAGGGTTTTCTTCCGTTGGTGTACGGATCAGTCTGTAGACTTCTATGATCCGTCCATTCCACAGATTGCCAATTTCCTGGTCTACCTGTTTGACGAATTCAAACTACAGCCCGTCACTATTAAGGGCTATAGGTCTATGTTATCAGACACTTACGCTCATCATAATAACTTGGCTGTTGGATCAGATACTTCTTTATCCAAGCTAGTTAGAAATTTCTCTATTAATAGACCTAGAACCCTCAGATTAATTCCTAAATGGAATTTGGCTTGGGTTCTGTTGACGCTTCAAGAAGCTCCTTTTGAGCCATTAGACGATGTAGAGTTCAAATTCTTGACCTATAAAACAGCTTTTCTCTTAGCCTTTGTATCTGCCAGAAGAGTTAGTGAACTTCATGCATTATCTGTCGATGATTCCCATTACCGTAGTGTGGGTAATACTGTTACCCTCACTACGGAAGTGGGATTCTTGGCTAAGAATCAGATTCCGGATAAGCGGCCGGAGACTATTGTCAATAAGGCTTTACCGTCCTCGGATAACCGTAGACCAGTTAGAGCAATTAGGGCTGTCGCGACTATCATTTTTTGTAATCGACTAATCGTGACCAGTAATCGACGGTTAGTCGATTAATAGTCGCTTCCCATGATTTTTTAGCAAATCATTCTTCTGTTCGTAAAACTCTGAAAATGACAATGGCACCAGTGTGTTCAGACGAAGTGGGGTTGTGGGAACAACAAATCGGTCCCGACTGAAGCTACATGTAGTCCAATCTTGGACCCACAGTCCGTAATATAATTTTTGGGGTTGGTACGTCCTGTAGGACGTACCAACCCCCAAAATAATATTACTGACTGCGGGTCCAAGTTTGAACTCAATTGAAGCCGATGAATTAAAATGAATTTACCAAAGAACGTTCCTGCATATGTTTCCTTTCTGCAATAAGTTTCTCGAAATTTTGAACATTGAGATCTATGCATTCCCTCGTCAGTTGTTAAAATTGGATCTTAGTCTGAAGTTCCGAACTTTGAGAAGTGATCTGACGTTCTGACTTTCGTCATAATTTTGTCACTTCTGCGCTTTGGGTTTTCCAATGGGTGCATTCGTGTGTACAAGACTGGAGAAATTCAGAAGAATCTATTCTTCTCGAGTAACTGTGAGTGTTCTTTCTTACACAGTCAGTGACAGTCGTACAGTCTTCCGGATATGAATGTTAACTATGGTTAGATATTTAAAGTTATTCACCTTCATTGATCATTCACCTCACAAAACAATGCAATTTAGCCCCGACGTGTAGTAGATGTGTACCACCTTGAAAATAAACGGCGATCGACTAAAAATAAAAAACGTTGACTACTTCAATAGTCGACGGTTAGTCGACTAATCGAATAATCGCGACAGCCCTAAGAGCAATGCGCATTTATAAACGTTGATCGGATTTTATTAGAAAGGGAATAAAAAGATTCTTTCTTTCACTGATTCCTAACAGAATATATATTTGTTCATTCTATCGCTAGATGGATTCTGTTGGCAGTACGTATTGCCTATGAAAGTCTATCTTCGGATCAACGTTCTGTCAACAAGATTTCAGCGCATGAGGTTAGAGCACTGTCCACTTCTTGGGCTTATTCTAACAGTATAGCCATTACTGATCTTATGAAGGCTGCATACTGGATACAGTCCTCTGCATTTACCAAGTTTTACCTTAGAAATTCAGAGTCCATCTCCGGTGACCTTAGATCTTTGGGTCCTCTTTCTGTTGCGCAGAATGTCGTCCATTCATATTACATCTACAAGGTGTTTAGGCAGCCTGCTCGATCACTGACGCCGTTATGCTGCCCTCTTCGTTCTGAGGAATTTATCCTCAGAGCAAGGGGAAAGGGGGGGGGGGGGGGGGGGGCGGTTTTTCCCTTATATTATCTGGCTTTATAGTGAAAAGCAAAGGAATACCTCCTCCAGAGACAGTAGACCAGTGTTGGTGCTGGGTGATTTTTTAGTGTGCAGCTCGGTGTGAAGCAATAACTATGTCTCATTTATGTACCGTTTTAAAAGTGTAGCTCACTGTGAAGCATTTGTATGTGTTACGTTTCATACGAGCGTTAATATACAATCCTCGGACACTTTTAAATGATTATAAAGCATCTCATTCTCTTGACTAGCTTTATATATTGGTTTCCTTCACCGAATTAGCATAACAGGTTATGCTGGCATTAAATGGAGAAATTATGTAATTCTCAGTTACATAGTTGGTGTTATGCCATTCTCTTTTCTTATAAAAGAGAACGACATATGTAATTCCTGTGTCTTCGCCTATTCTCCCGTAGGAGCTATCCTTTATCGAAGTAATTGAGAGATTGGATTTTCCTTCAAGTCTTAGGCCCTCCAGCCTTTTTACGATTCAGCTAGTCTGGGCCATTGGTTGTGGTATAAAAATATGATAAATTTTAAGTAATTTATATATTTTTTATACTTACCAATGGCCTAGATGGGGATGGCCCTCCCATGAGTGGGCACTCATTCCTCCCCGCTGATATAACATTTAGCAGGCACTGTAGAAAGAATGATTGTTGGTGCCAATTTCGGTTCCTTCCTGGATACTGCGCATGTGCAGATAACAAAAGTATGGAGGACCAGATAGGACTTGAATTTTTCGATTTTGTATGCAAATTTTGGGGATTAAGGGGGCAAAATTTGTGTTTGGCCCTGAATTAAATTGAGTTAGCACCAGCTAGTCTGGGCCATTGGTAAGTATAAAAAATATACAAATTACTTAAAATTTATCATTTTTCTGACTTTTTCACTTCTCCATCCCAAAGCTTCTAAATAGAGTCTAAACAAATACTTCAATAATCAATAAAAGTAAAGGGAATTCTATACCAAGTTGCAAATTGCAATGCAGAAGTTCTGTTGGTCAGCTCCACAGACTGAATATGCACAAAAGCTTCATGTTTCCAGTATTTCCATGTCCATCGCATTTGTAAATTCAACAATTTTTAGAGAATTTGAAATGGAAAATAAGTAATATGGTAAATAAATACAAATGAATCAGGACTTGCACCCATACAAACTTGAAAACTGGAATTTGAAATTCATATAATGTAAAATGTTTATCAGTTACAAGTCAGCATACTTTGGGTCAAGTCATGTGAAGATGAGGAAAGTTTCAATACTGACTGACTCTGATACAACCTTCCTGTTCCTTTTACAACATGGTGTATCATTATTATTGCAGACTTACAAGTTGATACGAATATAGAGCTGAAATGGTTATGGGATTTTCTTGATTGATTAATCACGTGGATTAACCTTGGTTTACCGATTAATCACTTGTCCAAATAGATATCTGAATAACTGCCATATCATTGATGATATACAGCACGAACCCTTTACCCAACGTAACAAACAAAACCGCCTAGGCCTATATACAAAAATCTCCATTCAGATTTATTATGTTTTCAATTTTTAGTAATTCATGTATTTATTTTGCAAGTATCGTCTGCTACCCGCAATGGATAAAGGGTTAAGAATGACCAATTCCAGCTACTGATACTGTATGATGATCATGCAAGTAAACAAGTATGTCAGCAAGTAACTTGCATGCTTTACTCTGTCTCATATAATTGATGTGAATCAGTGTGACAATGTTTGCCTGTTTTGGAGCAAGTTTGTTCCTTTGTTAACCCATATAATACAGTAGTTCAAAAGTAACGTTAATCGATCAATTACTTTTTGGATCGATCAAGATGTTGATCATTGATTAATTGATTAATCGATTAATCGGTTAGCCATTTCAGTTCTACGAATATACAAATAACTTCAACTTTTTGATCCACTTGCATGTTAATGCAGTAACTCAGAAATTGAAGAAAATGTTTGTTACTTTATGGCTTTAAAACATGTCATTATTAAAAAATATGCTTTATAGCAGGGTGGTTGTGATGCTTCTCTGCCTTCTCTTGTTTTTACTATGCCATATATGCTTTTTATGTCGCAGTGGAATTTCCTACTAGATAAATATCAACAACCAATGGGCAATCTTGCCGAAAGGAGATCGCACATTAGTTGTTACTATTTATTTCGGCGAAAATACTTTTAACCCTCTACCCAACATAGAGACTATCAAACAGGCCTGAAAATAAACAGTCTGACATTTGCAAAATGAGGTTCCCAGAGGGTGAATTTGATGATGCCATCCCATACAGTGGGCCAAATTTTCCTCTGGATACCTCTTTCTGTTTAGTTTTGAGACCCTGATTCAGATTGAGGTTCACAGAGGGTAAATTTAGTGATGCTACCATCCTGTGCAGGGTAGCATCACTAAATTTACCCCATGGGGACCTCATTTTGCAGATGACAGTTTGCTTATTTTCTGGCTTGATATCAAAATTTATTATTTTAATTACTGTTTTAATTTTTTCAAAAAATTTCAACAAAACCATATCATGGGACCCCTCATTGATCGATGAGCTTGTTCTAATGAGGGGTCACATGATATGGTTTTGTTGAAATATTTTGAAAAATTTATTTTTTTCAACTGCTCAATTTACAAATTACGCGGACGAATGCAGGCGATTCGTTAGGTAAAGGGTTAAGATGGAAATAGCATGCCATTCTGTTCATATGTGGATATAATACTCAACCTTTGAGTCAAGATAGTTCCAAAAGACTGTCAAGTCTTTCTGGTGAAACATGCGATTAGTAATTTAACTCTTTGCATGCTGCTGGCGGGTATTCCTGCCCAGCACAGGGTTTCTCTTGTCACCAAAATAAGTATAATTTGGGCACACATAATAAAATTTTCACCCTGTAAATTGAATGGATTTTATCACCAAGGATTTTTTAGTCCCCTACCGGCATCGCCGGAGGGGACTATAGGTTTGCACTCTGTCCATCCGTCAGTCTGTCAGTCACACTTTAGTTTTCCGGAGTTTTTTTGGAAACGCTTCAACAGAATGATTTCATTTTTGGTAAACTACTATAGAACGATGACTTACAAATCAAGTTTGAGTTTCATGCTGATTGCATTATTCTTGTGTGAGTTATGGCCCTTGGAAATATGGAAAAGCGCCAAAATATCAGTTTTCCGGACTTTTTTTGGAAATGCTTCAACGGAATGATTTCATTTTTGGTAACCTACTATAGAACGATGACTTACAGATCAAGTTTCATTTACACTCAGTCCATCCATCCGTCAGTCTGTCAGTCATACTTTAGTTTTCCGGACTCTTTTTTGGAAATGCTTCAACCGAATGATTTCATTCCTGGTAACCTACTATAGAATGATGACATATAGATCAGGTTTGAGTTTCATGCTGATTGCATTATTCTTATGTGAGTTATGGCCCTTGGAAATATGGAAAAGCGCCAAAATATCAGTTTTCTGGACTTTTTTTTGGAAACGCTTCAACAGAATGATTTCATTTTTGGTAACCTACTATAGAACGATGACTTACAGATCAAGTTTCATTTGCACTCTGTCCATCCGTCAGTCTGTCAGTCAGTCATACTTTAGTTTTCCGGACTCTTTTTGGAAATGCTTCAACCGAATGATTTCATTCTTGGTAACCTACTATAGAACGATGACTTACAGATCAGGTTTGAGTTTCATGCTGATTGCATTATTCTTGTGTGAGTTATGGCCCTTGGAAATATGGAAATGTGCCAAAATATCAGTATTTTTATACTGTACCAATGACCCAGACATAGCTGGTGCTAACTCTTAAAATATAGGGCCAAACACAAATTTTGCCCCCAATCCCCAAAATTTGCATCTAAAACCAAAGAAAACATGTCCTGAAAGGCCCTCCACACTTCGCCCCTACTGCGCATGCGCAGTGTCAAGGACGTTCCGAAATTGGCGCCATTAATCATTCTAAGTTTGGCCCTTCATCAGTTAACATCTGACTGATCTTTGTGCTTATAAATCTCAGTTTAAATGATGCCAGACACATAAATATTAGTGAAATGGTGATTCTAAGGAGGATAGAGAAGGAGGAGAGGAAAAAAATGTGTGACAGAATATTATCAGGGCTGTAACTTAAAATTTTTTAATGAAATTATGTTAAGTTACCTATTTTTGAGGCAGCAGCCATTTTGTTGTCATTCTGATTATTTAGTTACACTGTTTTTTAAGTGTTTTCCTCTCTCCCTGTCCTTTAAGTCTCCCCTTGCTATTCTCCCATGCTTTTGGCATAGTTTTTGTAATTATTATTACTAAATTTTCTTGGGAGTTTTAGCTGAATAACAGAATGAATTCTGTTCTTTTCCCCATGTTTACGTCTTCACCTACGGGTGGTTAGGCGTTGTGTTCTGCATCTGCCATCTGATGTTCTGCAGTTTCTTCCCTGGAAGTCTCTGTTTTGCATCAGATAGTGTATTTTTGGTAACTGATTTCGGGCCTGGGTGCCTGGAGTCTTATTTTAGTGTTTTTACACTCATTGTTTACATTTACAACAGCCCTCTGTGTGAGGGGGGGATTTCTAAAAAATAATATCTTGATGTTATTTTAATCATAACTAGATACATTATTATTGTTCGTAAGTGTTGAATAAATTGTTTAAGATATTTTTAAAATTTTTGTCCACACTTAGGCTTGGGATCCATTGGGGCTCAACGTTACTTTTCAGAAACTTGGGCTGTTCTGAAAAAATATTTTTTCAAAATATTTTGATTTCAATTATTTTTTCTATATTAATGGATCATATTATTATTATGTATTTTGATTGCCAGGGATTAGTGCGAGTACCAGGACTTGTTTTCTTTTCACATTGAAAGGATATTGATCAATTGTTTTAAGAGGAAGTCTTCCTCTGACTTTATTATCATTCTATATGTGGTCAGTGTACTCGCATTAACTCCTGTTCTGTATCGTATGATTTCGATGACAATATGGGAAGCGTATGTCACGGTATGTTATTGGGGATTTGGACACTCCGGTCCTTTCCCCGCAGGGTCACTCTACTTTATCAATTTCTATTTCAGACGATCAAGATTAGGGTGATGTATCTGTGATGTCTTCCAACAGTGTGCCTCCGTCGTCACAATTAATGAAGGGCTAGCGGAAAAGTGCTCATGTAAATACGCCAATTGCCTAAGAGGACCCAAGTAGGTTCGACGGCCTTTGACGTCCGCTAGCTCGCCCGGTGTAGCGTCCATTCACCGAATGGTTCGGCAGCCGGGTTCGTCCGTTGCGGTCTAGAAGGAATTTTGGGGTGATGCGAGCACTATAAATTAACCTAATGCACACCCAGTGACGGCGGATCGGAGGGAGAACGGAGGAAGCCTTTTAGTCCGGTGCATAGCTCGTTCCGGTCCATCCGGACGGCAAGCGAGAGAGGCCCCTCTCTCGTTTAACAACATCTGGCCCCAGATGTTGTGGTACAAAATGTGTCGCAAGCGGAGCATACGTCCGTCGCTCGGGACGCTCCGTTGTATAGGCAGTCCGCGGAGACTGCTAAGGCTTCCTCTTCTCGTCAGCGCACATGACCGCACCTTGGCTGCGTGACCGCCCATATATTACCAGCTTCGCCGATCAAGGATTCTTCGGCGACCAGGTCACACCATCCGGTAGCCAGGGACACGAGGCCTGCAGACTCCGGACGTTCGCATAGGAAGTGTGCGGGAGTCAACGTACACGGAGCTTCCGGCGGCAATGCATCGTAAGACCGCTACTGCACAGGCCTCGGGAACGGACGTGCTTTCCTTAATAGCACAGTTTATCGCAGCATCCCAGCATCAACTGAATCTGTCGCATATATTTTATCCGACGATGCTGGGTCGGGACGCTCCGCAGAAGCGGGTACGGACGTCCGAAAGTTTCATCCGGTCCGACGGGATACCGAAAGGGATTCGGAGGATTTCGAGCTTTCCCTTTCGGAACAACATATGCTGCTGTGTATGTCATCTGACTTGGTCTTCTACAGCTTCTTTCGTCGGACCAGAATGCTGCGATGCCGGATAAGAAACTGATGGCGTCGGTGGACTTAGGAATTTTTTTTTCGGTTCAGGGACATCGTCCCTCAGTTCCGACATAGTCCAATAATGTCACACAAACTTTCGAATTATTGAACGACGCTATATATATTATTATTTTATGCTTGCTAACCAAGCATTTCTGGTTTCTTGTTCGAAGAGTTATGGAGATGTCTTTCAAAAGTGTGCCTCTGTCGTCATAGTTAATGAAGAGCTAGCGGCAATAAGTGCTCATGGAATATGTCTATCGCCTACGGAGTGACATTCGCTAGCTCACCCGGTGTAGCGTACATTCATCGAATGGTTCGGCTGCCGGGTTCGTCCGTTGCGGTCTAGGAAGGAGATTTGGGTGATGCGAGCACTTTAATTACTTTAGTACTCACCCAGTGACGGCAGATTGAGGACAGATCGGAGGAAGCCTGTTAGTCCGGTTCCTGGCTTGTCCAGGTCCGTCCGGGCTGTGAGCGAGAGAGGTCCCTCTCTCGTCCAACAACATAGGGGACCGCATGTTGTGGTTCAGATATTTTACATTCGGAGCATATGTCCGTCGGTCGGGACGCTCCGTTATATTGACAGTCCGAGAGACTGTCCTTAATGCTTCCTCATCCTCACAGCAGGGCACACGACCGCACATTGGCTACGTGACCTCGAGTATCCGATCAGTTTCGGCATTCAGTGATTCCACGGCGAATAGGTCGCGCCATCCGGTAGCCAAGGGACACGAGGCCTATACACTCCGTTCGCTCGCATATTGGTAGTATGCACGGGGTAACGATCACGGAGCTTCCAGCGGCAATGCATCGTAAGACCGCTTCTCCTCAGGCCTCAGTGACGGACGTGCTATCCGAGTTAGCACAGTTGTTTCGCAGCATCCCAGCAATTGACAGTTTCTCGGTCGAATCAGGAATTATCCGACGGCGCTGGGTCGGTGCGGTCCGCGGTTGCATCAGGTACGGACGACCGAACGCTTTATAGGGTCCGACAGGATGGCGAAAGGGATTCGAAAGATTTCGAGTTTTCCCTTTAGTAGTATCGGAAGATGCCTTTCATATCTTCTGGCATTATCTTCCAGTGATTGTTATTTCGGACTTCATTGCTGCGATCTTGGATAAGAGACTTATAGCGTCATTGGACTCGGATTTTTCGATCGGTTCAGGGACATTGTCCCTGACTTACCGACGCAGTCCAATATTGTCATTACAACATGTGTTTTATTTTTCGACGCTATATATATATATATACAAGCCTGCTACCAAGCATGATAGTTTAGTTTCTTGTCCGCGTTGCTCATTTCTGCCATTTTATCATTTATACGAATAGTTTATTTTGGCAGAGCAGGGCATACCGAGAGTTCATATGCGTCTAGACGGTGTGATTAAAGACTGCATATATTCTTTTTCGCCGTTTATGTCTTTTCCAATTTCAATGTTGGGAACGACATGATGTATAGTAGACTTAACTTAGACGCTTTATCATACGTAATCCGCCTTACTGAGGCGTTATCATTACGTCTTCAAGAAAAGATTTACGGGATATTATTCTCAATGTAATTTCTTTTGAGGGCAGTAGTTTGTTCACGTATAACTCCGCCTTTCAGTGGCTGATTGGAGTTGGTTAGACGTGACGCAGCCCTAGCTACATCCACACGCGTGGATAGTAAGGTTAAGAACTCTCTCAGAGTCGCTTCGTTCTCGGAGGAGCTTCTCTTCGACGGCAACTTTTCGGCAATCCATGAATTGCTCGATTTATACGTTCTCTTGTCTATCTAGTGTTACAAGAGATTCAGACTGGGGCAAACATTCGGTGGTGGACTCAGAGAGTGCCACCGCAGTTGCCGGACCCGAGTGGGGCTGTTATGACGGTTGCCAGTCAAACAGATTGGGATATAATACTGATCCCTACGGATTCGAAGTGCCAGGGTCTTTGGGTTCCGCAGTCTCTTAGCAATCAGTTTTCTTCCGCGGAATAATGTTTTTTAGGCTTGCTTTATGTCATTGCATGAACATTATTCAGAAACGCATGCCCAAATTCCTGTCCTTTAATTCGACAGTAGTGGCGTATCTCCGGAACCAGGGAGGCACTCTTTCGTTTCCGTTATTCAATTTAATGGAAAGAATCCGTCTGTTGGTTATAGTACACCAAGTTCAGTTTTGGTCCGTCATATTCCGGGTCGTCTGATTGTTTTATCGGACTCCCGTTCTCTTACGGGTCGCTTGTTGCTGTCAGAATGGACTCTCAACAAACAAGTATTCAATCAGATTTGCTATCTATGGGAGCGCCCAATGATGATTTATTTATGACACAGCTTGCTAATCAATTGCAGACGTATGTGTTGGCTTGTCCAGATCTCTGAGCTAATGTTGTTAACGCTCTATTGATCTATAGGACGGAATGATAGGATACGCGTATCCTCCGGCGCTGTTGTTTCAGCAGGTATTGCTAAGATAAACAACCACAATACATTTCTGTTGATAGCATCTCTATCTTCACAGAGATCATGGGTAATTTACTCTCTTGTCTACTGTGGGTCTTAACGTGAAATCTTCCTCTATGTGAGGATCCTTTTTCACTGGGTAAATCATGTCATCTTTATCACAACCCGCAAGGTCGCAACCTTCATGTATTCCGTTGTGTGGTTCGTATTGCATTGTAAGCACTGTACTGGACGAGCTTTGGACGCGATTTCTTACTATAGGAGATCCTCTTCTTCGCTATTCTATGCGGCTAAAGTGGAGGCTCTTCCGTCGTGGTGTAGGGATCATTATGTTCATATTGTTGATCCCTCCATAATACTCATTGCTATTTTTTAGTATACTTGTTTCACAAGATCTACTGCAGCCTGTTATTATTTAGGTTATAGGTTTATGTTACCTCATACCTATGCACTCTACGATAGTTTACAATTGAGTTTTTTGTCTCTTTATCTAAGTCAGTTAGTAACTTTTTGATAAATAGACTTAGAATCTTTAGATTAAATTCCTATATGGATTTTAACTTCGGTTCTTATTTAGCTAAGTAATCATTTGAGCCTCTGGAAACAGTAGTTTTCAAATTCTGACCTTTTAGACAGTAATTCTGTTGGTTTCTCTTTTACTGTAGAGTCAGTGAGTTTCATGCACTATCGATGGATGATTTTCACTTTCGTAGTTTCGGAATCACTACTTCCGTTACTATTTAGGTTGGATTGTTGCATAAGAGTTAGGCTCCTATTATCCGAAACCTATTATTTTAAGGTCCTTCCGTCTTCGTATGGGCATAGGCCTTTACCCTTTCCGGGTACAGTTTATGTATTTATAAACAGATATCTGTTTATTACTATGGGCGTAAGCTTCTTCTGTCTTTGATGTCTAGTAGAAGGACGTTACGCTCCATTTTATTGTTAATGGATTCTATTAACTATCGGTACTGCTTATGGTACATCATTGACTTAGCAGTTGTGCTTAAGATTTCGGCTCATGAAGTAAGAGTTCTTCTACTTCTTGGGCTTACATTAATAGTGTCACTATTATAGATTTTTGAAGGCCGCTCATTGCGCTCAGCCATCCACATTCATGAATTTTATCTCAGAAATATCGAGTCCATTTCTGGAGGCCTCTATTGTTAGGTCTATTATCTACTGCTCAGAATGTCATTCACTTAACAGTTGCTACTATAGCTAGGTAGGCTGTCTGTTTCGGCAGTGTCTCTGTTCGGCTGCCCTCTTCGCTCTGGGCTATTTGACCCAGGGCAAGAAAAAGGGGGGGGGGGAGGGTGTTCCCTTGGGTCACCTGTTTTACAATGAAAACAAGGGGATACCTCCTCCGGAGTTAGTAATTCTGAGCTGTTATTGGGATGGTTGTTTAGTGAGAAGTTTAGGTTTTTAAAATTCATTCAGGTCTTAGTTTTTAAAGTATAGCTTTTGAATATTGCATATGTCAACGGACATGATTATGCAATCCTCAGACACTTTTAGGAGTATAAGAGTCTCTATTCTCTAGTCTTACTTTATTTATTGGCTTACTTTAAAAATTATTAGTATAAGGATTATATTGGATATTAATAGAGTACATGGATGGACGAAGCTCAATTTTGGAAGGTGTTGTATCTTTCTAATTTATCATAAATAAGAAAGATACATGTAAGGCCTATTACTTCTTTTTCCCTACAGGGGATGACTCTATTTTATTTTATTGAGCGTATTCCATTTTGCTCTATGTCCTTGGCCCTCCAGCCTTTTTACTCTTCAGCTATGTCTGGGTCATTGGTACAGTATAAAAATGTTAAAAAATTTATAGTAATTTATATATTTTTTATACTTACCAATGACCCAGACGGGGATGGCCCTCCCAGGAGTTGGGAACTCTTGCCTCCCCGCTGAGTACATAGCGCTTACCAGGCACTGGTTATTAGAATGATTAATGGCGCCAATTTCGGAACGTCCTTGACACTGCGCATGCGCAGTAGGGGCGAAGTGTGGAGGGCCTTTCAGGACATGTTTTCTTTGGTTTTAGATGCAAATTTTGGGGATTGGGGGGCAAAATTTGTGTTTGGCCCTATATTTTAAGAGTTAGCACCAGCTATGTCTGGGTCATTGGTAAGTATAAAAAATATATAAATTACTATAAATTTTTTAACTTTCCGGACTTTTTTTGGAAACGCTTCAATGGAATTCATGCTGATCACATCTAGGTTATAACATTTGTATAATTATTAATGCTCATTAGTCCGGTAGGGGACATTGTATTGCTTCAGCAATACGTGCACTCTTGTTATTTCACATTTGGATTAATTTTTCATCAAATCTAGTCATGGCTGCTGCACAGCAGCCATGACTAGATTTGATGAAAAATATCTTGAAAATACTCAGCAGGTTAAGAGTTAATAAAGTTAATCTGTATTGCTTTGTCGTAACCTGTAGTTTGTTTGCGTATTTTACAATGGCTGGTGACAGCAATAACTGAACACTCTATTTTTAGCCATGTTTTCTTATGAGGTGTTACTGGAAGCCAAAATGTCATGAAATTGAAATATTTTTCTTTTATAATAGGTTTCTTGCCATCTCTGATCTTATTTATGTTTTTCATTTGCTTTCTTTCAGAATATTAATATAAAGAGAAAAATAAATACATATAATCATGGTTATCGGTTCACCTCAAAGTGATGTTGATTCATTGGGGAGTAAATATTCTATGCTTCACCAGCCAATAAAAGACCTAGCCAAAAACTGGGATGTGGATGTGGCTAGCTACCTTGAGGATTATTTAGAAGAGGTACTACAGTTTTCACTAGATTATTTGGTGTGCTGGTTAACCCTGCCTCACAAGGAAGAAGCAGTGTTTTCTACAAGTCTTCAATTGATAATAGTTTGGGTAGTAATAATCTTTTACAAAACCCAAATAACAGACGACACTTGCAAAAAAAAAGTTTTCAAATAACTAAAATTTTCATTTTTTACCTCTAAAACATAATTTATCACCACTCACTGGAACAAGCTCATTGAACTTGTTCCAGTTAGAGGGTCATAAGCTATGTTTTGGAGTTCAAAATTGAAAAAAAATTGAATGGTAATTTTTATGAAAAATACTGATTGTTTTTAGCTGCGACGAGCAGCTCCATATGTGGAAATGTCGGTCAGTCAGTCGGTCTGTCACCAACGAGTTTAAAAAACACCATAATTCCTAAAATACGTGATGGAATGACACCATACTTGGTATGCAAGTATATCTTCATGATGTCTACACCCTCTCAATAGTGCATGTCATTCGGATAATTTCTGTCACATTTATGGACTTGTCACCAACAAGTTTTTTTTGTCACCAACGAGTTTTAAAACATCATTGGCATTGCACGAATCATCGCAGCTTCAGCACTGTGACAGTGCTTCTAGTTTATGTTATATTAGGTAAATGGTGAACAGGAATTCCCTTTTTTATCGGACAAGATCCTTCCAATAATACTGAATTTCTCAGATCATTTTTTGATTTTCTTCCATTCACTCTTTGTCGGCTGCTGGTGGATATTCCTGCCCATGACTGGATTTCACCAGCCACTGGAATAAGTGGAATTTGAACACATTTAATTAAATTTTCACCTGTAAAGTGCATTGATTTTTTATACCCCGACCTCTTTGAGGAGGGGGCATTATGTTATCACCATGTCCGTCGTCATCTGTCTGGTAACTTTTCGCATTCTGTCAATTAACTAAAGTTCTATCAACTGGATCTTGACCAAACTTCATATGTGGGTTAGGTATGATGAGTGGAAGAAGCATATTTATTTTGACCATGATGTGCCAAAGGTATGGGTCACAGTGACCTCCAATGTTAAATACACTTAAAATTGGTTTCTGCTCTATAACTAAAGTTCTACCAACCTAATCTTTACCAAACTTCATATGTGGGTTAGGTATGATGAGTGGAAGAAGCCTATTTATTTTGACTGTGATGTTCCAAAGGTCAAGGTCACTGACCTCCAATGTTAAATACACTTGAAATTTGTTTCTGCTCCATAACAAAAGTTCTACCAACCGGATCTTTACCAAACTTCATATGTGAGTTAGGTAAGATGAGTGGAAGAAACCTATTTATTTTGACCATGATGTGCCAAAGGTGCCACTAGTAACCACTGCTAAGGTAATGTATCTTTAATGGCCAAGACCACCAAAAGCTGTATATTGGAAACATGATTGTGTTGACAAGTGACTTGCCAAAATTGGGACTTGGTCCTAAAAGGCAAAACACTCAACTCGGGTAAAAATATAAAAATTAGTTTTTTTTTTTTTTTTACTTTTGAATATATATATTGGTTGCACTCAAAAGAGTAATACAGTACTCTCAAATCCTAAATTATTTAACAACTGAAAATTGATTTTCTCTGCAGGAGTTCACAACAATCAAAACCAATTCTCACCAGTTGTGTCATATTTTAAGGCCTGAATTCTGTATAACATAGGATCAGTTTGATATCCTTTTTATCACATAATTGTGTAAACAATATACAGATACCTTCGGGTAAAGGAATCACTATTTTATTGCTATATTCTTGAATTTCACAAAGAGTGAATCACTGCCATTGAAAACGATGATATTCATTCTTTAATTTTACATGGAAAAATGTTTGGCAACAGAGATGAAACATAATCCCATTAATTAATGTTAGCCCTTGAAATTTGGAAATATTTGTGGAGACACCTTTATGAAAATGTAGTGGCTGAGTATTCTTGATTTGCATCTGTGATGATGACATTTTATCAACAAGTTTATAATAGTTTTGAATTTGGTTTTAAAAAGTTAAAAATCTGTTTCTCAGGCCCTCCTGCATGGTTCTTTTGATTGCTGCATGCTCTCTTTTTATAACCAATGCAAACTTGAAAAAATAAAAATTAAATGGTTTATGCTGGTTTATGTCTGATATTTTACCCAAGTTAATAAAATTGCTAAATTTGGCCTTTGGGTGCAACAAGGCTTTGCAATGCTTTAGCATTGCAAAGCCTGGTTTCACTCAATTGGATGAAATACGCCGCACCCATGCTATTGTGTAGAATATGAGGCCTAAAACATAAAACAAACCAAGAACATGAGCTTTCGATGGCAAAGAAATAATTGCAAAAATAAAATAAAAAAACAAACCAAGAACATGAGCTTTCGATGGCAAAGAAATAATTGCAAAAATAAAATAAAAACCGCCTGCACACATGCAATTTTACAAAAAATGGCCTGAGAAACAGAAGATCTATTTTTTTGGGCCTTATTGGAGTTTTATCTTACAGAACAGGTTGGGGAAGGATCAAGCCATGATCAGCAGCTATGCTGGCATATGTTCTTGGTGGGGGCAGGGTGAACAGACCATCCAGTTATTCAGGGTTGGGGCCAATATTTTGTAAATGTTTTTGAATATGAATACTTAGAAATTTTATAAATACAAATGCAAATACACAAATTTTCTAATGTTTTTGAATATGAATAGTTTGAAATGTCTTCATGAATACACTTTTAATACTTTTTATGCCCCCGAGAGATTCTCTCGGGAGATTATATTTTCACCTTGTCCATCCGTCCATTAACTTTTGGTTTCTGTCAAATAACTAAAGAACCACTTATTGGATCAAATCATTATTTTAGGACTTACTTGTGGATGACCAGACAATGCTTCCTTTCAGTTTTGGCCCACCTAGCCAATTCAGTATAGCCGCTTTTGGCAGCCATATTGAATTTGGTTTCCGTCCAATAACTTATGAATGCTGACTCAAATCCTTTTTATTTTTTCAAGTATGCATTGTTGGTGTCTTAGAGGAAGCTTCCTTTCGATTTTGGACCAGTCAGCTGAACCAAGATGGCCACCAGTGGCCAATTCATCATGGCAGTCATCTTGAATTTGGTTTCTGTCCAATAACTAATGAATTCTGATTCGAATAATTCGAATAAATTTCATTTCTTGGTTATGCATTATTGGTGTCTAAAGGACGCTTCCTTTCGATTTTGGATCAGCTAGCCGCCAATATGGCCACCACATTGAATTTGATTTCCATCCAATAACTAATCAATGCTAACTTGAGCCATTTTTAGTTTTGAATTATGTATTGTTAGTGTCTAGAGGAAGCTTCCTTTCAATGTTGGACCAGTTTTTAGATGAGCTAGCCAATTCAGTATGGCCACCTTGGTGGCCATATTGAATTTGGTTTCCAACCAATAACTGATGAATGCTGACTCGAATCATTTTTATTTTTTTTAATTGTGCATTGTTGCTGTCTAGAGGAAGCTTCCTTTCAATGTTGGATCAGTCAGCTGAACCAAGATGGCTGCCAGTGGCCAATTCATGATGGCTTCCATGGCAGCCATCTTGAATTTGGTTTCTGTCCAATAACAAATGAATACTCACTCGAATCAAATTCATTTTTTGGTTTTGTATCATTGGTGTCTAGAGGAAGCTTCCTTTCGATTTTAGATCAGACAACCAATTCAATAAGGCCACCATGGTGGCCATCTTGAATTTGGTTTCCGTCCAATAACTTATGAATGCTGATTCAAATCAATTTAATTTTTTTGTAATGCATTGTTGGTATCTAGAGGAAGCTTCCTTTTGATTTTGGTTATATCCCCGACCAGCTTAACTACCCTTTTATGACACCACTCGGTGACATATGCCACACTTTGTGTTGCTCTTGTTTAAAATTTAAATTATTTAACAAGAATTTCAGGTGTTTTTGTTTGATTGTTGAGTTTAAGATCACTTTTAAACAGATGGTCTATTGAATTACTAATTAATCTGCTCTCCATATATAATTTACTCCACAGTCCATCAAGAGTGGATTACATGTAACACTAAACGCTTGTAGAGTGGATTTCATACCTGCACAATAAGTGGCACTGTTGCAGTGAAACTAAGTGGCAATATTGCAGTCGCAGTAATAATGCATACGGACAAGCCAAGTTTTAGCCATTCTGGTTAAATCTGCAAGTCCACTGACTGAATCTTTATTTCTTCTTATGTTTTTTTAATGGACAATCAGTATTTTTCTGGGTAGAAACTCTATCTGCGATTGTTTTAATGGTGATCCACGCTCCTATAATTTACGTAACCATATTGGGCTGTTTTTTTTAACTGTTACTAAAAAGTTATGGTTTGTTAGAATAGAATGGAATTGGTTCTATAAAACAACTATATCTTGAAAAAGTGACTTAATAAAGTTTCTGTACTTTCTCTGCAAAATAAATAGATAATGAAAAGAAAAAAAAACATTAAATTAAACAATTTCACTATATATCTAAATATTAATTATTATATTTATACATGTATAGTTTTGTAATGTTCTAACGTGAATATTTCAAAGTTTGTTTTATTCATATATTCAACAATTCAAAAACGGCTGACCACATTTGGCTTTTGTTAGGTACGCAAGTTACTTGCTGATAAGCTCATTGAGATGAAAGTCTGTTGTCTGTATTTGATGCATGAATTACAGACATGATGGTATTTTAAATGATGCATATATTAGAGATTAGTAAGTCTTTATCTATTTTGTAAATGGGTAGTGCACAGTTATATTCCGTGGCAACACAGGACTGTTGTTGAATTTACCGTGGCACTAACAATTTACATAGTAAATTTCAATGATTGAAAGTGAAGATACGTGAATACGTTATTCATGTTCGGAAATAGGTAGTTCACTGAAACAGATATCAGTAGGGTTCTCTGAAACATTTGCAATGGTAAACTGAAAATGAAGATACATGTGAATATGTTATTCATGTTCCAGGATAGAGAGTGACACTGAAACAGAAAAAATCAGTAGGGAACCCCCGAAAGTGAAGAAGTGCTTGTTTACTGAAGTAAACAAGTGCTGTTTTACTGGTAAAATGAATGCTTGGGATGGAAGTCATCTAAAATGGGCTTCATGGGTATAACTGATGGACAAAACTTGACTTTATCTCCATGTTGCGGTCACGACTAGCCATTGTGTCAATATTTGTGATCTTAAACACCAGTAAATACAAGAATTAAATAGATTTCAAATCCCCTGATGATTCCATTCAAGTCTCACTGATTCAGTATTTTTTCGAATTGTCAAGATATTCTAAAAATCCTACCATGTGAACACTTGAACTGACTGCCAACTTACTTTGTACTTGTCTTTGGAATATTCTGCTTTTTGATTAACATAACCAAATTGAAAAATCACCATTAAATACAATACTTGGGTGGAGACTGGCAATATTGTTGTAAGAAGATACAATATCTACAGTTTTAATAGTGGTGAGATTGGGTTCAAGAGAAAAAATTTTGAGATCCTCTGTCAGATTTGATTCAACCTGTAATTTGAGATTTGCAAGGCTCTAAATATCAAGTGTGATTTTTAAATAATTTGGGGCTCAAATAACAGGGTGCCCAAATGTACAATGCAGGCATTAACATTTAAAACATAAATTCTCAAAAATGGAAGTCACTTTAATGGGCAGTCATTAGCCTCAACCATTGCTGGATGTCTTCTTGTCAGTTTGTTAGGCCTAAAAAAGTTAAAAAACTGTTTCTCAGGCCCTCCCTCATTGTCCTTTTGGCTGCCGCATGATAAATTTGTCCCTTGAGTGCAACAATGCTTTCCAATGCTTTAGCATATCAGAGCCTTCTTGCACTCGAGGGACAAAAAATACACCCCCACCCATGCTATTCTATAGATTATGAGGCCTAAAGCATAAAACAAACCAAGAACATGAACTTTTGTTGGGAAAGAAATTATTACAAAAAACAAAAAATAAAATAAAAAAAAGCCTTCCCACATGCAATTTTATAAAAAATGGCTCAAGAAACAGAAGATCTACTTTGTGGGACCTCAGATAAACCGTCACAAAACTTGCCCAATTACCATCAAGATTAATTAAATGGAAGATCTTTATGCTAGATGCACTGACAAATATAGAATAAACGTATAGTGTTTTTCAATTAAAAAATTTATTCTATGAGCAGGATTAAGAATGAAACCGACGAGCCTCTTAATTCAATGATTAGAATAAATTTGTTTACTTCAGAACCCTATACGTTTATTTTGTTTATCCCATAAATCTTTTACAGGGCAGTCGCAGCAAAATCGTGCTGTTACTCGCTACAAAACACAGCGGGAAGTGAGGAACACATTGGTCCAATTCGATCGACAAGAAAAATTGGCAAAAATAAACAAGACGCAGTAATACATTTCTCTCTAAAAATAATTCCCCTACAAACTTTAGCTAAACTTGCAAAAATACTTTATTAAATGAACAGTGTGTGGTGTTTTCTACTGGCATTGCGTAATAGTTTCAAAAGGGTTTAAAGAAAACAACAGTTGAAGTATTAATTATATTACACGAATGCATTAGAGGTCAACAAGTTTGTCTCTACTACAGGAATAAATTCTTTCAGTGTTGTTAAACCTACGGGGAAGATTTATCACCCTACTAGGCAGTCTTTCGATTTTGAGGTGCATCATTGCTCTTGCGCGTCATCATGCATGCAATTTTGAAAAGCTTTGCGCCACTAATGCCGCACCTTGGCAAAAAGCAATGCTATATGATCGCCAGTTTGAATGTTTGAAGTACCTTAACACAAGTGGGGGTTAACGCTCATCAAGCATCGATAGCACGTGCGCATGGCCTTATGCAGTAATATACAACTACCTGGTACAGTCGCAGTGTAGGTTTCACTTTCAAAAGAAGTCTGGAAACTACATGTATGTTGAAACTTCAAAAAGCCGACATGTCAACAGTTGATGCCACAAAGCATCCCAATTTAAACATGATGGAATTGGTTCATCAGAAAAACTGTAGACATACCCGTCACAGTTTCATATTATTCTAGTTACTGTTCACAGTTCCGGTTTTTCCTTATTCAAACTGTGTATTCTACTTTCGGTTCTGTGCATGCATTTCAGTTCAATTCACAGATTTATTTTTTGAAAATGAATGTTCGAAATAATGAACATGTTTTGTGAGTATGTGATCTTTATTTTATTGTTATGATCTAACAAACGTGACTTAACGTCACTATGAAAAGGGATATGTTTTTAATAGAATACAGCGTGTGTATGATAGACAGTCTGTTACTATTAATGACAGTGACAGACCATCTATCATACACACGCTGTATTCTATTAAAACATTCCTGTTTCCTTAACTTTTCACAATAGCTGAGCATTTCGTAGTCGGGAAAATGGTGCTTGCGAATTAGAAATGGCCTGCGCCACACTTGGCGCACCTGCATTTTACAAAATCAAAAGACTGCTACTAGGTGAATAAAGCAAAAATTTATCCAAGGCATTTATTGTTCGAATAAACAGCTAATTATGAGATAAAATACGAAGCAGTTGAGCTTGAAGGCTGCCTTTTTGACAGAAGTAGAAAGACAGTTTCGGTTGTTGTGGTATTGGGGGTGTTTTGTACTGGAAGTCCAAAATTTCCCATTTTGAAATACCTCCAGGTCAGGACACCTGTTCTATAGAAAAACACAATGAACCCTCAGTGATGATGTATCTTTAGCACTTTGATCATCTGCAAGCAAACCAGGCCTTTAGGTTAGTCCAAATTCATGTTCTTCATCTGGGATTTAAAATTCCTGCGAGAATCAGAATCAATTCATGCAAATGATTCTTGCAAGAAAAACAGTGAGAATCAACTTTGATTTGCACAAAATAATCATTTGCTTTGTTTCATAGAATCCAAGAGTGCCTTTAAAAAGTCAGAAGAATTCTTATTCTTTGCAGCCTCATAATAAGATAACAAAATGTCACTTGGCAGTGGTGTCTAGTGAAGTTTTGGCTGCTTATATAGGTAGTCAAGGCTTCACAAGACACAACTGCGATAGTACTGTAATTTTCCATCTTCACTAGACCACCAAAACTCTGCATGTCGGAACATGTGTTCTACACATACATGTATGACAAGAAACTCACCAAAATTGAAACTTGGGTCCTTAACCCTTAAGGGCCTAGACAATTGTCTTGAATTCACACCTGACCACAGCTTGAAAACATCCAGTGGCTTAGCAGCGATTTCTTGTCAAGTCTTGGCTGCCTATCAAGGCAGCCAAGACTTGACTAGAAACCACTGCCAACTTGGTAATTTGTCTATTGTTAGCAGAATTTCCTCGTGATTGCATGTTGGGGGCACCTATTCTGAGTTTGTGCAACTCAAAAATAGGCCTTTAAGGATTGAAGGTTAGACTTTTGTAAGTATATAAATAGGATGTTTGCTTTTTATACACCCGTTTGTAAATGGTCTTGATTATGTAAATGGTCTGTCTGTCCGTAAACTATTGGTTTCTGACCGATAACTCCAGTCTGGATTATTTGAGGTCCACCAAAGTTGGTATGTGTATTACCCAGCTAGTAATACAGGTCAAGTTCGAATATGGGTTCTGTCCAATTATTTTTACTTGACTTATGAATGTTTTTTACTTGGAATTCGACCATCTATCAACATTTTTGGTTTCCGACCGATAACTCCAGTTTGGATTTTGGATTGTTTGATCTCAACCAAAGTTGGTATGTGTATTAACCAGCTAGTAATACAGGCCAAGTTTGAATATGGGTTCTGTCCAATTATTTTTACATGACTTACAGCACTTTTTTGACTTAGAATTCAACCATCTATCAACATTTTTGTTTTCCGACCGATAACTCCAGTGTGGATCATTTGATCTCAACCAAAGTTGGTATGTTTATTTTCCAGCTAATAATACTGACAAAGTTTGAATATGGGTTCTGTCCTTTTTCGACTTAAAATGGGCATATTTAGCCAGGCCTGGCGGTGCTCTTGTTACTATAGATTATGTACATGTTGCTCTCACAGGAGTATAACAGTACTGTCAGATTCTAAATATTTAAGAACTGTTAATTGATTCTCGCAACAGGAATTTGTGAGAATCAAAAGTGATTCTCGGGAATCTTGACATATTTTTAAGGCTTGTCATCGATGTTCCCAAAATATGATCATGTCCCCAAATTATGATTATAATAGTTTACAGAGGAAATAAAAATCAAGAAAATTTGTGAGATATATAACATCTGGGAGACATAAATTATTGTTATTTATGCAAATGGATATCCCAACCTAATTCTCCAAGAATGTGATGCTCAGCAAAGAAGTTAAGAAATATCTCATTGGGATCTGGTGACCTGGTTCTCCCTGACTTTGTATTAAAGTAAGGTTGGCCTAATTTGATGACTTTAGACTCAAAAAGATTAAATTTGTCCCAAGTGGTTTCAGAAATGCTTTTGATCAATGAGTATATTTTATTTGGCAGTGCTTCTGAAGAGTGTTGGATCTTTGCTGACATTATTACGAAGGTGATGTTACAGGATAGATTTATAAACATTTCTTCCATCTAATTTACCTTTTTTTTTCAGCTTGAGAAAATAGAAATAACATTTGATGGAGGAAAAACAACAATGAATTTTGTGGAAGCTGCCCTATTAATCCAAGGAAGTGCATGTGTCTACAGCAAGAAAGTAAGTATAATTGAACAACTAGGAATGGAAACAAAGAGCTTACATGGTAACCCTGTAGCAGGATAAGCTATATAACATGGTGGTAACCTAATGGAAAAAAGTAGTGTCATGCTCTTCTGTCTGCTCTAGTTTTATTCTTCCACCCATTCTGTTTACTTCAGAACAGGATTTTTCTCAAAATCGCTTGACTGGTAGAGTGCTAAATTATTTTTCAAAAGTGATTTTTTTTTTCAAAGATATCTAGCTACCATTAAAGGGAGCCTTAGGTTACAGGCCGTAAAATTTGAGAGGAACGATTTTATGGTTCCTCTGGTGGTTATCTAAATGAAAGAACAGATAACCGAAAAGTTGTTCGTCTGGAACTACAAACAGTTCGTGAAAAAGTGTGTCTTATTTGATAGCACTATTTTAAAATGTTCCACTTGGAAAACCCCTCTCTTCAATGCTCAAACTCCCTAAGTCAGCTGACATCCCCTGTGCTTGCCTCAGATGCTTTCAAAATCTGTGAACTATCATACAGTAGGGCCATCGTGGATGGGTAAAAATCCACCGGTTGTCATTTTTTCCACACATATAATTCAGAGATGATCCGCTATGACAACTAGCAAAATTTCCACCAATGAAACACCGGGATTATCCCGGTGCTTCATTGGTGGAAATTTTGCTAGATGTCCGAGCAGATCATCTCTGAATTATATGCATGGAAAAATGCCCACCCATAGATTTTGACCTGTCCACGATGGCTGTGCTGTAATCGGCCTCTTTATTATATCCAGATGAACAGTTAATAGGTTATCTCAAAATTCGAGATTTTAATCTCTGGGTTAGCAAACTATTATTGATAAATAATTGTTTTATTACCATTTGTTGGAGAGTGCCAGTTGGCACTCCAATAAATAGTAAAAAAAGTTTTATAAAAAAAAAATTTGCTACTGCTGAGCAAACAATGAGACAATGCCAACAGTGTAAAGCCACTAAAGCGGCATTCATCAATTTTCAGTAGAGCTATGATAGTGGCTTCTGGCACCCTGCCAGTAAAGAGAAATCGCCCATTAGGTTTTGAAATTTTTTTGGTGGATATTTTGTTATGGTGAAAATGGCACCCCACACTATAGATGCAATTCTTAGCCTTTGGGTTGAGTTAGCCCGAAAGATTATCAAATCTGACTGGCAAACATGTGGAGGTGAGGAATTTATGTTGTATCATTTTGTTGTAACCTGCAGTTTGTTGGCATTTTCTACAAGTGATGCAACCCTCATGCAATCTAAACGGTCATTCCTGGGTTATTTCAAGGCCTGAACAGCTTCATACAGATGGTTAGTAGTGAGGTAACAATACTGGATGAATGTACATGATGTTTAAAGATTTATTTGCTGTAAAATCTCACCATTAATTGAATTTGCCGCTGCAAATGGAGGGGTTTAGAGAACATTGGAGTAATATCCCCTTACTTGACAATAGTCATATCTGTATTACTTTCTATAACCCTTCACCTAACAAATCTGCAACATCTGCCCAGATAGTTTACAAATAAAAATTTCCAAAAAATTTAACAAAACAGTATTATGTAACCCCTCATTGGAAAGAGCTTGTTTCAGTGTGGTATGCTTTTATATTTAAAATAATAAATTTTCATATCCTGTGCATTGTGTAAAAGGATAAACCATAAATTTTGGATTGGGTTTCGCACCGTAGCATACATCTTATTGAGCCTGACAAGTTCACTCTGTTAACTGGTGAAGTGGTAAATTATTTTTCAAAGGTGATTTGTTACACTTTTTTTTTTTTCAACGATACCATACCACCAACATGAGGCGCCTTAGTTTAGCAAGATTTTGTTCATAATTGTTTTGTGACAATTTATTGGAGAGTGCCAGGGGGCGCTCTCCAATAAATAGTAACAAAACAAGTATATATTAATATTTTCTTGATATTGCCTGACACACAATAAGCTAAAGCATACAGTGTAAAGCCACTAGAGTGATGGTGGCTTCTGACCATAAGATTTGGTTTGAAAAGTAAAAGAAAAACAGCTGACTGTGATTGGTAATTTTATTATACACTGCTCAGTACTGATTGTATTTGACCAATAGAGAGTTTGTAAGAGTTCTTGGAAAGTTCTTCAATTTTAAAACTAAAATTCCAGTGCCTTAAAAGCAGACCTTCATTTTAAAAAAATTCTGGCGCATGCCCAAGATGACGCCAAGGCGTGCGGTTTCTCTGGTGGCACGCATATTTGGGAAAACCCCTCTTGGGGCCCAAAAATGAAAAAGGAGATGCAATTACGTAATTTACGAAATAATACACTGAAATAAAGAGCAAATTGGTTTAAATTTAATGATACAAAAATTACAATTTCTTAACAAGTTACCACTAAATTTCTAACTTTCAAGCATAATATATACAGTGGAATATTTAGTGAGGTACATGTAAATGCAGTTCAAAATCCTAACAACACAAGTGAAAATCAAAGCACTGTCTGAACTCTGAAGTTTTCATTTGGGTCATTTTGGGGACCTAGAAACTGTTGCTTGATGAAAATTGCCAGGAATATAGCACACAGTGTTTATTCCAGCCAATCAGGTCATCTAAAAATGTGGGTTCACCGGGAATTCCTCATTGACGTAATCAACTTTGTGACAGTCACTGTCACATGATGCTAACACATCAAAGTGTGTTCATTCTTTCAGAAATTTAGTGTCAATAAATTCCACATCGCCATTAAATTTATCGGATTTAAAAATTAAAATGTCAAAAATTAACTTGGATTATCAACAATTTGCTCACAATACCTTGATCCAGGGCGGAGTTTAGGTATGACAACGTCCATTTCATGAAATAATATGCGAGGGTAAAGTAAAACTTACTGCCTATTTTCGTGATATAAACAATGAATACGAAGGATAATAGGTACCGAGAAACAGTACGTGTCCCTCGCAGACCAATATTATCATTCAGTGGCATGATGTATACGGCTAAAAAAATAGTCGACTATGAAAAATAATAGTAGACTATAGCACCTTACACCGGTTATTCGATTAACTGAATAGGCAAGACAGTCAAGTGTTTACAGACACAGTTTCTGAAACTGACATTGTTGACATAAACTAAAAAAGTAACTGTTTTTTTTCCCCACGTACCTGATTGATTGTTCGCTACAAATTGTAATTGCGTGAGTGATGGCCCGTGAGAGCGATCGCATGCCATTAAAATGAAGGTCTGTTAAAAGTGGTTAAAAATCTAAAAAAAAAAATTAAAAGGGTCCTGAAAGAGTGTTTGAAAAGTACTTTTTTACCTCTTTTGCTCATAGAGTGTAATAATAAATTCTGGCAAAAAAAAAACTCACATACACCAGTGGATTACGATTTCATGAAAAAATTTCTGCAAATTGGGGACTGAGTCAGAAAAACATGAAAATAGCATCTGTAATTCAAAGTTCTTCTGGTGTGGAGATGAAAATGGGAAGAGAATTTTTACCTGAATGCATCCCAGGGGGGGGGGGGGGGGGGGGAGGGGGGTGGCAGGCAGCCAACTAAACTATACAGACACTACTTACTTGGCAATGGAGCCACAGTATAATGTGTTCCTATATGTATCCACAGTTAAGATATTTGTCTGGATATCACCCAAGATTTGTGTGTAGACTCTAAGATTGTGAGTTGAGGTCGTGTGTCATTTGAGTTTGACTCAATGTTAGTGTGTCTGTATATATCAAATGAAAATTTCATGGATTTCAAACAAATCTAATTCAGTTGATTTCGAGTTGACGGTAGTGCGACGTATATAACAGGTCTTAGTATTGTTAAGAATTTTAGTACATTTTGGTGTAAGGATTTTTTTTTTCTCAAAATTGTTTTCAATTAGCTCTTGTTTAACCCTTTGTTTACCAACATGAAAGGCAGTCGACACTTACAAACAAAATTCTTGAATAACTAATTTTTGATATTTTTGGCATTAAACACAGTTTATGACCACTCATTGGAAGGTGCTCAACAAGCTCATCCAATGATGGGCCGTAACCTATGTTTTTGAGACAAAGAATGATAATGAAATTCGAATGGTGATTTTAGTGAATGTCACTGCCTGTTTTTTGTCCTTAATGTTGGGTAAAGGGTTAAGATTTTAAAAACAAAAGTATTTAAAATGTTGATAGAGTTGTGATTTCCTACAGCCTGTTTTCAGAGAGTCTTGTTTCAGTACTGAAGTAGAAGTTGTCGCAAAGAACCGGTAGATGCTGTCTGAATTAAGTCAATTAAGATATTTGTTTCAAGTAGACATTTTCATAAGAAAATTATTTTACCCAAGTTCTTGAATGTTTTAATTTGAAAATATATTTTCCAGTAATCACATTGGGCATCACAAAAGTGCAGCTTTCTTTGAAGGTTTTCCAATTCTGGTTGTTACTTTTTATTGCCTCCCTCAGAGAGTTTCTACCAGTTGTCTTAGAGTAAATGTGCAGCCTGCATTTATTTAAAGTATAATTATGTTAGCTTCTAGTCAACTCTTGACTGTCTATGAAAGCAGCCAAGATTGACAAAAAAACTACAAAATCAAAGAAATTAGCTTCTTGAAAAGCAGTCATTGTTAAAAATGTCCTACCTTCAAGCATTGAGAAACTGAATCTCCCATCTTGTTCAATTTAGTATGATTTGGTCTTTTTCAGGTTGAATATTTGTACACCTTAGTCTGTCAAGTTCTTGATTTGATTACCAATAAAAAGTGAGTAATGATATTAACAAAGTGCATACTAGCTTTCCATTGTTTCTCAATATTTATAGATAAATAGACAGAACTTGATGTGTGTTTGAATCAGTGGGTGTTGTACATAACGAGTTGGAATGGTGTAGTCATATTTCGCGAGAGCTATAGTTCATAAAAATATAAGTACGAAATTTGGGCAGCTTTGCAAAATAGCTGGGAGAAACTTTTTTAAAAGAAGTTCAAAGCATGTCAGGATGACTCAAGCTTTACCAAAATAAAGTTGACCATTTAGATTATGGGGATTCGCAGACGAGATTGGGCTAATGTTGTGGTTGGAAATGGTTGTTTTTTAATATTATTTCATTTTGGGTTGACTTAATTTTTTTGTTGACCGACTTTATTTTTCTTCGGACATTTTCATTTTCACACTACGTGACAGATGATCAACAAATGTATAATGAAATTTGGAAACTTTTCGAAGCGTAACTAATGACTCGATAGGAAAGGAACTAGAATAAACAGTTCTGGGAAAAAGTTCTGACTTGTACATCACCAGTTGAATACAGAAACATTTATGTCATAGCAGCAATTCCATTAAATATCACAAGGGTTTAAAGTTTAATGGATGTGTAATAAATATACATATCAGGCCTCTTTTTAATACTTTACCAATCATGAAAAAGACACAGTTAAAAAATTGTTGAACAACTGAAAAATATTTTTGTTGCCTCAAAAACATAGCTTATGACCTCTTATTGGAACATGCTCAACAGGCTCCTTCCAATGATGTTCCATAAGCTATGTTTTTGAAGCAAAAATTGAAGAAAAATTAATAAAATATAAATATTTTTTGCGAATAGTACTGTTCTGTTATGTTGGGTAAAGGCTCGACAAAGTAGATATTCTGTTTCTCTGGCCCTTTTTGTAAAAGAGCATGTGGGCAGGTGTTTTTTATTTTATTTTTTATTTTTGTAATTATTTCTTTGCCATCAAAAATTCATATTCTTGGTTTGCTTTATGTTTTAGGCCTCATCTACAGAATAGCATGGGTGGTGGTGTATTTCATCCCTTGAGTGCAAGAAGGCTTTGAAAGCATTGCAAATCCTTCTTGCACTCAAATGACAAATTTATCAATTTTATTAACTTGGGTAAAATATCAGACAAAAACCATTCAATTTTTTAGCTCACCTGACTTTCAGTCTGGGGAGCTATAGTGGTCACTCACCATCCATCGTCTGTGAACATGGTGTTTGCGTCTTCTCCTCCAAAACCACTGAACTGATTTATTTGAAATTTTAGATAATAGTTTATGACATCGCATTTTGATTTTGTTCAAATCAAGTTGCCTCGCCCCTCGGTAGGGCCACACCCAAATAGTGTGCTTAAATCTTAAGAAATCTCATGAACCAGCAGTAGCAGAGACTGGATATTTGGTGTGCAGCTTCCTTTTGAGGTGTAGACTCAGATTTGTTCAAGAGAAGTTTGAGGAGCTATATTTGCCTTCGTTAGGGGAGGGGCAAGAATTCAAGTTTGTTCAAGCAAAGTCACATGGTTCATATTTGGGCTTATAACTTAGTTCAATATGAAGAATATTCAAAAGTCTTCTTCACATCCACCAGTCAGAAACTTTTGATATTTGGTATACAGCATCCTTATGGAGGTGAGATTCAAGTTTGTTCAAGCCAAGTCCCTGGGTTCATATTTGGGCTCCCAGGGACTTGGCTTGTTCAAATCGAGTTATTATTACTTAGTCCAATATGAGGAATGTTCTTTAAAAATCTTTTTTAGCACACCTGACTGCAAGTCAGTGGGGGCTGTTGCCATCACTTTTGCCTGGCATCTGTCATCTGTTAACTTTTTGCAAATTTTACATCTTCTTCACAACCACTAGGCCAAATTCAAACATATATTGCACAAACCATCTATGGAGTATACCCTTTCTATTTTGTATAAATGAAGCAGCTGCCATATTCAGGCTCTGGTTTGTGCCCCAAAAGCTTAAAAATCTTTAAAAATCTTCTCATGAATCACCAGAGGGTATGCCTTGATATTTGGTATGGTACATCCTTTGGTGTAGAAGATTAAAGTTTGTTAAAGGGAAGTTGATAGGTCAATGTCTGTGGGCTCTCTATGAGAGCATATCCATTTTGGGCTCTGTCCCATATTTCTTTTTCAAGAACCAGTGAGCCAATTTCAACCAAATTTAGCATGTAGTATAAGTGGGTCCTAAGTAATTAATTGATGCCCCCCCCCCCCCCCAAAAAAAAAAAAAAAAAAAAAAAAATTCACACCCCTGTGTCAATCCCAGGGGCTAAAAACAGACAAAAATTCAAAAGCTCATATATCCCAAAATATAAGGAACAGAGAACTGTTATTTGGTATGAAGCATCCTTAGGACCCGCGGAAGGGATTAGTTAAAAAAATTGCCACCAGTTCAATGAGGGTGCCCGGTAGAGGGTATTGAAAAAAATTATGAGTCAGCATTTTTGCAGAAGTTTATCCAGGAGAAAATATTTCATTCTCTGAGAACCTTGGTTGACATATTGTTCTTAAATCAACAAAATTGCTACTAGAAAACATTCAAATCTTGTCATTTTAATCAGAAAATTTGTGGACTTCAGTTTGTTTTCCAAAGATTTGATTTCATATTGAATGAACCCTTTAAATGCCGGAAACATTTATCTGATTCCTGTTTGCATGTCTCTAATTTAACCCTCTCAATATTGCAATGTGGGTTACAAAGATTTTATTAACACCATGAACAAACAAACCCTTTCAATGCTCTATATGTTTTTTTTCTGGTTCCGTGGAAAAAAAATTAATCTGATTCCTGTATGAATATCTTTAATTTAACCCTCTCATGACATCAGCGTGTTTTTCCAAAGATTTTTTTTTCATGATGAACTCTTTCACTGCTGTGCACAGATATGTTATTTCATGTTGAATGAACCCTTTCAATGCTGGAAACATTTATCTGATTCCTGTATGCATGGCTTTAATTTAACCCTCTCAAGATTGCAATGTGTGTTCCAAAGATTGTATTTATGCCATGAACAAACAAACTCTTTCAAAGCTGTATATGTTTTTTTCTGGTTCCTTGGAAAAAAATTGATCTTTTTCCTGTATGAATATCTTTAATTTAACCATCTTTTGACTTCAGTGTGTTTTTTCCAAAGATTTTATTTCATGAACTCTTTCACTGCTGTGCACATATATGTTTTTTTCTGGTTTCTTGGAAACATTTATTTGATTCCTGTGTGCATATCTTTAATTTAACCCTCTCAAGACTGCAATGTGAGTTCCAAAAATTTTATTGATGTCATGATCTAACACTTTCAGTGCTGTGCACATATATGTGTTTCTGGTTCCTTGGAAAAAAAAATTATCTGATTTCTGTATGAATATCTTTAATTTAACCCTCTCATGACTTCAGTGTGTTTTCCAAAGATTTTATTTTATGTTGAACCCTTTCAATTCTGTGCAAATATATTTGTTTTTTTCTGGTTTCATGGAAACATTTATCTGATTCCTGTATGGATGTCTTTAATTTAACCCTCTCAAGACTTTAGTATGGCTTGCAAAGATTTTATTGATGCCTTGATCAACCCTTTTCAAAGTAGTGCACATATATGTTTTTTTCTGGTTTCTTGGAAAACAATTCTCTAATTCCTGTATGAATATCTTTTATTTAACCCTCTCAGGGCTTCAATGTGGGTTCCAAAGATTCTTTTTCATTTAACACTGCTAACGAAAGCCTATTTCTAATGTCTTTAAAAATATTTTGCCTCCCCCCCCCCCAAAAAAAAAAACCCAAATAATCCTCCATAAATTCTCTTTCTGTTTTGTTTATTTTTATGCTTGAACCATTTTCACACTGACTTGAATTTACTGGTAGCAGTAAAATTCTGTTTTTCCAGTTTGAAATCTTTCTTATTTGAAACCACTGTGCCAAATTCATTCATTTATGGCATAGACCATCTTTGGAGTAAACCTTTCCTCCTTTGTTCAAACGAAGCTGCTGCCACCTTCAAGCTGGTGGAATTTACTCTTATGATTTTTCCCTCGAAATTGCTATATCCATTAGGGTGGGGTTAATGCTCCATAAGTCTCATATGCTTTTAAAATCACCTTTTTATAAGCCACTTGCAATAATGGTTAGATTTCTTGTTTGGAACTTACTTTAGTGATACAGATTCACTTTTTCAAAGAAACTCAGTAAGTAAAAATTTGGGCTACACTCAAAATTTTTATTTTCAGATTCAATGGGCAGATGTGAATGATATTTGTCATGTAGTATATAACTGGGTCATAAGTATTTCATTTATGCTAGAATTTTTTTTTTTTTTTTGGGGGGGGGGGGGGCAAGGGGGGGGGGGCATAGAGAAAACCTCTGTAGTTGAAAACAATAACAAAAATTCACAACAGAGCTTGCTAGAAAGCTTTCCTATGACCAGCAGAAATGAATGGCAAAAAAAGTTGCCTTTGGTTGTGTCATAGCAAATCAAAAAATTGCTCTTGCTGTTGATCACTTACTGATACACTCATCTCTTTTGACAACTTGCGCCAGGTGAGCATTTTAGGCTCATTTGAGCCTCTGGTTTTTTGGATCCACTGGTCAGAATCTTTGGATATTTGGTATAAGCTTTTCTTCGATGGGGCAGATGCAACTTGTTCAAATCAATTCCCTGGTTTGATATTTAGGCTACCATGTCAGGTGAGCACCCCAGCCCCCTGGGGCCTGTTGTCTTTTTTTAAAGTTTGCATTAGTTATAAAAAGAGAGCATGCAGCAGCCAAAATGACCATGCAGGTGGGCCTGACAAACAGATTTTTAACTTTTTTAGGCCTAATAAAAAACACTAATTGCTTCCCAAGATCAAAAAGTAGCAGGTATTGATTTTTCAGGAGCAACTTTTTCTATGAAAAAAATAAAATGAATAATACTGATACAGTAATGCGATAACAAAAGTGTTAAGAGAATTTTTGTTCAGATTGCAACTAGGCTCCAATCCAGTCAAAATTCTCTGTCCAATCTCCATGTACCTCCTCACAACACTGTAGAATCTTACCTGTCAAAATGAAATATTAGAACATTGAATCCGAGATGTTTTTTCGGTTCTTTATGTGGTCTTGATTTTACGGTATTTTATGTAATACTGAAATAGTTAACCGGATAACCAGTTTGAAACCAGTTACCTACATAGCCGATTAAAAAAGAAAACGTCCATCCAAAATATCGATAGTGATCGTCATTCCATGGTTAAAATGTAAATCGGCCACTTTTCCCTTGGGGTAGATTACACCTCGAAGCTGTGATGTACGTATATTGAGAAATAATCGACTTTGGCATTCCAAGACTTTGTTAATGACCAGCAATTTTTCTATGAGTAATCGCAGAAACTATTCTGCAGTATGCATACAAACGAACATTGTCAACTACTTGACAACGTTCGCTTGTATACACACTTTGGAATAGTTTGTGTGAATAGTGCTTTCCAATCCCTGTAGTTTTGATCCCATATTCAGTGAAATAATGACCACGAAAAACCGGATATTATCCAGTTATAGCTCTCAGTTAGTTGGCTGTGAAAATGAGCCATCTGTTTCAGACCAACTTTTATCTACAACATCACTACCCACTGGTGTAAGTGTTTTGCAATCTGTTCATGATTTGAACAAGAAAAAGGCCGATTTTGTGATCACTGTACTCTTGTAATTGATTCACTGTTGCTGCACTCAAATATTCAGCTTCATGAACTTTGCTTCACACCGGCTTTTCCATCGTTTAACTGGATAGTTTTATGCATCCCAGATTCCTGGCCATGTTCAACAGCTGTACAAATGCAGATTATTATTTTCATAGCTGTCCCAAAGAATGGACTAACTGCTTGTGCAGTCCACTTAGAGTGGAGTGTTAGTAGTTGTCAATGCACCCTAGTGATGTGCTGACATTGTAGTCGGCAAAAAGAGATAACTGATGCCATTTGTGACAATGTTAGCCGATACTGAAGGTGCAAACTAATGGCGCTCACAAATTGCTGAAAATGTGATTAGTTCGTGCACGACTCCATAGTCGTCATTAGTCGACAGGTGAAGTGTGAGGAAATTCAACAGTGCCATAAACAGCCCCGCAAAATATTCTGCATGGTCTCCCAGGTGACCATGTGATTCTTATCATGCTGTGGAAAAATCAGTGCGTTTTTATTTAGTACACAAACATGTACCAACTTTCAAAGATTCATTCATCAAAAATTATAATTCCGTTCAAAACCCACTTTATAAACATGTAAATGGGTATTTTTTCCATTTCAAATTATCACAACTTATTTGAAGCAGTATTTCATCTGGAAATATTTTTTTCGAAAATTTCTGAAACTGAACTGAAATGCAGCTTTGTTTGCATTTTTAGCTCAACTTTGACAGAAGTCAAATTTGAGCTTATGCCATGGCCAGTCATCCGTCTGGCCATCTGTCCATCCTGTCCGTCAACAATTCAGTACGGCTCAGGCTAGAGGCAATCTTTATGAAACTTCTTGGGTACCTTTGTTATGACTGTGGGATGGATGTGTTTTTGGGTCTGATCCGAAATTCAAGATGGCCACTGGCAGCCATTTTGTACAAAATTAGATACAATCAGATTTTTGCACAAACTTTCATATGAAAGCTCTGGTTTGAATAATTGTTTGTATGAATGTTTAGTACCATGGGATACATCACATATAATACAGGTTTTTTTCTTGTATATAAATTATGCCAATTAGACTAACTTTGATCTATTTAATGTTACTTTCAGCACTGTAACTGGAAATGCCAATACGGCTTGGGCTAGAGGCTGTATTTATGAACTGATCTTTACGAAACTTTTTTGGGCCCCTTTGTTATCACCTTGGGATGAGAACGAGTGTTTTTGAGTGCAGTCCGAAGTTCAAGATGGCTGCCGGCGGCCATTTTGTACCAAAATTGGTGCAATCAGTTTTTAGCTCACCGAAGGGAGCTTAACTTATCACTTGCCGTCCATCGTCCGTCGTGAACTTTACATTATCAACTACTCCTATCAAACTACTGGATCAAATTGAACCAAATTTGGTGTGCATGTTCCCTATCATATGTCAATTCAAACTTGTACAAATAAACTTGCTGCACCCACAGGGCTATAACAAGGGGCATAACTTGATAGCACCCATGAATTTCTTTCCAAAATTAAAAAAAATCTTCTTCTTCAGATGCACCAGGCAGAATTCTTTCCTATTTGGTATACATCATCTCTAGGGGGGTCAGATTCAAGTTTGTTCAAATTGGCTCCCTGGGTTCATATTTGGGCTCACTATAGGCAAATTTCTTGAAAAATCTTCTTCTCCAGATCCAGCAGGCAGAATCTTTTCATATTTTGTATGCAACATTGTGGGTTGGATCTGATTCAAGCTTGTACAAATCGGCCCCCTGGGTTCATATTTGGGCTCAGTATAGGAGCCCGAATTTCAACTTAGTGCATTTCAGGCAAATTTCTTGAAAAATCTTCTTCTTCAGATCCAGCAGGCAGAATCTTTTGATATTTGGTATGCAACATTGTGGGGTGGATGTAATTCAAGTTTGTTCAAATCGGCCCCCTGGATTCATATTTGGGCTCACTATAGAAGCTCGAATTCGAACTTAGTGCATTTCAGGCAAATTTCTTAAAAAATCTTGTTCTCCAGATCCAGCAGGCAGAATGTTTTGATATTTGGTATGCAACATTGTGGGGTGGATCTGATTCAAGTTTGTTCAAATCGGCCCCCTGGGTTCATATTTGGGCTCAATATAGGAGCCTAAATTTGAACTTAGTGCATTTCAGGCAAATTTCTTTAAAAATCTTCTTCTCAAGATCCAGCAGGCAGAATCTTTTGATATTGGGTATGCAGCATGCTTAGGGGGGGTGAGATTCAAGTTTGTTCAAGTCAAGACCCTGGGTTCATATTCGGGCTCACTGTGGGAGCTTGAATTGTAACTTAGTTCAAAATGAGGAATTTTCTTTAAAAATCTTCTTCAGATCCAGCAGATGAATGCTTTTGATATTTGGTATGCAACATCCTTAGGGGGTAAGATTCAAGTTTGTTCAAGCCATGGCCCTAGTTCCATAAAATTTGTCTCATGACTTCATTCCTTTGTAGTGTTGATGAACCATGTCTAACTGAATGTGACCCCCAAATACTTCTTTGAACCACTTTGGCCGGTCAGCGATTAAGGCTCCTTGGGGCCTCTTGTTTGTACAGAACTTTTGTATGAAAGTTCTGATTTGAATAAATTTCTGTATCATTGTTTAGTACCATGGGATACATCACATAAAATGCAGGTTTTTTTCTCGTGCAGAAATTATGCAAATTAGATGGACTTTGGTTTATTCAGTGCTACTTATACACAGTAAGTGCACATGTCAATACAGCTCGGGCTAGAGTCTGTATTTATGAATCGATCTTCACGAAACTTCTTGGGTACCTTTATTATCACCTTGGGATGAGAATGAGTGTTTCTGGGTGTGGTCCAAAATTCAAGGTGGCTGCCAGTGGCCATTTTGTACTGAAATTAGGTCCAATCAGTTTTTTGTACACAACTTCTATACGGCTCAGGCTAGATGCCATATTTATGAACCGATCTTGACGAAACTTCTTGCCCTTTGGTACCTTTGTTGTCACCTTGGGACGAGAACAAGTGTTTTTGGGTGCGGTCCAAAATTCAAGATGGCCACGAGCAACCTTTTTGTACCAAAATTAGTGCAATCAGTTTTTTGTACAGAACTTCTGTATGAAAGTTCTGATTTGAATAAATTTTTGTAGGAATGTTTAGTAACATGGAATACATCACATATAATACAGGTTTTTTTCTCGTGAAGAAATTATGCAAATTAGATGAACTTTGATTTGTTCAGTGCTACTTATACACAGTAAGTGCACATGTCAATACAGCTTGGGCTAGAGTCTGTATTTATGAACTGATCTGCACGAAACTTCGTGGGGTACCTTTCTTATCACCTTGTGACAGGAACGAGTATTTTTGGGTGCCTTTGTTATCACTGCGCTATGAGAACAAATATTTTGGGTTTCAGTCAGACCCACTCTGGGACTCAAAGATTTCTTTTTTAGTTTAGCATCTAACTGTCGCCCACCTTTACAATACTGTACGTACACATTTGTTACAGGCTACGGTCAGCATTTTTGTACAGACCGTTACAATACTTTACATGTACCTTTGTTATCATGTCATTACCTAGATGTTTGTCATTGCTGTGTCACATACTATACATGTACATGTCTTAAACAAGTTGAGCTACAGTGTCATTGACACTTTCATTTAGACCTGCTATTGAGAATCCTTTCATATTTGGTATGTGACATCTCTATAGGTGTAAGATTCAAATTTGTTCAAATCGAGTCCCTGGGTTAATATTTGGGCTTCCAGTGGGAGCCTGAATATTAATTTTGTGCAATATGGGTAATAATCTTTAAAAATCTTCAGGTCCACGAGTCAGATTCTTTTGATATTTGGTATGCAGCATCTCTAGGGGAGTTAGATTCAAGTTTGTTCAAATGGGATCCCTGGATGAATATTTGGGCTCTTTATTGGGGTCCAAATTTTAACTTATTGCAATATGAGAAAATTTCTTTAAAAATCTTCTTTTTCACACCTGCTATTGAGAATCCTTTCATATTTGGTATGTGACATCTCTAGAGGTGTAAGATTCGAATTTGTTCAAATCGAGTCCCTGGGTTAATATTTGGGCTTCTGGTGGGAGCCTGAATATTAACTTTGTGCAATATGGGTAATAATATTTAAAAATCTTCTTCTTCAGATCCACGAGTCAGATTCTTTTGATATTTGGTATGCAGCATCTCTAGGGGGTTTAGATTCAAGTTTGTTCAAATAGGATTCCTGGATGAATATTTGGGCTCTTTATTGGAGCCCAAATTTGAACTTAGTGCAATATGAGAAAATTTCTTAAAAAACTTCTTTTTCACACCTGCTATTGAGAATCCTTTCATATTTGGTATGTGACATCTCTAGTGGGTGTAAGATTCGAATTTGTTCAAATCGAGTCCCTGGGTTAATATTTGGGCTTCCGGTGGGAGCCTGAATATTAACTTTGTGCAATATGGTTAATAATCTTTAAAAATCTTCTTCTTCAGATCCACCAGTCAGATTCTTTTGATATTTGGTATGCAGCATCTCTAGGGGGAGTTAGATTCAAGTTTATTCAAATGGGATCCCTGGTTGAATATTTGGGCTCTTTATTGGAGCCCAAAGTTGAACTTAGTGCAATATGAAAAAATTTCTTAAACAATCTTCTTTTTCAGACCCACAAGTGAGAATCCTTTCATATTTAGTATGTGACATCTCTAGAGGTGTAAGGTTCAAATTTGTTCAAATTGAGTTCCTGGGTTAATATTTGGGTTCCCCAAGGGAGTCCAAATATTTACTTAGTGCAATATGGGGAATTATCGTTTAAACTCATCTCCTTCAGATCCAGCAGTCAGATTCTTTTGATATTTGGTGTACAACACCTCTGGGAGGGTTATATTGAAGGTTGTTGAAATCAGGTCCCTGGCTTAATATTTGGGCTTTTTATTGAAGCCCAAAGTATAACTTAGAGCAATATGTGAAAATTTCTTGAAAATTCTTCTTCTTCAGATACACCAGTGAGAATCCTTTCATATTTGGTATGTAACATCTCTAGGGGTGTCGAATTCAAGTTTGTTCAAATCGATTCGCTTGTTTTGTTTTTTGTTTTTGTTTTTTTTTTTGGGGGGGGGGGGGGGGAGGGGGACTGCTAGAGAGAACACAGTAGTTTAAAACAAAACAAAAAATTCTTTTGGTTGTTTTTAAATACTTCACAGAACAGAGTTTGCTAGGAAGCTGTCCTAAGACCAGCAGAAATGAATGGCCAAAAAAGTTGCCTTTGGTTGTGTCATAACAAATCAAAAAAATTGTTCTTGCTGCTGATGACATGCTGATACACTCATCTGTTTTGACAATTTGAGTCAGGTGAGCGTTTTAGGCTCACTTGAGCCTCTGGTTTTTTATTGTAATAGCACATGGTTAATTTCATTTTCCTTTCTTCACTGAAGTGGTTCTTGGAATTATAATCTGTTTTAAGAAAGCTATTTCTCTTCCCTTGACTGCCCTGTTTCTTTCACAATTCCTTGAAATGCTGTTTACGAAAGGACAACAGGCAGGTTTCAAGCTATATCGCAGTCTTCCAGCAACCAGGTGTGTTACGCCCTTCAGCCAATCACTTACACAGTCGCACTCTAAATGAAATGCGTTGTTTTATTACACATGTTTTCCAGCCACTCGCCTCTTGCATCTCTTTGGGATTTGTCGATTTTTTGATATGATTATGGGGTTTGCGGCCAAGACTGAAATGAATAAAGAAACACATTATACTTCATTGGGCAACATTGATCTTTTTGTGTTTAGCACAGATTTATGGAAAGTTTAGATCCATCCAGCACACTAAATATGGTTCATAAGAAGGCCACACATTGGTTGTTTGCTCTCACACCCAGACTGAATAGTTGTGAAAATGAAGGAAAATAGACTGACGTTGACAATTCCAGTCAGTGCTTAATTTCGGCTACCAAAACACTTGAAAATGACAGTAAAAATATTGGAGAAGGAGAAAATTTCTGATATTGTTGTTATTAGCCAGTTCTGATACTGATAATAGGAACACCATAGTGCATTCATTAGAAGTGAGGCATTCTTTAGTTCAGATTTATAATAAATGCAGAGACATATAGAATATACCCATAGTAGCTTCGTGTACCAAATGTTCACCACAAGTGGTGAAGTGGTGTTAACCGCGAGCCTTTGGTGCGTGGTTAACACCACTTCACCACGAGTGATGAACATTTGGTATACAAAGCTACTTTGGGTATATTTTATTTATACCATGATCATTCAGATAATTAGGAGTCGCTACTATTTTTTCTCGATTTTACTGAGCAGCAGCCGTAAATACGTGCAAATTTGTTTTTGTTTACATGAGGATCAGTGGGCGGTACTTCCGCTGTCAGTTTTATCACCGAAACGAAATTGAAAAAGAAATAGGACCTTTTTCATTTTAACAAAATAATAACATACTATTTAGAGTTATGGATGCTTTATTAACATGAGACAATACATGTTTGTTAATTTTTAGTGTTTTATGGGGTAAACTCATTTAAAAACGTAATAAATAATTGCCACTTTCATTTCACTCTTCGTGAGGCGACGTGCGATAAATTTAGACAAGTTCGCATTCAGGTCGACGTCACCAAAGGTCAACTTGGATGTAGTTCCACTGTAGGTGTAAATTTTAACTACTGAAATCCCATTGCTGGCGTGTTCACCACGTTTGGTGTGTAAAGCTAAAACTTATGCCATAGGCTTTTCATATATTGTAGAATAGGTAATCATGGTATAAATGCTATGTGTATGCTCATTTCACTTTGACATATTTCAGCTGACAGTTGTTTGTTTAGGGCCACATAGTTATGCACAATGGCTAATGGTGACCGTGACAGTTTTATGGATGGAGGAAGCCGGAGTACCCAGAGAGAACCACCGAGGATCGACGAGCAACTGTCAGCTCCCCAACATTCTAACTCTGTTCAAGCTGCACTCAAGCAGGGTTACAGCGGTTGAAGACAAGTGCACCATCGACGTGCAGTATGCCTTAGTACACAGCGTCATCGTGTAGGTAACTGGGATAAAGTGCCTTACTCAAGAATTCAGCACGGGTCATCCCGGACAGGGATCAAACTCGGGACCTCTAAGCTGACAGTTACCAGTGATAGTTTGATACAGACACGGCATAAAGTTGTTTATTTTTAAGAGAAATATAATTGTTAACTTTGCTTTGCAGTAGTAAAATGATTGGTAGTAGAACTGCTGAGTATATTTCAAAAGTTAATCACATGTGACATATACTTTAGCTCACAAATAGCAATGACAAGCTTACTTCTCTGCATCCTGCAGAATATAAGTACTGTGTTTCATTCATGATGTTGTATTGATTTATTATTCTTTGTTTGTGAATTGGGGTTAAAGCATTTTCAGCAGCCAGGGTCATCATGTCTCAATTTTTCGGGTGTAGGAAGCTAGTATACCTGAGGAGAACACTAAGTAGCAGGACATAATTCTCAAACTTTCTGGTTTACTTACCTCACACCATCAGAGCTCCAGCTTGATTTGCATTGGCTGAAGTCATGTGTACTCCATCAAGGCACCATATATTTTTGCACCCAACACCACAAGTCTACCATAAGAACAAGTGGGGTTAAGTGTCTTGCTGTGTAACTTATTACAAGGGATTTGAGTAATTGGTCTTGATTCAAAAGAAGACAGTACAGGTTCACATAGTCATACTGACCGTCTTCTCATTGCTCACATTGGAATAAATTGAAAACATTTGCCACAAGATATGCAAAAAGCAAGCTGAAGCTAGGATCTCAAAACATTTTTGACATGGTGGGGGTTAGAGTTAAATTTTCCCAAAGTGTTCCCATGCTGTTGACCATCGATGAAATGAAACCCGACTCAATATACTTTTTTAAAACAATAATAAGGAAAACAGGGCAGAAACGATTGTTTAACAATATTATTTTAAAGAATTACTTCCATTTTATAAAAGTAGAACTGCTCAGATTTCCAACTCTCCCTACATAATTGAGTGTCAAGTGCCTGTTCACTGCGGTAAACAGGCTCTGTTTTACTGGTAAAATAGGACCCAGTCACCAATGCTTGAGAGATGCAAACCCTCTCTAAAATGGACAACATGGGTTATTAACGCTTAACCCTGGTCTTGAGTTGATACTCATATTGTGGTCATCATTTGCCGTTGTGCAAAAATATGTGACCTTAAACACCAATAAATAAATAAATAAATGATGACAAATTAAGGGCACATGCTCCGAGATCGCATAAGCCTGAAATAGGCCATTAAGGGTTAACTCTTTACTTAACGAATCAGCTGCATCCACCCTAGTAATGAACAAATGAAGCAGTTGAAAAAATATATTTTTCAAACAATTTCAACAAAACCATACCATGTGATCCCTCATTGCAATGGGCTCGTCGAGCTTGTTCCAATGAGGGGCCACATGATATGGTTTTGCAGAATTTTTCTGTAAAATTGAAAAAGACCAATAATTAAAAGACGAAAATTTGATATCGCGTATGTTGGGTAAAGGGTTAGGGTGTGTTTGGAACGTGTCACAAAATTACTAGATATGATTTGTGTTGGCAAAAGAAAGCCAGTGTTGAACTCAGTGGCTGTGGCTTTGTGGTAGATGGTACAAGAATAACTTATTCTGTATTTTTCTGATGTTTATTCCCTTTTGTTACTATCAACAAATCTTGGTCCAGTCAGATACCGAATACCTAACCAATACCGTGGTATATCTCCCTAAAAATACAGAAATTCTAAAACTGCTCATCTCTACTTGTAATCATAAAGATGTTACTCGTTTCAGAAAACAAGGCAAAACTACAGAGGGAGATGATGGAAATAATGATGATGATTCTGAAGACAAAGATGATGAGGTAAATTTGTTGTTCTATATCTGTCAATCTTACTCTTCTTTTTTTTCCTTTTGTGTTATAAATTTACTATTGAATTGAGTGAGTACTCCAGTGTACTCAATTGAACTGTGTGTCACAAAAAAATACAGTGGATTCCTGTTAATTGAATAGCCACTTTATAAGGAAAAAAATATTGAATTAACAGGAGTACCATATTTATTTGACAGGGATTTTGGTCACTTTCCTGTATTCTAGAGAAAATGAGCATTTATTCTATTATATTTTGTTTGACAGAGCTCATGGAGCGCTGTCAAACATGATATAATGGATTAAATACCTGTATTGGATGTGATGAGGCTAAATATGTTTATAAACAATAGAAATGGGGGGCTTTCAAATTTCATGTCGGTTCCGGTTTTTGTTTTATTCAAAGAGTCAGTTTTTTGGTTTTGGTTTTCATTGTACAAACATAGCAATACATTGCATTTGCATATAAGATGTATTTGGTGCCAGTCAGTGTCACAGGGACTCCCTTTCTAGAGCAATGCACCTGTGTAATATACTGGTACTCTGATTTCCTGAGCACAATGTATTTGCATAAATTATCTCGTGAGTTTCAAGTTTGAGAAAAATGATTTTTGCCTTGAGTCTGTTGCAAAATTAGCCTCCTCCTCCCCCTCACCCTGAATACCTGTGTTTAGGGTAACCTGACACACCCTAAAAAATTATGCTGACCATAAAATCTTTACCGAGTAAAATACTAAAAGTTGCTCATATAGGTCATTGTAACCCTAAATTTCCATCCGACTTCAACTGTGATTTCGACGGTGGTTTTGGAGTTCAAGGTTTCAAAATTACGTGCAAAAATAAATATATTTGTCATTATAAATGTGGAACAAGTGACAAGTTCCAGTTGTGCAAAGGAAATAGCATTTGATAAACAGATGAACGTTTAAAACACCCTGCATAAGAAGTAATTTTTTCACCTATTTTTACGGTAAATGCCACACGCAAATGCAATACCAGTTAGTAGTGCAGCTGTTCTGAAAAGGAGGTATTGCGACTGAAGTTTGAAAACAAGGTTGACTTGAGGTTGTTTCTCTTTTTATTAGCTTCCCTGACTGGAAGTCAGTGTGAGCTATTGCCATCACATGGCATCTGTCATCTGTCTTCCGTCCGTCGTCCATCATACGTTAGCTTTTACAAAACAATCTTCTCACAAACCAATGGCCCAAATTGAAACATATATGGGCCACATCATCTTAGGGGTATTCTGTTTTAGTTTTGTTCAAATGGGGTCTCTGCCCTTTTTGGGCTTGGGCTTATGCCCAAATAGTGTGAAATTCATTAAAAATCATCCTCTCATGAACCACAGGTGGGAATGCTTTGATATTTGGTATGAAACTTTCTCTAGTGTAAAAGATTAATAGTTGTTCAAAGAAAGTTGATAGGTCCATATTTGGGCTCTCCAGGGGATGGGCTCACTTTTGAGCTCCCTTGAAAATGTCTATTTCAAGAACCAATGGAGCGATTTGAACCAAATTTTATATGTGGCATTAGTTGACCCTAAGCACTTCATTCATGCCCCAAAATTTTTCATGGTTCCCCGTGGGAACACCTGGCACTAAAAATAGAAAAAAAATGATATGTCCAATATTTCCCAAACTGCACGGATTAGAGATTTTGTGTTTGGTATGAAGCTTTCTTCTGAGCAGTTGAAACAATTGGACAAAAAAATTGCTGGCAAATCTGTCATATGGTTCATTCAGATTACATTTTCTCCATACCCATAACCCTTACAGTTTAGGACAACTTGGTCCAGGTGAGCATTTTAACCTTTCTTGAGCCACTAGTTCTGAGAAGTGAAGACCTGATTAGAGTATTTCAACTTTGAAGTTGAAAACTGAGACGATGGGTTTTCTGTAATTGTTTCAGTTTCGATAACAAAACCAAAACCAAAACCAAATTTTTGGTTAACCGCCCTTCTCTAATAAACAAGGGGAATTCAGTGATTATCATGGTAATTTCGCAACATTTTACAACATTACAAGAATTTTTTTCAATTAACAAGAGTTTGCTCTTCATGTACAAAAAATCCCAGTCAAATTTGTAATGAAAGTATGGTAAATGGGTTTGTGTTTGGATGTTATATTCAGTTAATAGGGTTATTCAGTTAAAAGATATCCAATTCAGTGGACTTCACTCTACAGTATGCATTATATGAAAATGCTAATGCTATTAGTTGATATAATCTGATTTGATGGATTTAATGTCATACTTCCTTGCAGCATGTGTGACTTGATGTAATGTTTTTAGTCCCCCATACCATGAGACGTCTTATAGATTGCACTCTGTCCATCTGTCTGTCTGTCAGTCTGTCTGCCCCATTACCACCTGTATCTCAGACGCTTTGACACGTTTGTTTCAAATTTTCAACATTCATCACACATTATGAAAAATTGATGCACTTCATATTTTTTGAAAAAAAATTCAAGATGGCTGACTGGTGGCCATTTTTGCTGAAAATTGCTTGTAATTATACTTGTGCAACGAGTTGGGGTGGGGGGGGGGTGGGGGTGGGGGTCATACTGGAACCACCTTGTCCGTCTGTCTGTAGACATAATTTTGTCCGGAGATTTTTTCAGACGTTTATGGACCAATCTGCTCGAAACATGGTGTGAATGTTCACTACCATGGGAACCTTCCACCTGCGATTATAGTTTCGGTCGGATTATTATTGCCAAAATTATGCCCCGTTTTGGCTTGAAAAAGTAGGCCTAGATTTTTTGTTCTGAGATTTGCTCAGATGTTTGTGGGGCGATTCCTTTGAAACTTGGTATGGATGTTTACTACCATGGGAACCTGTGCACCTGTGATTGTAGTTTTGATCGGAATTGTTTTGCCAGAGTTATGCCACTTTTCGTCTTAGAAGGCCTGAATTGCCGAAAATTTTGTCCAGAGGTTTTCTCAGATGATTAGGGGTTGATTTTGTTGAAACTTGGTAAGGTTGTTCACTACCATGGGAACCTGTGCACTGTGATTATAGTTTTGATCAGCTCTTTTTTCCCAAGAGTTATGTCCCTTTTCATCTTAGAATGCCTGAAATTTGTCTGGAAATTTTCTCAAATGTTTATTGGTTGATTTCTTTGAAACTTGATATGGATGTTCACTACCATGGGAACCTGTGCACCTGCGATTATAGTTTTGATCAGACTTTTCTTGCCAGTGTTATGCCCCTTCTTAGAATGCCGGAATTTTGTCCAAAGATTTTCTCAGATGTTTATGGGTCGATTCCTTTGAAACTTGGCAAGAATGTTCACTACCATGGGAACCTGTGCACCCGCGATTATAGTTCCGATCAGATTTTTACCAGAGTTATGCCCCTTTTCTTCTTAGAACACCTGAACTTTTAAACGACATTTCCGTTTTTTACGCTTTTGATATGGAAGTGTAGCAGCATAAGATAAATAACATATATGGGTTTTTCTCGTGCATAAATTATTTAAATTCGATGGAACTTTAGCCTTTTTTCAGTTGTATTTGTATATATTATGTTGGTGTGTCCTGTTACCACCTGCATCCCAGAGACTCTCTCATTGACGCATTTGTTTCATATTTTCTGCAATGATCAGACATTCTGTAAAATTGATGCATGTCATTTTTTTCTTCACTTGAAGATGGCCAATTGGTGGCTAGCCAGTTTTGTTGGAAATTGCTTGTAATTAGTTTTCTGCCTAGAACTTATAAATGACATTTCTGATTTGAATATTTTTTGGTATGGAGGTGTAGCAGCATAATATATGAATAACATCTTTCAAGTTTTTTTCTCGCACACAAATTATGCAAATTAGACGAACTTGAGCTTTTTTTAGTCATATTTGTATATATTATGTTGGTGTATCCTGTTACCACCTGTATCTCAGAGACACTTTGATGCTTTTGTTTCCAATTTCCAGCAATGATCAGAATTATGTAAAATTGCTGCCCATCAGTATTGTTTGGAAAAAAAAATTAAATGATGGCCAACTGCCCGCCTTTTTTGTTCGAAATTGTCTGTAATTAGTTTTCTGCCTAGAACCTTTAAACGACATTTCCAATTTCAGTAATGTTTGGTATGGAGGTGTAGCAGCATAAGATAAATAACATAGCATACAGGTTTTTTCAGTCATATTTGTACATATTATGTTTCTGTGTTCTGTTACCACCTTGTATCAAAGTCACTTCAAATATGTTGTTTCTAATTTTTTAAAGTGATCAGACCTCAGGATACCTACGGGTCATGGAAAGTTTGGAAAATCAAACACAATGTGGATTGCACTTAGTCCTGTTAACTGTTACAGAGTGAGACAGAGTGAAATAGGTCTGTGATGTGTAAATGTATATGGAATAAGGTTGTTACAGCGTGTGTAGTTGTAGTGTGATATTACACATTTCAATGCCCATATCACCTCTGCTAAAAGTACATAATAGTTTGTGGCTGTGTAAGTTCTCATTCCTGCTGTTGCAGGCAAAGATGTAACGGTTCCTCTATTTGCAGTCGAATTAATTTCAGCATTTGCTGGCAATGCTATTACGTTGCACTTATATTGGGATGACTGTGGATTGGTTTGAGAAGAAACAAAATGTATTGTTACTGCAGCCGGGGCGAGAGAGTTTTTACGCTTTGCACTGCCCATGTGCGATTTCAGTACATTTCGTTGCATGTTGGAAACATCGATTATTTTCCCACACAACTTACATTTTGCCTTGTATATAGTTTTCAAACCTCGAAAGCCACAATGCAAACTAACTCGGGTTAGCATTTTAGGCCCTTCATGGCCTCTTATTCATTGTTTCTTCTTACATTTTCAGTGTCTTGTTTTGAAAGTGTTTGTCCAACAAAACTGCCCATTGAATTTCAAAAAATATGTTTTATTTCTTGTCATTTCTGGTAAACTAACCAATCAGTCATCACCCCTCAATGCAAATACACAGAATGACAGTGCTTCCAAGATGAGATAAGTCTGACCTATTGGAAGGGAAAAAACTGAAAAATCATTTTGAAAGTGCCATCGTGTAATCATTCAAACAAGCAATTGATTGATAAGTTGATTATTTCCAGTTTTTAACTCAAGACAATGTTCAAGAACACAAGAATAGAAATGTAAAAGAAGAAACAGCCCTGAACAAAGTGAGTTGGTATCTTTATATTTTTCAATAATCCTTTCCTTGAAGACCTAACCATAATTGAGGCATTTTGCTGTCTTAACTGTTTGTCAAAAATTAAGTTTCAGCTAGCCACAAAATTCAGTTTCCATTTGGGCAGCTGTTTCTCGGTAAACTCTGGTCTGGCAATCTGTACACACCTTCATGTCAGTGGTCACCTTTATTGCTCAGCAGAATTATGAGAATGCCAGTCAATAACCTGCAGGAGCTAAAAGAGTAGACAGTGAGTGAACCTGCGATGCAAACGATTTATTGAAAATTTGTGTTTTAATTGGTTGAAGATTAGAGGCAACTATCATGGCTTTATTGAAAAGTGGTTTTAGCCACTTTTAAATTTGTGGTTTCACACTGTATGCATTATGTTGTTTGCTCAGCATTAGTAGCAGAAGAAAATTTTTATGTAAAATGGTTTGGTTATAATTTTTTGGGGAGTGCCTGTGGGCCATGTTTCAAATCACCTTTGAAAAATAAGTTAGCACTCAACCAGTTAAAAAAAGCAAAGCCTTTGAGATTTTAACCCTTCACCTAACACGAAAGGCAGACGACACTTGAAATAAAATTCTTGAATAACTAATTATTTTCATTTTTTGCATAAAAAACATAGCTTATAGCTTATAATCCCTCATTGGAACGAGCTCAGCATGCGTGTTCCAATAAGGGGTCATAAGCTATGTTTTTGAGACAAAAAAATGAAAAAATAATTAAAATTGAAAGGTGGTTTTTGTGAATAGCACTGGTCGGGTTTTGGCTGTTATGTTGGATTAAGGGTTAATACCTTCACTCCAGAAATAATTTTATCTTCAATCATGTAGACAAGTGATTAATCACTCAACCAGTGTCAGTTTTGTTAGAGTGAGAGTTATGATATGTTCAAGTGATCTCTCACCTTTCATTCTTATCACTGGAATGCCATGGAAATCTGACCTCATATATAATTGTCTCACTGTATAATGCTACCATCAATGTTGATGGGAGCCTGTTACTTTTTACTATTTTATTTCCCAGGTCACTCAGATGGGCCCAGAATATTAGAGTGGAGGTTCTCTCAGGCTGATGCAATACTGTTTGGTGACCCAGTGTTGGAAAGAGCTAACAGAGCCCTGTGCATCAGTGTATCACACACATGGTTTTTATTTATAAAAACAAAACTACTCAAAGATTATATTCCTATCATAAGGCTCCACAAAGTAGATCTTGTTTCTCAAGCCAATTTTTGTAAAATTGCGTGTGGGCAGGCGGTTTTTAGCTCACCGAAGGGAGCTTAACTTATCACTTGCCGTCCGTCGTCGTCGTCCGGCGTCTGTCGTCCGTCGTGAACTTTACATTATCGACTTCTCCTCCCAAACCAATAGCCCAATTTTATTCAAATCTTGGTCAAATATTCGTCCTCCAATACCAATTCGGATTTGTTCAAATAAAGTTGCCTCTCTCCCTGGGTGGTGCCACACCCCCAAGGGGCACCAAAATCCTTAAAAATCTTCTTCTCATGAACTATTAGTGGCAGAGACCTGATATTTGGTTTGCAGCTCCCTTTTGGGTTGTAGACTCAGGCTTGTACACAGAAAGTTCGAGGGGCAATATTTGCCATTGTTATGGGAGGGGCAGTAATTTTGGCCACGCCCAAAATTTCTATTTTCCAAACCGAGAGGCTGATTTGAAAACCAAATTTTATGTGAGGGCTTATTGGGTCATGAGTACTTGATTTATGCAAAAAAAAAATTTCCTGCAGCCCTCTGGGAACCGCAGGAGCTAAAAATAGAAAAAATTAAAACGCCCATATCTCCAAAAGTGGATGGCACTGAGAATTTTTATTTGGTGTGCAGCTTCCTTAGGACCAACAGAAAGGATTGGTAAAAAAAAATTGCCATCGGTTTTATCATAGGGTACAGTTTCGGGACTTTGAAAAAGTGCTGAGTCAGCACTTTTTAACACTGTAGGCAATGGGAAAAACATTAAAAAATCTTCTTCTCCAGATCCAGCAGGCAGAATCTTTTGATATTTGGTATGCAACATTGTAGGGTGGATCTGATTCAAGTTTGTTCAAATCGGCTCCCTGGGTTCATATTTGGGCTCAGTATAGGAGCCCGATTTCGAACTTAGTGCATTTCAGGCAAATTTCTTAAAAAATCTTCTTCTCCAGATCCAGCAGGCAGAATCTTTTGATATTTGGTATGCAACATTGTGGGGTAGATCTGATTCAAGTTTGTTCAAATTGGCCCCCTGGGTTTATATTTGGGCTCAGTATAGGAGCCCAAATTTGAACTTACTGCATTTCAGGCAAATTTCTTTGAAAATCTTCTTCTCCAGATCCAGCAGGCAGAATCTTTTGATATTTGGTATGCAACATTGTAGGGTGGATCTGATTCAAGTTTGTTAAAACCGGCTCCCTAGATTCATATTTGGGCTCACTATAGGAGCTCGAATTCGAACTTAGTGCATTTCAGGCAAATTTCTTCAAAAATCTTCTTCTCCAGATTGAGCAGGCAGAATCTTTTGATATTTGGTATGCAACGTTGCAGGGTAGATCTGATTCAAGTTTGTTCAAATCGGCCCCCTGGATTCATATTTGGGCTTACTATAGAAGCTCGAATTCGTACTTAGTGCATTTCAGGCAAATTTCTTAAAAAATTTTCTTCTCCAGATCCAGCAGGCAGAATCTTTTGATATTTGGTATGCAACATTGTGGGATGGATCTGATGCAAATTTGTTCAAATCGGCTTCCTAGATTCATATTTGGGCTTACTATAGAAGCTCGAATTCGTACTTAGTGCATTTCAGGCAAATTTCTTAAAAAATCATCTTCTCCAGATCCAGCAGGCAGAATCTTTTGATATTTGGTATGCAACATTGCGGGGTGGATCTGATTCAAGTTTGTTCAAATCGGCCCCCTGGATTCATATTTGGGCTTAATATAGAAGCCCGAATTCGGACTTCGTGCATTTCGGGCAAATTTATTAAAAAATCTTCTTCTCCAGATCCAGCAGGCAGAATCTTTTGATATTTGGTATGCAACATTGTGGGGTGGATCTGATTCAAGTTTGTTCAAATCGGCTTCCTAGATTCATATTTGGGCTCACTATAGAAGCTCGAATTCAAACTTAGTGCATTTCAGGCAAATTTCTTAAAAAATCTTCTCCAGATCCAGCTTCAGAATCTTTTCATATTTGGTAAGCAACATTGTGGGGTGGATCTGATTCAAGTTTGTTCAAATCGGCCCCCTGGGTTTATATTTGGGCTCCGTATAGGAGCCCAAATTTTAACTTAGTGCATTTCAGGCATATTTCTTAAAAAATCTTCTTTTCCAGATCCAGCAGGCAGAATCTTTTGATATTTGGTATGCAACATTGTAGGGTGGATCTGATTCAAGTTTGTTCAAATCGGCCCCCGGGTTTATATTTGGGCTCAGTATAGGAGCCCAAATTTGAACTTAGTGCATTTCAGGCAAATTTCTTTGAAAATCTTCTTCTCAAGATCCAGCAGGCAGAATCTTCTGATATTGGGTATGCACCATGCTTAGGGGGGTGAGATTCAAGTTTGTTCAAGCCAAGTCCCTGGGTTCATATTTGGGCTCACTGTGGTAGCCCGAATTATAACTTAGTTCAAAATGAGGAATTTTCTTTAAAAATCTTCTTCAGATCCAGCAGTCGGAATGTTTTGATATTTGGTATGCAGCATCCTTAGGGGGTGAGATTCAAGTTTGTTCAAGCCATGTCCCTAGGTCCATATTTGGACTCGCTGTGGGAGCTCGAATTGTAACTTAGTTCAAAATGAGGACTTTTCTTTAAAAATCTTCTTCTTCAGCCATGTCCCTAGGTCCATATTTGGACTCACTGTGGGAGCTCGAATTGTAACTTAGTACAGAATGAGGACTTTTCTTTAAAAATCTTCTTCTTCAGATCCAGCAGTCGGAATGTTTTGATATTTGGTGTGCAGCATCCTTAGGGGGGTGAGATTCAAGTTTGTTAAAGCCAAGTCCCTGGGTTCATATATGGACTCCCTGTGGGAGCCTGAATTATAACTTAGTTCAATATGAGGAATATTCTTTAAAAATCTTTTTTTTTTTAGATCCACTGGTCAGAATCTTTGGATATTTGGTATAAGCTTTTCTTAGGAGGAGCAGATGCAACTTGTTGAAATCAATTCTCTGGGTTGATATAAATTTAGACTACCATGTCAGGTGAGCGCCCTCAGGCCCCTTGGGGCCTCTTGTTTATTTTCTTTTCTTATTTTTACACAGTATACCAATGGCCCAGACAGAGCTGGTGCTAACTCTAAAATATCTAGGGCCAAACACAAATTTTGCCCCCCCAATCCCCAAAATTTGCATGCAAAACAAAAAATTAGAAGTCCTATCTGGTCCTCCATATATTTACTCTCTGCGCATACGCAGACGTCAAGAAGTGACCGGAATTGGTGCCAACACCATTCTTTGTTTGGCTCTTGTCAGATAACAACAAACAGACTTTTGTGCTTTTTAAATCTCTGTTTATAATGATGCCAGACACAAATCAATGGTTAATTTGATGGATCCAAGGACACAACAGGATGAAGGAAGGAAGAAACGGTGGTTTGAAACGTTCAGGGCTGTAATTTTATAATATTTATAAAAACTAGTTCATGTTCCCCAATTTCGGGACATGGGCCTGACGTCATCACTGTTGATAATGATTTTTCCACTGTTGGTAAAGTATTCCTTCCCTACGCTCCCTTGATCCCCCAGTTAAACTCCCAAGCTTTTTGGCTTGTTTTTTTGGAAATTTTTTTTATCAAATTTCTTGGAAGTTTAACGTGTTACACAGAAGTTTATTCTGTATATCCTTAGGGTTACGTCCTCCCCTTTTGGGTGTTCAGGCGTTGTTAGTCATGCATCATACATCCAATGTATCGTTTTTATACGCCCGTTTATAAAAATGGTTGTATTATGTTATCAGTCTGTCCATCTGTCTGTCCGTAAATAATTTGGTTTCCGTTCATTTAAAGTCGAACGCCTTGACGGATTGACACCAAATTTTTCAGATGTTGTTTTTAGCGATGAAATACAGGTCAAGTTCGATATTGGTGTTTCTCAGTCCATCTGCTGCAGAGTTATGGCCCTTTGAAAACACAATTTTTGAAAAAAAATTGCTTTCCGTTCATTTAAAGCCGAACGCCTTGACGGATTGACACCAAATTTTTCAGATGTTCTTATTATACGCCTGTTTGAAAAACGGGACGTATTATGTGAATGGTCTCTCCACCCGTTTGTCTGTCGGTCCGTCCATGGACACATTTCGTTTCTGGACGATAACTTTAGTTGTAATGGTTTGAGCTGAGTTAAATTTGGCATGTGGATTTAGTATGACAAAATACAGGATGGGTTCGATTTCCGTTTCTAGCAGCCCATTTGCAGTAGAGTTATGGCACTTTATTTATGGGAATTTAGCCTAACTTCTTGTTTCCGGACGATAACTTTAGTTTGCCGTGACCGATTTATTTCAAATTTTTAGTTTTTTGTTTTTGACCACAAAATACAGCTCAAGTTCACTTTTAATCACAATCGCCTATACCTTTCCAGAGTTATTCCCCTTGAATGATTGCAAATTTGTGGATTTTGAGGTTTCCGGATGATAACTTTAGTTTGCCTTGACCGATTTTTTTCAAATTCTCAGATTTTGTTTTTGACCACAAAGCACAACTCAAGTTCACCTTTGGCCATAATCCCATGTACCGTTCCATAGTTATTCCCCTTGAATGATTGCAAATTTGTGAATTATGTGGTTTCCAGATGATAACTTTAGTTTGCCTTGACTAATTTGTTTCAAATTCTCAGATTTTGTTTATGACCACAAAACACAGCTCAAGTTCACTTTCGGCCAAAATCGCATGTACCTTTCCAGAGTTATTCCTCTTGAATTTGTGCATTTTGTGTTTTCCGGATTATAACTTTAGTATGGCCTGACTGATTTTTTATACGCCTGTTGAAAAACCGTTGAATTATGGAATCAGTCTGGCTGTCCGTTCGTCAACATTTGGTTTCCAGATGATAACTTTAGTATTTTTTTTTCGATTGACTCCTAAACTTGGTATGTGGTTTAATCAAAACAAAAGACAGGTCAAGTTCGAATATGGGGTCAGTTCGAACTTCGAAGTTCCCCTGAATTATGGCCCTTGTTGGACATAGAATGCATCAAATATTTGGTTTCCGGATGATAACTTTTATTATTTGTTTTCCGAGTGGTTCCAAACTTGGTATGTTGTTTAATCACAACAAAATACAGGTCAAGTTCGAATATGGGGTTGGTCCGAACAATTTTCACCCTCACCCCCATCCTTACCTCAACCCTTCAAAAATACAAAATGGGCGTATAATGTCCCGCTAGGCGGTGCTCTTGTTTCTGCTGATGAAGATCTTGCCTTACATCAGATAGTTCCAAAATGTGTTACTGACTTTGGGCTGTGTTGCCTGGGGTCCTGTTTCCGATTTTCAGTCTGACGTTGTTTTCATTAGCAACGTTCTTTATATATATGTAGTTTCCTATTTATTATATGGTAGCTCTGTTGTAAGGTACATTTATCAGTCCCGTATTGTAGTAGTTAATTTTTTGGATGAAAAAATTAATTTTTGTCCACACTTGGGCTCTTTTGGGATACATTTGGGCACTTCGATCCCTTTAGGAACTTGGGCTCTTGTCAAAATTTTCTTTGTGTAAACTATTTTTTGATTTATATTTCAAATGTTTTTTGTTATGTATCTTTTTATATTATTTAATGTGGAGTTGGTGTTAGTACGATCGACTTAGTTTGCTTCATTATGTAAGCATATTGCTCAATAAGCAAGGCGAGGAAGTCTTTCATCTTATTTACATGTTGGTTGCCTTGCTTGTAGTCGATGTACTTCCACTAATTCTTGCTCAACATGTGTCACATGGGATGACAAACGTTGCTGACGGGTGTCATGGTACGTTGTTAGTGAGGGGCCACTGCCGGTCCTCTCGCAGTGAGAGGCTGCCACCGGGCCTCTCGCCCAAAGGTTGCTCTAGTTTTTAGCTCAACTTGACAAAGTCAAGCTGAGCTATTGCCATCACTTCTCATCCGTCGGCCTACGTACGTACGTATGTATGTAAGTATGTTAGTATCGATTTTCTTCAATTTCCGTCAAAAAATGTTGCCGCGGCAAACGTTCTTAGAACTTAGTTTCGTCCGACTTCAATATTTCCCTTTAGCACACCCCACAGGGCACATTTATGATTAGATTCTTTGAAACCTGGCATGCTTGTTTGGGGTGACCTCTAGATGGGAGCTATCGATTTTCTTCAATTTCCGTCAAAAAAACTTTGCCGCGGCCAACTTTCTTAGAACTTAGTTTCGTCAGACCTCAATATTTCCATTTGGCACACCCTACAGGGCACATTTATGATTGGATTGATTTGAAACCTTGTATACTTGTTTGGGGTATCCTCTAGATGGGAGCTATCGATTTTCTTTCATTTCTGTCAAAAAATGTTGCCACGGCCAACGTTCTTAGAACTTAGTTTAGTCAGACCTCAATATTTTCCTTTGGCACACCCTACAGGGCACATTATGATCGGATTGCTTTGAAACCTGGCATGCTTGTTTGGGGAGACCTCTAGATGGGAGCTATCGATTTTCTTCCATTTCCGTCAAAAAATGTTGCTGCGGCCAACGTTCTTAGAACTTAGTTTAGTCAGACCTCAATATTTCCCTTTGGTGCACCCTACAGGGCACATTTATGATTGGATTGCTTTGAAACCTGGCATGCTTGTTTGGGGTGACCTCTAGATGGGAGTTATCAATTTTCTTCCATTTCCGTCCGTCAAAAAATGTTGCCGCTGGCAACGATCTTTGAACTTAGTTTAGTCAGGCATCAATATATTCCTTTGGCATGCCCTACAGGGCACATTTATGATCAGATCGGTTTGAAACTTTGTATGCTTGTTTTGGGTTACCTCTAGATGGGAGCTATCGATTTTCTTCCATTTCCGTCAAAAAAATGTTGCCACTGGCAATGACCTTTCGATGAACTTAGTAAAAACTTAGTGCAGTTAAGCATCAATATTTCCCTTTGACACACCTGCAGGGCACTTTTATGATTGGATCGCTTGCAAACTTGGTGAGCGTGTGTGGGGTAACATCTATATGGAGCTGTCGATTTTCTTCCATTTCTGTCAAAAAATGTTGCTGCTGACCTTTGAACTTAGTTTAGTCAGACCTCAATATTTCCCTTTAACACACCCTTCAGGGCACATTTATGATGGGATCACTTTGAAACTTTGGTATGTGTGTTCGGTGTGACCTCTAGATGTGAGCTATTGTTTTTTATCATTTCCATAAAAAATTATTGTCGTTATCACCAGCCTTTGAACTTACTGCATTTGTGCATCAACTTATCCCTTTTGCACCTTCTGCTGAATTTCCATAAAAAAACCATTGCCACAAGCAATGACCTTCTACTTAGTGAATTTGTGCATTAACATCTTCCTTTGGCATGCCTCAGAGGCAGGTTCTTTTGAAACTTTGTATGCTTATGCAGGGTGACAAAGATAGGAGCTAATGATTTTCTTTTCATTTCCGTCATAAACTGTTGCTGTTAGCAACAATCTTTGAATTTATTGCATTTGTGCATTAATATTCTTTGACATGGCCTACAGGCCACATTTATCATAGGATTGTTTTTAGCTCACCAACTTTAGTTGTGTGAGCTTATGGCATGGCTCGATCGGTCGGCGTCGGCGTCAGCGTCGGCGTCAGCGTACGTGTCCAATAATGTTAAAGCTTCTGTTTAGGTCACTTACTCACCCTATTTCCATATCATGGCCTTTATAATGCTGCTATATGATGATTATTATCATTATACCATGATTTAACCCCTCATACCCTGCATTTTAAACATTTTTCTTGACATTTTTAGTTGCTTTTAGTTTTCTGTTTAGCTCAGAATTTCATGTTTAACTAAATGTTTAGGTCAGCTGCTGTGCTCCTTCTCTTCCCATGACACTTATATTCATCATACATGTTCCTCAGTATCATTGTTCCATGATTAACCCCTCATACCCTGCATTTTAAACATTTTTCTTGACATTTTTAGTTGCGTTTAGTTTTCTGTTTAGCTCGGAATTTCATGTTTAACTAAGTGTTTATGTCAGCTGCTGTGCTCCTTTTCTTCCCACGGCACTTATATTCATCATACGTGTTCCTCAGTATCATTGTTCCATGATTAACCTCTCATACCCTGCATTTTAAACATTTTTTTGACATTTTTAGTTGCGTTTAGTTTTCTGTTTAGCTCGGAATTTCATGTTTAACTTAGTGTTTAGGTCAGCTGCTGTGCTCCTTCTCTTCCCATGACACTTATATTCATCATACATGTTCCTCAGTATCATTGTTCCATGATTAACCCCTCATACCCTGCATTTTAAACATTTTTCTTGACATTTTTAGTTGCGTTTAGTTTTCTGTTTAGCTCAGAATTTCATGCTTAACTTAGTGTTTATGTCAGTTTCTGTGTTTTACTTTTAAGAGGTTGTGTTTAGGTAAGCTTTGTCACATGTTATGAGCCTGTTTGATACAGTTCTTGTGTTTGCCAAAGTTACTATCAATGAGGAATTTTGGTGAGCTATAGGGCGTTGGCGTCCTTCTTGTTGAACTTGGTGTGCTCATTAGGCAAGAACTTTAGATAAGAGCTATTGATTAGCATTCATTTCTGTGAAAAAAATTGCCATTTACAATAACCTCTGAACATACTGCATTTGTTTATTATTTAGCCAGTCTTGCAGTTTACATTTAAAAATGCATGGATTACCCTGATGTTGTGCACACACAATGCTGATATGTTGAAATTTCATCAAATAACATTGGTACCAATGATCTTCAATTTTGCCATTTCATTTATAACTTACCATGTTCAAGTTTGTCAAGCTGAGCTGCAGTGTCATTGACACTTTCATTTAGTTTCTATTTACAGAGGAACAAGAACATGGTGATGTTTACGTGATGCCGTCAGAGAGTGTGCTTCCGTCATCTCATTTAGATAGTCAATCAGAGCTAGCGGCAAAAGTGCTCATGAATATTAGACAAGGCAATAAACCACAGCATGGTTTCAGATCCCTGTTGCCAGCTAGCTCGTACACCGTCCGAGGGTACCGTGATGCCGGGTGTGTCTGTTGCGGTCGAGGAGAGTAGAAAGGGTAGTGCGAGCAGTATAAAATAATATCAGTCTCACCCTGCGATGATGGAGAGGAAGAAGTCGGCAGGTTCAGCAGGAAGCTCAGCGAGGTCTGAAGGACCTCGAGCAAGAGAGCCCCACCCCCTCTCTCTCTCTCTTTTATAACAATATCTGGGGCCAGATGTTGTGATTCGGAACTTGCATCAGTTGGAGCATACGTCCACACCTCCTGTCCGGGAAGCTCTGTTCAGTTTACAGCTGGGGTCGGCTATAGTTACGGCTTCTTCTTCAAATAGAAGACCGCTGCTCCTCAGGCCTCCATTACAGTTTTGTTGACGCAGATTGTGCAGCTCATCGCAGCATCCCAGCAAGTGCAGAAGTTTCCGATGGCAGTCTCAGAACTTGAGCTGCCGGATTGTGCTGGGTCGGGCCAGTCATCTGCGTGTTCAGATGCTGCTGACCCTGATTTTCAACTGATTCAGATGAATGATGAAAGGGATATGGAGGGGGATTACCCTTCCCCTTCAGAACAACACATGGTTGAGGTGGATTTGTTCCATCAACACTACCCTGAATTTGTTCCATTGAATCAGAATGTTGCGACTACTTACAAGAAACCGCTAGCGTTGTTGGACGCTGACTTTATCCGGAAAAAGAGGAGGAAATGTCTTTTCCGGTTAAGTGTAGACAGGTGTCGCAGGCCTTTGGCCTTTTAGATGATGGTGTATTCAACTTTCCAGTGGATAGAAGTAAGGCGGTTTCTTGTCATCATCTTCCGTAATTTCACCGATTTCGGAAAATAGGGAAGATGTATTGAGAGTTCCTCTGCGTTTGAATGAGTAGGCTAAGGATCTAGCTATGGCCTTACCTTCGTCATTCATTATTCGCTCGGTCACAATTGACACAGCATTTCTTCATTCAGAGCGAATTTAGACTCACTGTTTTACGCAGATCACCTTTAAGAACTGTGACGCTACATCTCTACGGAAAGGAATTGGAGGACGTTCGTACCCCAGAGTCCTTTCCAGGGCTATTATATTTATCACGTATAACTCTGTCTTAACAGTTGCTAATTCGGAGTTAGACGTGATGGAGCCCTTGCGTCGTCATCCTTAATAGATGACAAGGTGAAAAACTATCTTCGAGTCGCTCTGGTTTCCGGACACTAAGTTTTTGACGATAAGCTTTCATTGGTTTATGACCAAGCTACAAAGAAAGCATCAATACTCTGCTCCTTAAGTCGGCATCTAATCGACCCGCAATAGCAGAATGGAGTATGGGAGGATGTCCTAGACAGAAGGTCATCTGTAAGGACTCCTCATGAGGGTACAGATAACCCCCCTATAATTACTCTAGGGATCGTCATACATCGACTCAGATACAGGTCTCAGGTCTGATCGAGACTACCGGTCAGATGCCCCTAAACCGCTGGGTCGAGGCTCTTCGCGAATGAGATGTAGTTTCTCCTTCCGTAGGCCTCGCAGGTACTACATGTGCGGGTTAGGACCTCTATTGCTTAGAAGTTGATGGATGGTTATCAAGATTCGCATGAAACTGGGTAACTATTTCGGAAGACTAGTAGCCGAGAAGTGTGGTTTCGGATGGCCTACGGCTATCTTTCCGAGAGAACCACAACTAACTTAATGTCTGATGGACGATTGCTTCCGTCAAATCCTTGCAAAAGTCTCTCCAATCGGAGGTAAAGGTTCTCTTGACAATGAAAGTAATAGAGGTCGTCGAGGATCAAGATTCTCTTGGATTCTGTATTCACTTATTACTCGTACAGAAGCCATAGAGCTTGTTCTGACAGATAATAGACTGGAACTGGTTAACAAGTTTATTGAAGCTCTAAAAGTTTATTTATGGTTATCATTTAGTCGGTTAAAGTGAGCGTTCGAGTGATTGACTATGCTACAAGCATTGATCTAAGGATAGCTTCGGTCTGAAGATAGCGCCCTGCGCTGTCACTCGAATATTAACTTGGCAATGTCTCATAACAATCTGGTTCATCTGCTATTATCCAGAACGAAAGTAGTTTTATGCGACTGGTGGGGCTGTGCTGAGCGACTACACATCTTGTTTAGATGGGTCGCTTATGCACACGTCCCCTCTGGTTATTCTTATCCAGAACTGGAGTGTGATAACGCATTCGCTCAGGACCAGTATTGTTTTAACGGATGTAGTAAACAAAAGGTCAATTTTGGCCAGATATTCAGTGGTAAACTCATTAGTTCTGCTGCAACTGCCAGATCCGGCTTTCACGATTATGACGGGTATGAGTCAATAGTTTGGGGGCACGATCCTGAGTCCGACAGACTCGAAATGCAGGGGTCTTGGGACCCTCGGTTCCTGGAGAAACACATAATCATCAAGAATGATGTTAATATTGTTAGCGCTACATCAGTGCAGACACGCTTGTTCAGATATTGTTGGACAACTCAATAGTGGTAGCGTACATCAAGAACCAGGGCGGCACCCATTCATTTTTGTTGTGATACCTAACGGAAAAGAATATTTTTATACTGTACCAATGACCCAGACTTAGCTGGTGCTAACTCCACAAAAACCAGGGCCAAACACAAATTTTGCCCCCCAATCCCCAAAATTTGCATCCAAAACAAAAAGAAATCATGTCCTAAAGGACCTCCATAGTACGACTCTACTGCGCATGCGCAGTGACGCAGTCGTCCCGAAATTGGCGCCAAATATCATTCTCTGTTTGGCCCTTCATCAGTCAACATCTCACTGATCTTTGTGCTTGTAAATCTCAGTTTAAAGGATGCCAGACACGTAATTCTTGGAGAAAATGTGATTCTAAGGAGGATAGAAGGAGGAGAGGAAAAAAGAAGTGGCAAAAAATAATCAGGGCTGTACTTAAAATTTTTTGTTAAAATTATGTTAAGTTGCCTATTTTCGAGGCAAACGCCTCTTGTTGTCATTCTTGCTAATTGTTGCACTGCTTATTCAGTGTTTCCTCTCCCCTAACCTTCTAAAGTCCCCCCTTGCAATTCTCCCATGCTTTTGGCATATTTTTGAGAAGTTTCATTTCTAAAATTTCCCTGGGAGAGTTGCTTGGTTACAGAATGTTTTCTGTTATTTTCCCCATAGTTACGTTTTCACCCATGGGTGTATAACGTTTGTGTTCTGCATCTTCCATCTGATGTTCTGCAGATTCTCCCCTGGGAGTCTCTGTTTTGCATCAGATAGAGTGTAATTGAGGACTGATTCCGGGCCAGTTTTTTCAGTGCCTGGAGTCATGTTTTCTTCTGTGTTTACACTGTTTGTTTTCATTGGCAACAGCCTTTTTTGAGGGGGGCTGTTTGCCTTTGAGGTAGTTTATCTCATTATAAGATACATTTATATTATCCGAAAGTGTCTCATTAATTATTTTATATAATTTTAAAATTTTTGACCACACTTTGCCATCGGATCCATCGGGGCTCAACGTTACTTTTCAGCAACTTGGGCTTCTCTGAAAAAATATTTTTTCAAAATTATTTTGTTTTGCAATTGTTTTTTCATTTATTAATGGATCATGTTATTATGTATCTTTGTGTCAGGGGTTTTTGCGAGTAACTAGGACTTATTGTTGTTCCTTCACAATGAAAGGAACTTGTTCAAATTGTAATAGGAAGAAATCTTCCTCTGACTTTCATGATTATTGCATAAATTGTAGTCAGTGTTCTCGCATTAATCCCTGTCCTGTATGTGAACATTGGGATGAGAAACATTGGAAACGTGTGTCACGATATGTTGTTTCTGGAGAAAGAGCGATGCCGGCTCTTTCTCCACAAGGTCACTCTACTCTCTCAGTTTCTATTTCAGAGGAACCAGAACAGGGTGATGTTTCCATGTTATCTTCTTCAAGTGTGCGTCCGTCGTCACAATTAAATACAGAGCTAGCGGCAAAAGTGCTCATGGAGATTAGACAAATGTCGTCCGCTAGCTCGCCCGGTGTAGCGTCCATTCACCGAATGGTTCGGCAGCCGGGTTCGTCCGATGCGGTCCAAGAGGAAATTTTGGGTGATGCGAGCACTATAAAAATAATAGATGCACACCCAGTGACGGCGGATAGTGAACGAGAACGGAGGAAGCCTTTTAGTCCGGTTCCTAGCTCGTCCAGGTCCAGCCGGGCCGCGAGCGAGAGAGGCCCCTCTCTCGTACAACAACATCTGGGACCAGATGTTGTGGTACAAAATGTGTCTTTAGCGGAGCATACGTCCGTCGCTCGGGACGCTCCGTTGTATAAGCAGTCCGCAGAGACTGTTAAGGCTTCCTCTTCTCGCCGGCGCACACGACCGCACCTTGGCTGCGTGACCTCCGATATCTTGCCAGCTTCGCCGATGAAGGATTATTCGGCGACCAGGTCACACCATCCGGCAGCCAGGGACTCGAGACCGATGGACTCCGGACGTTCGCATAGGAAAAGTATGCGGGAGCCATCTGATGCGGAGCTGCCCTCGGCAAAGCAGCGAAAGACCGCTCCTCCGCAGGTCTCGACGTCGGACATTCTAGTGCAGATAGCACAGCTTATCGCAGCATCCCAGCAGCCGACAGAGACGGTGTCGGATCGAGAATTATCCGAGGGCGCTGGGTCGGTACGCTCCGCCGAAGCATCGGGGGCGGACGACCGGGAACATCGGGAGGTCCGACCGGATGGTGAAAGGGATACGGATGAATTGGAGCTATCCCTTTCGGAACAACACAAAGCTGCCGTAGACTTCATCCGGCACTTTCTTCCTCAAGTTGTTCCGTCGGGCCAGACTGCTGCGCTTCCGGACAGGAGAATTATAGCGTCATTGGACTCTGATTTTTTCGAGCGGTTCAGGGACATCGCTCCCGAGTTTCCGTCGCAGTCCAATAATGTTGCAAGAACATTTGAATTATTGAACGACGCTATTTTTAAACTTGCTTCCAGGACAGGGAAAGCAGGCTTCTTGTCCGCAAATACTCTCAACCTGCCTTTCATTAATGCAAGGAATAAATTCGACACGGCAGGTCAGGGTATACCGAGAGTTCCTCTGCGTATGGACGACGAGGCGGAAGACTTAGAGCTATCATTACCGTCGTCAGCTTCTATTCCAACCGCAGTGTTGGAAACAGCTATTGCGTCTAACAGAGCCAATTTAGATGCCTTATCTTACGCAGATCACCTTACGAAGGCGTTATCACTGCGTCTTCAAGGGGAAGAGTTTCAGGATATACAATCCTCCTTAAGACTTCTTTCAAGGGCAGTAGCTTATTCCACGTGTAACTCCGCCCTTTCAGTGGCAAATCTGGAGTTGGTTAGACGTGACGCAGCCCTGTCTACATCCACACTAGTGGATTCTAAGGTGAAGAACTCTCTTAGAGTCGCTTCGGTCTCAGGAGATCTTCTCTTTGACGGCAAGCTTTCCGCTATTTATGATAATATTAAAAAGAAAGCTAGTGATTCTCTGTTGTTTAGATCCGCTCCTAAAAGGTCGGATTCAGCAGACACGAATAAGGCGGGCACTTCTGGGTCTTATCCGCCCAAGAGAGGTTCCTATAGAGGTTCCGGTGCGTCCTCTAGCTCTTATTCGAGAGACCGTCAGGATAGCGACTCTCGTTCGGGACGTCCTTCAGGCCGGGACAATCGGTCGGACGCCCCGAGGTCGACGAGGCGAGGTGCGGGTCGTGGAAGACGTGGTTTCTCCTACCGCAGGCCTCGCAGATCCAGGAGGTGATGGCTCAAACCTCTATCGCGTTCCGGTTGGCGGAAGGTTGTCGAGTTTTTCTCAAGAGTGGGCGTCGATTACGGACGATCCGTGGGTGAGAGGAGTGACTTCGGAAGGTCTAAAGATATCCTTCAAACGAAAGCCTCCATTAACTCGAAGTCCAAAGTGGACTCATCTTCCGTCAAACCCTCAGAAAAGAGACGCTCTGCTATCAGAGGTGCAGTCTCTTTTAATGAAGAACGCGGTAGAGGTCGTAGAAAACCAGGAATCGCTGGGATTCTACAGCCATCTGTTTCTGGTTCCGAAACCAGACGGCTCGTTCCGTCCAGTCATAGATTTGAGCTGGATAAACAAGCTGATCATCGCTCCGAAGTTTTATATGGAGACGATTCGATCGGTCAGAGCGAGTATTCGGGTGAACGATTATGCAACGAGCATAGATCTCAAAGATGCGTACTTTCACGTCATGGTACATCCGACATTCCGAAAGTATCTACGCTTCGCAGTCCTAGGAGTGGTGTATCAGTTCCGGGCCATGTGCTTCGGATTGAATCTAGCACCCTGGGCTTTCACTCGGGTAATGAACTCGGTAATGATTTATTTCCGAGCTCATTCGTCTGCGGTAACGTCGGCCTACCTGGACGACATTCTTCAGAGGTACGGCAACGAGTTAACGCTTCAGAACGATGTTCAGAATCTTCTTCTATTGCTCCGACGTCTCGGTTTCATAGTAAACGAGGAGAAGTCGGATCTGGTGCCGTCCAAGTCATTCACTCATCTGGGAATGAGCTTCGAGACACACAACAATCTCGTTCGTCTGCCGTTAACCAGAGCGAAATTAGTCAGTTGTTACGCTCGCTATTGTCTAAATACAGACAAAGTCACAGCGAGAGAATTTATGAGACTGATAGGTCTGTGCGGAGCCGCTGCGGATCTCATTCCGATGGGACGGCTACGCACACGGCCTCTTCAAATTTTCTTGACTCAGAATTGGAGTGTGAAAATTCATTCGCTCGATGTAGACGTTCTCTTGTCAGATCAAGTGAAACAAGAGATTCAGACTTGGGCAAACATTCAGTGGTTAACTCAAGGAGTTCCGCTGCAGTTGCCGGATCCGAGTTTTACCATTATGACGGATGCCAGTCAAACAGGTTGGGGTGCATCATTAATCCCAACGGATTCGAGATGCCAGGGTCTTTGGGATCCGCAATTCCTGTGCAAGCACATAAACATCAAGGAAATGATGTCAATTTGGCTTGCGTTACGTCACTGGATGGACATTATTCACGATGCTCATGTCCAAATCCTATCCGACAATACGACAGTAGTGGCGTATATACGGAATCAGGGAGGCACTCATTCAGTTCCGTTGTTCAATCTAACGGAAAGAATCCTTCTGTTTGCGTTGGAACATCACGTTCTTCTTTCGGTCCGTCACATACCGGGTCGTCTGAATGTGCTAGCAGACTCCCTTTCTCGAAAGGGTCGCTTGTTGCCGTCGGAGTGGACTCTCAACAAACAAGTATTCAATCAGATTTGCTACCAATGGGAACGGCCAATGATAGACTTATTTGCGACACATCTCAACAATCAGTTGCAGACGTATGTGTCCCCGTGTCCGGATCCAAGAGCATTTGCTGTAGACGCTCTATCGATCCCTTGGGACGGAATGATAGGATATGCGTATCCTCCAGCGCCGTTAATTCAACAAGTATTGCTAAAGATAAAACAATCTCAATGCAAGATTCTGTTGGTAGCATCTCTGTCGCCACAGAGACCGTGGATAAATCTACTCAGGTGTCTGTTGTGGGACCTACCGCGGAAGCTCCCTCCACGAGAGGATCTTCTTTGGCAGGGGAAATCGCGCCAACTGCATCACAACCCGCAAGGTCTCAACCTTCACGTTTTTCCGTTGTGCGGTCCTTCTTGCATGGCAAGCACTTTACAGGACGAGCAGTGGACGCGATTTCTAACTGTAGGAGGACCTCCTCTTCGCTAAACTATGCGGCTAAGTGGAAGGTTTTCCGTCGTTGGTGTAGGGATCATTCTGTTGATATATTTGATCCCTCTATACCAGACATTGCTAACTTTCTAGTATACTTGTTTGACGAAATCAAACTGCAACCGGTTACTATAAAGGGTTATAGATCTATGTTATCTGATACCTATGCACATCATGATAGTTTACAAATTGGATCTAATATCTCTTTATCGAAATTGGTTAGAAACTTTTCGATAAATAGACCCAGAACTCTTAGATTAATTCCTAAGTGGAATTTAGCTTGGGTTCTCCTTAAATTGAAGGAAAAGCCATTTGAACCTCTTGGGACAGTAGATTTCAAATTCTTATCTTATAAGACAGCTTTTCTCTTAGCTTTCTCTTCTGCCAGAAGAGTCAGTGAGCTTCATGCACTATCGGTGGATGATTCTCATTATCGTAGTGTTGGGAACACTATCACCTTCACTACTAACGTCGGTTTTTTAGCTAAGAATCAGGCTCCTAATAAATATCCGGAACCTATTGTTATTAAGGCTCTTCCGTCTTCAGACGGGCGTAGGCCTTTACTCTGTCCTGTTAGAGCACTACGTATCTATAAACAGAGATCTCAGTTCATCAGAAAGGGACGGAAACGTTTCTTTCTGTCTTTGATGCCTAATAGAAAGGACATTTCAGTCCATTCTATTGCTAGATGGATTCAGTTAACTATCCGTACTGCGTATGAAGATTTATCTTCTTCTCAGCAGTCTGTGCTTAAGATTTCTGCTCATGAAGTAAGAGCTCTTTCTACTTCCTGGGCTTATGCTAATAGTGTTGCTATTACAGATTTAATGAAGGCTGCTTATTGGTCTCAGCCATCCACATTTACTAATTTTTATCTCAGAAATATTGAGTCCATTTCTGGAGACCTGCATTGTTTAGGTCCGTTATCTGTTGCTCAGAATGTCGTCCACTAAACAGTTGCAACTATAGTTATGCAGGCTTTCTGTTCCGGCAGTGACTCCGTCCGGCTGCCCTCTTCGCTCTGGGCTATTTGACCCAGGGCAAGGGGAAGGGGGGGGGGCGGGTGTTCCCTTAGGTCACCTGCTTTATAGTGAAAAGCAAGGGAATGCCTCCTCCAAGACAGTATTTCTGAGTCGCTTCCGGGATGGTTTTAAAGTGTAATATTAATGTTTAATTTCATTCATGTCTTATTTTTAAAGTGTAGCTCGGTGTGAAGCATTTGTATATGTCAAGTGTCAAACGGGCTTTAATATACAATACTCGGACACTTTTAAATGATTATAAAGAGTCTCAATTCTCTGGACTACTTTATTTATTGGCTTGTTTTAAAAATAATTAGTATAAAGGTTATACTGGATGTTAATAGAGAACATGAATGTTATTGTGCTCAATTATTAAGGGTAGTGTATCTTTCTAATTTAAATATTAAATAAGAAAGATACATGTAAAGCCTAATACTCCTTTTCTCCTTAAGGGGTTACCTCTTTATTTTATAATTGAGCTTATTGGATTTTCCTCTATGTCCTAGGCCCTCCAGCCTGTTTACTATTCAGCTAAGTCTGGGTCATTGGTACAGTATAAAAATGTTAAAAAATTTATAGTAATTTATATATTTTTTATACTTACCAATGACCCAGACGGGGATGGCCCTCCCTGAGTTGGGAACTCTTGCCTCCCCGCTGAGTACATAGCGCTGACCAGGCACTGCCAGTAAGAATGATATTTGGCGCCAATTTCGGGACGACTGCGTCACTGCGCATGCGCAGTAGAGTCGTACTATGGAGGTCCTTTAGGACATGATTTCTTTTTGTTTTGGATGCAAATTTTGGGGATTGGGGGGCAAAATTTGTGTTTGGCCCTGGTTTTTGTGGAGTTAGCACCAGCTAAGTCTGGGTCATTGGTAAGTATAAAAAATATATAAATTACTATAAATTTTTTAACTTTCATGTTCACCTCTCTATCCATCATATACCGGGTTGTCTGAACATTCTAGCAGACTTGCTCCTCGGAAAGGTCGCTTGTTTCATTTGTATGGTCGCTCAACATGCGATTATTTGTACAGTTTTGCTACCAGTGGGATCACCCCATGATTGTTCAGTTTGCGACGCACCGGAACAATTAGTTACCGTCATTTGTGTCGCCATGCCCAGATTATTGAGCACTTGCAGTTGACACTCTGCAGAATTCATGGAGATGAATGATAGGATACGCGTTTTCTCCAATTCATTTGATTCAATAGGTTACGCTCAAGATTAAACAGTCTCGTGAATCCTACTAGTAGCACCTCTGTTGTCACAGAAATCTTGGATCGGTATTCTCAAGTGTCTGTTATGGGACACTCCCCAGAAGCTTTCTCCATGAGAGGGTCTTCTTTCAGGGGAAGTTTTATTCTTCACATCCCTCTCCGCCCATAGTGGCATAATGGAGTCGGTTAGACGCGAGGGAACCATCGTGGTTCCTATATTTTTTTGTTAACTGACACAAGAACGATTAAATAATGCGGGTGAGGAGATTTCGTTATGACTTCAAACACTGCCTATGTGTTTAGAGGCAATTACCGGGCAAGACGTAGTTTTCTTCCCGCAAGCCTCATATAATTTAATACATGCATACTATGCATTTGGGTTGTGTTCTGTGGCGACTTCATGGGCACATCCACTTTTTATCTGAATTAGTGTCCTGTTATTTTTGTTGATTTGTTATATATGAGTGCTTATTTATAAATCATCACAATTAAATTGCTACTCTTGAGTACCTCGCAGGCTGCATAACCAGTTAATTGGTATTCAGATGATTACATGCTAAATATAAATGCTCTTGTACATTATTATTATTAGGCTAACGCTTTATTGTATTTTGTGGACCTTGAAATCATAATCTATTTTGGGGGCGGTCCGTGTCGGAGCCTGTTAATCATACCTACTTACATCTCTAGATCCAAGTTTCTATTTTGTTTTGTACTCATCTAACACGTGTTTTTACGATCGTAGATATCGGATAGTACACATTGGAGAGTGTTGTTACTGGAATTTATTGTACAAAGGCCGCCTGTAGATTACCTAGGAAGTGTGTTTTCTCTTCAGGGATCGTTCAGTGTGGATCGATTGGATATGTGTATGTTACATTTTTATATATCACCAGTTTTCGGCGTATCTTTGTACGTCGTCTGCAGTGTATGTTATTTAGTGGGCAATATTAATTACCAGGATCGTTGCTATAGCTGTAACTTCTGAAGTAACGTTAAGCACCATTTATTAATCATGAATTAATACCTGTGTGCCTGTTCGACTATTATTTATATTGTTTTTTGGTACCGCTCTTATTGTTTCCAGAGTTCTCCCCTTTTTTCTTTTGAGGACTTCTTCAAAAAAAGGAGGGTGTGTGTGATTTTTACCCCTTCTCTGGCTTAAAAAGTATGTATCTTTAAAGGAAGCTGTTTTATCCGTATTTATATCCTGCATACAGCTGAAGTGTTATTGTAAGGCGTATGTTTGTGGGAGATTTTCACTCATTCTCAAATGTGCCATCCTAACTTTTGGGCTTAGTCCGGACTAGCCTTAAAAATTAGGAACTTGTCTTCATGCTTACAATAAGGAATTACATGTTCTTAAAATTGGGCTCCTTATTCAGAATATGTCTCCTCTATTACCGTATAGAGAGACATACATGTAATTCCTGATTATTCTAAGTTCCTTCATCATGGTTTGCAGGATTGGAATTATTTCAGAAGTTGTAGGCCCTCCACCTATTTATGATTCAGCTATGTCTGGGCCATTGGTATACTATGTAAAAATATGATAAATTCATAGTAATTTGTATATTTTTATACTTGCCAATGGCGCAGACGGGAAGGGCCCTCCCTTGAGTGGGCACTCATACCTCTCCGCTGAATTATTATACCCCCTGCAAACAAAGTTTGGGGGGTATATAGGAATCACCCTGTCCGTCCGTCCGTCCGTCCGTCCTTCCGTCCGTCCGTCCGTCCATCCGTCCGTCCGTCTGCCCATCCTTGTATGCGCAACTCCTCCTAAACCATTTGAATTTCAATTTAATGCATGTTATACATTTTACATTGTAAAATTTGGTCAAAGATTCTCAAAATGAATCATCGTGTTTAAGATATAAATATTTGCAAAATATAGGTGACGATACTGTTGGATGACAACACTTATGGGCTGGTTAGTATGTTGGGGAGTATGACAGTTCTCGCCATTGCTTGGTGGTTATCTCTGGGTACTCTGGTTCCCTCCACCCATAAAACTGTCTGACATGAGGTGACCCTGGCTGCCAAATGTGTCATTAAACCCCAATAAATTTATAAATACATGCTTCAGATCTCCAAGTGTTTAAGAATTACAAACAGTCAAAGTGAGAACCAGTGTAACTCAGATATTAACCCCCCTCACCTAATGTACTCATTGAATTCATTCCAAAGAAGGGGTCATAAATAGTGCTGTGCGGTAGTGATGTTCCGATTAATCCAGTTCATCGAGCATTACTCGTTTGGACCTTTATTTTGATTAATCGAGTAGATTTTTGCGTACTCGGGTAAAACCGAGTAGAATGAAGAAACTTTTGAAGCAGAGAAGTGGTACGAAAATCATCTTGGAGATTTCATTTTCAGAACACCCAGAGTCGATTACGACATGAAAAAATGGTTTGTATTTCCGTAACGTATCACAGTTCATCAAAAAGTTGTATCTTATCACCTTATTTGATAGCACGGTTTTAAAATGTTCCCTGGGGAAGACCCTCTCTTCAATGCTCAAATGCCATAAGATAGCTGATGCCCCCCCCCCCCCCCCCCCACCCTTCCTTGTGCTTGCCACAGATGCTTTTAAAATCTGTGAACTGTCATGCAGTAGGGCCCTCGTGGACAGGTCAAAATCCATGGGTTGTGATTTTTTCCATGCTTTTAATTCTGAGATGATCCGCTATGACACCAAGCAAAATTTTTACCAATGAAGCACCGGGATTACCCCGGTGCTTCATTGGTGGAAATTTTGCTGGGTGTCATAGCGGGTCATCTCTGAATTATATGCGTGGAAAAATGCCCACCCAAATATTTTGACCCGTCCACGATCACTGTACTGTAATCGGTCCTCTTTATTATATCCAGATGAACAGTTAATAGGTTATCTCAAAAGTCGAGATTTTATTCTCTGAGGTGCATGAGTACATGTATATTAAAGAGTGTGATGCATCTGTACAATTTATCTTTTCTGTTTTTATTATAGGTGAATAATAAAGGTTGTATCTTATTTTTTCATAATTATTTTCACAGTCACACTTAAACATCTATATATATTTTTGTTGCAGAGTATTTTTGCCATTCCCAGCACCCCATTAACCTTATTACCATCAGATGACACTGACAAGGGAGATAATCCATTATTGAGGTAATTATCTGTATATCTTTATATATATGGTTCTTCTAATGTAAAAACACATATAAGTGTCATGTATTTTTGGGCTTTTTATATTGGTTCGAAGCTCACTTAAAGTTGAGAATGTTTCTTTTATATAACTCAATCCAGTATGCGTGGAAATTCCACTTTGTTGGTGTTTCTGTACAAAAGCATCCACCATGTACTGTGGATGGATTTTAGACTGGTCACGGGTTAACCACAATTTTAAGTACATTCGTTCACAGTGTCTGATAATTTAAATTCACATGAACGATGGGTCGAGTCACCTGTGGTTCGAAACTGAGAGAGGATGTAGCAACTTCTCAAACTGCGCATCATTTTGTGGCCGAAAAAGTTGTCCACAATGTTCATGCTCATTAAGTTTTCGAAAACGTTCTTTCAGATGTTTTTCATGAATAAATAGTTGTTACATGCTTTTGATTGTTCTCAGTCATTTGGAAATGCTTCCCCACGACATATTAACCCATCAAGTGTTCCACGTCAGAATATCAATTCACCCAAAAAAGCCACACATGGACAGAAAATGAAAAAAAATGATATTTTTATACTGTACCAATGACCCAGACTTAGCTGGTGCTAACGCTTAAATTCTAGGGCCAAACACAAATTTTACCCCCCAGTCCCCAAAATTTGCATCTAAAACTGAAAATTACATGTCCTATATGGTCCTCCATACCTTTCCTCCACTGCGCATGCGCAGTGTCAAGGAGGTCTCGAAATTGGCGCCAAAAGTCATTCTTTGTTTGGCCCTTCATCAGTTCACATCTGACTGATATTTGTGCTTGTAAATCTCAGTTTAAATGATGCCAGACACATAAATATGAGAGAAACGGTGGATCTAAGAGGAAATAGAAGGATGAGAGGAAAATTCATGGCAGGAAATAATCAGAGCTGTAACTTAAATTTTTTTACGAAATTATGTTATGTTCCCTAATTTCGAGGCATGAGCCTGTTGTTATCATTCTTGCTATGAAAGTTCCACTGCTTGATCAGTGTTGCCTCTCTCCCTTTTCTTTATTCCCCCCTTGCTATTCTCCCATGCTTTTGGCATATATTCTGTAATAATTATTACTAAAATTTCTTGGGAGTTTTGGCTTCGTAACAGAATGAATTTCTGTTCTTTTCCCCATGTTGACGTCCTCACCTTTAGGTGTTTAGGCATTGTGATCTGCATCTACCATCTGATATTCTGCAGTTTATTCTATGGAAATCTCTGTTTTGCATCAGATAGTGTTTAAATTGGTAACTGATTTCGGGCCATGTTTATCAGTGCCTGGAGTCATGTTTCCGGTTTTTGTACAACTTCTTGTTTACATTGACAATGGTTACTGCTGATAGTGATTTCTTGTCTTTACATTAGTTTAGACATAGCAAGATACATTAATATTGTATGTAGGTGTTGCATTCATTTTTTGAAATGTTTTAAAAATTTTTGTCCACTCTTAGGCTTTTTTGGGATCCATTTGGGCTCGGTGTTCCCATTGGGAACTTGGGCTCTTCTGAGAAAATTTTTCAAAAAATTATTTTTTTTTGAAAATTATTTTTTTTCAAAGATTATAATGGATTATGTTATATTATGTACCTTTATTTCAAGGGATAGTGCGACTAATATGACTGTGTATTTTTTTATTGATGAAAAAATATTTTTTATTTATAATGCGAGGATATCTTCCTCTAATTCTCAGGTTCAATGTATTCGCACGAATTCCTGCTCTGTGTGTGTTGATTGAAATGACAACGTTGGAGACGTGTGTCACGATATTGTGTTTGCGGGGAGGGGTCCATACCGGTCCTCTCTCCGTAGGGTCACTCTATATTATCATTTTATTTTTCAGAATTCAGAGTGATGTTTTCGTGATGTCTTCAACAAGTGTGTCTCCGTCGTTGCAGTGTTAGGGCTAGCGGCTCAGTGCTCAGGATAATTCGACAATTTCCGAAGAGGTCCCTAGGAGGATGGAAGGCATTGATCGTCTGCTAGTCCGCCCGGTGTAGCGACCATTCATCGAATGGCTCGGCAGCCGGGTTTGTCCGTTACGGTTCTGGGAAGCAGTGTGGGTGATGCGAGCACTATAAACTTGGAATGTGCACACCCAGCAACGACGGATCTGAGGATAGTACGGAGGAAGCCTGTCAGTCTGGTAGCTAGCTCGTCCAGGTCTATCCGGACCGCGAGCGAGAGAGGCCCCCTCTCTCTTACAACTACATTTGAGCCGCAATGTTGTTGTATGTTTATTTGTTAGTCGAAACATACGTCCAATCCTCCTGTTCGGGACGTTCCGTCACATACACAGTCCGAACTGGCTGTGTTATGGGCTTCCTCATCCTCATGTCAACACACACCACCGCACCTTGGCTTGTGACCACAGAGTTTCAGGGGACGTTTGCATATTATATAAATGCAGGAATGAACGTTCCTAGAGCTCCTGCTTTGCCCACCAGGGAATATTGTCGACCAGGTTACTTCATCTGTTAGCCAAGGATATGAGGTCTTTCCTGATGGGACGTTCGCATATTATATAAATGCAGGAATGAACCTCTCTGGAGCTGACTGGATATTATGTAAGTCACGGCTCCACAGGCCTCATTCAGGAATAAGAATGCGGTGATATTTTTATACTGTACCAATGACCCAGACTGAGCTGGTGCTAACTCTAACAAAACCAGGGCCAAACACAAATTTTGCCCCCCAATCCCCAAAATTTGCATCCAAAACAAAAAGAAATCATGTCCTAAAGGACCTCCATACTACGCCTCTACTGCGCATGCGCAGTGACGCAGTCGACCCGAAATTGGCGCCAATTTTCATTCTCTGTTTGGTCCTTCATCAGTCAACATCTCACTGATCTTTGTGCTTGTAAATCTCAGTTTAAAGGATGCCAGACACGTAATTTTTGGAGAAAATGTGATTCTAAGGAGGATAGAAGGAGGAGAGGAAAAAGAAGTGGCAAAAAATAATCAGGGCTGTACTTAAAATTTTTTGATGAAATTATGTTAAGTTGCCTATTTTCGAGGCATGGGCCTCTTGTTGTCATTCTTGCTAATTGTTGCACTGCTTATTCAGTGTTTCCTCTCCCCTAGCCTTCTAAAGTCCCCCCTTGCAATTCTCCCATGCTTTTGGCATATTTTTGAGAAATTTCATTTCTAAAATTTCCTGGGAGAGTTGCTTGGTTACAGAATGTTTTCTGTTATTTTCCCCATAGTTACGTTTTCACCCATGGGTGTATAACGTTTGTGTTCTGCATCTTCCATCTGATGTTCTACAGATTTTCCCCTGGGAGTCTCTGTTTTGCATCAGATAGAGTGTAATTGATGACTGATTCCGGGCCAGTTTTTTCAGTGCCTGGAGTCATGTTTTCTAGTGTGTTTACACTGTTTGTTTTCATTGGCAACAGCCTTTTTTGAGTAGTTTATCTCATTATAAGATACATTTATATTATCCGAAAGTGTCTCATTAATTATTTTATATAAATTTAAAATTTTTGACCACACTTTGCCATCGGATCCATCGGGGCTCAACGTTACTTTTCAGCAACTTGGGCTTCTCTGAAAAAATATTTTTTCAAAATTATTTTGTTTTGCAATTGTTTTTTCATTTATTAATGGATCATGTTATTATGTATCTTTGTGTCAGGGGTTTTTGCGAGTAACTAGGACTTATTGTTGTTCTTTCACAATGAAGGGACGTTGTTCAAATTGTAATAGGAAGAAATCTTCCTCTGACTTTCATGATCATTGTATTAATTGTAGTCAGTGTTCTCGCATTAATCCCTGTCCTATATGTGAACATTGGGATGAGAAACATTGGAAACGTGTGTCACGATATGTTGTTTCTGGAGAAAGAGCGATGCCGGCTCTTTCTCCGCAAGGTCACTCTACTCTCTCTGTTTCTATTTCAGAGGAACCAGAACAGGGTGATGTTTCCATGTTATCTTCTTCAAGTGTGTGTCCGTCGTCACAAATGAATTCAGAGCTAGCGGCAAAAGTGCTCATGGAGATTAGACAAATGTCGTCCGCTAGCTCGCCCGGTGTAGCGTCCATTCACCGAATGGTTCGGCAGCCGGGTTCATCCGATGCGGTCCAAGAGGAAATTTTGGGTGATGCGAGCACTATAAACATAATAGATGCACACCCAGTGACGGCGGATAGTAAGCGAGAACGGAGGAAGCCTTTTAGTCCGGTTCATAGCTCGTCCAGGTCCAGCCGGGCCGCGAGCGAGAGAGGTCCCTCTCTCGTACAACAACATCTGGGACCAGATGTTGTGGTACAAAATGTGTCTTTAGCGGAGCATACGTCCGTCGCTCGGGACGCTCCGTTGTATAAGCAGTCCGCAGAGACTGTTAAGGCTTCCTCTTCTCGTCAGCGCACACGACCGCACCTTGGCTGGGTGACCGCCGATATATTACCAGCTTCGCCGATGAAGGATTCTTCGGCGACCAGGTCACACCATCCGGCAGCCAGGGATTCGAGACCGATGGACTCCGGACGTTCGCATAGGAAAAGTATGCGGGAGCCATCTGATGCGGAGCTGCCCTCGGCGAAGCAGCGAAAGACTGCGCCTCCGCAGGTCTCGACGCCGGACATTCTTGTGCAGATAGCACAGCTTATCGCAGCATCCCAGCAGCCGACAGAAACGGTGTCGGATCGAGAATTATCCGACGGCGCTGGGTCGGTACGCTCCGCCGAAGCATCGGGGGCGGACGACCGGGAACATCGTGAGGTCCGACCGGATGGTGAAAGGGATACGGATGACTTGAGCTATCCCTTAAGGAACAACATAAAGCTGCCGTGGACTTCATCCGGCACTTTCTCCCTCAAGTTGTTCCGTCGGGCCAGATTGCTGCGCTTCCGGACAAGAGAATTATAGCGTCATTGGACTCTGAATTTTTTGAGCGGTTCAGGGACATCGCTCCCGAGTTTCCGTCGCAGTCCAATAATGTTGCTAGAACATTTGAATTATTGAACGACGCTATATTTAAACTTGCTTCCAGGACGGGGAAAGCAGGTTTCTTGTCCGCTAATACTCTCAACCTGCCTTTCATTAATGCAAGGAATAAATTCGATACGGCAGGACAGGGTATACCGAGAGTTCCTCTGCGTATGGACGACGAGGCGGAAGACTTAGAGCTATCATTACCGTCGTCAGCTTCTATTTCAACCGCGGTGTTGGAAACAGCTATTGCGTCTAACAGAGCCAATTTAGATGCCTTATCTTATGCAGATCACCTTACTAAGGCATTATCACTGCGCCTTCAAGGGGAAGAGTTTCAGGATATACAATCCTCTTTAAGACTTCTTTCAAGGGCAGTAGCTTATTCCACGTGTAACTCCGCCCTTTCAGTGGCAAATCTGGAGTTGGTTAGACGTGACGCAGCCCTAGCTACATCCACACTAGTGGATTCTAAGGTGAAGAACTCTCTTAGAGTCGCTTCGGTCTCAGGAGAACTTCTCTTTGACGGCAAGCTTTCCGCTATTTATGATAAAATTAAAAAGAAAGCTAATGATTCTCTGTTGTTCATATCGGCTCCTAAGAAGTCGGATACAGCAGACACGAATAAGACAGGCACTTCTGGGTCTAATGCGCCCAAGAGAGGTTCCTATAGAGGTTCCGGTGCGTCCTCTTGGTCTTATTCGAGAGACCGTCAGGATAGCGACTCTCGTTCGGGACGTCCTTCAGGCCGGGACAATCGGTCGGACGCCCGAGGTCGACGAGGCGAGGTGCGGGTCGTGGAAGACGTGGTTTCTCCTACCGCAGGCCTCGCAGGTCCAGGAGGTGATGGCTTAAACCTCTATCGCGTTCCGGTTGGCGGAAGGTTGTCGAGTTTTTCACAAGAGTGGCCGTCGATTACGGACGACCCTTGGGTGAGAGGAGTGACTTCGGAAGGTCTAAAGATATCCTTCAAACGAAGGCCTCCATTAACTCGAAGTCCAAAGTGGACTCATCTTCCGTTAAATCCACAGAAAAGAGACGCTCTGTTATCAGAGGTGCAGTCTCTTTTAATGAAGAACGCGGTAGAGGTCGTAGAAAACCAGGAATCTCTGGGATTCTACAGCCATCTGTTTCTGGTTCCGAAACCAGACGGCTCATTCCATCCAGTCATAGATTTGAGCTGGATACACAAGCTGATCGTCGCTCCGAAGTTTTATATGGAGACGATTCGATCGGTCAGAGCGAGTATTCGGGTGAACGATTATGCAACGAGCATAGATCTCAAAGATGCGTACTTTCACGTCATGGTACATCCGACATTCCGAAAGTATCTACGCTTTGCAGTCCTGGGAGTGGTGTATCAATTCCGGGCGATGTGCTTCGGATTGAATCTAGCACCCTGGGCTTTCACTCGGGTAATGAACTCGGTAATGATCTACTTCCGAGCTCATTCGTCTGCGGTAACGTCGGCCTACCTGGACGACATTCTTCAGAGATACGGCAACGAGTTAACGCTTCAGAACGATGTTCAGAATCTTCTTCTATTGCTCCGTCGTCTCGGTTTTATAGTAAACGAGGAGAAGTCGGATCTGGTGCCGTCCAAGTCATTCACTCATCTGGGAATGAGCTTCGAGACGCACAACAATCTCGTTCGTCTGCCGTTAACCAGAGCGAAATTAGTCAGTTGTTACGCTCGCTATTGTCTGCACGCAGACAAAGTCACGGCGAGAGAATTTATGAGACTGATAGGTCTGTGCGGAGCCGCCGCGGATCTCATTCCGATGGGGCGGCTACGCACACGTCCTCTTCAAATTTTCCTGACTCAGAATTGGAGTGTGAAAATTCATTCGCTCGATGTAGACGTTCTCTTGTCAGATCAAGTGAAACAAGAGATTCAGACTTGGGCAAACATTCAGTGGTTAACTCAAGGAGTTCCGCTGCAGTTGCCGGATCCGAGTTTTACCGTTATGACGGATGCCAGTCAAACAGGTTGGGGTGCATCATTAATCCCAACGGATTCGAGATGCCAGGGTCTTTGGGATCCGCAATTCCTGTGCAAGCACATAAACATCAAGGAAATGATGTCAATTTGGCTTGCGTTACGTCACTGGATGGACATTATTCACGATGCTCATGTCCAAATCCTATCTGACAATACGACAGTAGTGGCGTATATACGGAATCAGGGAGGCACTCATTCAGTTCCGTTGTTCAATCTAACGGAAAGAATCCTTCTGTTTGCGTTAGAACATCACGTTCTTCTTTCGGTCCGTCACATACCGGGTCGTCTGAATGTGCTAGCAGACTCCCTTTCACGAAAGGGTCGCTTGTTGCCGTCGGAGTGGACTCTCAACAAACAAGTATTCAATCAGATTTGCTACCAATGGGAATGGCCAATGATAGACTTATTTGCGACACATCTCAACAATCAGTTGCAGACGTATGTGTCTCCGTGTCCGGATCCAAGAGCGTTTGCAGTAGACGCTCTGTCGATCCCTTGGGACGGAATGATAGGATATGCGTATCCTCCAGCGCCGTTAATTCAACAAGTATTGCTAAAGATAAAACAATCTCAATGCAAGATTCTGTTGGTAGCATCTCTGTCGCCACAGAGACCGTGGATAAATCTACTCAGGTGTCTGTTGTGGGACCTACCGCGGAAGCTTCCTCCACGAGAGGATCTTCTTTCGCAGGGGAAATCGCGCCAACTCCATCACAACCCGCAAGGTTTCAACCTTCACGTTTTTCCGTTGTGCGGTCCTTCTTGCATGGCAAGCACTTTACAGGACGAGCAGTGGACGCGATTTCTAACTGTAGGAGGACCTCCTCTTCGCTAAACTATGCGGCTAAGTGGAAGGTTTTTCGTCGTTGGTGTAGGGATCATTCTGTAGATATATTTGATCCCTCTATACCAGACATTGCAACTTTCTAGTATACTTGTTTGACGAAATCAAACTGCAGCCTGTTACTATAAAGGGTTATAGATCTATGTTATCTGATACCTATGCACATCATGATAGTTTACAAATTGGATCTAATGTCTCTTTATCGAAGTTGGTTAGAAACTTTTCGATAAATAGACCCAGAACTCTTAGATTAATTCCTAAGTGGAATTTAGCTTGGGTTCTCCTTAAATTGAAGGAAAAGCCATTTGAACCTCTTGGGACAGTAGATTTCAAATTCTTATCTTATAAGACAGCTTTTCTCTTAGCTTTCTCTTCTGCCAGAAGAGTCAGTGAGCTTCATGCACTATCGGTGGATGATTCTCATTATCGTAGTGTTGGGAACACTATCACCTTCACTACTAATGTGGGTTTTTTAGCTAAGAATCAGGCTCCTAATAAATATCCGGAACCTATTGTTATTAAGGCTCTTCCGTCTTCAGACGGGCGTAGGCCTTTACTCTGTCCTGTTAGAGCACTACGTATCTATAAACAGAGATCTCAGTTTATCAGAAAGGGACGGAAACGTTTCTTTCTGTCTTTGATGCCTAATAGAAAGGATATTTCAGTCCATTCTATTGCTAGATGGATTCAGTTAACTATCCGTACTGCTTATGAAGATTTATCTTCTTCTCAGCAGTCTGTGCTTAAGATTTCTGCTCATGAAGTAAGAGCTCTTTCTACTTCCTGGGCTTATGCTAATAGTGTTGCTATTACAGATTTAATGAAGGCTGCTTATTGGTCTCAGCCATCCACATTTACAAATTTTTATCTCAGAAATATTGAGTCCATTTCTGGAGACCTGCATTGTTTAGGTCCGTTATCTGTTGCTCAGAATGTCGTCCACTAAACAGTTGCAACTATAGTTATGCAGGCTTTCTGTTCCGGCAGTGACTCCGTCCGGCTGCCCTCTTCGCTCTGGGCTATTTGACCCAGGGCAAGGGGAAGGGGGGGCGGGTGTTCCCTTAGGTCACCTGCTTTATAGTGAAAAGCAAGGGAATGCCTCCTCCAAGTCAGTATTTCTGAGTCGCTTCCGGGATGGTTTTAAAGTGTAATATTAATGTTTAAATTCATTCATGTCTTATTTTTAAAGTGTAGCTCGGTGTGAAGCATTTGTATATGTCAAGTGTCAAACGGGCTTTAATATACAATACTCGGACACTTTTAAATGATTATAAAGAGTCTCAATTCTCTGGACTACTTTATTTATTGGCTTGCTTTAAAAATAATTAGTATAAGGGTTATACTGGATGTTAATAGAGAACATGAATGTTATTGTGCTCAATTATTAAGGGTAGTGTATCTTTCTAATTTAATATTAAATAAGAAAGATACATGTAAAGCCTAATACTCCTTTTCTCCTTAAGGGGTTACCTCTTTACTATATAGTTGAGCTTATTGGATTTTCCTCTATGTCCTAGGCCCTCCAGCCTGTTTACTATTCAGCTAAGTCTGGGTCATTGGTACAGTATAAAAATGTTAAAAAATTTATAGTAATTTATATATTTTTTATACTTACCAATGACCCAGACAGGGATGGCCCTCCCTGGAGTTGGGAACTCTTGCCTCCCCGCTGAGTACATAGCACTGACCAGGCACTGCCAGTAAGAATGATAATTGGCGCCAATTTCGGGTCGACTGCGTCACTGCGCATGCGCAGTAGAGGCGTAGTATGGAGGTCCTTTAGGACATGATTTCTTTTTGTTTTGGATGCAAATTTTGGGGATTGGGGGGCAAAATTTGTGTTTGGCCCTGGTTTTGTTAGAGTTAGCACCAGCTAAGTCTGGGTCATTGGTAAGTATAAAAAATATATAAATTACTATAAATTTTTTAACTTTCTGTGATGTCTTCAAAGTGTGCTTCCATCGTCACAGTCAAATGAAGAGCTAGCGGATAAGTGCTCATGATATTACGTCAATTGCCTAAGAGGTCCCTAGTATGATCGACGGCATTGGCGTCCGCTAGCTCGCCCGGTGTAGCGACCATTCATCGAATGGCGCGGCAGCCGGGTTCGTCCGTTGCGGTCCAGGAAGGAGATTTGGGTGATGCGAGCACTATAATAAGACAAAGTGCACACCCAGTGACGACGGATCAGAGGAGAGAACGGAGGAAGCCTATTAGTCCGGTTCCTAGCTCGTCCAGGTCCATCCGGGCTGCGAGCGAGAGAGGTACCTCTCTCGTACAACAACATCTGGGACCAGATGTTGTGGTACAAAATGTTTCGCATTCGGAGCATACGTCCGCCGCTCGGGATGCTCCATTATATAGACAGTCTGGAGAGACTGTCGATATGGCTTCCTCATCCTCACGGCAGCGCACACGACTGCACCTTGGCTACGTGACCACGGATATCCAGCCAGCTTCGCCGATCAGGGATTCCACGGCGACCAGGTCACGCCATCCGGTAGCCAGGGACACGAGGCCTGTAGACTCTGGACGTTCGCATAAAAGAAGTATGCAGGAGTCAACATACACGGAGCTTCCAGCGGCAAAGCAACGTAAGACCGCTACTCCACAGGCCTCAGTGATGGACGTGCTATCCCAAATAGCACAACTTATCGCAGCATCCCAGCAGACGACAGAATCTCTGTCGGATCAGGAATTATCCGACGATGCTGTGTCGGTACGCTCCGCTGAAGCATCAGGTACGGACGACCGAGAACTTCATAGGGTCCGACAGGATGGCGAAAGGGATTCAGAGGATTTTGAGCTTTCCCTTTCGGAACAACATAAAGCTGCCGTAGATTTTATCCGGCATTATCTTCCAGAGGTTGTTCCGTCAGACCAGAATGCTGCGATGCCGGATAAGAGACTGATAGCGTCATTGGACACAGAATTTTTTGATCGGTTCAGGGTCATCGTCCCTGAGTTTCCGACACAGTCCAATAATGTCACAAGAACATTAGAATTATTGAATGACGCTATATATAAGCTTGCTACCAAAACGAGCAAGGCTGGTTTCTTGTCCGCAAATGCTCTAAATCTGCCTTTCATCAATTCAAGGAATAAATTCGAAACGGCAGGACAGGGCATACCGAGAGTTCCTCTGCGTCTAGACGACCAGGCTGAAGACTTAGAATTGTCTATACCGTCGTCTATGTCAATTCCAACCACGATGTTGGAAACGACAATAATGTCTAACAGAGTTAACTTAGACGCTTTATCATACGCAGATCACCTTACTAAGGCGTTATCATTACGTCTTCAAGGGAAAGAATTCCAGGATGTACAATCCTCATTAAGAGTTCTTTCAAGGGCAATAGCTTATTCCACGTATAACTCCGCCATTTCAGTGGCAAACCTGGAGTTGGTTAGACGTGACGCAGCCCTAGCTACATCCACGCGCATGGATGGTAAGGTGAAAAACTCTCTCAGAGTCGCTTCGGTCTCCGGAGAGCTTCTCTTCGACGGCAAGCTTTCAGCAATCTATGATAAGATAACTAAGAAAGCTTCAGATTCTCTGCTATTCAAATCCGCTTCTAAAAAGTCGGATACAGCAGAAAAGAGTAAGACAGGCACTTCTGGGACAAGTACGCCCAAGAGAAGTTCCTATAGAGGTTCCTATGCGTCCTCTAGGTCTTATTCTAGAGACCGTTAAGGCAGCGACTCACGTGGGGGACGTTATTCTGGCTGAGATAACCGGTCAGACGTCCCTAGGTTGACGGGGCGAGGTGCGGGTCATGGAGGACGTAGTTTCTCCTTCCGCAAGCCTTGCAGGTCCAGGAGGTGATGGTTTGAACCTCTATCGTGTTCCGGTAGGCGGAAGATTATCGAGTTTTATAAACGATTGGGCGTCAATTACGGACGACCCCTGGGTTCGAGGGGTAATTTCGGAAGGACTAAGAATATCCTTCAAACGAAAGCCTCCATTAACTCGAAGTCCAAAATGGACTCAGCTTCCGTCAAATCCGCAGAAAAGAGACGCTCTTTTATCTGAAGTACAGTCTCTTCTGAAGAAGAACGCGGTAGAGGTTGTAGAAGACCAGGAATCACCGGGTTTCTACAGCCATCTGTTTCTGTTAACGAAACCAGACGGCTCGTTCCATCCAGTCATAGATTTGAGCTGGATAAACAAGCTGATCGTCGCTCCGAAGTTCTATATGGAGACAATTCGATCAGTCAGAGCAAGTATTCGGGTGAACGACTATGCTACAAGCATAGATATCAAGGATGCGTACTTTCATGTCATGGTACATCCGGCATTCAGAAAGTATCTTCGCTTCGCAGTCCTAGGAGTTGTATATCAGTTCTGAGCGATGTGCTTCGGTTTGAACCTGGCACCCTGGGCTTTCACTCGAATAAAGAACTTGGTAATGATATATTTCCGAGCTCATTCATCTGCGGTAACTTCGGCCTACCTGGACGACATTCTTCAGAGATACGGCAATGAGTTAACGCTTCAGAACGATGTGTAGAATCTGCTTCTATTACTCCGACATCTCGGTTTTATAATAAACGAGGAGAAGTCGGTTCTGGTGCCGTCCAAGTCATTCACTCATCTGGGAATGAGCTTCAAGACGCACAACAATCTCGTTCGTCTGCCGTTAACCAGAGCAAAATGAATCAGTTGTTATGCTCGCTATTGTCTTCACTCAGACAAAGTTACAGTGAGAGAATTCATGAGACTGATAGGGTTGTGTGGAGCTGCCGCAGATTTTATTCCAATGGGGCGGCTACGCACTTGTCCTCTCCATATCTTTTTGACTCAAAAAGAACAGAGTTGGAGGGTGAAAATTCTTTTGTAAGTCAAGTGAAACAGATTCAGACTTGGGCGGATATTCAGTGGTTTATTCAGGGAAATAACTTCCACTGCAATTGCTGGATCCGAGTTTTACAGTTTTGACGGATGCCAGTTAAATAGGTTGGGACCCAACATTGAGCCCAACGGTTTTTAAGTGCCAGGGTCCTTGGGATCCGTAGTTCCTAATCAAGCACATAAACATCAGGTATTGATGTTATTTTGGCTTGCGTTACGTCATTGCATGAATGTTATCCAGATTGCCCACAGGCAATTCTGTCCGACAATTCGACGGTATAAGCGTATTTTCGGAACTAGGGAGGTACTCATTCCATTCTGTTATTCACTGTAACGGAATGAATCCTTCTGTTGGTACTAGAACATCAAGTTCTCCTATCGGTCCGTCGTATTCCGGTTCGTCTGAATGTATTAGCAGACTCCCTTTCATGAAAGGGCCGCTTGTTGCAGTCAAATGGACTTTTAACAACGAGTATTTATATCAGATTTGCTACCTATGAGAGCGGCCAATGATGGACTTATTTACGACGCATCTCAACAATCAGTTGCAAGTGTATGTGTCAACATGTTCGGATCCTCGAGCGTTTGCAGTTGACGCTCTATCCATCTCGTGAGACAGGATAATAGGATATGGGTATTCTCCAGCACCGTTGATTCAGCAGATATTGCTTAAGTTAAATAACCTCAATGCAATTCTGTTGGTAGCTCCTCTGTCTCCACAAAGACCGTGCATTAATCTATTCAGGTGTCTGTTGTGGCTTATGCTGTGGAAGCTTCCTCCACATTTCGGTCCATTCTATAGCTAGATGGATTCTATTAGCTTTCAGTACTGCTTATGATAATATCTTCAACACAGCAGTCTGCGATTAAGATTTTAGCTCTTGAAGTAAGAGTTCTTTCTACTTCAGAGGCTTATGCTAATAGCGTTGCTATTACAGTTCTAATGACGGCTGCATATTGGTTTTAGCCTTTCACTTGCACAAATTTATACCTCAGAAATATTGAGTCCATTTCTAGAGACCGGCATTGTTTAGTTTCGTTATTTGTTGCTCAGAATGTCGTCCACTAAACAGTTGCAACTATAGTTGTGTAGGCTTTTGGTTCCGGCAGTGACTCTGTGCTGCGGCCCTCTTCGCTCTGGGGTATTTGACCCAGGGCAAGGGGAAGGGGGGGGGGGAGGGTGTTCCCTTAGGTCACCTGCTTTATAGTGAAAAGCAAGGGAATACCTCCCCTAGAGTCAGTAATTCTAGTCGGTATCGGGATGATATGTCACATATCATGCAGACGTTGATATACAATTATTGGTCACTTTTAATGAATTTAAGAGTCTCATTTATCTGGACTACTTTATTTATCGGCTTTCCTTTAAAAATAATTACCACAATGGATTATACTGGAGGTTAATAAACATCAGTGATGTTATTATGCTCAAGTACAGAATGGTGTTGTGTCTTTCTCGTTTTGATGCAGAATAGAAAGATACATGTAAAGCCTATTTCTCCTTTCTCCTTGAGGGGATAATTCTGTATATATATAGTTGAGTTATTGGATTGCTTTATGTCCTAGGCCCTCCAACCTTTTTACTATTCAGCTAAGTCTGGGTCATTGGTACAGTATAAAAATGTTAAAAAATTTATAGTAATTTATATATTTTTTATACTTACCAATGACCCAGACGGGGATGGCCCTCCCATGAGTTTGGAACTCATACCTCCCCGCTGAGTACATAACGCTTTTCCAGGCACTACTTGTAAGAATGACTTTTGGTGCCAATTTCGAGACCTCCTTGACACTGCGCATGCGCAGTGGAGGAAAGGTATGGAGGACCATACAGGACATGTAATTTTCGGTTTTAGATGCAAATTTGTGGGATTGGGGGGTAAAATTTGTGTTTGGCCCTAGAATTTAAGAGTTAGCACCAGCTAAGTCTGGGTCATTGGTAAGTATAAAAAATATATAAATTACTATAAATTTTTAGTCGAGTTGTGACGAAGTCAAACTCGACTTATAGTTTGGTGAATGGCGGGCGGGCGGGCGGGTGGGCGGGCGGGCGGGCGGGCGGGCGGGCGGGCGGGCGGGCGGGCGGGTGGGTGGGCGGGCGGGCGGGCGTAAACAATTGGATTCCGGATGATAACTTGATAGTGGTTCAACTCACATTCATTAAACTTCATACGTAGGTTGGTCTTGGGGGGAGGAACAACCCTATTGATTTTGGACATGCTACGTCGAAGGTCAAGGTCACAGTGACCTTGAACACAGTAAATCTTAAACAATTGGTTTCCGGATGATAACTTGATAATGGTTCAACTCACATTCATGAAACTTCATAGGTAGATTGGCCTTGGTGAGGAGAAGAACCCTATTGATTTTGGACTCGCTATGTCAAAGGTCAAGGTCAACATGACCTTGAACATAGTAAATCGCAACAATTCCTTTCCGGATGATGACTTGATAGTAGTTCAACCTACATTCATGAAACTTCATAGGTGGGTTGGCCTTGGTGCGAGGAAGAACTCTATTGATCTTGGACTCACCAGATCAAAGGTCAAGGTCACAGTGACCTTTAACATAGTATATCGCAACAATTGGTTTCCGGATGATAACTTGATAGGGGTTCAATCTAGAGTCATGAAACTTCATAGGTGTGTTGGCCTTGGTGCGAGGAAGAACCCTATTGATCTTGGACTCACCAGGTCAAAGGTCAAGGTCACAGTGACCTTGAACATAGTATATCGCAACAATTGGTTTCCGGATGATAACTTGATAGTGGTTCAACCTAGAGTCATGAAACTTTACAGGCGTGTTGGCCTTGGTGCGAGGAAGAACCCTATTGATGTTGGACTCACCAGGTCAAAGGTCAAGGTCACAGTGACCTTGAACATAGTATATCGCAACAATTGGTTTCTGGATGAGAACTTGACAGTGGTTCAACCTAGAGTCATGAAACTTCATAGGTGTGTTGGCCTTGGTGCGAGGAACTGTTGTCACAACTCGACATTGGATCGGTGATCCTGAGCGGCATTTTTTTAACTTTTAACTGATTTCTAGCATGAGCATGTAGACAATTTTCAGTTGCATCTGCTTTTTATGTGTACCCATACTATGTATGGTACACATAATGCCAGCATCCGGGGCGGCCATCCGTTGTTTGTCCATCCTTTGTCCGCCTGTCCGTCCATCTGTCCGAATCCATTTCTTTTGCATTTGATAACTTGAAAAATATTGCTTGGATTGTCAAGTTACTTTATATTTGTGTTCAGGTTACTGATGTGCCGAGCTGTATAGTTTTTGGTGTAAATTGGATAATTTGATCCTGAGATATTAACCCTTTATCCTTCAAATTGAAAATTCCTCCAATCCCTTTGGCATTTGATAACTTGAAAAATATGGCTTGGATTGTCAAGTTACTTTATATTTGTGTTCAGGTTACTGATGTACTGAGCTGTATAGTTTTTGGTGTAAATCTGTTATTTTGATCCTGAGATATTATCCCTTTATCCTTCAAATTGAAAATTCCTCCAATCCCTTTGGCATTCGATAACTTGAAAAATATTGCTTGGATTGTCAAGTTACTTTATATTTGTGTTCAGGTTACTGATGTCCTGAGCTGTATAGTTTTTGGTGTAAATCTGTTATTTTGATCCTGAGATATTATCCCTTTATCCTTCAAATTGAAAATTCCTCCAATCCCTTTGGCATTCGATAACTTGAAAAATATTGCTTGGATTGTCAAGTTACTTTATATTTGTGTTCAGGTTACTGATGTTCCGAGCTGTATAGTTTAAGGTGTAAATCAGATAATTTAATCCTGAGATATTAACCCTTTATCCTTCAAATTGAAAATTTCTCCAGTCCCTTTGGCATTCGATAACTCAAGAAATATCAATCCGATTGTCATGTTACTTTATATATTTATTGAGGATACTGATGTGCTGTGCTCTATAGTTTTTTATGTAAATCTGATAATTTGATCCGGAGATATTAACCCTTTATCCATCAAATTGGACACTCCTCCAATCCATTTCTATATGTACCCATATCATGTATGGTGTACATAATGTCGGCATCCGTGGTGGCCCTCCGTCATACAGCTTTCTACTAGTTGCGCATATGGGTACACATCTGACGATTTCATCGGCCTATTTTTCCTTTTCGGCAAAGTCTGGGCCAGGGCGCGGTGGCTCAGTTGGTAGAGGTGCAGGCTGCAAGCCGAGAGGTCCTCGGTTCGAATCCCACCCGCGGCATCCGCGTTGTGTCCTTGGGCAAGACACTTCACCCCCATTTCCCATGTGGGGGCATGGTGACGCTGTGTGCTAAGGCGTACTGCACGTCGATGGTGCACCTGTCTTCAACCAGTGCTAACCCTGCTTGAGTGGAGTTGGTATGTTGGGGAGCTGACAGTTGCTTGCCATTGCTCGGTGGTTCTCTCCGGGTACTCCGGCTTCCTCCACCCGTAAAACTGTCACGGTCATGGTTAGCCATTGTGCAGTAATATGTGACCTTAAACACCAATAACTAAATAAATAAGTCTGGGCCATTGGTTCTAGTATAAAAATATGATACATTTAAAGTAATTTGTATATATTTTATACTTACCAATGGCCCAGATGGGGATGGCCCTCTCATGAGTGGGCACTCATACCTCCCCCAGGCCTGGCATCCTGAAAAATTTAGGGGGGCTAAAAATCGCTCTTCTGAAATGATCTAGGAGAGCCAATGGCTCTCCTAATTTTTTTTTGACATGGAAGGCAGTTGAACCATGATATATCATATGAAGGCAGTTCAACACTGTGACCAGACATGCTCTACTCACAAAGTTGCATTGCGTAATTTGGATAATTGTAATACATGTTACTTCGAAAGTTACTCAATACTGTGTTGAAGTCGTCGGTCTCGACAACTCACAACTGTTACAAGCCAATCATGGTTCAACTTCATCCCCATCAAGTTCATCCCATCAGATAAATTTTGAATTTCAGTTCTTTGCACCTGAGCCAGCAGTACAGTACATAACATAACATATATATATGTCCGTGTATAAGTCACACTTTTTTACCTGAAATGTTATGTCAAAATCGGGGTGCGTCTTATACATCAGTACCACTTGTTTCAGAGAATTTTCAGGGCACTGACTTCTGACAAACGTTGTTCTTACCGTTTGTCAATTGTATAACAGACAGTACAATCATGTGGTTTTGACTGAGTGCAGATTCACCAAAATTATTTTCTTTTCATTTTATTTCAGTTGAAATTCTTCAGAAAATAAATTGTCAATAGAATATTATGTGTGTTTTCTGTTACTTTTATCCATAAATAATAATAAAGACGTATTCTATTTAGACGTTGTTGTTCAATCGGCCCATGTGTTTACACCAGTGGGTGTACCGGAAATCGACAGGTTTGTGGGGCCAATATGGATGAAACCATAAAAAATACAAAATCATCAAAATAACAACGAAAAAATAAATAATAACACATTAAATGCATGCCAGCAATACCTGGAGAGAAGTATTTATTTATTCCATGAACTCCAATTCACTGATGTGTAATGTCCAGTTATAAATTACAAACATGTGCACCAGGTAAAGTTAGTTTCAATAGCACCAACAATGCTTAAGTGGGACAACAATTTCAAATCAATTTGCGCTGTAACCTGTGCATTTGTTGTATTTTTATTGGTTTTTCCGTAACGTTCTCACGTTCTGGAAAAAACAACTTAATCACAACAACTGCACACATTACGGCGCAAATGGTGCTCTGATTCTGAAACTATGAAGTTTCAGTCACAAACGAGCATTGGATTTTCTTGACAGGGATGAAAACATTGGGGTGATAAACAAACAATGGAAAACAAATAAATGCGAGTATGTTTTTAAATCTTTAATAATAATTTTCCTTTATTCTTTTATCTTATTCACCACATGGTAACTCATGAAAACTTACCTATTTCCATTGCATCCCAAACTGCCCCAAATTCGCAAAACGTAACTTGCAACTAATTCTTTATTACTGTATATATTTAAAAATGGGGGTGTGACTTATACATGGGCTTTAGGCAAAAGGGAGGAATTCCAAGTGTGAGTTTGGGGTGCGACTTATACACAGGGGCGACTTATACATGGACATGTACGGTACTTATCTTTGGGCACCCAGGAGAGCGAAATTTCGCGGACCTTAATGGTTCTTGGTGCACGTTAAGGCACGCGAAAATATCGCGCGCCTGAAAGCGCCAAGCCTGCTTCCTGCTGAGTTATAACATTGGTAGGCACAACTAGAAAGAATGATGCTTGGGGCCAATTCTAGGCTCTTCCTGGGTGCTGCGCATGCGCAGTACTAAAAGTATGGAGGGCCAGATAGGATTTTAATTTTCGGTATTGTATTCAAATTTGGGGGGGGGGGAGGGGGGGGGGGTGTTCAAAATTTGTGTTTGGCCCTTGATATTATTGAGTTTGCACCAGCAGCTAAGTCTGGGCTATTGGTAAGTATAACAAATATACAAATTACTTTAAATTTATCATTTTCATTCAGGCAAATTCCATTGACAATTTGCAATATTTTAAATATTAACATCACATTTATTTATGCGTTATTGCAGGTTACTGATGTTGACAAAGATTCAGTTTTGGTGCCACGTAACAAAAAAAATCGTATCACTGTCCAATCAGGTAGCCTGAATACCACACAGGAAATTACAGGCCATTTCTATTTGACATGTGACTGCACCATGCCATTTACTTAGTCCATCTCCAATACCACTGCCAATAGCAACACTATAGTAGAAATAATATATTCAATTTATCAATGAAATGTTTGCCGTGTGAAATTCTGAAATGGAATTTGAAATAGTTTTTTAGGTTTTGTGGACTTAACTCAATAGACCCAACTTTCCATTTTTTGTTGTAATATAACAACTCACTCAATAAGCACTACTTGTTTCAGAAATTGATTCGTCTTGTGTGTGTGTTGGTTTGGAAAACTGCAGTGAGAAACCAAACAAAAAATATAGTTTACATTTCAATAATGGTAAACCACGTGGATTCATGCAGTTTCGTTTCATGGGAATACAGTGGAGCCCACTTAATTGGATATCTCTTAACTGAATAACCCTGTTAATTGATTATAATTTTCCAACACAAAACCATTTACCATACCTCCAGTACAAATTTGACCTTTTAATTGAATATAGGTTATTGAGTAAACTCCTGTTAATTGAATAAAAAATCTTGTAACCTGTCGATAAATTACGCTGACTCTCCCCAGTTTTCCTTTGTTTATAGACCTATTTGGCCTCAGTATATCCAATACAGGCATTTAATCTCTTATATCTTGTTTTGACAGAGCTCATGGAGCTCTGCCAAACAAGATATAATAGAATAAATGCTAAGTTTATCTCCAGAATGCAGGAAAGTGACACAATCCCTGTTAATTGAAAACTCCTGTTAATTGAATAATTATGTCTCCCTTTCACCAGAGGGAGACATATTGTTTTACCCTGAATTCTTCTCCTTCTCGTTGTTGTTCTTCTTCTCATACAACCGTGTCCGTGCCAGAACCTTTTTATCTTTTGACCTAGGCCTATGATATTTAGCATGTGGGTGTATCACCATGAGGCGATGTGTCACGTTCCATCATGACCCACATATGACCTTGACCTTTGACCTCAAGGTCCAATTACTGATTTTTTTCGCAAATAAGCTTGTCCGGGCCAGAACTTATTTATCCTTTCACCTTGGCTTATGTCATTAGGCAATAGGCATGTGGGTGTATCACCATGAGACGATGTGTTGTGTACTATCATGACCCACATACGACCTTGACCTTTGACCTCAAGGTCAAATTACTGATTTTTTGGCAAGTAAGCTTGTCCGGACAAGAACTTATTTATCTTTTCACCTTGGCTTATGACATTAGACATGTGGGTGTATCACTATGAGACGATGTGTCGCGTACTATCATGACCCACATATGACCTTGACTGTTGACCTCAAGGTCAAATTATTGATTTTTTTTTTATCTTTTGACCTATGCTTATTGATATGTGGGTGTATCACCATGAAACGATGTACCATCATGACCCACATATAACATTGCCCTTTGACCTCAAGGTCAAATTACTGATTTTTTTGGCAAGTAAGCTTGTCCGGCCAAGAACTTATTTACTGTGTGAATTCACCTTGACTTATGATAGTTGACATGCGAGTCTATCACCATAAGATGATGTGTCGTGTACTTTCATGACCCATATATGACATTGACCTTTGACCGCAAGGTCAAATTACTGATTTTTTGGCAAGTAATCTTGTGCAGGCAAGAACTTTTTTACCTTTTCACCTCGGTTTATGATATTAGGCATGTGGGTGTATCACCATGAGGCGATGCATCATGTACCATCATGATCCACATATGATCTTAACCTTTGACCTCGGGGGCACGTTGACGCCATGTACTAAGGCGTACTGCACGTCGATGGTATGCATGTCTTCAACCAATCTAACCCTGTCTGTGCTGCAGTGCGGAGTTACGATGTTGGGGAGCTGGCAGCTGCTCGTCGTTGCTTGGTGGTTCTCTCCGGGTACTCCGGCTTCCTCCACCCGTAAAACTGTCGCGGTCATGATTAGCCATTGTACATAAATATGTGACATTAAACATCAATAAATAAATAAATAACCTTTGACCTCAAGGTCACATTATTGACTTCTTTTTTTTAATCTTTTGACCTACCCATATGATTTTTGGCGTGTGAGTGTATCACCAAAAGACGATGTGTCACATACCATCATGACCTACATATGACCTTGACCTTTGACCTCAAGATCAAATTATTGATTTTTTTTTAACTTCTCCCAGTCTCATGATGTTTGGCATGTGAGTGTATCAGTATAAGACAATATTGTATCATGTACTGCTGTGATGAGAGAACACTGTGGCTCAGTGGTAGACTGTTGGACTTCTATGCTAGTGGTCCCAAGTTCAATCCCCGCCCGGGACAACCTGCGTTGTGTCTTTGGGCATGGCACTTTATCCCGGTTGCCCACATGGGGGCATGATGACGCCATGCACTAAGATGTACTGCACGTCAATGGTGCAATTGTCGTCAACCGCTGTAACCCTGTTTGAGCGGAGCTTGAGCAGAGTTAGTATGTTGAGGAGCTGACAGTTGCTCATCGATGCTGTGGTTCTCTCCGGGTACCCCAGCTTCCTCCTCCCATAAAACTGTCACAGTCACGATTAGCCATTGTGCATAAGTATGTGACCTTAAACACCAATAAATACTGTTGTGATGACAGATGACCTTGATCTTTGACATCAAGTTCAAATTATTGAATTGTTTAGCTAGGTTTATGATCGTTGGCATATGAATGCAACAGTCAGGCTGATGTGTCACATCTTGAACTTCCATAATCTTGACATTTGACCTTTAGTTTGATCCTTGTTAGTCGTAAGTTGGAAGCATGGAACTAATCGAAGGGGAGACATGTGTTTTAGTTCACTAAAACAGCTCCCTCTAGTTTTTATTGGCTAAGTGGCTATTCAGTTAACAGGGTTCTACTGTATTACTAGAATTGGATTCCCGGATTTCTGTCTGCTCTACTCTACTCTACATGTCAGGCACAACTATAATTTTTGTTTTAAAAACCTGCTGTGGCATAGCTTCCATTTTGGAGCATTCTAAATTATCTGAAAGGCTTAAATGCAACTTCCTGTGTAAAACATCAAGCAGGTTCTATGATCTTTCTGATTCAAAATTCTGCATCAGCATTTAAAAGAATGTAATTGCCCATATTTCGATTATAGTATGAAGTGAGCTTTGTAAAGAAAACTAGCCGAATGAGCTGCAATGGACTATTTTACTGGTCTCTTTGGTAGCTACCAAATTGGTCCAGTGGAAAACTTTACATATCAGTTTTGAAAAATTGCTTAGCATCTTTTCCAAAGTAAAAACTACATTCTGCCTTGGATGATTTTGTATTCCCCATCTCACAGATGAATATCTGCACCTACCTTTAAATGATAATACAGAAGAAACCTGTGGGCACAACAACCCAATGGGCCATGAACTGCCAAAAAAATCTGCTTGTGTCCTCAGGTTTTAACACTCAAATGTATAGATAGATGTCCATTCATCAGTTCCAAATCATCCTGTGTATACTGTAACCATGGAAGGCACAGACATTGTATGAAGTCCACTTCTCTTCCATCAGTATTTGTGATTATCTTGTCTTCATTGTTTCAGTGGATCCTTTAATTTTAAAACGGGGATTTAAAACCCTTAAAAAGTGCTTGAAAATCAAACTTTCTCAGAAAGAGACAGAGATGGGGCTTGAAAAATGTACAGAAGTACTTGCCTGGCTTGTTTTGATAGACATGTTTACATTTAAGTATTAAAATGTGTGTTTTGTGAAGCCTGTAAAAAAAATTAATAAAACTGTCGAAAAGTTGAGCCTGTTCAAACTATAAGGGTGTATGGTTTTAAGTGAAAAATCCAGTGTAGTTCTTTATCACATCTTGTGTGGGTGTTCATTTCAAGTCTGAGGTGAGTGGGGCAACCCCGCAAGACTTCTAAATTACAGAATATATTTGGCCGAGTGGACCGGTTCATCAAGAATCATGTTTCATAAAATTTTCCAAGTATAACACAGAATTTCACCATCAAATAATAAAATAATGGCATGCTTTTGCAACTTTTATTCAATCAGTACAACACTTGTGATACATAGGAGAAACTTGTGTACCCAAAATAAAAAATAAAATCCCCAAAAATGATTTAAATTTTGAGGATTTTTCACCAAATTCTCCCCTGTAAATTGTATAGACTTTTTGGGCAATGATTTCTGGTGTCACATCTTCTTGAATGTTTCAGTAAATCTAGTCATGGCTGCTGTGATAGATTGGATGAAAAATATTTCAAAATTACTCAGTGGGTTAAGAGTTAAACACTAAAACATTGACATGCTCTCGATGAATCTTGAAAACGGCGAACGTCAAGGCATGAAAGGTAATTCGTTTACACACTAACCATCCAAAATTCACTGAAATAGTACAAAAGTGCATTTGGTAAGTGGTGGTGTTTGCTTTTAACAACTTTGATGTATATCATGTTTTAATTTGTTTTCTTGAAAAATAAGTGTATACAATTTAAATTAAGCTATATGTTTTTGTTTACTTTTTGGTTTTTCACAATATTGAAAATCACACTCGCGTTGATCACAGTGGACACCACAGAGAAAATCCTTGTGCCTTGTTCAGAGCATTCGATTAACTTCAAATGAAATGTTGCCCCTTGAGGTTTTATTTATGAACCTATTATCAGTAACACGCCTTCTCTCTAAAATGTTGTTTAGTTCGATATTTTGAGGTGTCTGAAGGTGATATTTAAAAATCAGCATTTTTTGAGTAGTGGAAGAACATTTTTTTGTCAAGGACTTTTACTGGGCATTGTCTCTCAGTAAGTTATTTGGTATCCATCAAAACACATGATTTATACACTATTTGGTATAGATGTAGATTGTGGAAACTCAAGCAATATTATTATGGTATGTTCTCCTGCACCACAATGCCTTTTTCTATAGTCGGTGAGAAAAATCAGAAAAAACACCTAAACGCCATTCTTTTGAAATCACATGCCCACTGATGTGCTTTTTGTGACATTCATGCCCAACCTTTTCAACACCATTGTTAAACAAATGAGTATCCTTTATTCCAAACAGCATATGTGCCTGTGATATATTGGGTTGTTTCTAAAATCTCCTCTTTCATCTTTAACCTAAAATGCTGCAGTTTTGAGGAAATGCAGGAGAAATGGACTAGGATTCTTCTTCTCTGGAACTACTGAGCTGACGTGAACCAAACTTGGCAGGGATGGTCTATGGGAGGTCCTCTACAAACGATCCTCATTTTGTTCCCGTGGATTGAAAAACATGGCCGCCAGAGGCATTCTTTGATTCTGATTGGTGGATTTTCAAAAATCTTCTCCTCTGAAACTGCCAGACCAAATGTTTTGATACTTCACATAAGTAATGACTGGGACCCCCTCTACCAAAGATCCTTACTTAATGTTGATCGGGTTGTAAACATGACCACACTTACGGCTTATAGTTACTATAGAAACCATATGGGAAATCACATTTTCATCTTCTTCTCTGGAACTACTGAGCCGACGTGAACCAAATTTCTCAGGAATGGTCTATGAGAGGATGGAAATATGTTGTCACCAGAAGTTATATTCTAATGCTTAACCCAGTGCCTCTCCTGTCTGCACGAAGATCGGTTCTGTCAGCAAAATACTTGTTTTTTGAAAATCTGGTAAGGGTTGGTTCCAGTTTTCTCCACTGAGAACTGGGAAAAAAACCCCCAAATATTGTGTATACAGTACAAGTCAAAATAAGTTGTAGCATACCTGCAATAAACTAAGTAAACTACCTGCTCCTGCACTGACAAGATCAGAATCTAACATTTTTTGGAAAGCTTTCAGTGAGAGCTTTCTAGAAAATGATGTCAGCTTCTGGTCTTATCAGTGTAGGAAGAGAAAAGATACATAGTTTATAGGATTATCCTACAACTTATTTTGACTACTACTGTAAACAAGTGAAGTTAATACATTATAATTCTCAAGTTACTTATCTGAAATACTGATTGATGACGGGTGTTTGGAAAAGCATGGAAATTTTGTTTATTTAATAAATCATTTAAGATATGACAAAATTGGAGTAAAATGTGCTTCCTGTAACCCTTTACCTAGCCAAAGCTATTTGAAAGAGAATACGGCCTGAAAAAATTGTATTTTTCAAAATATTTAACCTTTTACTGATTTTTGTGTTGAAACAGAATTGATAAATGTGTGCATTTTCAAGAAATCTTCTTTGAAACTACAAATGTTTTTAAACTTAATGTGACTGATGCCTGTAACCCCCTCTACCAATGATCCTCATTTAATCTTTATTGGGTTGCAATTATGGCTGCAATTGTGACTTACAGTTACTATAGAAACCCTATAGGAAATCACATTTTCATCATCTTCTCTGAAAGTACTGAGCCAATGTGAACCAGACTTGGCAGGCATTGTCTATGAGAGGTTCTCTACAACTGTTAATCATTTTATTCCTGTTGGATGAAAAACGTGGCTGCCAGAAGCATTTTTTGATTCTGATTGGTGGGTTTTGAAAAATCTTCTCTTCTTAAACCACATGGCCAAATATTTTGAAACTTTAAATGGTTGATGACTGGGACACCCTCTACCAACGTTCCTCATTTAATGTTATCGTGTTGCAAATGCAAATATGGCCACAATTGTGGTTTATAGTTACTGTAGAAAAACCCTATGGGAAATCCCATTTTCATCTTCTCTCTGGAATTACTGAGCCAACGTGAACCAAAACTTGGCAGGAATGGTCTATAGGAGCCACCCCCCCCCCCCTCCCAAACGATCCTCTTTTTGTTCATGTTTGTTGAAAAATATGGCCACCAGAGACATTCTATGATTCAGTTTGCTGGATTCAAATGTTTTGAAACTTCTTGTGATTGAGGACTGGGAACCTTCTACCAATGATCCTCATGTGATGTTGATGGTCACCATTGCAGCTCATAGTTACCATGGAAAGCGTATGGAAAATCACATATTTATATGTAGTTCCAGGTGAGCGATTACAGGCTATGTAGATCCTCTAGTTTGTCAGTTCTTACTCTTTTTGAGGTTACCTCACTAAACATTTTACTTTTAAAAGATCTAAGATTCTGAAATTAACCCGATCAAGCCAAAAAGGAATCTGTCTTGGGTTTCTTTCTGCCTGGCTTCCAGATGACATCGATTGACACTCCTGACATTCAAAACTGCCCTCCTTTTAGGTTTTGTTTCTGCTAGATGAGTAAGTGAATTGAATCTGAATTCAGTCGAAGCATAGGTAATGCATTTACTTTTACCACTAACTCTACTTTTCTAGCTAAGAATCAAGTAACTCATGTAGACCCTTTAGGTCCTGTAGTAGCTGCACAGTCTGTTGCACATTAATAAATACCTCAGTTTATCAGATTTTTATTCTCATAGCATTATTCTTAGCTATTTTGTCTTAAGCGGATTATTTTTGATTTTCAGTATGTAAGGTAAGTCTACTCATTACCAATCTTGGTGTGTGTATGTGTGTGTGGCATTTTTAGCTCACCTGAGCGAAGCTCAAGGGGAGCTTTACTAATCACTTTCCGTCCGTCATTGTCCGACGTTAACTTTACATTATCGACTTCTTCACACAAACTACTCGACCAAATTGAGCCTAATCTGGTGTGCATGTTCCCTATCAAATGTCAATTCAAGTTTGTTCAAATCAAGTTGCCCCACCCCTCGGTAGAGCCACGCCCAAAAAGTGTGCGTAAATCGTAAAAAATCTCATGAACCAGCAGTAGCAGAGACTTGATATTTGGTGTGCAGCTTCCTTTTAAGGTGTGGACTCAGATTTGTTCAAGAAACGTTTGTGGGGCTATATTTGCGGTCGTCATGGGAGGGGCAAGAATTTTTGCTCTTCCCAAAATTTCTATTTTCCAAACCCAGAGGCTGATTTGTACCAAATTTGATATGAGGGCGTATTGGGTCATAAGTACTTAATGTATGCCCCCCCCCCCCCCCATCCCCCCACCCCCCAATTTTCCCTTTGCCCCATGGGAACCACAGGAGCTAAAAATAGAAAAAAATTAAAATGCACATATCTCCAAAACTGCACAGCAATGAGAATTCTTATTTAACGTGAAGCTTCTTTAGGACGGAATGGAATCGTAAAAAAAAAAAGCTATCGGTTTTATGCTAGGGTACTTTTTCGGGACTTTGAAAAAAGTGCTTAGGCAGCATGTTTTAACACTGTGGTTAATGGGGAAAACATTTAAGACTCTTCTTCTCCCAAACCACTGCTCCAAATGCTTTCAAATTTCACATATAACATCTTTAGACTATTGTTTCATATGTTTATTGAAATCCAATCCCTGGGTCCATATTTGGGCTCTGTATAGGAGCCCAAATGTTTAAATTGGTGCAGTATGAGGAAAATCTTCTTCAGATCTACCAATAAGAATTTTTTGATATTTGGTATGTAGCATCCTTAGGAGGGTGAGATTCAAGTTTGTTCAAGCCAAGCCCCTGGGTTCATATTTAGGCTGAAAATTTGGGGTCCCGTTCTGGACTGAGAAATTTTGGACCAAAATCCGGAATTTTTTTTTTTTGTTTTTTATGCGTTTCGGTCAATTTTAAGACAAAATTTTTTTTTTTTACACTGAAATTTTGGGGGCCGGGTGGGACTTTTTTGGTTTTTTAAGCGTTTTGGTCAATGTTAAGAAGAATAAAAAATTCTAGGCTGAAAATATTTTGTTTGAGACTTCGAAAGTTTCCGAACAAAAATAAAAAAAAAATCTGTTTTTTTATGCGTTTATCTCAATTTTGGGACATAAAAGTGGAGGAAGTGAAAAAAGAAGGGAAAACCTGTGTATTGTGTGGGCACAATCGCTTCATCTAGTTGGTATATGCTTTTCTTAGGAGGGGTGTATGCAGCTTATTCAAGTCAAGTCCCTGGATTGATATTTAGACTACCATGTCAGGTGAGCGCACCCAGGCCCCCTGGGGCCTCTTGTTTATTTTGTGTGAAGCTTCCTTAGGAACAGCAGAAAGGAATGGTCAAAAAAAAAAAAATTGCCATCCGTTTTATCATAGGGTACCTTTCCAGGACTTTGAAAAAATCATTTTTTAACACTGTGAGTAATGGGAAAAACATTAAAGAATCTTCCCCCATACCACTCCTCCAAAGGCTTTCATATTTCACATATAACATCTTTGGAAGATTCATTCACATGTTTGTTGAAATCAAATCCCTGGGTCTATATTTGGGCTCTCTATGGGAGCCCAAATGTTCAGATTAGTGCAACATCAGGAGTATTCTTTAAAAATCTTCTTCTTCTGATGCACCAATCAGAATCTTTCGATATTTGGAATAAGCTTTTCTTAGGAGCAAATGCAACTTGTTCAAATCAATTCTCTGGGTTGACATTTTGGCTACCATGTCAGGTGAGCGCCCTCAGATCCCCTGGGGCCTCTGGTACATTATGGGGATGATGGAAACTATTGATTTGCAATTATGTTGTAAAGGGAAAGTGATCTAGGTATTAGTGCATATATCAGTAGATCTTGTTTACTAAGCTTCATTCTTTATCCATCATTACCACTGGCCCTGACATGCAGACACTCTATTCATCAGAATTCAGACCAAATACTTAATTTTTGACCCACACTCCCAAAATTAAACCAAATCAATAAAAAAAATTGAGTCCTGTACAGTCCTCCACATATGGCGTCTGTTCTTGCGCAGAGCTAAGGTGTCCTCAATTCCTGCCAAAAACCATTCTTTTGTTGGCCTGGTGTGAATAAGTTCTGTTGGCTCTCTGAAATTTCTGTGTTTTCCTGGCTTCAAATGCTGGATCAAGGAGAAAGATCATGTCATAAGATGATACAACACCATCAGGAGGTAGGCCGACAGTGATATGGTTTAACTGACTAAATCTTGTGTAACCCAATTTTGGGTCAAATCCCTGATCAGCATTTATCAACAAAAATATTATGTTTGCCTAATGTATCCTTTCCTTTGTCTACTCTCCACCTGTTTTGACGTATGTTGGCTTTTTGGAATAAATTTTTTTCACAAATTATGCCAATTTGTTTACGTAAGAAATGGTTACCCAAGGACACCAGTCTTTGGGTACCCCCTCAAATTGGGCCCTGCCCTAGTGTGTATAGGCTTTTGCCTCTTTGGTTTATTATGTCTCCGACCTCTGAATAAGGATTCGGTGGTATCTGGTGAAGCCCTCCATCCATCTGTCTGTCCATCCGTCTGTTCATACAAACGTTTTGCATTGTAATTTCAAAACTGTTGATTGGATTTGGATCTTCTTTGGTATGCTGATAGAACTGCATGGGAAACACATATGCACAATAATCTTTCCCAGAGTTATGACCCTTTTTCACTTTTTGGACTTAAAAATTTTTCTGTCCCACAATACCTGTAAGGCTACTTTGAACATGGCTAAGGGTTGGGGCAGTTTATTCTGGTTATCTTCTCAGGCGCAGATTTCAGACGGATACAGTACTCCTCCGAATATTTATTAGTTCACCTGACTTTTATTAGTTCACCTGACTGAAGTCAGGGTGAGCTTTTCTGATCACTTTTTGTCTGTCGTCTCGTACGTCGTGAAAGTGGTGTTTGGGTCATTTTCTCCCAAGCTGCTGGCTGCAGTTCAATGAAAATTTACATAAGTAGCGGTTATATAGGGACATTTGGGTTTTTCTTCAAATTGGGTTTCTGCTCATATTGTGCAGGGGGATGGGGCCAAAATGCACAAAATGTTAAAAAATCTTCTCATGAACCAGCCGTTGCAGAGACTTGATATTTGGTATGCAGCTTCCATTTGAGGTGTAGGCTCAAGTTTGTTCAAGAGAAGTTTGACGGGCAATATTTGCCTTTGTTCTGAGAGGGGCAAGAATTTTTGTCCCGCCCAGAATTTCTATTTTCGGAACCGAGATGCCAATTTGAACCAAATTTAATATGAGGTATTATTGGGTTATAAGTACTTGATTTATGCCAACAATTTTTTTTCTGCAGCCCCGTGGGAACCTCAGGAGCCAAAAATAGAAAAAAAAACAAAGAAAACGTCCATATCTCCAAAACTGCTCTGCACTGAGAAGTTTTATTTGGTGTGAGGCTTCCTTGGGACCAACAGAAAGGAAGGGTACAAAAAAAAATTGCCATCGGTTTTGTCATAAGGTACTTTTTCGGGACTTTGGAAAAATGCTGAGTCAGCATTTTTTAACACTGTCGGCAATGGGAAAAAAAGTAAAGAATCGTTTGCTTCCAAACCACTGCTCCAAAACCTTTCATATTTTACATATAACATCTTTGGAACATTGATTCACATATTTGTTGAAATCAAATCCCTCGGTCCATATTTGGGATCCCTATGGGAGCCCAAATGTTCAAATTAGTGCAGTATGAGGAATATTCTTTAAAAATCTTCTTCTTCAGATCTACCAATATGAATCTTTTGATATTTGGTATGCAGCATGCTTAGGGGGGTGTGATTCAAGTTTGTTCAAGCCAAGTCCCTGGGTTCATATTTAGGCTGAAAATTTGGGGTCCCGGTCTGGACTTAGAAATTTTGGACCAAAATATTGAAATGAGATTTTTTGGTTTTTTATGCGTTTCGGTCAATTTTAAGACAAAAAAAATATTTTTTTTTTTTACACTGAAAATTTGGGGTCCGAGTGGGACTTGGAAATTTTGGACCAAAATCCAGAAATTAGTTTTTTGTTTTTTTATGCGTTTTGGTCAATTTTAAAATATTTTGTTTGGGACTTCGAAAATTTACGAAAAAAAAAATCTGTTTTTTATGCGTTTATCTCAATTATGGAACGTAAAAGTGCAGGAACTGAAAATAGAAGGAAAATCCTGTGTATTGTGTGGGCACAATCGCTTCATCTAGTTGGTATATGCTTTTCTTAGGAGGGGCGTATGCAGCTTATTCAAGTCAAGTCCCTGGTTTGATATTTAGACTACCATGTCAGGTGAGCGCCCTCAGGCCCCCTGGGGCCTCTTGTTTTATTTGTGGGCATACTTGGATTCCATGTTGTGGTAATTATAGCCGGTATTTTTGTCCATAATTATACTCCAAAAGTTTGGGGGTGGTATATAGGAATCACCCTGTCCGTCCGTCCGTCCATCCGTCCGTCCCTCCGTCTGTCCATCTGTCAATCTGTCCGTCTGTCCATCCTTGTAAGCGCAACTTCTCCTAAACCGTTTGAAGAATTTTCATGAAACTTTACACAATGAAAAAACTCCATATGAAGATGTGCATGAAGCAATATAATTCCGTTCTGACAGGTGCGGGGAGTATCACTTGTGAGCTTGCTCACAGTACCTCTAGTTGTTCCCTTTGTTGGTTATTATAAACTCAGAGTGGGTTTATAATATCTATATATTCAGCACATATAGTTGCACAACACACACACACACACATACTGACTACAGTCAGCCATAATTATGTGAACTGATTTCAAATGAAATTAATCAAAAAAGGTCTGCGGTAATACATTTGGTCTTTTAAAACCTGTTTAGTATCGTATGAACACAGTGGGTGATTGCTCTTACCAAATTAAACAGATTTCAAAGGGTCCAATGTGTCATTTTGGTTTATTAAAAATACATTGGTATGGATAACGAATACTGTACTGAAACCGAGGTATCTGGTAGAAAAAACACCGATACCGAACCAAAAATTTCAATACCTCCCTTCTCTAATTAGAAGCAGTTTCATTCATATTATGTGGAGTAGAACGCAGAAATGCCATCACAGATTGCAAGGCAGATTTTTTGTATAAAATTGTTCTTTTGAGCTACAGTGTTCTGAGCTGCTCACTTCAGCCCTGGTACTGAAGCATTGAAGTGCTCAGATGGGAGTGTGATGTATTTGTCCCCCGAAAACATTTTTTCGGGGGACTATTAAAATAGCCGGTGTTCGTGCGTGCATCCCACATTGGTTTTCTGATGATAACTTTAGTTATAGTAAACCAAATCAAATAAAATCTGCTTTGTAGGTCTATCAACCTAAAATACAGCTTGAGTTCCAATCAGTGTGTCGTCATACAATTTTTGCCAGAGTCATGCCTCTTTTTTGACTTCACAAAAATTTGTTTTTCTTCGTTTCCTGATGATAACTTTAGTTGGCCAAATCAAATGAAATTTGGTATGTAGGTGAATCAACATAAAATACAGGTCAAGTTCAAGTCAGGGTGTGGTCCCAAATTGTTGCCATATTTATGCCCCTTTTTCAACATCAAATAATTAATTTTTTTGGTTTTCCCCAATACCTTTAGTTATAGTTAGCTAAATTAAATGAAATTTGGTATGTAAATGTATCAACATGAAGTACAGGTCAAGTTCGAATCGGGGTGTGTTCAGACAATTTTTGCTAGAGTTATGCCCCCTTTTCGACTTCGAAAATTCTTTTTTTAGCTCACCTGAGCGAAGCTCAAGGGGAGCTTAACTAATCACTTTCTGTCCGGCGTCCGGCGTCCGTCGTCCGTCGTCCGTCATCGTCCGTCCGGCGTTAACTTTACATTATCGACTTCTCCTCCTAAACCACTAGCCCAATTTTATTCAAATGTTGGCTAAATGTTTATTACCTAATGCCAATTCAGATTTGTTCAAATGAAGTTGCCCCTCCTCCTGGGTGGTGCCACACCCCCAAGGGGCACCAAAATCTTTGTAAATCTTCTTCTCATGAACCAGCAGTAGCAGAGACTTGATATTTGGTGTGCAGCTTCCTTTTGAGGTGTAGACTCAGATTTGTTCAAGAGAAGTTTGTGGGGCTATACTTGACGTTGTTATGAGAGGGGCAAAATTTTTTGCCCCGCCCAAAATTTCTATTTTCCAAACCGAGAGGCTGATTTGAACCAAATTTTATGTGAGGGCTTATTGGGTCATGAGTACTTGATTTATGCAAAAAAAATTTTTCCCGCAGCCCCGTGGGAACCGCAGGAGCTAAAAATAGAAAAAATTTAAAACGCCCATATCTCCAAAACTGCACGGCACTGAGAATTTTTATTTGGTGTGCAGCTTCCTTAGGACCAACAGAAAGGATTGGTAAAAAAAAATTGCCATCGGTTTTATCATAGGGTACAGTTTCGGGACTTTGAAAAAGTGCTGAGTCAGCACTTTTTAACACTGTAGGCAATGGGAAAAACATTAAAAAATCTTCTTCTCCAGATCCAGCAGGCAGAATCTTTTGATATTTGGTATGCAACATTGTAGGGTGGATCTGATTCAAGTTTGTTCAAATCGGCCCCCTGGGTTCATATTTGGGCTCAGTATAGGAGCCCGATTTCGAACTTAGTGCATTTCAGGCAAATTTCTTAAAAAATCTTCTTCTCCAGATCCAGCAGGCAGAATCTTTTGATATTTGGTATGCAACATTGTGGGGTGGATCTGATTCAAGTTTGTTCAAATCGGCCCCCTGGGTTTATATTTGGGTTCAGTATAGGAGCCCAAATTTGAACTTACTGCATTTCAGGCAAATTTCTTTGAAAATCTTCTTCTCCAGATCCAGCAGGCAGAATCTTTTGATATTTGGTATGCAACATTGTAGGGTAGATCTGATTCAAGTTTGTTCAAATCGGCTCCCTAGATTCATATTTGGGCTCACTATAGGAGTTCGAATTCGAATTTAGTGCATTTCAGGCAAATTTCTTCAAAAATCTTCTTCTCCAGATCCAGCAGGCAGAATCTTTTGATATTTGGTATGCAATGTTGCGGGGTAGATCTGATTCAAGTTTGTTCAAATCGGCCCCCTGGATACATATTTGGGCTTACTATAGAAGCCCGAATTCGAACTTAGTGCATTTCAGGCAAATTTCTTAAAAAATCTTCTTCTCCAGATCCAGCAGGCAGAATCTTTTCATATTTGGTAAGCAACATTGTGGGGTGGATCTGATTCAAGATTGCTCAAATCGTCCCCTGGGTTAATATTTGGGCTCAGTATAGGAGCCCGATTTCGAACTTAGTGCATTTCAGGCAAATTTCTTAAAAAATCTTCTTCTCCAGATCCAGCAGGCAGAATCTTTTGATATTTGGTATGCAACATTGTAGGGTGGATCTGATTCAAGTTTGTTCAAATCGGCCCCCTGGGTTCATATTTGGGCTCAGTATAGGAGCCCGATTTCGAACTTAGTGCATTTAGGCAAATTTCTTAAAAAATCTTCTTCTCCAGATCCAGAAGGCAGAATCTTTTGATATTTGGTATGCAACATTGTGGGGTGGATCTGATTCAAGTTTGTTCAAATCGGCTTACTAGATTCATATTTGGGCTCACTATAGAAGCTCGAATTTGAACTTAGTGCATTTCATGCAAATTTCTTAAAAAATCTTCTTCTCCAGATCCAGCAGGCAGAATCTTTTCATATTTGGTAAGCAACATTGTGGGGTGGATCTGATTCAAGTTTGTTCAAATCGGCCCCCTGGGTTTATATTTGGGCTCAGTATAGGAGCCCAAATTTGAACTTAGTGCATTTCAAGCAAATTTATTAAAAAATCTTCTTCTCCAGATCCAGCAGGCAGAATCTTTTGATATTTGGTATGCAACATTGTGGGGTGGATCTGATTCAAGTTTGTTCAAATCGGCTTCCTAGATTCATATTTGGGCTCACTATAGAAGCTCGAATTCGAACTTAGTGCATTTCAGGCAAATTTCTTAAAAAATCATCTTCTCCAGATCCAGCAGGCAGAATCTTTTGATATTTGGTATGCAACATTGCGGGGTGGATCTGATTCAAGTTTGTTCAAATCAGCCCCCTGGATTCATATTTGGGCTTACTATAGAAGCTCGAATTCAAACTTAGTGCATTTTGGGCAAATTTCTTCAAAAATCTTCTTCTCCAGATCCAGCAGGCAGAATCTTTTGATATTTGGTATGCAACATTGCGGGGTGGATCTGATTCAAGTTTGTTCAAATCGGCCCCCTGGATTCATATTTGGGCTTAATATAGAAGCCCGAATTCGCACTTAGTGCATTTCAGGCAAATTTCTTCAAAAATCTTCTTCTTCAGATCCAGCAGGCAGAATCTTTTGATATTTGGTATGCAACATTGCGGGGTGGATCTGATTCAAGTTTGTTCAAATCGGCCCCCTGGATTCATATTTGGGCTTAATATAGAAGCCCGAATTCGCACTTAGTGCATTTCGGGCAAATTTATTAAAAAATCTTCTTCTCCAGATCCAGCAGGCAGAATCTTTTGATATTTGGTATGCAACATTGTGGGGTGGATCTGATTCAAGTTTGTTCAAATCGGCTTCCTAGTTTCATATTTGGGCTCACTATAGAAGCTCGAATTCGAACTTAGTGCATTTCAGGCAAATTTCTTAAAAAATCTTCTTCTCCAGATCCAGCTTCAGAATCTTTTCATATTTGGTAAGCAACATTGTGGGGTGGATCTGATTCAAGTTTGTTCAAATCGGCCCCCTGGGTTTATATTTGGGCTCCGTATAGGAGCCCAAATTTTAACTTAGTGCGTTTCAGGCATATTTCTTAAAAAATCTTCTTCTCCAGATCCAGCAGGCAGAATCTTTTGATATTTGGTATGCAACATTGTAGGGTGGATCTGATTGTGATTCATGAATGTATTTATTTGTAAAGTTGATAGAATCTTAGACAAAATTTGCAGAAAAGATCTACTATAGAAGGGGTGGTATCCAGGGTGAACCGTTTACCCAAATCTAGCAGTACTAATGCATTATTCACACAAATCTTCGTTCAAATTTTATGACCCCTCATTGGAACACACGCATTCAGCTCATTCCAACAAAGGTCATATGCCATGTTTTCGAGACAAAGGAATAAAAATTTTAGTTATTCATGAAATTTTTAGGCAACTGTTGTCTGTTATTCACATTGCTTCATGAAATTTCAGTACTTTTAGAAGTTACCTCAGTAATCAAGGGTTAATTCCCCTTAATTAAATGTCGCCTCTAAAAAACAACCACTTTGCATATCTTACCTTTTTACCAGCATAACTGCCAAAACTTGTCAGCATTCTTCGCAAAAATCGCTATTCAAATTTTAATTTTTGTCTCTTAAACATACATGTACTTATCGCTTGTAAATACCCCATTGGAATGAGCTTTTTGAGCTCATTCCAATGAGAGGTCGCACACCATGCTTTTTGAGTCAAAAAAGCAATTTTTTTAGTTATTCCAGAATTTCGTACGTAAAACACAGCTTTATGACTTCACATTAAAATGAGCTCTCTAAGCTTGTTCCAATCAACATTCACGCACTATGTCTTTCACACAAAAAATAAAATTTTCCATTTATTCAGGAATTTTGTTTGCAAGAACACTCTTACCCCCCCCCCCCCCCACAAACACACACACACAAACACACACACACACACACAAACACAGACACACACATCTAAAAGTTCGTCAGCAAAAAAACAGTTACTTCAATTTTTAAATGCATTATAGGAACAACTTGCCTAATCAAATTTAAATACTTTTGCATCATTCTGTATCTAGAACAAACCATTTACCATATCTTTATGCAATATTCTCCAGCATCATTCACAAAAAAACACCATTATTTATATATTCACATTTCTGTCTCAAAAATATACCTGATCTTCCCATACCCCTATTGGAATAAGCTGTTTGAGCTTGTTCCAATGATGATAAAAAAAAATAAAATTTGTGAAAATTTTTGTTTTCTTGCATGCAAATATATACATGTAGCACATGGAAGATATCCACAGTTGTGGAGAGATGTCCAAGGCTATCTCTTCACATTCCTTGTTTGTGCTTCATGCTAAACCAGTTTGTCTGCAGAGATAAATTTGCTTTATTAAAAATCATTGGAGATTGGCCACACACCAATGATTTTAAATAAAACTAATTTTAGGTAACAAATGTTGAACTTCAAACAAAATCTATCACTCAACCAGTTAATGTTGATGAGGCATGACATGGTGAAGGTGACCTAAAATACTTCTTAGAGTCACTTTGTCAGGTGAGCGATTAAGGCCACGTGGGGCCTCTTGTTTGGTAAGCCAATTATAACTTTAGTTGATCAAATAAAATTTGGAACATAGATGTCTCAATATAAAATACTGGTAAAGTTCAAATCAGGGTTTGGTACGACATTTGTTGCCAGAGTTCGACATTTGTTGCCAGAGTTATGTCCATTTTTTGGCTGAAAAATTCAATTGAACGCTTTTTTCGGGGAATGTGTGGCCAGGTGACCTTTTATTATATTTAGTTTAAAGTCATTTGTGATGAATTGATATATCTGTATTTTCTTTTTAGCAAAACTGGCCAAGTGTTGGGGAGCCGGAATGACTTCAGGATGAACACAAGTGTTATACATCCACGAGGTTGTTTACTGTTAGATATGTCACACCTGGCCTTGTTAGATTACTGTATAAAGAATTCCTTGATATACCGTTTATCACAGCCACCTGGTGAGTGTATTATGATTATCATTGTTAATGTCCCACAAAGTAGATCTTCTGTTTCTCGTGCCATTTTTTGTAAAATTGCATCTGGGCAGGCAGGGCTTTTTTAAATTTTTTATTTTTGAAATTATTTCCGTGCCATCAAAAGTTCATATTCTTGGTTTGTTTCAAGTTTTAGACCTCATAATCTACAGAATAGCATGGTTGGTGGTGTATTTCGTCCCTTGAGTGTAAGAAGGCTTTGCAATGCTAAAGCATTGCAAAGCCTTGTTGTAAACAAGGAGCCAAATTTATCAATTTTCTTAACTTTGGTAAAATATCAGACGTAAACCATTTAATTTTTTTGGAGTTTGCATTGGTCAAGAAAAGAGAGCGTACGGCAGCCAAAGGACCATGCAGAGGGCCTGAGAAACAGATTTTCAATTTTTAGGCCTAACCTCCTTTCCATACACATTCTAGAAATTATGTTCTATTTTGAAATAATAATCACACTGTTGATGTACTGGGCAGTATTACAATACACTGGTTCTTGCCGGTGTAACAGATTTTTTTACCACCCCTGCCAAAGTTTCCCCCTCCCCCCCCCTCCCCGGGGGTAAAAAAAAACCTAGGTTTTTTTCCCCCCGCCCTGATTTTTTTGCCCCCCACCTGAATTTGTTTTCTTCTCAATTTTTTTTGTCATATTATCGCTAATGTGGCGAGAAAACCTTTCTCGTTGCCCCCCCCCCTCCCCCCCCCCCCAAAAAAAAAAAAATTTCTAATTTTTTACATGGTCAATGTCAGATGAGTGGGGGGTGGGGGGGGGAGGGGGGGGTTAATTTTCATAGGCCACAGAAACCTTCCCCCCATTTCAATGAAGAAATGTTTTCGATGTTGTATTATTGTATTATTTGCTAATTTGGGGGGTGGGGGGCAATTTTCATAGGCCACAGAAATCTTCCCCCCCATTTCAATGAAGAAATGTTTTCAATGTCGTATTATTGTATTATTTGCTAATTTGGCAAGAAAATCTATTCCCTGAGGAACAGACTATTTTGTATATGACAGGGCGGGGGGAAAAAACTAGGTTTTTTCTCCCTGTGGGGGGGGGGGGGGGGGGGGGGGGGGGGATTAGAAATATTTATTAAAGTCCTGCATTCACCAAAGGCACTAAATATGGGCAATATATAACAGGCCTGCTGTCAAATGCCAAAAAGTTTTGATAATACAGTAATCCTGACACTGACATGGAATCTTCATGATTCTATCAAACCTCAGCCTGTCTAAAGTTACTCAACAGGGTTTCAGAAAATCAAGACATGAGGTAATTTCTTCTGGGGGAGGGGGAATTTAAGACATGAGGTATTTATTTCTGATCAGTCATAACTGTGCTTGAGGAGCAGGGTTCTTGGCGACAAGGATTTCCCTGAGGAACAGACTATTTTTTATATGACAGGGCGGGGTGGGAAAAAAAACTAGAAATATTTATTAAAATCCTATATTCACCAAAGACTGGAGCAGAGTGGATTAAAAGTGAACATTGAGACCTTCAAATAATTGAACTGAAATATTTCTTGCAGTTAGCATTATTTTTAACACTGGCTGATGTTTTATGAAAATTGTTGGAAAAACAAGAAGGATGTTGAGAAATTAAAGAAACTGGTTTCTGGATGGATTAGGTGCAGGATAAACCTAATGTTATAATTGTTATTCTAATCAGGACGTGTTAATCCTCACAATCAAATCTTTTGTTTTTCTCGCCATATTAGCAAATAGTAAGACAAAAAATAAAAAAATAAAAATTCAGACAGGGGGCAAAAAAATCAGGGTTGGGTCAGATTTTACAGTATTTTTGCCCCCACCTTTACCACCCCCGCCAAAGTTTCCCCCTCCCCAGGGGTAAAAAAAACCTAAGTTTTTTTCCCCCCGCCCTGATTTTTTTGCCCCCCACCTGAATTTGTTTTCTTCTCAATTTTTTTTTGTCATATTATTCGCTAATGTGGCGAGAAAACCTTTCTCGTTGCCCCCCCCCCCCCCCCCCCCCCCCAAAAAAAAAAAAAAAAAAAAATTCTAATTTTTTACATGGTCAATGGCAGGCGAGTGGGGAGGGAGGGGGGGGGGGGGGTAATTTTCATAGGCCACAGAAATCTTCCCCCCATTTCAATGAAGAAATGTTTTCAATGTTGTATTATTGTATTATTTGCTAATTTGGGGGGTGGGGGGCAATTTTCATAGGCCACAGAAATCTTCCCCCATTTCAATGAAGAAATGTTTTCAATGTCGTATTATTGTATTATTTGCTAATTTGGCAAGAAAATCTATTCCCTGAGGAACAGACTATTTTGTATATGACAGGGCGGGGGGAAAAACTAGGTTTTTTCCCCCTGTGGGGGGGGGGGGGGGGGGGGGGGAAGGGATTAGAAATATTTATTAAAGTCCTGCATTCACCAAAGACACTAAATATGGGCAATATATAACAGGCCTGCTGTCAAATGCCAAAAAGTTTTGATAATACAGTAATCCTGACACTGACATGGAATCTTCATGATTCTATCAAACCTCAGCCTGTCTAAAGTTACTCAACAGGGTTTCAGAAAATCAAGACATGAGGTAATTTCTTCTGGGGGAGGGGGGAATTTAAGACATGAGGTATTTATTTCTGATCAGTCATAACTGTGCTTGAGGAGCAGGGTTCTTGGCGACAAGGATTTCCCTGAGGAACAGACTATTTTTTATATGAAAGGGCGGGGTGGGAAAAAAAACTAGAAATATTTATTAAAATCCTATATTCACCAAAGACTGGAGCAGAGTGGATTAAAAGTGAACATTGAGACCTTCAAATAATTGAACTGAAATATTTCTTGCAGTTAGCATTATTTTTAACACTGGCTGATGTTTTATGAAAATTGTTGGAAAAACAAGAAGGATGTTGAGAAATTAAAGAACCTGGTTTCTGGATGGATTAGGTGCAGGATAAACCTAATGTTATAATTGTTATTCTAATCAGGACGTGTTAATCCTCACAATCCAGGGATTTTTCTAGGTGACGACAGGGGCCGAATATGGGCCCCATTCCCAATGAGATTTAGGCATGATTTTTCCCAATTTCTAACATAAAATTCCCAATTGGTACCCAGTGTCAACTTCATCATAATAATTGTGATTATTTACTGTGAAAGTAGGCCTTATTATGATGATAAAAGAACTGTAAAACCATAATTTCAAACAATAAAACCAACTTCTTCATTTTTAATGTGCCTGTAGAGAAGAAATGTGCATTTTTCTCCACTCTGCAGTGTCACCAGAATTCCCAATTTGGTCCAATAAGATGGCATTTTTCCCAATTGTATGGGCCCCTGGCCCCATTCCCAATGCCCCTAGAAAAATCCCTGCAATCAAATCTTTTGTTTTTCTCGCCATATTAGCAAATAGTAAGACAAAAAATAAACAAATAGAAATTCAGACAGGGGGCAAAAAAATCAGGGTGGGGTCAGATTTTACAGTATTTTTGCCCCCACCTGGGGGCTGAAACGAAACTTGAAAATTTATTATCTTTGCTGTTGCTGGGAAACGACACGTATATGCCTCAATGCTGGTAAACTGCCAACATATTAAACATAGCATTCATCGATAATCGATTCAATAATGGGAACTGAACAATGCATGTTGGTATGAACCCAGTCTCTCAGAGTAGTCATAGACACTAGACAGGAAATACCTCTGTAAAGTTGCAAGCTGTGAATCAAGCATTTGCAGTTAACAGACGATGGAAGCTGGGAGTAGTTAGTGATCAATGATTATTAAGATATTTGATAGATATTCGGCACTGATAGTCAAATTGAATTCAAATCGAATATTGTGACCGAATCGAATATCCTTTCGAATATCAAGTATTCACAGGGGCCTAAGCTATTTGCTGTAGTCAAAATAACATTGGATTTAAAGAAACTGATTATTTATTTATTTATTTATTTATTTATTTATTTATTTATTGGGGTCCAATGACACTTTTGACAGCCAGGATCACCTTGTTTTGGTGAGTTTTATGGTTGAAGGAAGCTTGAATACATGGGGAGAACCACCAAGCAGTGACAAGCAACTGTCAGAACCCCTGAATGTACTGACTCCACACAGACCCTTGTTAGCATTGGTTGAGAGAAAGAAACTGATTAGTGTTGTTCAAAGATATACATTTAGTAAATAATAACCATGTATTCTCTTGAGATTGTGCAATCAAGCTTCTATGAGATGGATGTTTTGTAACAGTGTTATTTCAGAATGACAGTACATGTAAACAGAATGACACTATTTTGTATCTGGTTTTGAGTGCACATAATAGTTATTCCTTTCATAGTCTTTAAGTGTGTTCAAACAGCAATAACACAGCTGATGTTTTGAATTTGTTACGATTCTATAGGTTTTTATGGGCCATGGGAAACCCTGAAAGTCATGGAATTTTCGCTTTTAAAAGCAAGGCTTGGAACACCTGCAGAAAGGTGGAGTTATTTTATTGAGTCACTGAAAATAAAGTTAAAAGTCAACAAATTTAAAAATATTCTGTGAAGTCTGAAATGTTCAGGGTTGTTTTATCTTAACTGTGTACAAGTCACTTCATGTCCCGATTTCTGACTTTAATTACTTTTTTTTTCTTCTAACAAAGCAGGTGCCTGCAGTTTTGGAGTAACAGGCATGCAGATTTCAGAAATTCATGGAACTTAAAAACAGGTTCTGTGTATTTGATGTCTGGGAACCTACGGAACCAAATTATGGGTTCCAAAAAGTCTTTGTGTATTCCCATTTGGGAGGGGTGAATCAGTTAGTATGTTGGGGAGTCTGACAGTTTCTTGCCTTTGTTTGGTGGTTCTCTCCAGGTACTCTGGCTCCCTCCACCAATAAAACTGTCCAAGTTGACCCTGGCTGTCAAAAGTGTCGTTGAACTCAAATAAATAAATAAATAAATATGGGTTGATTCCTTTGAAACTTGGTATGGATGCTTACTACAATGGGAACCTGTGCACCTGTGATTATAGTTACGATCAGACTTTTTTGCCCGAGTTATGCCCTTTTTTGAATTAGAATAATCAGGGCGGTGGGGGTATGGACAGTCCCATCTGGGACAGTCACACCTCAAGTTGTGTTTTCTTTCAGCTTGAGGATATTCCATTTTTTCACAAATATTGGATTGTGAAGTTGGTTGTTTTGCCTTATATATTTCTTATTTGTTTATATGGGTTTTAACAACATCTTCACAGCCAGGATCTTATCTGGCACACACTTTTATAGGTGGAGGAAACTGGAGTACTAGGAGAAAACCTCCAAGCAGCGGTGAGAAATTATTGGACTCACCAGCTTACAAAAGTAGGGTTAGCTTTGATTGAAGGCATATGTACAATCGATGTGCAGTACACCTTAGCACACTGCATCACGATGTTCTTTCGGCAGTTGGGATTAAGTGTGTTGCCCAAAGACATGACCCAGATGATGCAGGTCAAGATCCAAATTTACACTGAATTGATCAGTCAACTATTTTGTTGATTGTACCCATAAGGATATTTCTGCTCTCTTTGGGAAAGGGTCTGGGGCCCATGCCATTGGAAAAATTTGTGTCGTATGTGCTTCAATTTGAAATTTATTTTGGAGGGGAAGAAACATACAAAGACTAAGCAATTTTACATTCAAATTGAACAGAAAACATTAATACCGATACCTAAGCATGTATACTTCAAGCATGTTTTACAACAAATAGTCACATGGAATCAAGTTAACTCCACTGTCTAGTCTCTATTAAATAAACTGTTCTTTACAATGAAAGAAGAACTTGTCATCTGCCTTTGAATTCGGATATTTTCAAAACTTCGTTAACCCTTTACCCAATGTAACGGCCAAAACCAGCCAGCGCTATTCTCAAAAATCGCCAATTAATTTTCATTATTTTTTTCATTTTTTGTCTCAAAAACATAGGTTATGACCCCTCATTGGAACGAGCTCATCGAGCTCGTTCCAATTAGGGGTCATAACCTATGTTTTTGAGACAAAATGAAAAAAATTAGTTATTCAAGAATTTTTTGCAAGTGTCGTCTGCTTTTCATGTTAGGTAAAGGGTTAAGTAAACAATTTAAATTTAATGCACAATTGGTGTCCTAAACCGGGTGGTCATAAGGCCTCAGAAAATGTTTTCTGAGGTCTTATGATTGCCCAGTTTAGAACACGGATTTTGCTTTAAATTTTTGTTTGAGTGGACATTGAGATTGGGAAATTTGGGGTTGAGAATTGGGAAAAATAATATTTTTATACTACAACCAATGGCCCAGACTTAGCTGGTGCAACCTCAACATTATTGAGGGCCAAACATAAATTTTGAACCTCCCAATCCCTGAAATTTGCATACAACAATGAAAATTTAAAGCTCTATCTGGCCCTACATACTTTTAGTACTTGCACATGCGCAGTACCCAGGAAAAGACCGGAATTGGCGTCAACACCATTCTTTGTTTGGCCCTACGTCAGTAAACATCTCAACTGACATCTGTGCTAAAATCTCTCTTTTGGTGGATGCCAGACACAAATCAATGATTATGGTGGATTCAAGGCAGTAAATGGATGATGGACGTGAACAACGGTGGTTTGAGACGTTCAGGACTGCAACTTTTAAATAATATGAAAATTATTTCATGGTGCCCAATTTTGGGATATACACCTTGACGTCATTAGTTTTGCTAATGATTTACCTACTGTTGGTTATGTGTTCCTACCCTATCCTTCCATGAACCCTCCTGTTAAACTCCCAAGCCTTCTGGCTGTTTTTTATTGAAATTTTTTATTAAATGTCTTGGGAGTTTAACGTGTTGTACAGAAGGTTTATTGTGTTTATCCCCACTGTTACGTCCTCACCCTAGGGGTATTGGGTCGTTATTGTCTTGCATCTCCTACCGGATGCATTGTTTTTTCTTCACATGAAGACATAGATTGCATCAGGTAACAGTTAATTATTTACTGACTTGGGCCTTTTGTATGCCTATTGTCTAGTTTCCGTTTTTTCTAAATTCTGACGTTGTTTATTTTTAACAGCACCCTTAACAGGTAATATTCAGGGTTTTATTTCATCACAATTATAGTAGGATACAATTATTAATATTCCGGTAGTGTAGCTTTAATATTTTGGTGTTTGTCCACACTTAGGCTCTATCGGGATGCCCTTGGGCTCGTATGGTTTCCTTGGGGAATGTAAGACGTTTTCAAAAAATAATCTAGGAAAAAATTTATGATTTATTTTGAAATTATTTTTAATTGTCTTTGTCATGTACCCTTATATTGTATTATTATATGTTAGATTTTAGAAGTGCAGTGAACTTCGTTTGAATTGTAATTATTTATGAAGATTACTGCTCTCAGTGTAGGGCGAAGAAGTCTACATCAGATGTATATGCTTGTTGTCTTGGCTGTAGTTGCTGCACTCCTACTGATTCAGGTCCTACTTGTGTGATTGGGGTCGACTCATTAGGACACTAATGTTGGAAGCGGGTGTCGCTCTATGTATTTGCGGTGAAGTTCCGATGCCGGAGCTGTCGCTGCAAGATAATTCGAGTTTTCAGTTTCTTTTCCAGAGGAACAAGAACATGGTGATGGTATTGCGACACCCGTCCAGAATGTGCTGCTGTCTTCGTGCTCTGAGGAAGAAGCAGAGCTAGCTGCAAACGTGCTCTTGAATATAAAGGGAATAAGGCCTCTTATTCCAGCAGCTAGCTCGCTGGTCTGCTGGTTGTGGTTCTGCAATAGTGGGAACCATAATATCGGGTATGTCTGTTGCGGTCGAGGAGAGTATAGATTTGGGTAGAGTGAGCACCTTATAAACAAAAGCTCACCCAGCGACGACAGCAAAAAGGGGAAGAAGCCTGCAAGTTTCTCTTTGGGAAGCTTGGTGAGGTCTGGGATCAGACCGCGAACGGCAGAGCCTTCTCTAACCCAGTAACAGTCGGGGTTGACAAATTTCTTTGAGAAATTTGCTCTGAGTTGGAGCTAACGGCCCCCCGGCCTCTCCCTCTACACTGCAGCCAGAGCCGGTTGCAGTTAGGGCTTCTTCCTTCGCTTCGGCGAAGCACATGCGATCGCACACTAGCTACCTGACTTCGGATCTTCATGCAGCCGAGCGAAGACGCTCCAGTCTTTGCCCTCGTAGTCAGTCCATCTGGTAGCTAGTGATTCGAGGCTTGATTCATCGGGACGTTTGGCGAAGAAATCGGCGGCCAGATCTCCGTCCCGGGAGCAACATGCGGCAGAGAATAGAAGCCGCTGCTCCACAAGCCTCCGTAACATACTTGTGTTGTCTTCACGAATAGGAAGACCTTTAGCTGTTTAAGCTAGGCTGAGTTCACTGTCCTATTGGACATGATACTGTTATGTTAAAGGAGGTTATTCTCTTCCTACCGGTATTGTTTGGTGTTAGTTATCTGAGGCAGTATGCCCTATTGATGACGCCATATTAACCTAGTGTGATTAATGAGCGTTTCTTCAAATGCCTATACTAAACTCCTCAGGAATATATTTCCTGATATCAGATCGAACGTAAGGAGTTCATCTAGGTTTTTATGATCGGGTGTCAGAACATTGTTTTCGTCTCCCTCTTCATTTCTATCCAATCTATTGTTGTGGATTATATTTCCACTCTGTAGGATTGGATATTATGTCTATATGGTGTATTATTTGGTCATCACGTCCCCCTCCGTCCTTAGTGGCATTATGGAGTCGGTCAGATGTGAGGGAGCCCTGTGGTTCCTTTTCTATTTGATAACTAACACAAAAGCTTTACGAGTCGCGCTGGGTTACTGTTATTATGATTGCTTTGACTATAGGCTTTTTAGCTGTATTACTCTTACTCTAGCGATTCAAGTAATGCGATTGAGGGGAGTTCGATAAGATTTATTCATCGAAACACCCACTCCTTCCCCTGCACCCCCACCCCCACCACCCCCATATGTTAAGAGGCGATTACAGGGCAGGACGTAGTTTTCTCCCATAAGCCTCGTATGCATTCAAGCATATGCATGCCTTTCATGGCTCGTTGATTGGCGGTTGGGTTGTGTTCTAACGGCGACCTCATGGGTACATCCACTCTTTAGTTGGTTTGATTCCTGTGGTTGTTCATTTGTAAGTCATATACGAGCACATGATTCCTGAACAATAACTGTTTTTTTTCTTTCGAATTTCTTTCATGAACACATTCGGTTGATATTGCTAGCCTCCGTGTACCTGTGTGGCTGACATGTCAATTGTCTGGGCGTCATTCTCCAAATGTGGCATTTAGTCCTCTCAGAAGTTTCGTTCAGAGTGGTCTGCCCTTTTTTTTGTGATGTATGAGTTTATAACTCAGTTTAACTGCATTAACGTTGTATTATTCATTCCGTTTCCTGGTCACACTTGTATCACTTGGTCATACCGTGTATACAGGTTGTATTCAGACGAGTACATGCAGGATTCTGTTGCTCCCATGCATAATATGTATATTTATTAGGCAGACGCATTATTGAATAGATTCTATAAAATTCTTGCTCTGCTTTATAGAGCTTATGAGAATTTTGGGGCTACTTGGATCAGCAATTTGAATTTCCAATAGGCCGTCTATGCATACTTTCTCAATTTTTGGGCTTCATTATTCTGAGTAGTATATTCTTTCTCGGAACAGTCATTGGTTGTAACGGACCTAGGGAACAATGAATTATTTGGGGAACGGTCCATGATGGGTCTGTTAATCATAGCCTGTTCCATGTTCTAAATCCAGCTTTCTACCTGAGATGGTACACAGGAGAATTCCTATTCTTGTATATTCGCACGGTTCAATTTGGAGTTTCATTATTGGAATTAATTGTACACCTGAACAGGGTTGCCTGTTGGTTGCCTCAGAAGCGCATCTGCTCTAACAGATAACTTTCCATTGGGATTCAATTGGACAAGTTTAAAGTCGTACATGTTATATCACCGGTTTTCAACCTATCTACGTATTCCGATTCCGGCATACGTTAGAAGCTTGCACTTTTAATAACCGGGATCGCCACGATAGCCTTAGCTACTGAGGCGGCGTTAAGCACTAATAGTTAATAATAATAACTGAGTGCCTGTTGGGTGAATATATATAGATTATTTGGTACTGCTTTTCACTGATTCCAGAGCGCTTCCCTCTTTGTTTTGAAGAATATTCCTTAAAAAAAAGGGGGGGGGGGGGGGATTTTTCTTCATCTCTTCTGGCCTGATTATGAGTGTGTAACTATGAGTGAAGCTGTTTGTCTGCAGATTATTACTGATCTTAGATACAGCTTGTTTATTATATATATGGCGTGTGTTTGTGGGTGTTAGTCTCTCACTCTCGAACATGCCATCCTGATTTAAATGTCTTAGCCCGGACTAGCCTTAAAATTGGGGGCTTGTTACACCAGATTAGCATAATCATTCATGCTAAGAATACGGAATTACTTGGATATGGCTCCTTATTTTGATGAAATGTCTTCTCTATTATTGTATAGAGAGACATATAAACATGTAATTTTAAAAATTTAATCTCCTTTTCACCTTGAAATGCAGGTTAAGGAACGATATTTGGTCTGCTAATTTCTTTAAGTCCTAGGCCCTCCGCCTTTTTACAATTCAGCTAACTTTGGGCCATTGGTTGTATTATAAAAATATTATAAATTTAAAGTAATTTGTATATTTTTTTTTATTCTTACCAATGGCCCAGACGGGGGTGGTCCTCCCATGAGTGGGCACTCATACCTGCTGAGTTATCACTTGAGTAGGCTTGTCTACAAAGAATGGTGTTGGCTCCAATTCCAGTCTCTTCCTGGGTACTCCGCATGTGCAAGTACTAAAGGTATGGAGGGCCAGATAGGACTTTTAATTTTCGTTGTATGCAAATATTGGGGATTGGGGGTTCAAAATTTGTGTTTGGCCCCTCAATAATGTTGAGGTTGCACCAGCTAAGTCTGGGCCATTGGTAAGCATAAAAAATACACAAACTACTTTAAATTTATAATGTTCCAGTGCCATTGAGAATGGTGGGTTTATAGTGATTATGGAAAGTTATGGAAAACTTAAAATGCATTTGCCAGGACCTGGAAAGTTATGGAAAAGTGGGGGTGGGGGGGGGGGGGGGAGAGGAAAGGGGGGGGGGGTTCAAGTTGGTTATGAAAAAGCTATGGAAATTCTCACTGTTCTGTTTGAAACCAGTCTTTAATATAACATGAAATATACCTCTGAAAATCTTTCTCGTAATCAAGGTAAAAAAATAGGTTTTAAAAATTATTTTTCATATTTTCAACTATGCAGTGCGAAACGTGCTAGGGTGTATTTAGTGGGGACGCTTTAAAGTGACTAGTGCAGTCCAGAATACACTCGTCAAACACAAATGTTTGTCCGTCATTGTTATTGACAAAAATAAACTTGTCTGCTCATTTTTTCACCGGATAGGCAGATACCCTTTAACACTGGCTGGGAAGTGTGTATTCAATGATGCATGGCTGCACACATGTGGCTGGGGTGATTGGCTGCAGCGTGTTACAAAAGATAGACATTCTGCATATTGTGTTTTCTGTTTCAAAAACTTGGACGATGAAAACATGGGATAGAAGGCTGTTGTTAGCTGTGCGAGAGGGAAAAAGCACATAGACCTAGCAGGACAAAAAAAGAAAAATTTCAAACATTTGGGTCTTGGAAATTGAATGGCCCGTCTATGGAAAGTTATGGAAAATTATTCTCCAGATCCAGTACGAACTCATATTTGACTCATGTAGATACTTAAAAGAATCCCTGACCCAGTTGTTACATGGGTGTACAGTGGGCCAGTCAAACAGAGTGCATTATACAAATAGACTTTTTACGCATTGAATATTTATTTTATAGAAAATGAAGAACATAACAATCAAGCATCATCTGAAGTAAGGGAAGAATTGCCTCCTGTGGAAATGATCTGTGATCCTGGGGGAGACATTGCAGAAACTAGTCTTCCAGTATCAGGTAAGTAATGTGGATGGATATAGAAATTTGATGTTAGAAATTAAAAATGTAATATACTCTTTCAAATTCAGCCCGGGTAGAAACCTAAAACATTTTCCCTTCAAATTGTTCTTTCCTGAAAATTGATTGCTGTCTTTCACTATGAAAGCAGCTTCCCTAATTTATCAGCAGCCCTGATCAGTCTCTGTTGCAGTATGAATTTAATCAAATATATCTTGTGTCAGAGCTCTCTAAACTGTTTCAAACAAGATGCAACAGGTTTATTTTGATTTTTAGCTCAACTAACTGATAGTCAAGGGGAGCTTAAGTGATCACTTTCTGTTCATCATCCATCTATCCGGTGTGAACTTTACATTATCGACTTCTCATAAACCACTTTAACCAAATTTGACATGCATATTCCTTGTCATATGTCAATTCAAGTTTGTTCAAATATTGTTGCCACACCCACAGTGGGCACCAAAAGGGATATACTGTTAGCACCCCATAATCAGCAGTGTCCGTCTGTCCGTGCGTGCGTGCGTCCGTCCGTCACACCCTTGTCCGGATGATAACTTTAGTTTGGATGATTTTACTGAAACTAAATTTGGTATGTGTCTTACTTGGGTGGAAATGCAGGTCAAGTTCGAAAATGGGCACGCTCCACTGATTTCTACTGGATTTATTCCCCTTTTTCGACTTAAAAAATACAGTTTTTGTGTTGTCCGGATGATAACTTTAGTTAGGATCATTTGATTGAAACGAAATTTAGTATGCCGCTTATTTGGGTGGAAATGCAGGTCAAGTTCGAAAATGAGCATGCTCCACTGATTTTTACTGGATTTATTCCCCTTTTTCGACTTAGAAAATACGGTTTTTGTGTTGTCCGGATGATAACTTTACTTTGGATCATTTGATTGAAAGGAAACTAAGTATGTGGTTTAATTGGTTGGAAATACAGGTCAAGTTAAAAAACTGCCATGCTCTGTCTATTTTTACAGGAGTTATTCCCCTTTTTCGACTTATAAAATACACTTTTTGTGTTGTCCGGATGATAACTGATGATAACTTTACTTTGGATCATTTGATTGAAAGGAAACTAAGTATGTGGTTTAATTGGTTGGAAATACAGGTCAAGTTAAAAAATGGCCATGCTCTGTCTATTTTTACAGGAGTTATTCCCCTTTTTCGACTTATAAAATACACTTTTTGTGTTGTCCGGATGATAACTTTACTTTTGATCATTTGATTGAAATTAACACCCTTAACCTCTCATAAAGACCATGCTCTTGGAACAAATTGCATCCTAACAGCTCCCTTGAATTTGCCATCTTGGTTAGGGGACCGGGGGCGTTGCCCTTGTTTAAAAAAAAAACCAACCAATCAGAATCCTTTGATACTTGGTATACAACATCCTTTGAGGGGTTAGATTCAGGTTTGACACAAGTCCCTGGCTTCATATTTGGGCTCCCTATGGGTACCCAAATTTTAACTTTGTGCAGTATAAGCAAATGTATTAAAAGAACTTCTTCAGCTCTACCAGTTAAAAACTCTTGATATTTGATATTCTGCATCTCAAATCAAGTCCTTGGAGTCATATTTGGGCTCCCTGTAGGAGCCCGAAATTTAAATTGGTGTAATATGGGAGTTTTTTAAAAAATCTTATCAGATCCATCAGTCAGAATCTTTTAATATTGGGTATGTAGCATCCTTCGGGTGTGTGAAACCAACTCCTGGGTTCTTATTTTGAATATTTTTCTGACTGGTATAGAGCATCCAGGGTGGAGGCATATTTGGGCTCTCTGTGGAAACTCTAACTTAAACATAGTGCAATATGAGGAATATAACTTAAAAATCTTCTTCAGATCTTCCAATAAAAATCTTTTCATATTTGGTATGCAGCATCCTTATGAGGTTCAGATTCAAATTTGTTCAAATCAAGTCCCTGGCTTCATATTTCAGCTCCCTAAATGGGAACCCAAATTTTAAGTTGGTGCATTATGAAGAAATGTATTTAAAAATCTATTTCTTCTGAAGTACCATTCAAAATGTCTTGATTTTGGTATGCTGAATATTTGAATATTTAAGGGGGGGGGGGGGGGGGGAGGTATGGGAGGGCCCTGAAATTTTTATAAAATCATCTTCTTCAGATCCACCAGTCAGAATCTTTTGATGAATGGTATGTAGCATCCTGATTCCAGTTTGTTCAAATCAAGTCCCTGGGATAATATTGGGGCTCCCTTTGGGAACTCAGAACTTTAACTAAATGCAATATGTGGACTATTCTTTAACAATCTAACACTCTTTAACAGTCTTCAGATCTACCAGTCAGACTGTTTTGATGTGCAGTATCCTTTGGAGGTTTAGATTGGCATCATATTTGAGCTTCTTGTGGGAACCGAAGTTTTAGCTTGGTGCAATATGAGGAATATACTTTAAAAAACTTTTTTTCTTTTGATATTTGGATTGCAGTATCCTTAGTAGGGGATGATTCCACTTTATTCCAATCAAGTCCCTGAGTTCATATTTGACCTCCCTGTGACAACCTCAATTTTAACTTAGTGCAATATGGGGAAATTCCTTAAAAATTCTCTCCCTTTGGGAACCCCGGGAAGCGAAGCAGTGCTTGTGTACTGTGGTAAACAAGCTCTGTTTTACTAGTAAAATAGGAACCTTGACAGCAATGGGATGGAAGTCCTCTAAAATGGGTATAAACGATTGGCTGGGCTTGAATTTATATCCATGTTGAGGTCATGATTAGCTATTGTGCAGAAATATGTGACCTTAAACACCAATAAATAAATAATTCAAAAATCTCTTTCTTCAGATCCACCAGTCAGAATCTTTTGACATTTGATATGCAGCAACCTTGGGTGTTTCAGATTTCAGTTTGTTCAAACCAAGACTCTTGGGTCATATTTCAATTTGGGCACCCTGTGGTATCCCAACTTTTAACTTAAGGACTATTCTTTGAAAAATATAATGCAATATAAGAACTATTCTTTAACAATTCTCCTTTACATTCACAATTCGTTTGTTTCATAGTATTAACACCCTTAGTATGGTGATATTCAACTGGGTGATTTTATTTTCCTTTTGCTTTATATATACAGAACAGCTCATTTGTTTGAATGGATTAAGAATTATTGCACAAGATTGCTTTGGCACAGGATATCATGAGAGTCCTCGACTCTCGTGATATCCTGGGCCTAAGCAATCGAGTGCGATAATTCTTAACCCATTCAAATGTATGTGTGGGTCTGTATTTATCACACACCTCCCAGGTAACAACCATTCTACACAAAAATTTAACTAAAAGCACTTTTCAACTGGATAATTGCTGCGTTTCTGTCGTCGCCAACAAGACATTACTGTTAGATGGTGGAGTACCAACCCTAATTTGCTTTTTAATTTTTAGCTCAACTTTGGCGAAGCCAAATTTGAGGTATTATCATGGCCCATCGTCCGTCTGTCCATCCATCATTCCGTACACACGGCTCGGGCTAGAGGCCGTATTTATGAACCGATCTTTACAAAACTTCTTGGGTATCTTTGTTATCACCATGGGACGAGAACAAGTGTTTTTGGGTCTGGTCTGAAATTCAAGACGGCCGCTGGCAGCCATTTTGTACAAAATTAGGTGCAATCAGATTTTTTTGCACAGAACTTCCATATGAAAGCTCTGATTTGAATAATTGTTTGTCTGAATGTTTAGAACCATTGGATACATCACATATAATACAGGTTTTTCTCTTGTGCGTAAATTATGCAAATTAGACTAACTTTGATCTATTTAATGTTACTTTCAGCACTGTAACTGCAAATGCCAATACAGGTCGGGCTAGAGGCTGTTTTTATGAGCCGATCTTTACGAAACTTCTTGGGTACCTTTGTTATCACCGTGGGACGAGAACGAGTGTTTTGGGCCCGGTCTGAAATTCAAGATGGCCACTGGCAGCCATTTTGTACAAAATTAGGTGCAATCAGATTTTTGCACAGAACTTCCATATGAAATGAAATTGATGATTGATGAAATGATAATTGATGATTATTGATAATTGTTTGTGTGAATGTTTAGTACCATGGAATAGATCACATGTAATACAGGTTTTTTCTTATGCATAAATTATGCCAATTAGACTAACTTTGATCTATTTAATGTTACTTTCAGCACTGTCACTGCAAATGCCAATATGGCTCGGGCTAGAGGCCGTATTTATGAACCGATCTTTATGAAACTTCTTGGGTATCTTTGTTATCACCGTGGGACGAGAACAAGTGGTTTTGGGTGCAGTCCAAAATTCAAGATGGCAGCCAGCAGCCATTTTGTACCAAAATTAGTGCAATCAGTTTTTTGTTCAGAACTTCTTACGAAAGCTCTGATTTGAATAAATTTTTGTATGAATGCTCTGATTTGAATAAATTTTTGTATAAATGTTTAGTAACGTGGACTACATCACATATAATACAGGCTTTTTTCTCGTGCAGAAATTATGCAAATTAGATGAACTTTGATTTATTCAGCACTACTTATACACTGTAAGTGCACATGTCAATACAGCTAGGGCCGGAGGCTGTATGTATGAACCGATCTTCACGAAACTTCTTAGGTACCTTTGTTATCACCTTGGGACGAGAACGAGTGTTTTTGGGTGCGGCCCAAAATTCAAGATGGCTGCCGGCAGCCATTTTGTACCAAAATTAGTGCAATCAGTTTTTTGTACAGAACTTTTGTGTGAAAGTTCTGATTTGAATAAATTTCTGTATGAATAATACGGAATACATCACATATAATACAGGTTTTTTTCTCGAGCAGAAATTATGCAAATTAGATGAACTTTGTTTTATTCAGTTCTACTTATACACAGTAAGTGCATGTGTCAATATGGCTCGGGCTAGAGGCTGTATTTATGAACCGATCTTCACAAAACTTCTTGGGTACCTTTGTTATCACCTTGGGATGAGAACGAGTGTTTCTGGGTGCGGTCTAAAATTCAAGATGGCTGCCAGTGGCCATTTTGTACAGAAATTAGGTCCAATCAGTTTTTTGTACACAACTTCTATACGGCTCAGACTAGAGGCCGTATATATGAACCAATCTTTACGAAACTTCTTGGGTACCTTTGTTATCACCGTGGGATGAGAACGAGTGTTTTTGGATGCGGTCCAAAATTCAAGATGCCGCCAGTAGCCTTTTTGTACCAAAATTAGTGCAATCAGTTTTTTGTACAGAACTTCTGTATGAAAGTTCTGATTTGAATAAATTTTTGTAGAAATGTTTAGTAACATGGAATGCATCACATATAATATGGGTTTTTTTTGTCGTGCAAAAATTATGAAAATGAGATGGGCTTTGATTTGTTCAGTGCTACTTATACACAGTAAGTGCACATGTCAATACGGCTCGGGCTAGAGTCTGTATTTATGAACTGATCTTCACGAAACTTCTTGGGTACCTTTGTTATCACCTTGTGACAGGAACGAGGGTTTTGGGGTGCCTTTGTTATCACTGTGCTATGAGAACAAATATTTTTGGGTTCAGTCAGACCCACTCTGGGACTCAAAGATTTCTTTTCTAGTTTAGCATCTAACTGTCACCCCACTTTTACAGTACTTTACCTATATATTTGTTACAGGCTATGGTCAGCATTTATGTACAGACCATTACAATACTTTACATGTACCTTTGTTATCAGGGCCTTACCTAGATGTTTGTCATTTTTGTGTCACATACTATACATGTACATGTCTTAAACAAGTTGAGCTACATTGTCATTGAGACATTCATTAAGGCATTTAATTAGTCAAAATCAGTTGACACCGATCAGTGTCACGGTCACAATGATCAAACTTCAAATATTAACTAAACTGCAGGGAATGACACAACAAAAAGTTTTCAAATAGCTAAAAAGTTTAGCCCACGCCATCATTATATGACCAGTTATGGAAAGTATTTGTTAAGGAAAAAGCAGTCAGAATGTTATTTTTATTTTGTAGATTTTTGACTCGAATCTGATTGTTTAAATATCCCAGGTAAGCAAATCTAAATGAGGAACTTGGAATGTCCAAGTGATTTCGACTCCGATGCATTCGACAAATGATGAGATGATTTTATTCAGACGGGGTCCTTCTCTGTTTACGTTGGAAACAGAATCGAACGTGTTTTGTATCATCACATGTGCGACACAACTTTATTTTTATTATACATGCGCAACAGTGGAAATCCCGTGTTTTACATTAATAGGTGTGTGATAAAATAAGTTATTGAAGGGGTTTCAGTGATGTTACGCTAAAGAATAAATTGAAAAAAAATTTGCCCAACAGACCCAACTCCCATCACTCCAACTCCCATAGCTAAATTAAGTTAACTATATTAACATGTAGATGCTGAATGTGACCATAAATCCTTCTTTAACTGGTTGAGGGCTAGATTATTTTTTGTGGTCTAAATTTCTTATTCAAAATTTGTTTTATTACAAATTATTGGAGAGTGCCCTCAGGCACTCTCCAATAATTTGTAATAGAACAAACTTATATAAAGAAAATATTATTTGCATTTGACTGAATAGGGAACACAAGCAAGGAAAATATTGGCTTTTGCTCTGGTAGCCTCATTTTCTTGAAAGCCCTGATAGTGGCTTCTAGCACTCAACCAGTTAAGCAATTTTATCAGGTGAGCGATTAAAGCCCCTCTTATTATTACACAATGTACATTGTATTGTTAATAAATGTGCTAGTTTATTTCAGTGCACACAAAATAGAATGAGTAAACTGAAAAAAAAACTTTCTTCCACATATTTATCTGCTACCACAACTTTTTTCATGTTTTTTGCCATGTGAACTAATTATTATTGTTTTCAGCTAGTACTGACGTTTAATTACAGTTATTCACACAACACTCATAGTACAGTGGACATCACTTAATTGGATATGTTTTAATTGAATAACCCTGTTAATTGAGTATAACTTCCAAATGCACAACCATTTACCACACCTACAAATTCAACCTGTTAATTGCATATAGGTTATCGAGTAAACTTCTGATAATTGAATACAAAATCTTGTGATCTATCAAAGATTTACTCTGACAGCCACTGAAGTCTCTATGTTTATAGACCTATTTGGCCACAGTACATCCAGTACAGGCATTTAATCTGTTATATCCTGTTTGACAGTGCTCCATGAGCCCTGTCAAACAACACATGATAGAATAAATGCTCAAGTGATAACTGAAATACAGGAAAATTACCAAATTTCTGTAAATTGAATTCTTTTGTTAACTGGTTGAGGGCTAGATTATTTTTGGTGGGCTGAATTTGTTATTTAAAATTTGTTTTATTACAAATTATTTGAGAGTGCCCATAGGCACTCTCCAATAATTTGTAATAAAGCAAATTCATATAAATAAAATATTATTTGCATTTGACTGAATATGAAGCATGAGCAAGGAAAATGTTGGCCTTTGCACTGCTACCCTCATTTTTTTAAGCCTGTTAGTAGCTTCTAGCACTCAGCCAATTAATTGTATATTTATACCCCACGCAACGAAGTTGCAGGGGTATAATGTTTTTGACTGGTCTGTCCGTCAGTCCGTCAGTCAGTCCTACTTGTTTTCCGGACTTTTTTTTCTACACGCTTCCAGATATTGAGCTGATTTTTGGTATGTGAGTCTAACATGGTGGCCTACAGATCAAGTTTGCATTTTTTTCTGCTCCACTGATTTTTACCGAAATTACGGCCCTTGAACTTTGAAAAGTTCATCAAAATTACAGTTTTGCAGACTTTTTTCCTACACGCTTCCAGATATTGAGCTCATTTTGGGTATGTTAGTCTAACATGGTGGCCTACAGAACAAGTTTGCGTTTTGTTCCGCTCCACTGTTTTTTACCGAAATTACGACCCTTGGACTCTGAAAAATTCATTAAAATTACAGTTTTCCGGACTTTTTTTCTACACGCTTCCAGATATTGAGCTGATGTTTGGTATGTTAGTCTGACATGGTGGCCTACAGATCAAGTTTGCATTTTGTTCCGCTCCACTGATTTTTACCGAAATTACGGCCCTTGAACTTTGAAAAGTTCATCAAAATTACAGTTTTCCAGACTTTTTTCCTACACGCTTCCAGATATTGAGCTGATTTTTGATATGTTAGTCTAACATGGTGGCCTACAGAACGAGTTTGGGTTTTGTTCCGCTCCACTGATTTTTACCAAAATTACGGCCCCATAGACTTTGAAAAGTTCATCAAAATTACAGTATTTTTATACTGTACCAATGACCCAGACTTAGCTGGTGCTAACTGTAACAAAACCAGGGCCAAACACAAATTTTGCCCCCCAATCCCCAAAATTTGCATCCAAAACAAAAAGAAATCATGTCCTAAAGGACCTCCATACTACGCCTCTACTGCGCATGCGCAGTGACGCAGTCGTCCCGAAATTGGCGCCAATTATCATTCTCTGTTTGGCCCTTCATCAGTCAACATCTCACTGATCTTTGTGCTTGTAAATCTCAGTTTAAAGGATGCCAGACACGTAATTTTTGGAGAAAATGTGATTCTAAGGAGGATAGAAGGAGGAGAGGAAAAAGAAGTGGCAAAAAATAATCAGGGCTGTACTTAAAATTTTTTGATGAAATTATGTTAAGTTGCCTATTTTCGAGGCATGGGCCTCTTGTTGTCATTCTTGCTAATTGTTGCACTGCTTATTCAGTGTTTCCTCTCCCCTAGCCTTCTAAAGTCCCCCCTGGCAATTCTCCCATGCTTTTGGCATATTTTTGAGAAATTTCATTTCTAAAATTTCCTGGGAGAGTTGCTTGGTTACAGAATGTTTTCTGTTATTTTCCCCATAGTTACGTTTTCACCCATGGGTGTATAACGTTTGTGTTCTGCATCTTCCATCTGATGTTCTACAGATTCTCCCCTGGGAGTCTCTGTTTTGCATCAGATAGAGTGTAATTGATGACTGATTCCGGGCCAGTTTTTTCAGTGCCTGGAGTCATGTTTTCTAGTGTGTTTACACTGTTTGTTTTCATTGGCAACAGCCTTTTTTGAGGGGGGCTGTTTGCCTTTGTGGTAGTTTATCTCATTATAAGATACATTTATATTATCCGAAAGTGTCTCATTAATTATTTTATATAAATTTAAAATTTTTGACCACACTTTGCCATCGGATCCATCGGGGCTCAACGTTACTTTTCAGCAACTTGGGCTTCTCTGAAAAAATATTTTTTCAAAATTATTTTGTTTTGCAATTGTTTTTTCATTTATTAATGGATCATGTTATTATGTATCTTTGTGTCAGGGGTTTTTGCGAGTAACTAGGACTTATTGTTGTTCTTTCACAATGAAGGGACGTTGTTCAAATTGTAATAGGAAGAAATCTTCCTCTGACTTTCATGATCATTGTATTAATTGTAGTCAGTGTTCTCGCATTAATCCTTGTCCTATATGTGAACATTGGGATGAGAAACATTGGAAACGTGTGTCACGATATGTTGTTTCTGGAGATAGAGCGATGCTGGCTCTTTCTCCACAAGGTCACTCTACTCTCTCAGTTTCTATTTCAGAGGAACCAGAACAGGGTGATGTTTCCATGTTATCTTCTTCAAGTGTGCGTCCGTCGTCACAAATGAATTCAGAGCTAGCGGCAAAAGTGCTCATGGAGATTAGACAAATGTCGTCCGCTAGCTCGCCCGGTGTAGCGTCCATTCACCGAATGGTTCGGCAGCCGGGTTCGTCCGATGCGGTCCAAGAGGAAATTTTGGGTGATGCGAGCACTATAAACATAATAGATGCACACCCAGTGACGGCGGATAGTAAGCGAGAACGGAGGAAGCCTTTTAGTCCGGTTCCTAGCTCGTCCAGGTCCAGCCGGGCCGCGAGCGAGAGAGGTCCCTCTCTCGTACAACAACATCTGGGACCAGATGTTGTGGTACAAAATGTGTCTTTAGCGGAGCATACGTCCGTCGCTCGGGACGCTCCGTTGTATAAGCAGTCCGCAGAGACTGTTAAGGCTTCCTCTTCTCGTCAGCGCACACGACCGCACCTTGGCTGCGTGACCGCCGATATATTACCAGCTTCGCCGATGAAGGATTCTTCGGCGACCAGGTCACACCATCCGGCAGCCAGGGATTCGAGACCGATGGACTCCGGACGTTCGCATAGGAAAAGTATGTGGGAGCCATCTGATGCGGAGCTGCCCTCGGCGAAGCAGCGAAAGACTGCGCCTCCGCAGGTCTCGACGCCGGACATTCTTGTGCAGATAGCACAGCTTATCGCAGCATCCCAGCAGCCGACAGAAATGGTGTCGGATCGAGAATTATCCGACGGCGCTGGGTCGGTACGCTCCGCCGAAGCATCGGGGGCGGACGACCGGGAACATCGTGAGGTCCGACCGGATGGTGAAAGGGATACGGATGACTTGGAGCTATCCCTTTCGGAACAACATAAAGCTGCCGTGGACTTCATCCGGCACTTTCTCCCTCAAGTTGTTCCGTCGGGCAAGACTGCTGCGCTTCCGGACAAGAGAATTATAGCGTCATTGGACTCTGAATTTTTTGAGCGGTTCAGGGACATCGCTCCCGAGTTTCCGTCGCAGTCCAATAATGTTGCTAGAACATTTGAATTATTGAACGACGCTATATTTAAACTTGCTTCCAGGACGGGGAAAGCAGGTTTCTTGTCCGCTAATACTCTCAACCTGCCTTTCATTAATGCAAGGAATAAATTCGATACGGCAGGACAGGGTATACCGAGAGTTCCTCTGCGTATGGACGACGAGGCGGAAGACTTAGAGCTATCATTACCGTCGTCAGCTTCTATTCCAACCGCGGTGTTGGAAACAGCTATTGCGTCTAACAGAGCCAATTTAGATGCCTTATCTGACGCAGATCACCTTACTAAGGCGTTATCACTGCGCCTTCAAGGGGAAGAGTTTCAGGATATACAATCCTCTTTAAGACTTCTTTCAAGGGCAGTAGCTTATTCCACGTGTAACTCCGCCCTTTCAGTGGCAAATCTGGAGTTGGTTAGACGTGACGCAGCCCTAGCTACATCCACACTAGTGGATTCTAAGGTGAAGAACTCTCTTAGAGTCGCTTCGGTCTCAGGAGAACTTCTCTTTGACGGCAAGCTTTCTGCTATTTATGATAAAATTAAAAAGAAAGCTAATGATTCTCTGTTGTTCAGATCGGCTCCTAAAAAGTCGGATACAGCAGACACGAATAAGACAGGCACTTCTGGGTCTAATGCGCCCAAGAGAGGTTCCTATAAAGGTTCCGGTGCGTCCTCTTGGTCTTATTCGAGAGACCGTCAGGATAGCGACTCTCGTTCGGGACGTCCTTCAGGCCGGGACAATCGGTCGGACGCCCCGAGGTCGACGAGGCGAGGTGCGGGTCGTGGAAGACGTGGTTTCTCCTACCTCAGGCCTCGCAGGTCCAGGAGGTGATGGCTTAAACCTCTATCGCGTTCCGGTTGGCGGAAGGTTGTCGAGTTTTTTCACAAGAGTGGGCGTCGATTACGGACGACCCTTGGGTGAGAGGAGTGACTTCGGAAGGTCTAATGATATCCTTCAAACGAAAGCCTCCATTAACTCGAAGTCCAAAGTGGACTCATCTTCCGTCAAATCCACAGAAAAGAGACGCTCTGTTATCAGAGGTGCAGTCTCTTTTAATGAAGAACGCGGTAGAGGTCGTAGAAAACCAGGAATCTCTGGGATTCTACAGCCATCTGTTTCTGGTTCCGAAACCAGACGGCTCGTTCCGTCCAGTCATAGATTTGAGCTGGATAAACAAGCTGATCGTCGCTCCGAAGTTTTATATGGAGACGATTCGATCGGTCAGAGCGAGTATTCGGGTGAACGATTATGCAACGAGCATAGATCTCAAAGATGCGTACTTTCACGTCATGGTACATCCGACATTCCGAAAGTATCTACGCTTTGCAGTCCTGGGAGTGGTGTATCAATTCCGGGCGATGTGCTTCGGATTGAATCTAGCACCCTGGGCTTTCACTCGGGTAATGAACTCGGTAATGATCTACTTCCGATCTCATTCGTCTGCGGTAACGTCGGCCTACCTGGACGACATTCTTCAGAGGTACGGCAACGAGTTAACGCTTCTGAACGATGTTCAGAATCTTCTTCTATTGCTCCGACGTCTCGGTTTTATAGTAAACGAGGAGGAGTCGGATCTGGTGCCGTCCAAGTCATTCACTCATCTGGGAATGAGCTTCGAGACGCACAACAATCTCGTTCGTCTGCCGTTAACCAGAGTGAAATTAGTCAGTTGTTACGCTCGCAATTGTCTGCACGCAGACAAAGTCACGGCGAGAGAATTTATGAGACTGATAGGTCTGTGCGGAGCCGCCGCGGATCTCATTCCGATGGGGCGGCTACGCACACGTCCTCTTCAAATTTTCCTGACTCAGAATTGGAGTGTGAAAATTCATTCGCTCGATGTAGACGTTCTCTTGTCAGATCAAGTGAAACAAGAGATTCAGACTTGGGCAAACATTCAGTGGTTAACTCAAGGAGTTCCGCTGCAGTCGCCGGATCCGAGTTTTACCGTTATGACGGATGCCAGTCAAACAGGTTGGGGTGCATCATTAATCCCAACGGATTCGAGATGCCAGGGTCTTTGGGATCCGCAATTCCTGTGCAAGCACATAAACATCAAGGAAATGATGTCAATTTGGCTTGCGTTACGTCACTGGATGGACATTATTCACGATGCTCATGTCCAAATCCTATCCGACAATACGACAGTAGTGGCGTATATACGGAATCAGGGAGGCACTCATTCAGTTCCGTTGTTCAATCTAACGGAAAGAATCCTTCTGTTTGCGTTAGAACATCACGTTCTTCTTTTGGTCCGTCACATACCGGGTCGTCTGAATGTGCTAGCAGACTCCCTTTCACGAAAGGGTCGCTTGTTGCCGTCGGAGTGGACTCTCAACAAACAAGTATTCAATCAGATTTGCTACCAATGGGAACGGCCAATGATAGACTTATTTGCGACACATCTCAACAATCAGTTGCAGACGTATGTGTCTCCGTGTCCGGATCCAAGAGCATTTGCAGTAGACGCTCTGTCGATCCCTTGGGACGGAATGATAGGATATGCGTATCCTCCAGCGCCGTTAATTCAACAAGTATTGCTAAAGATAAAACAATCTCAATGCAAGATTCTGTTGGTAGCATCTCTGTCGCCACAGAGACCGTGGATAAATCTACTCAGGTGTCTGTTGTGGGACCTACCGCGGAAGCTTCCTCCACGAGAGGATCTTCTTCCGCAGGGGAAATCACGCCAACTCCATCACAACCCGCAAGGTCTCAACCTTCACGTTTTTCCGTTGTGCGGTCCTTCTTGCATGGCAAGCACTTTACAGGACGAGCAGTGGACGCGATTTCTAACTGTAGGAGGACCTCCTCTTCGCTAAACTATGCGGCTAAGTGGAAGGTTTTTCGTCGTTGGTGTAGGGATCATTCTGTAGATATATTTGATCCCTCTATACCAGACATTGCAAACTTTCTAGTATACTTGTTTGACGAAATCAAACTGCAGCCTGTTACTATAAAGGGTTATAGATCTATGTTATCTGATACCTATGCACATCATGATAGTTTACAAATTGGATCTAATGTCTCTTTATCGAAGTTGGTTAGAAACTTTTCGATAAATAGACCCAGAACTCTTAGATTAATTCCTAAGTGGAATTTAGCTTGGGTTCTCCTTAAATTGAAGGAAAAGCCATTTGAACCTCTTGGGACAGTAGATTTCAAATTCTTATCTTATAAGACAGCTTTTCTCTTAGCTTTCTCTTCTGCCAGAAGAGTCAGTGAGCTTCATGCACTATCGGTGGATGATTCTCATTATCGTAGTGTTGGGAACACTATCACCTTCACTACTAATGTGGGTTTTTTAGCTAAGAATCAGGCTCCTAATAAATATCCGGAACCTATTGTTATTAAGGCTCTTCCGTCTTCAGACGGGCGTAGGCCTCTACTCTGTCCTGTTAGAGCACTACGTATCTATAAACAGAGATCTCAGTTTATCAGAAAGGGACGGAAACGTTTCTTTCTGCCTTTGATGCCTAATAGAAAGGACATTTCAGTCCATTCTATTGCTAGATGGATTCAGTTAACTATCCGTACTGCTTATGAAGATTTATCTTCTTCTCAGCAGTCTGTGCTTAAGATTTCTGCTCATGAAGTAAGAGCTCTTTCTACTTCCTGGGCTTATGCTAATAGTGTTGCTATTACAGATTTAATGAAGGCTGCTTATTGGTCTCAGCCATCCACATTTACGAATTTTTATCTCAGAAATATTGAGTCCATTTCTGGAGACCTGCATTGTTTAGGTCCGTTATCTGTTGCTCAGAATGTCGTCCACTAAACAGTTGCAACTATAGTTATGCAGGCTTTCTGTTCCGGCAGTGACTCCGTCCGGCTGCCCTCTTCACTCTGTGCTATTTGACCCAGGGCAAGGGGAAGGGGGGGGGGGGGGGCGGGTGTTCCCTTAGGTCACCTGCTTTATAGTGAAAAGCAAGGGAATGCCTCCTCCAAGTCAGTATTTCTGAGTCGCTTCCGGGATGGTTTTAAAGTGTAATATTAATGTTTAAATTCCTTCATGTCTTATTTTTAAAGTGTAGCTCGGTGTGAAGCATTTGTATATGTCAAGTGTCAAACGGGCTTTAATATACAATACTCGGACACTTTTAAATGAATATAAAGAGTCTCAATTCTCTGGACTACTTTATTTATTGGCTTGCTTTAAAAATAATTAGTATAAGGGTTATACTGGATGTTAATAGAGAACATGAATGTTATTGTGCTCAATTATTAAGGGTAGTGTATCTTTCTAATTTAATATTAAATAAGAAAGATACATGTAAAGCCTAATACTCCTTTTCTCCTTAAGGGGTTACCTCTTTACTATATAGTTGAGCTTATTGGATTTTCCTCTATGTCCTAGACCCTCCAGCCTGTTTACTATTCAGCTAAGTCTGGGTCATTGGTACAGTATAAAAATGTTAAAAAATTTATAGTAATTTATATATTTTTTATACTTACCAATGACCCAGACGGGGATGGCCCTCCCTGGAGTTGGGAACTCTTGCCTCCCCGCTGAGTACTTAGCGCTGACCAGGCACTGCCAGTAAGAATGATAATTGGCGCCAATTTCAGGACGACTGCGTCACTGCGCATGCGCAGTAGAGGCGTAGTATGGAGGTCCTTTAGGACATGATTTCTTTTTGTTTTGGATGCAAATTTTGGGGATTGGGGGACAAAATTTGTGTTTGGCCCTGGTTTTGTTAGAGTTAGCACCAGCTAAGTCTGGGTCATTGGTAAGTATAAAAAATATATAAATTAAGGCTTCCACGTTTACACGTGTAAACGTGAACGTTTCGTTTATGGGCATTAAACGTTTACAGTTCTGGTAAACGTGTACACGGAATGAAGTTTTAATAGAGTAATTTCAGAATTGCAGATTAATGCAGAAAGTCAAAGAAACCAAAAAATAATTTCCAACTTTGTAATGCAATATTTTGGTAATGCTTCAGAAAAACTGTGTACTGGTTCCGACTGGCGCCGCCGCCACAGTAACCGAACGAAGTCATCTTCAAATCATGTGATATCATATGTGACACAGTCACGTGAGCCGCATGGCACGTGCTTATCTTTGGTGTTTCCTTCGAAACATGTGTGGAATGTTTTAGTTTATTCGGATTTACATGTATATTCCCAAAGTGATACACAGTTGTTCTCGATGATTTCGTTCACCTGACATGGATTATTAATTTATTATTCACACATGGGATGATCTTAGGATCGATTTATGGAGTTTGACAGACAGACTGGCACTTGCGGTGTTTGAAAATTTGGATTCCCCTGCATGGTTTGTAGACTTTGTTTATTTTTGCGACATTGCATTCCAGTCTCAAGTCCGGTGTTGTCACTATTGTGTGCCATGGCAACTCGCTCCAACATTACTGTTTGAAAAAATACAAGGAATTTCACCCTGAACCCACCAGAATGAGCTCAGAGACCCCCATAAATTTCAAAATTTACCTGGGGGAGAATCTCCCAGACCCCCCCCCCCCCCCCCCCCCCCAGACCGAGTGACTTTGCCTTCAGCATCTGCATGCTGTGATCGTTCGTCTACGTCGTTTTTGGACGAACTGTAAACCGGCTGTCTCATTAACATAAATTGTATGCCCTGTACGCAAAGATATGATGAACTTACTGTGTATTATTACACACTTCTATCAAATATTGACTACTTGCATTGTTACTGTTAGTACGTGTAAACGTTTACGTTTCGTTTACAGACAGTCGTTTAAACGTTTACAATTTTGTCTAAACGTGGAAGCCTTAATATAAATTACTATAAATTTTTTAACTTTCCGGGCTTTTTCGCTGCTTGAATTCTTTCAATACCGTTGAAACTACAGAACACTGTTTTCTGCAAGTATTCCTAGAATCTATGTTTATTTTTAAAAATTGATTAGAGCTTAAAATATCGGGGCGCGTGGGGTATGTGAGCATGCTCACTAAGGTTCTATATTTTTCAATGGCAAAGTGGCTGTTCAGTTAACACGGCTCCACTGTATTGTTCTAAACACATTTCATAGTTAGGTGAACTATCTGTGGAGGTTTTAAGAAATGGTAAAAATGTTTCTAATACCAAAACATCAAATGGATAAAGTTTTGTCTATAAACAAAATACACTGGTTTTTACCCTTTTATCTGACTTTTTCGAAAAGCATGCAACATATGCAAAGAAAGCTCTTGAAGAACTGAACATTTGGGTTTTTTCTCTCTCCAAAACAAAGCTTATGATAGCTGATGGGAATAAACTTGATGAGCTTGTTTCATTGAGGTGTCATAAGCTATGTGTTGGAGACAAAAATTGGAAAGAATAATAAAGTATGAATGTCGTTTTTTTTTCAATAATGCTAACTGCATATGGTGGTTAGGTTAGATAAAGATGTAAAGGAACTTATAACTTGTAAATGGTCAAAAAAAATATTGTTAACAGGTGGAAATATCAAACTTTTAAACTAGTATTTGCTGTTAGAATTTAAATGTTTGTTTTTTCATGAAATCAATGTAATATTCAATGCTTTCTGTGCTGTAACCCTTGGTGATGTAACAGCCCATGTCTGACCTCTGTTGGGAGTGCAGTGACTCTGGTTATAGTGTTGGACATCAAACCAAACTGTCCATTGTGTCCTTGGGGAAGGCCATTAATCCTGATTGCCCATATGGGGGCGCGATGGCGCTGTTCATGAAGGTGTACCTTCACATTGATGGTGCACTTGTCTTCAACCAGTGCTAACCATGCTTGTGTGGAATTAATACATTGGTGAGTCTGATGGTTGCTCACCATTGCTTGGTGGTTCTCTTAAGGTACTCTGGCTTCCTCCACCCATAAAACTGTCTGACACGAGGTGACTATGGCTGTCAAGTGTCATTAGACCCCAATAAAAACATTTTTTACAACATCTGGCCTCAGCTATTACACAAAAATTGTCATTCAAATTTATTTTGTTTTTTTTTCCTTCTGTTTTTGCCTCCAAAACATAGCTTGTCACCCATCCTTGGAACATACTCAGCGAATTGTTTTTTTGAGCCAGCAAACAAACATTTTTAGTTATTCATGAAATTTTGTTGTCAAGTTACATCTACAAGTCATGTTAGGTGAAGCGTTTAAGGTATATTAATTAAACTGTATCTACAAATGTACAGTGTCTTGTGTATTACTCAGGCTTGTCATTTTCAAAATTGCAGGAGAGCCATAGTAGTTCCCCTTAAGTGACATTTTCGGTTTACCTCAAGTAATTCGAGGAGAGCTATTGAAAGTCATTTTCAAGATTTTTGGTTTTGCTTGTAATGCAGGTTTGAAATTCGTACATCAGAGACCCCCCAGCATTTCCCCACTCTCTGTAATCAAATGCAGATTCACTTGTTTTTTTCTACAATTTATTTTGACTCTTAATGTGTCCCACATTTTCAAACAAAAAAGGCTTTCCATGGGTTTATGATTTAGACTCATGTATTTAATGTAGTTGAATACAAGAAGAGTAACATTTCCCACTCATAGACCTATTGATCCCACAATAACCCTCCTGCAAGCTCACCCATCAAAAATGAACATTGCCCGACTTCCTGTTGAAATAATTGTAGAAAATAATAAGGAAGTTTCTAGTCACTCTTTCCTCCCTAATCAATCAATGTCAGGTCACCGAAGTTAAGCATTGTTAAGCCCATTTAGTCCTCGGATGGGTAACCGTCTGAGCGATTGATTCGGACTCCCGCGTTGTGTCCTTAGGCAAGGCACTTAACCCCGAGGGCACGATGATGCCATGTACTAAGGCATACTGCCTGTCAATGGTGTGCATGTCTTCAACCAATCTAACCCTGTCTGTGCTGCAGTGTGGAGTTACAATGTTGGGTAGCTGGCAGCTGCTCATCGTTGCTCGGTGGTTCTCTCCGGGTACTTAGGCGTTTTTGGTCTTGCATCCACCATCTGATGTATCGCAGTTTCTTCTAATGAAGATTCTGTCTTACATCGGATAGTTTAAAAAATCAGCTACTGACTTTGGGCCGTGTTGTTCAGTGCCTGGAGTCTTGTTTCCGGTTTTTATAGCATTTTGTTTACATTGACAACGGTTACTTTTTGTAAATAATTTCCTAGTCATTATGATGTTAGGTCTTTAATCAGATACATTATATACTTCGGAAGTGTAGCATTAATTTTTTAGAATCATGTAAAAAATTTTGTCCACACTTAGGTCTTTTTGGGATCCATTTGGGTTCATTGTTCCCTTTGGAAACTTGGGCTCATATCAAAATTTTTTGAAAATTTTTTTAGGAATTATTTTTTGAAATTTTTGTATTGGATTGTGTTATTATGTATCTTTGTCATATTATGATGAGGGTTAATGTGAGAACTAGGGACTTGTAACTTTTAGCATAATGAAAGATTATTGCTCAAATTGTAAGTCAAGGAAATCTTCCTCCGACTCTCATGTTTATTGTTTGCTGTAGTCATTGTTCTCGCACTAACACTTGTTCTGTTTGTGCCAATTGGGATGACAAACGTTGGAGACGTGTGTCACGATATGCTGTTAGTGGTGAGAGATCCATGCCTGTTCTCTCACCACAAGGTCACTCTAGTTTGTCAGTTTCTTTTTCAGAGGAACAAGAACATGGTGATGTATCAGTGATACCGTCAGGAAGTGTGCTACTGTCATCGCAATCTAACACAGAGCTAGCAGCAAAAGTGCTCAATGAAATTAGACAAGGGCCTAGATCACTGATCATGGGATTTACGTCCTTGTCGCCAGCTAGCTCGACCGGTGCTTCTATCACTCAGAATATGGGTGGTATGACACCGGGTAAGTCCGTAGCGGTCGAGAAAAGGAAAAAGGGTGTTGCGAGCACTATAATATCGAAACATGCTCACCCTGCGACGACGGAACAGTGGAAGCCAGTTAGTTCTACGGTCAGCTTGTCCAGGTCTTCCTGGACCGCGAGCAAGAGAGGTCTCTCTCTCTTACAACAACATCTGGGGCCAGATGTTGTTGTTCAGAATGATCGTCAGTCGGAGCATGCGTCCACGCCTCCTGTCCGGGACGCTCCGTCAAATAGGCTGCCAGGGTTGGCTAGTCTATCGGCTTCCAGTTCTTCTTCAAAGCACACACGACTGCACCTTGGCAATGTGACTATGGAGATACAGCCTGCATCGCCGACGAAGGATTCGAGAAAGTCACACCATCCAATAGCCAAGGAAATGAGGCCACATGAATTGGGACGTCCGCATAAGAGGAGTATGTCGGATATGCTGTCCCAGGAGCATCCAGCGGCTAAGCTACAAAGAACCGCTGCTCCAAATAGCAAATAGCACAGCTCATCACAGCATCCCAGCAAGCTACAGTACATCCTACGACAGTTACCGATGTTGAACTGTCGGATGAAGCTGGGTCGGTACATTCCTCTGCTAGTTCAGATAGGGATGACCGAGACTCAGATCTGGTCCAGTCGGATGGTGAAAGGGAATTGAGTGAATTAGAATTTTCCCTTTCGGAGCAACACAAGGTAGCAATGAATTTTATTCAGCAATACCTTCCAGATGTTGTTCCTCCGGATCAGTATGCTGCGACAAAGAATAAAAAACTGCTAGTGTCATTGGACTCTGATTTTTTCGGTCAGGTTAAGGAAGATACACCAGTTTACCCGGTTCAGTCCAGTAATGTGTCTCGGACTTTTGAACTGATAAATGACGCTGTATTCAATCTATCCTCGGGACTGAGGAAAAGCAGTTTTTTATCTACACGTGCTCTAGATCAGCCGTTTATCAATAATAGAAATCAATTTAAAATGGCAGGTCAGGGTATATCGAGAGTTCCTCTGCGTTTGGACGAACAGGCTGAGGACTTAGATTTGTCCTTACCCTCGTCTTTTTCTATTCGCTCAGATACAATGGATACAACGTTATTCTCCAATAGAGTGAATCTAGATGCCTTATCTTAGGCAGATCACCTTACTAGAGCGTTAGCACAACGTCTCAGTGGAGAAGAATTCGAGGACGTTCATACCTCATTTAGAGTTCTTTCTAGGGCTATAGCTTATTCCACGTATAACTCTGCTTTATCAGTGGCTAATTTAGAGTTAGTTAGACGTGATGCAGCCCTAGCGTCATCATCCCTGGTGGATGTCAAGGTGAAAAACTCTCTTCGAGTCGCTCCGGTATCTGGTGACCTTCTCTTTGATGGCAAGCTTTCATTGATCTATGATCAGGTCACTAAGAAAGCATCTGAGACTCTACTTTTAAAATCAGTTTCAAGTAAAACTGGTACAGCAGAGAAGGGTAAAGGAGGAGCTTCAGGACAAAATACGTCCAAAGGAAGTTCCTATAGAGGATACAAAAAATACTCAGGTAGTTACCCTAGAGATCGTCGAAGTAGCGACTCAGGTAGGAGACAGAGGTCTGGCCGAGACTACCGGTCGGACGTCCCCAGGTCGTAGTTTCTCTTCCCGTAGGCCTTGCAGGTCCAGGAGGTGATGGTCAGGATCTCTATTGAAGTCCTGTTGGCAGAAGACTGTCAAGGTTTCTGAAAAATTGGATTCCAATTACAGAAGACCTGTGGGTCAGAGGGGTTATCTCGGAAGGCCAAAGGCTATCATTCCGAGAGAAACCTCTGTTAACATGAAGTCCATGCTGGACTCAGGCTTCCGACCAACCCTCAAAAAAGAGATTCCCTTTTATCCAAGGTAAAATCTCTTTTGGAGAAAGACGCAATAGATGTCGTAGAAAACCAGGATTCACTGGGTTTTTACAATCACCTGTTCTTGGCGCCGAAGCCAGACGGCTCGTTCCGTCCAGTAATAGATTTGAGCTGGATAAACAAACTGATCGTTGCTCCAAAATTTTATATTGAGACCATTCGATCAGTAAGAGCGAGCATTCGAGTGAACGACTATGCATCAAGCATAGATCTAAAGGATGCATACTTTCATGTCATGGTAAATCCAGCATTCAGAAAGTACCTATGGTTTGCCATCCTAGGGGGTCGTTTATCAGTTCCGAACGATGTGTTTCGGACTCCATCTAGTACCCTTGGCTTTCACTCGAATAATGAACTCGGTAATGGCATATTTCCGAGCTCATTCGTCTGCGGTAACGTAGGCCTATTTGGACGACATTCTTCAGAGATACGGCAACAAAACGGTTCTTCAGAACGATGTTCAGAGTCTGCTACAATTGCTCCAACATCTCGGTTTCATTGTAAACAAAAAGAAGTCCGATCTAGCTCCGTCCAAGTCGTTCATACACTTGGGAATGAGCTTCGAGACTCACAACAATCTGGTTCGTCTTTCGTTACCCAGAGCGAAATTAGTGAGTTGTTATGCTCGCTTTTGTCTACACTCAGACGCATTAACAGCAAGGGAATTTATGCGACTGATGGGGCTGTGCGGAGCGGCTGCGGATCTCATTCCGATGGGTCGCTTAAGCACACGTCCACTCCAGATATTCTTTACTCAGAACTGGAGTGTGAAGACGCAATCGCTCGAGATCAGTATTGTTTTAACGGACCAAGTAAAACAAAAAGTTCAGATTTGGGCAGACATTCAGTGGTTAACTCAAGGAGTTCCGCTGCATCTGCCAGATCCGTTTTTTATGATTATGATGGATGCGAGTCAAGCAGGTTGGGGCGCGACCCTGAGCCCGACAGACTCGAAGTGTCAGGGTCTTTGGAACCCTGTGTTCCTGGACAAACATATAAACATCAAGAAATGATGTCAATATGGCTAGCGCTACGTCATTCGATGAGTATAATTCAGAATTCACATGTTCAAATACTGTCAGACAACTTGACAGTAGTAGCGTATATTCGGAACCAAGGAGGCACTCGTTCAATTCCGTTATTCGAATTAACGGTGAGAATTCTTCTGTTTGTCCTGGAACATCACGTTCATCTATCGGTCCATCATATACCGGGTCGTCTGAACATTCTAGCAGACTCGCTCTCTCGGAAAGGTCGCATGTTGTCTTCGGAATGGACGCTCAACAAGCGAGTATTCAGGCAGATTTGCTACCAGTGGGATCGACCAATGATAGACTTATTCACGACTCATCTCAACAATCAGTTGCAGACATATGTGTCACCATGCCCAGATCCTCGAGAGTACGCAGTAGACGCTCTCTCAATTTCTTGGGATGGAATGATAGGATATGCATATCCTCCAAGTCCGTTGATTCAGCAGATCTTGTTAAAGATCAAGCAATTGCAGTGTAAGATACTGCTGGTAGCATCTCTGTCATCTCAGAAACCATGGATAAATCTACTCAGGTGTCTGTTATGGGACATTCCCGGAAGCTTCCTCTGCGGGATGACCTTCTTTATCAGGGGAAGTCTTCTTTATCAGGGGAAGTCATGCACACTGCATCACAACCCGCAAGGTCTCAGCCTTCACGTATTTCTGTTGTGCGGTCCTTCTTGCACGGGAAGTGCTTTACTGGACGAGCAGTGGAGGCAATTTCTAACTGTAGGAGGGCCTCCTCTTCGCTGAATTATGCGGCAAAGTGGAAGGTTTTCTTTCACTTGTGTAAGGATCAGTCGATCGACGTATATGATCCATCCATTCCAGACATTGCAAACTTTCTGGTCTACTTGTTTGACGTTCTCAAACTGCAGCCAGTCACTATTAAAGGTTATAGGTCTATGCTATCAGACACTTATGCTCATCATGATAGCTTAGAAATTGGATCTAATGTTTCTTTATCTAAGTTAGTTAAAAACTTTTCGATCAATAGGCCTAGAACCCTTAGGTTAATTCCTAAGTGGAATTTAGCTTGGGTTCTGTTGAAGCTTAAAGAAGCTCCATTTGAACCGTTGGATGCTATAGAGTTCAAATTCTTGACATATAAAACAGCTTTTCTCTTAGCCTTTGCTTCCGCAAGAAGAGTTAGTGAACTTCATGCATTATCTATAGATGATTCTCATTATCGTAGTGTTGGTAATACTATTACTTTAACTACTAATGTGGGATTTTTGACTAAGAATCAGGCTCCTAATAAATATCCTGAGCCTATTATTAAGGCTCTTCCGTCATCAGATAGCTGTAGACCTTTGCTGTGTCCAGTAAGAGCTATGCGCATTTATAAACACAGATCAGAGTTTATCAGAAAAGGAAGAAAATGCTTCTTTGTATCATTAATTCCCAATAGAAGGGACATTTCTGTTCATTCTATTGCTTGATGGATTCAATTAGCAATTTGCATTGCTTATGAAAGTTTATCTTCTAATCAGCAGTCGGTGCTTAAGATTTCAAGAGCGCTGTCCACATCTTGGGCTTATTCTAACAGTATTGCTATTACTGATCTCATGAAGGCTGCTTACTGGACACAGCCTTCTACCTTTACAAAGTTTTATCTTCGAAATATAGAGTCTATTTCTGGCGACCTCAGATGTTTAGGTCCGTTATCTGTTGCTCAGAATGTCGTCCACTGAACGATTACAGCTATAGTTATGTAGGTTTTCTGTTCCAGCAGTGACTCTATCCTGCTGCCCCCTCTTCGTTCTGTGCTGATTTGACCCAGAGCAAGGCGAAGTGGGGGGGGGGGGGGGGGGGGGGCAGTTTTCCCTTATATCACCAGCTTTATAGTGAAAAGCAATGGAATTCCTCCTCTGATGTCAGTAATTCCGAGTCGGTACTGGAATGGTTTTAAAGTGTAAAGCGAATATATATCTCATTTATGTAATATTCTTAAAGTGTAGCTCGGTGTGAAGCATTTGTATATGTCACGTGTCATACGAGCATTAATGTACAATCCTCAGACACTTTTAAATGAGTATAAAGAGTCTCTTTCTCCGGACTATCTTTATTTATTGGCTTCCTTTATTAAATTAGTATAATGGGTTATACTGGATATTAATAGAGAATTATAGATGATATACTGCTCAATTATCTGGTTGGTGTTGTGTCTTTCTTATTTCTAATAAATAAGAAAGACATATGTAAATCCTTTCTCTCCTTTTCTCCTTGAGGGGATATTCCTGTATATATAATTGAGCTTATTGGATTTTCCTTCATGTCCTTGGCCCCCCAGCCTTTTTACTGTTCAGCTAAGTCTGGGCCATTGGTTTACAGTATAAAAATATGAAGTAATTTATTTTGTTTTTATACTTACCAATGGTCCAGACGGGGATGGCCCTCCCATGAGTTGGGAACTCATACCTCCCTGCAGATTATATACATTTAGCAGGCACTGGTTGTAAGAATGATGCTTGGCACCAATTTCGGTACTTCCTTGACACTGCGCAATGCGCAGTAGACAAAAGTATGGAGGACCATATAGGACATTAGTTTTTTGGTTTTGGATGCAAAATTTGGGGATTTGGGGAGCAAAATTTGTGTTTGGCCCTGAATATTTAAGAGTTAGCACCAGCTAAGCTAAGTCTGGGCCATGGTAAGTATAAAAAATATATGAATTATTTTAAATTTTTTCATTTTTTTCCGAGGAAACACCATTTTCCTAGGCAAATTTTTTGCCGAGGCAAATTTTCCTGATTAAATGTCCTGGTATCCCACTTTTTATCCCCCGCCGCCAAGTTGGGAGGGGGATATTGAAATTGTGTTCGTCAGTCCATCTGTCTGTCCATCACAAGCTTTGTCCGCTTAACTCCTCCTATAGTTTTCACTAGATTTTTACAAAACTTGGTCTGAAGTATCATTATCAAGTATAGATGTGCATGTGGTCAGAAATTTTCGATGCAACAAATTTTTTGTGGTTACAGCCCTTGAAAATAGCAAAATTTCAGTCACAAATGCTTGTCTTCTCAACTCCTGCATTTTTCAGTGTAGATGTGCATGTGGTGATGAATTTTCGATGCGACAAATTTTGTGTGGTTACGGCCCTTGGAAATAGCAAAATTTCAGTCACACATTCTTGTCCGCTTAACTCCTGCATTTTTCATTGGATTTTTACGCAATTTGGTGTGCAGTATGAGTATGATGTGTACATGTGCATATGGAAAGGAAATTTTGATTCATATAATTTTTCCAGAGTTATAGCCCTTGTCGACTTTGAATTTACCAAAATTGGAGGGTTTTGGAAGATATCCACAGTTGCGATTAAAGAGACTGAATGATATTTGGTGAGTGACATTATTGGGTATGAATTCATGTCTAGGTCGATAATGAGATTATTCCTGTAATAACATAAAAGTCGGCGGGGAATATGGATGTCGTTGGACTTTCTTGTTGAAATTAAAATGTTTTCCCAAAAGCTTGATGATAGGGACTCAAGATAGTACATGTAGTGCAATACAAGACAAGTATCATTCCCTACTCGTGGGGCTGAGCTTATTGATTGTCCCCAGCTCACCTCATAAAAAAAATAATAGTCCCTGAAAAAGTGATTGCAGAATATAACAAGAAAATTTTGTCTCATTTTTTCTTCTCTAAGAAATCATGGGCATTCATTTTATTAGTGAAGCTAAATTGAGAATGTAATTCATTTGTTATGTTCTCAATTTATTTTGACTGACATGGCTACTGGTTCCCACTTTTGGAAACTGAAAAGCTTTTCAATGACAGGGATGTGTTATTAAGTATTACAGGTAGTGGGATACAGGACATGCTTGTATTGATTTGCCCAACAATGCTCTACCCCCACCCCCATGCTTGTTTTTATGATTGATTCAATTTGATCTTCAATCATTGCAGTGCAAAATGTACATATGATGACAGTAAACTCTCTTCCTCACATGCATATGACATCACACTCATATTTGCTTCCGATAATTGTCTATCGTAATATCCAGTCAAACACTGATAACCACACAGGTTCTGATTGTTGAATTACAACAGAGTCTGATTCCCTGACAAGTTTCATCTATTTAACATTCAGTGAGGACATCTACGAGCAATGTGTCAACATTGAACACATGTTTTTCCAAATTGTAGGCATGTTGTTACATGCAGAATGGAATTGAGCGATGTTGTCGATCTCGTGTCTGTGAAGTACATGTACTTCGACAAGCAGTCAATACCTATACTTTCAACTGCATGATCTTCTCTGGAGTGTGCCTTAGGGAGAGCATTTACTGCTCGCAGAATTTTTAGCTCACCTGTCTTTCAGTCAGGAGAGCTATAGTGATCACTCACCGTCCGTCGTCCGTGAACATGGTGTTTGCGTCTTCTCCTCCCAAACCACTGAACCAATTTAATTGATATTTGAGATAATAGTTTGTTATGACATCGCAATTTGATTTTGTTCAAATCAAGTTGCCTCGCCCATTGGTAGGGCCACATCCAAAAAGTGTGCTGAAATCTTAAAAAATCTTCTTCTCATGAACCAGCAATAGCAGAGACTTGATATTTGGTGTGCAGCTTCCTTTTGAGGTGCAAACTCAGATTTGTTCAAGAGAAGTTTGTGGGGCTATATTTGGCGTTGTAATGGGAGGGGCAAGAATATTTGCCCCTCCCAAAAGTTCTATTTTCCAAACCGAGATGCAGATTTGCACCAAATTTGATATGAGGGCTTATTGGGTCATAAGTACTTAATTTATGCAAAAAAAAATTTCCTGTCGCCCCATGGGAACCGCAGGAGCTAAAAATAGAAAAAAATTAAAATGCCCATATCTCCAAAACAACACGGCACTGAGAATTCTTATTTGTTGTGAAGCTTCCTTCGGACCAACAGAATGGAATGGTAAAAAAAAAATTGCTAAGGGTTTTATCATGGGGTACTTTTTTGGGAGTTTGAAAAAGTGCTTGAGTCAGCATTTTTTAACACTGTGGGTAATGGGAAAAACATGTAAGACTACTTTTCTCCCAAACCACTGCTCCAAAAGCTTTCAAACTTCACATATAACATCTTTGGAAGATTGTTTCACATGTTTATTGAAATCTGTTCCCTCGGTCCAAATTTGTGCTCTCTATGGGAGCCCAAATGTTTAAATTAGTGTAGTATGAGGAATATTCTTTAAAAATCTTCTTCTTCAGATCTACCGATAAGAATATTTCGATATTTGATATGCAGCATCCTTGGGGGTGGGGGGGGGGGGGAGGGGGGAGGGGGGGAGAGAGATTCAAGTTTGTTGAAGCCAAGTCCCAGGGTTCATATTTAGGCTGAAAATTTGGGGACTTAGAAATTTTGGACCAAAATCTGGAATTTTTTTTTTTGTTTTTTATGCATTTCGGTCAATTTTAAGACCAAAAAATTTTTTTTTTTTTAACACTGAAAATTTGGGGTCAGGGTGGGACTTAGAAAATTTTGGACCAAAATCCAGATATTTTTTTTTTATTTTTTATGCGTTTCTGTCAATTTTAAGACAAAAGAAAAAAATTTTTTTTACACTGAAAATTTGGGGTCCGGGTGAGACTTTGATACTTTTGGACCAAAATCTAAAATTTTTTGTTGTTGTTTTTTTTTATGTGTTTCGGTCAATTTTAAGACAAAAAAAAATTATTTTTTTTTACACTGAAAATTTGGGGTCCGGGTGGGACCAAAATCTGGAAATTAGTTTTTTTGTTTTTTATGCGTTTTAAGAAGAAGAAAAAATTTAGGCTGAAAATATTTTGTTTGGGGGAAAAAATCTGTTTTTTATGTGTTTATCTCAATTTTGGGACGTAAAAGTGCAGGAACTGAAAATAGAAGGAAAATCCTGTGTATTGTGTGGGCACAATCGCTTCATCTGGTTGGTATATGCTTTTCTTAGGAGGGGCGTATGCAGCTTATTCAAGTCCCTGGTTTGATATTTAGACTACCATATCAGGTGAGTGCCCTAAGGCCCCCTGGGGCCTCTTGTTAGTTTATGTGGACACCTGAGGGCGATCAAGACTATCTGGTCCATAAAAAATGACAGATTTTATTCATACTTCACACATGATTGCTAACTTGTAACTCCAGAGTGTGACATGACCTTGACCCAAAGTCCATAACTAAGCATGTGTCAGGACCTTGACCTAAGGTCATAACTTAAGTTCAAGGGCACAGACCATCAAAATTATTTAATGGACAGACCTTGGTCATACTTAACACTGTCAGGCCAAAGGTCATATCCATTTGTCCATTCTAACTTTAGTCCATAAAAGATTATTCACTGGATAGATCGTGTTCATATACGTCACACAATGCTTACTCATGACTCAAGGATGTGTCATGACCCTATTTCTCTGACGACAGACCCCAAAATGAAATTTCTTTGCAGGTTTGTACACAATCTGTTTTCACTGAAGTTTTTTTTACTGTTACACTTGTTTGATCAAGTTTCTGTTGGTTGTATTTTTAACCCTTTTTCCAACGCACAAGATATCAAAATTTATTATTTTAAATATTATTTTTTCAAACTTTTCAGAAGTTTCAACAAAACCATATCATGTGCCCCCCCTCATTGGAATGAGCTTGACTAGCTTGTTCCAATGCAGGGTCCCATGATATGTCTTTGTTGAAATTTTTTGTAAAATAATTGTTTTCTAAGGCCTAGAAAAAGTTAAAAATCTATTTCACAGACACTCCCACATAGTCCTTTTGGCTGCCACATGCTCTCTTTTTACAACCAATGCAAACTTAAAGAAATAAAAAATTGTTTTTGTCTGATATTTTACACAAGTTCATCAAATTGATAAATTTGTCCCTTGAGTGCAACAAGGCTTTGCAATGCTTTAACATTGCAAAGCCTTCTTGCGCTCAAAGGATGAAATACACCACTACCCATGCTATTCTGTAGATTATATTCTGCCTAAAATATAAAACAAACCTAGAACATGTTAATAGCAAATAAATAATTATAAAAACAAAAAATAAAATAAATGTGTAAATTACTCGGGACAGATATTGATGATTCATTAATTAAATAAAGGGCTAACTATCACTGTCATGCCTTTTCTTTTGGGCTCATATTTGGGGAGCATCTACCAGCTTCGTTTATATCTTCTTGTTTTTCTTTATTTGTAGTGGGAAGAGGTGGCTGCTTACAGGATTTATCAGCTGAAATTCCTCCTGTTGATCTGGAAGATATGCTTATGGGCGGTGCTGATGATGATGCGCATGATGATGTGGAACAAGAGAAACAAAATAATATTGTCACTGAAAAGAAAGTTTTAAGAAAACAGGTTTGTTCATCAAGCATTGTGGTTTTGAAATTAATATTATTTTGTTAAAAAAATTTGTTTTCTTTTATTTTATTTTCAGTTCTCTAAATCTATCAAAAGATGCACATTTACAGTCCCTGTGTTGTTCATGGTAGCATAAAATAAGTCGGTCATGTATTTTATGCTACAGCTATGCCAGTAATATTATTGGATTTATTCATAAGTAAACATTACACCTGAGAGACATACCCAAAAATGTCTTTAAATGAGTTATTGAATGTGAATGTAATGATGTGTCTTGTAAAATTTATAAAAAATAATGTTTTTTTTTTGTTTTCTGTGGTGACATTGATTTTGATTTAACTTTTGAGAAATTTGGCTCTGTGTCCTGCAATATTGATCTCATTTTGAACAAATGGTACAAGAGATGGTGACTTGACTTTTTCATGAAAAGCATTTGAACCCTGTACCTGGCAAACAAAATTCTTGAATAACCAATTTGTTTTCCTTTTTCTGTATCAAAAACAACTTATGACCCCACATTGGAATGAACTCGTTGAGTATGTTCCAATGAGGGGTCATAAGCTATGTTTTTGAGACAAAAAAAGGGGAAAAAAAATGAAAATTGAATGGTAATTTTTGTGAATGGCACTGCCTGGTTTACCAGTTAGGTTGGGTAAAGGGTTAATTAACTGGATCCATATTAACAAGAACAAATAATTATTGGAAAGTACACCCCCAGCACAACCACCCCAACCCCCGGCAAATTTGAAGTTACCTTTCCTTAAAAGATTTCTAGATTTTTCATGAAAATTGTCTTCTCTGAGTAAATAATTAGAATGTTCTTTTTGAACATCATCCTAGCTGAAACAATCAGCTTTGAGGCTTTATGAGGAAGCCAATGGTAAGTTTCTGTTGGGGGCCTTGAAAATCTTGCATGTCAGTGAATTTTAAAAAAAAGGTTTCAAGACTTCTTCTTTTTAGAACCAGCCTCCATCAACTGGTTGATGATTCTGCTGGTTTGGTTTCGGGGGGTGCGCACGGATTTGCCTTCGTGGAGGGTTTATAGATTTTGTTTCATAGATATTTTCCAATGGCAGTCAATGGTGAGGGCGGTTTGCATTTGCTGAAACTGTAGGGGTTTAGTGTTTATAGTATGATGGTGACTGTTAGATTGTTTTCGTATCATTTGTTGGTTATATCTATATACTTTTTAGTTATGTTCAGTGGGGCAGTATAGCGGAGATAATGCTCCACTGACTGCTCCAATTATAGTATTTATAAGATAAAAAAAATGTTTTGCGAGTTTTTACAAATTCCATGTCTATATGCACATATGTATATCTATTTTGTTTACTTCTGACACACTGGTATTACCGAAGAAGCCTTGAAAAGTCTTAAATCCATTTTTGTAGTTGCAGGTTGACGGCAAGAAAGTTTACTCATGCTTTTTCTTTTATTTTCAACTCTTAAACTAAGTATTTGCCTAAATATTTTCATAAAATGTTGTCATGGCTACTGTGACAAATTTCACATGGTATTGACTGTCCCCACTAGAATTTCATTGGAAATTTATTTTTATCCAGCTTTGAAAATACTTGATTCTGTGGTAACCTTATTTCTGAAAGTCTGTAAAAACATTGCAGAAATATCTCTCAAAGTCCTTGAATATACCTATCATCTGAACTGCAGTACACCTACAGAGTAATTGCATTGTTTCCAAAAAGATCTAGCCTCTTAAGTCAACTTTTGTGGGAATTAACCCTTTACCTAACATGAAAAGCTAATTTAAAAAAAAAAAATTCACAAAAACATAGGTTATGACCCCTCATTGGAATGATCTCGATGAGCTTGTTCCAATGAGGGGTCATAACCTATGTTTTTGAGACAAAAAATGAAAAAATAACGAAAATTAATTGGCGATTTTTTTAGAATAGCGCTGACCGGGTTTGGCCATTATGTTGGGTAAAGGGTTAAGTGGCATTCTTGAGCATTTCTAAAGCAACATTGTCATTTGTTATTTTATTTTTAGATATGTCTACTTACAGGTAGCTGATCCTTGGAAATTGGCAGATCCACATGAAACAGGCCCACTCAAAGACAAGATATGTGCGCAGGGTGAAATTATATATTTTCCTTTGACATAATTCAAGAAAAACTATTCTTCAAGGGAAAGAAACGAGAATGTTCACCTCATTGTTTTAGCTCACATGAGCAAACTTCAAGAGAAGCTTTAGTAATCACTTTCTGCCCATCCACCATCTGTCTGTCTTGTCTGAACTTTACATTATTGACTTCTCCTTATAAACTACTGGGCCCAAATTGAACCAAATTTGATATGCATGTTCCTTATATGTCAATTCAAGTTTATTCAAATAAAGTTGCCACTCCCACAGGCGGCACTGCAGAGGACATACATCTGTTAGCACCCACAAACTCTTTTTAAAAAATAAAGAAATCTTCTTCTCCAGAACTACCAATCAGAATCTTTTGATACTTGGCATACCGTATCCTTAGAGGATTCAGATTCAGGTTTGTTCGATTCAAGTCTCTGGGTTTATATTTGGGCTCCACCTTTGTTTCAAAATCAGTTTTGAAGCATTTGAGTGATTTTATGCACACAAAAAAGAAGAAAGAAGCAATTCACCCACCACACCCTTCCCCTACTCCCCTAGCTAAATTAGATTAACTATATATTAACATGTCGCGGTGGCTCAGTGGTAGACTGTTGGACTTCTATGCTAGAGGTCCCGAGTTTGATCCCCGTCCGGGACGACCCGCATTGTGTCCTTGGGCAAGGCACTTTATCCCAGTTGCCTACTTGGGGGCACGATGACACAGTGTACTAAGGTGTACTGCACATGTCTTCAACCACTGTAACCCTGCTTGATCGGATTTTGAACAGAATTAGAATGTTGAGGAGCTGACAGTTGCTCGTCGATGCTTGGTGGTTCTCTCTGGGTACTCCGGCTTCCTCCACCCGTAAAACTGACATGGTCACCATTAGCCATTGTGCATAAGTATGTGACTTAAACACCAATAAATAAATATAAATAAATAATATTAACATGTAGATGTTGACTGTGTCCTTAAATCCTTCATTTAACTATTTTATCACTTGAGCGATTCTTGATAACTGATAATACTCTCCCATGACAGGGGTCTCATGGGTTAAATTATTATTCTGCTTTTTAGCAATATAAAACAGATTTGTCCACTTTGCTGTGGAGAGTATAGTGCGACTGATTGAATCGGATTGAAAAAAGCCTACCATGCTTTATTGTTTGGGGAGTAAACTTAATTATTGTAGTTTTGAATAACTCATATTTTTATACTGTACCAATGACCCAGACATAGCTGGTGCTAACTCTTAAAAATATAGGGCCAAACACAAATTTTGCCCCCCAATCCCCAAAATTTGCATCTAAAAAAAAGAAAACATGTCCTGAATGGCCCTCCATACTTCACCTCTACTGCGCATGCGAAGTGTCAAGGACGTCCCGAAATTGGCGCCATTAATCATTCTTTGTTTGGCCCTTCATCAGTTAACATCTGACTGATCTTTGTGCTTGTAAATCTCAGTTTAAATGATGCCAGACACATAAATATTAGTGAAATGGTGATTCTAAGGAGGATATAGAAGGAGGAGAGGAAAAATGTGTGACAGAAAATAATCAGGGCTGTAACTTAAAATTTTTTGATGAAATTATGTTAAGTTACCTATTTTCGAGGCAACTGCCTGTTGTGGTCATTCTTGTTATCAAGATTACACTGCTTATTCAGTGTTTTCCTCTCTCCCTTTCCTTTAAGTCCCCTCTTGCTATTCTCCCATGCTTTTGGCATATTTTCTGTAATATTATTACTAAAATTTCTTGGGAGTTTTAGCTGGATAACAGAATGTATTCTATTCTTTTCCCCATGTTTACGTCTTCATCTATGGGTGGTTAGGCGTAGTGTTCTGCATCTACCATCTGATGTTCTGCAGTTTCTTCCCTGGAAGTCTCTGTTTTGCATCAGATAGTGTATTATTGGTAACTGATTTCGGGCCAGGGTGCCTGGAGTCTTGATCTAGTGTTTTTACACTTATTGTTTACATTTCCAACAGCCCTCTGTGTGAGGTGGGATTTCTTGAAAATAATATCTTGATGTTAATTTACTCATAACTAGACACATTATTATTGTTCGTAAGTGTTGCATAAATTGTTTAAAATATTTTTAGAATTTTTGTCCACACTTAGACTTGGGATCCATTGGGGCTCAACGTTACTTTTCAGAAACTTGGGCTGTTCTGAAAAAATATTTTTTCAAAAGTTTTTGATTCAATTATTTTTTCTATATTAATGGATCTTGTTATTATGTATTTTGATTGTCAGGGGTTGGTGCGAGTACTAGGACTTTGTTTTCTTTTCACATTGAAAGGATATTGTTCAATTGTAATAAGAGGAAATCTTCCTCGGACTTTCATAATCATTGTATAATGTAGTCAGTGTACTCGCACTAACTCCTGTTCTGTATGTGTTGATTACGATGACATGGGAAGCGCGTGTCACGGTATGTTAGTGGGGAATTGGCCATTCCGGTCTTTTCCCCACAGGGTCACTCTACTTTATCAATCTCTATTTCAGACGATCATGATCAGGGTGATGTATCCGTGATGTCTTCCAAAAAGTGTGCCTCCGTCGTCACAATTAATGAAGAGCTAGCGGAAAAGTGCTCAGGTAATACGTCAATTGCCTAAGAGGACCCTAGTAGGTTCGACGGCCTTTGACGTCCGCTGGCTCGCCCGGTGTAGCGTCCATTCATCGAATGGTTCGGCAGCCGGGTTCGTCCGTTGCGGTCTAGAAAGGAGTTTTGGGTGATGCGAGCACTATAAACATCCATGTGCACACCCAGTGACGGCGGATTAGAGGGGAGAACGGAGGAAGCCTTTTAGTCTGGTTCATAGCTCGTCCAGGCCCATCTGGGCTGCGAGCGAGAGAGGCCCCTCTCTCGTACATCAACATCTGGCCCCAGATGTTGTGGTACAAAATGTCTCGCATTCGGAGCATACGTCCGCCGCTCGGGACGCTCCGTTATATAGACAGTCAATAAGGCTTCCTCATTCTCCTGGCAGCGCACACGACCGCTCCTTGGCTACGTGACCTCCGATATCCAGTCAACTTCGCCAATCAGAGACTCCTCGGCGACCATGTCACGCCATCCGATAGCCAGGGACACGAGGCCTGCAGACTCTGGACATTCGCATAAGAAAGTATGCGGGAGTCAACGTACACGGAGCTTCCAGCGGCAAAGCATTGTAAGACCGCTTCTGCACAGGCCTCGGTGACGGACGTGCTATCCCAAATAGCACAACTTATCGCAGCATCCCAGCAACGACAGAATCTCTGTCGCATAATATAATATCCGACGACGCTGGGTCGGGATGCTCCACGGAAGCATCAGGTGCGGGCGTCCGAAAATTTCATACGGTCCGACGGGATGCCGAAAGGGATTCGGAGGTTTTCGAGCTTTCCTTTTCGGAACAACATAAGCTGCTGTATATGTCATCTGACTTCATCTTCTAGAGGTTCTTCGTCGGACCAGAATGCTGCGATACTGGATAAGAAACTGATAGCGTCGGTGGACTTAGAAATTTTTGGTTCGGTTCAGGGACATCGTCCCTCAGTTCCGACACAGTCCAATAATGTCTCAGATATGTTCGATTTATTGAACGACGCTATATATATTTTTTTTTATATGCTTGCTATGTACAAGCATATCTGGTTTCTTGTTCGCAAAATTACTGAGATGTCTTTCAAAAGTGTGCCTCTGTCGTCATAGTTAATGAAGAGCTAGCGGCAATTAGTGCTCATGGATTACGTCAATCTCCTAAGAGGTCCCTAGTAGGATCGACGGAGTTGACATTCGCTAGCTCACCCGGTGTAGCGTCCATTCATCGAATGGTTCGGCAGTCGGGTTCGTCCGTTGCGGTCTAGGATGGAGATTTGGGTGATGCGAGCACTATAATAGACTTTAGTACACACCCAGTGACGATGGATTAGAGGAGAGATCGGAGGAAGCCTGTTAGTCCGGTTCCTAGCTCGTCCGGTCCGCCCGGGCGGCAAGCGAGAGAGGTCCCTCTCTCATGCAACAACATATGGGATCGGATATTGTGGTACAGACATTTCACCTTCGGAGCGTATGTCCGCCACTCCGGACGCTCCGTTATATAGACAGTCCGAGTGACTGTCGATAATGCTTCCTCATCCTCACAGCAGCGCACACGACCGCACATTGGCTACGTGACCTTGAATATCCGGCCAGCTTCGGCATTCAGTGATTCCATGGCGAACAGGTCACGCCATCCGGTAGCCAAGGGACACGAGGCCTGCACACTCTGGTCGCTAGCATAATAGAAGTATGCACGGGGTAACGAACACGGAGCTTCCAGTGGCAATGCATCGTAAGACCGCTTCTCCACAGGCCTCAGTGACGGACGTGCTATCCAAAATAGCACAGCTTATCGTAGCATCCCAGCAAACGACAGATTCTCGGTCGGATCAGGAATAATCCGACAGTGCTGGGTCGGTACGCTCTGCTGTTGCATCAGGTACAGACGACCGAATATTTCATAGGGTCCGACAGGATGGCGAAAGGGATTCGGATGATTTCGAGCTTTCCCTTTCGGAACAACAGAAGCTGCCCTACATTTCTTCCGGCATTATCTTCCAGAGGTTGTTCCTTCGGACTACATTGCTGCGATGCTGGATAAGAGACTAATAGCGTCATTGGACACCGAGTTTTGGATCGGTTCAGGGACATTGTCCCTGAGTTGCCGACGCAGTCCAATAATGTCTTTAGAACATTTGAATTATTGAACGACGCTATATATATATAAGCTTGCTATCAACATGCTAGTATAGTTTCTTGTCCGCAATGCTCTATTCTGCCTTTCGTGAATTCTAGGAAATAATTGTTTATTGGCAGAACTGGGCTTACCTAGAGTTACTTTGCGTCTAAGACGGCGAGACTCAAGACTGCAATTGTCTTTTTCGCCGTCTATGTCAATTCCAACCACGATGTTGGAAACGACAATGATGTATAATAGACTTAACTTAGACGCTTTATCATACGTACACCACCTTACTGAGACGTTATCATTACGTCTTCAAGAGAAAGAATTCCAGGATATGATCCTCAATGGCATTTCTTTCAGGGGCAGTAGTTTTCCACATATAACTCCGCCCTTCAGTGGCAACCTGGAGTTGGTTAGACGTGACGCAGCCCTAGCTACATCCACACGCGTGGATAGTAAGATGAAGAACTCTCTCAGAGTCGCTTCGGTCCCCGAGAAGCTTCTCTTCGACGGTAACCTTTCAGCAATCTTGAATTGCTCGATATACACGTTCTCTTGTCTATCAAGTGTAACAAGAGATTCAGATGTGGGCAAACATTCGGTGGTCGACTCAGAGAGTTTCACTGTAGTTGCTGGATCCGAGTTTTTCGATTATGACGGATGCCAGTCAAACAGGTTGGGACACATTTTGATCCCAACGGATTCGAAGTGCCGGGGTCTTTGGGTTCCGTAGTTTTTAGGCAAGCTCTTTACTTCCAAGGAAGAATATTATGTTGGCTTGCACTACGTCATTGGATGAATTTTATTCAGAAACGCATGTTCAATCCTGTCCGATAATACGACAGTAGTTGCGTATATCTGGAACCAGGGAGGCACTCATTCGGTTCCGTTATTGATTTTAACGGAAAGAATCCTTCTGTTTGTTATAGAACACCAAGTTCTGTTTCGGTTCGTCATATTCTCGGTCGTCGGATCGTATTAGCAGACTCCCTTTCTCGTAAGGGTCGTTTGTTGCCGTCGGAATGGACTATCAACTAACAAGTATTCAATCAGATTTGCTATCAATGGGAGCACCCAGTGATAATTTATTTGCGACACAACTCTCCAATCAATTGTAGACGTATGTGTCACCGTGTCCGGATCCCTGAGCATATGTAGTTAACGCTCTATCGATCTAGTAGGACACTATGATAGGATATACGTATCCTCCAGCACTGTTGATTCAGCAAGTATTGCTAGGATTATTCATTCACAATACAATTCTGTTGGTAGCATCTCTGTCCCACAGATACGGTGGATAAATTTACTTAGATGTCTACTGTGGGCCTTACCGCGGAAACTTCCTCCACGAGAGGATCTTTTTTCGCTGGGGAAATCGTGTCAACTCTATCACAACCCGCAAGGTCTCAACCTTCACGTATTCTGTTGTGCGGTCCTTCTTGCATAGCAAGCACTGTATAGGACCAGCAGTGGACGCGATTCCTAACGGTAGAAGGACCTCCTCTTCGCTATACTATGCGGCTAAAGTGGAGGGTCTTCCGTCGTTGGTATGGGGATCTTTATGTTGATATTTTTGATTCCTCCATACCAGACATTGCAAACTTTCTAGTATACTTGTTTAACGAAATTATCTGCAGCCAGTTACTTTTATAGGTTATAGGTCTATGTTATCTGATACCTATGCACACCATGATAGTTTACAATGGAGCCTAATGTCTCTTTATCTAAGTTAGTTTGAAACTTTTTCGATAAGAGACCTAGAATCGTTAGATTAATTCCTATTCGGAATTTAGCTTGTGTTCTTGTTAACTAAAGCAATCATTTGAATCCTTGGGACAGCAGTTTCAAATTCTGATCTTTTAAGGCAGCGATTCTCTTAGCCTTCTCTTCTGCTGAAGAGTCAGTGAGCTTCATGCACTATTGGTGGACGATTCTCACTTTCGTAGTATCGGGAACTCTATTACCTTTACTACTAATGTGGTATTTTTGTTTAAGAATCAGGCTCCTAATGATATCTGGAACCTATTGTTTTTAAGGTCCTTCCGTCTTCGAGCGGGCATAGGCCTTTACTCTGTCCGGATAGACCTTTATGTATTTATTTACAGATCTCAGTTTATCAGTAGGACGTAAAGCTTCTTCTGGCTCTAATGCCTAATAGAAAGGTCATTATGGTCCATTCTATTACTGAATGCATTCAGTTAACTATCGGTACTGCTTAGGATAAGCTATCCTTAACTCAGCAGTCTGTGCTTAAGATTTCGGCTCATGAAGTAAGAGCTCTTCTACATCTTGGGCTGACATATAGTTTTGCTATTATAGATTAAGTAGGCTGCATATTAGTCTCAACCATCCACATTCACGAATTTTTATCTCAGAAATATTGTATCCATTTCTGGAGGCCTGCATTGTTTAGGTCCATTATCAGCTGCTCAGAAAGTCGATCACTTAACAATTGCAACTATAGCTATGTAGGCTGTATGTTCCGGCAGTGACCCCGTCCTGCTGCCCTCTTCGCTCTGGGCTATTTGACCCAGGGCAAGAAAAAGGGGGGGGGGGGAGGGTGTTCCCTTGGGTCACCTGTTTTTATTATGAAAACAAGGGGATACCTCCTCCAGAGTTAGTAATTCTGAGCTGTTACTGGGATGGTTTCTTAAGTGAAAGTTATGTTTTTAATTCATTCATGTCATAGTTTTAAAGTATAGCATTTGAATATGTCATGTGTCAAACGGATGTTATTATACTATCCTCGGACACTTTTAAAAGAGTATAAAGAGTCTCAATTCTTTAGACTAACTTTATTTATTGGCTTACTTTAAATATAATTAGTATACGAATTATACTGGATATTAATAGAGAACATGGATGTTATGATGCTCAATTATAGAAGGTATTGTGTCTTTCTAATTTGTCATAAATAAGAAAGATACACGTGAAGCCTATTTCTCCTTTTCTCCTACAGGAGATGACTTTATTTTATATAGTTGAGCTTATTGGATTTTCCTCCATGTCCTGGGCCCTCCAGCCTTTTTACTATTCAGCTATGTCTGGGTCATTGGTACAGTATAAAAATCTTAAAAAATTTATAGTAATTTATATATTTTTTATACTTACCAATGACCCAGACGGGGATGGCCCTCCCAGGAGTTGGGAACTCATACCTCCTCGCTGAGGACATAGCGCTTACCAGGCACTGATGGTAAGAATGATTAATGGCGCCAATTTCGGGACGTCCTTGACACTGCGCATGCGCAGTAGAGGTGAAGTATGGAGGGCCATTCAGGACATGTTTCCTTTGGTTTTAGATGCAAATTTTGGGGATTGGGGGGCAAAATTTGTGTTTGGCCCTATATTTTTAAGAGTTAGCACCAGCTATGTCTGGGTCATTGGTAAGTATAAAAAATATATAAATTACTCTAAATTTTTTAAGTTTCATAATATTTTATACCTTGTGTTCTGTTTATATTAGGCCTAAAAAGTTAAAAATCTGTTTCTCTGGCCATTTCGCATGCTCCTTTCGGCTGCCACATGCTCTCTTTTTATAACTAATGCAAATTTAAAAAAATGAAAATTAAATAGTTTATGACCGATATTTTACCCAAGCTCATAAAGTTCATAAATTTGTTCCTTGTGCGCAACAAGGATTTGCAATGCTTTAGCATTGCAAAGCCATCTTGCACCCAAGGGACAAAATACACCACCACTCATGCTATTCTGTAGATTATGAGGCCTAAAACATAGAACAAACCAAGAACATGAACTTTTGATTGCAAAGAAATAATTCCAAAAATTAAAAGATAAAATAAAAAACTGCATGCCCACGTGCAAATTTACAAAAAAATGGCCTGAGAAACAGAAGCTCTACTGTGTGGGGCCTTATTCTCATGTTATAATTTCTACTTTTTTCATTCTAAGTCTATTTCTCCAAAAATGCAGAATCTGCTTATACCAATAGACACTAGAGTCTTAGACCCTGATATGCTATAACTTAGAAATGGAGTGAGCTGGCATTCAGGTTTATCTACCTTGAAAAACAGCCGGACTTCTCATTTGACATACTGTAAAACATGGATCCTGAACAAATAATTTCCTCCCCGCCTTGTATACACTTTCTTTTTAAGAAAGAGCTATTAGGCCATACAAAGTTGATTGTCTGTTTCTCAGGCCATTTTTTCCAAAAAAGCATGCAAGCGGGCAGGTTTTTTTTTTCTTTTTCTTTTCTCGCGGAGAGGTTGTTTGTGGTAATTTGACCCCCACCCAAAAGCCTGGTGGACCACGCAAAATTTCGCAAATATATTGGTTATTCACCACAGGGGTGTTGGGTCGTAAATGAAGTGGGGTTTGAATGTTTGTTTTTTCAGAGAAACGTGAAAATTATAACACAGGATGAAAGTCACGAAACACCTCGTGGGTGAAACGTCTCGGGTTGAAACGTCTCTGGGACAAACCAAATGTCGAAGTGCCAACTTTCAGAGATTTATTTTACCAAAAAAAAAAAAATCCTTTCACAACCTGCCTAATAAAATCGTGAATCGCAATTTTTCCCCATTATATTCAAAATTATCACAACCCATTTAAACGGGCAGTTCATCCATAAATCATATTTTTGGGAAATCTGAAAATGAAATACAAAACGAATGTTTGCTTGTTTTTATTAACCAATTCGACCACACATACCTGCCTGTATGCAATTTATTTTCAACTATGACTGTTACTTTTATATCAAGCAACGGTTACTATTAGTTATCCAATTATCCTGCATCTCAAATGCATTTATTTAAATTAACTGGGAAACTCGTAACGGTTTCAAATAACAGTACACAAAGTCCCAATGACGGCCATTTACAATACAAATGTTACTAAAAATAAATGCCAGGAGACTGTGTTCCATTCAACATAGCAACTGACTTTGCAGACTTTCTGAGGGTTGGTGCGAATCAAACGTTGTGCGAACGACCATTCCCCTTTGTGACTGTTTGTTGTCAGACTGAAAGACACCTTCCTTCTTGCTGTCATTATGACTTACCTTTTACAGAATAAAACACTTTCTGTCGTGAATATTGCTAAAACCCACCCACTTTATTAAGGTATGATGTAGAAAAAGCTTGAAGTGTGTTAATTTAAAATTTGCGAACGCATCGATATCGATTTACCGAAATGAGCACAATATCTCAAATTTTTTTTGAAGATTTTTTTGGTGTCATAAAAAGGTTGCATGCGCACCAAAAATGACCATGCGCGTGGGCCTGAGAAACAGAGGTTCTTTTTTTTATGGCCTTACTACCGTTTGCTCTTAGACTGCAAATAAACTGTTATTAGCTCACCCTGACTGAAAGTCAGGGTGAGCTTTTCTTATCACTCTTTGTCCGTTGTCTGTCCGTCCGTCGTCCTGTATGAAGGTGGTGTTTGAGCCTCTTTCTCCTAAACCACTGGCCACATTTTAATTAAATTTCATGTAAGTAGTGGTTATATAGGGGCATTTTGATTTTTATGCAAATTAGGTTTTGGCTCATATTGAGCAGAGGGGTGGGGAAAAAATGGCTAAATTTTTATACCCCACGCAACGAAGTTGCAGGGGTATAATGTTTTTGACTGGTCCGTCCGTCAGTCCATCAGTCTGTCAGTCTGTCAGTCCGTCAGTCAGTCCTACTTGTTTTCCGGACTTTTTTTTGTACACACTTCCAGATATTGAGCTGATTTTTGGTATGTGAGTCTAACATGGTGGCCTACAGATCAAGTTTGGGTTTTGTTCCGCTCCACTGATTTTTACCAAAATTACGGCCCCATAGACTTTGAAAAGTTCATCAAAATTAGTTTTCTGGGCTTTTTCTCTAGATGCTTCCAGGTATTGAGTTGATTTTTGGTATGTTTGTCTAACATGGTGGCCTACAGATCAAGTTTGCATTTTGTTCTGCTCCACTGATTTTTACCAAAATTACGGCCCTTGGACTCTGAAAAATTCATCAAAATTACAGTTTTGCGGACTTTTTTTCCTACACGCTTCCAGATATTGAGCTGATTTTTGGTATGTTAGTCTAACATGGTGGCCTACAGAACAAGTTTGCGTTTTGTTCCGCTCCACTGATTTTTACCGAAATTACGGCCCTACGGCCCTTGGACTCTGAAAAATGCATCAAAAACTGTAATTTTGATGAACTTTTCAAAGTCTATGGGGCCGAAATTTTGATAAAAATCAGTGGAGCGGAACAAAACCCAAAGTTGTGCTGTAGGCCACCATGTTAGACTAACATACCAAAAATCAGCTCAATATCTGGAAGCGTGAAGGAAAAAAGTCCACAAAACTGTAATTTTGATGAACTTTTCAAAGTTCAAGGGCCATAAATTCGGTAAAAATCAGTGGAGCAGAACACAATGCAAACTTGATCTGTAGGCCACCATGTCAGACTAACATACCAAAAATCAGCTCAATATCTGGAAGCGTGTAGAAAAAAAGTCCGGAAAACTGTAATTTCCGGGCTTTTTCTCCATATGCTTCCAGATATTGAGCTGATTTTTGGTATGTTTGTCTAACATGGTGGCCTACAGATCAAGTTTGCATTTTGTTCTGCTCCTTGTAGTGTTTCATGTGTATAGGCCTCAGTGGATTAATCTTAAAGAATTCACCCAAAACTTAGTTCAAGTTATGGATAAATTAGATAGACCTCCTACTGTAATTGTTGGTGACTTAAATGTCAATACTTTGAAAGAATCAAGCAACGTATTAGTAAAAACATTGTCTTCAAAGTGTTACAGCCAAGTTATTTGCTCACCGACTTACATTTCTGGCTCCTGTATTGACCATGTGTACATAAAAAAAGACATAGCTTGTGACACAAGAATAATCCCGGTTCCCTATTCCCAGCATGCAGTTATTCAAGTCAGGATTAGAATATGAAGCGACTTCGAATTTGTTCATGAAGTAAAACAATAATCTATTTCACTTTTTGTGTATAAAGACTGTTATTTGGGATAGCAATTCTAAATCTGACACCTTTTTTATAAACAAGCGTTCACTAAAGTAATTTTATCAGCAAAGACCTAGTGTGACCTTACATTATTTTACAATGTGTGTTGGAAAGATCAAATTGGATTTGAAAAGGTTGGTATCATTAAATCTTAACATGGCTCCACATTTCAACTAAAATTAATTCTGCTTGAATTCTTTCAATACCGTTGAAACTACAGAACAGTGTTTTCTGCGGTATTCCTAGAATCTATGTTTATTTTTAAAAAATGATTACAGCTTGAAATATCGGGGTGCGGGGGGTATGTGAGCGTGCTCACTAAGGTTCTATATTTTGAAAATCTTCTAATGAACCACCAGTGGCAGAGACTTAATATGTGGTATACAGAGTCCTTTTAAGGTTTAGAATCAAGTTTGTTCAAGAGAAGTTTGTCGGGCATTATTTGCCTTCGATTATGGAAGGGGCAAAAATTTTGGCCACATCTAAAATTTCTATTTTCAGAACCGTGAGGTCGATTTGAACCAAATTTGATATGAGATGATAATGGGTCATAAGTAGTTGATGGATGTAAGAAAATTTTTTCTCATTGCCCCCATGGGAACCTCAAAAGCTAAAAATAGGAAAAACCTTAAAACTGCCATATCTCCAAAACAACACGGCACAGAGAATTCTTATTTTGTATAAAGCTTACTTTTATCCAGTAGAATAGAATGGTTAAAAAAAATCCCTATCGGTTTGATCACAAGGTACTTTTTTCAGGACTTTGAAAAAGTGCTGCGTCAGCTATTTTTAACTCTGTAGGCAATGGGAAAAACATTAAAAAATCTTCTTCTCCAGATCCAGCAGGCAGAATCTTTTGATATTTGGTATGCAACATTGTAGGGTGGATCTGATTCAAGTTTGTTCAAATCGGCCCCCTGGGTTCATATTTGGGCTCAGTCTAGGAACCCAATTTTGAACTTGGTGCATTTCAGGCAAATTTCTTAAAATATCTTCTTCTCCAGATCCAGCAGGCAGAATCTTATGATATTTGGTATGCAACATTGTGGGGTGGATCTGATTCAAGTTTGTTCAAATTGGCCCCCTGGATTCATAATTGGGCTCACTATAGAAGCCCGAATTCAAACTTAGTGCATTTCAGGCAAATTTCTTAAAAAATCTTCTTCTCAAGATCCAGCAGACAGAATCTTTTGATATTTAGTATGCAACATTGTGGGGTGGATCTGATTCAAGTTTGTTCACATCGGCCCCCTATGTTTATATTTGGGCTCAGTATAGGAGCCCAAATTTGAACTTAGTGCATTTCAGGCAAATTTCTTTGAAAATCTTCTTCTCCAGATCCAGCAGGCAGAATCTTTTGATATTGGGTATGCACCATGCTTAGGGGGTGAGATTCAAGTTTGTTCAAGCCAAGTCCCTGGGTTCATATATGGGCTCACTGTGGTAGCCCGAATTATAACTCCGTTCAAAATGAATTTTCTTTAAAAATCTTCTTCAGATCCAGCAGTCGGAATGTTTTGATATTTGATATGCAGCATCCTTAGGGGGGTGAGATTCAAGTTTGTTCAAGCCATGTCCCTAGGTCCATACTTGGGCTCACTGTGGGAGCCCGAATGATAACTTAGTTCAAAATGAGGAATTTTCTTTAAAAATCTTCTTCTTCAGATCAAGCAGTCGGAATGTTTTGATATTTGGTATGCAGCATCCTTAGGGGGGTGAGATTCAAGTTTGTTTAAGCCATGCCCCTAGGTCCATATTTGGACTGACTGTGGGAGCTCGAATTGTAACTTAGTTCAAAATGAGGAATATTTTTATACTGTACCAATGACCCAGACATAGCTGGTGCTAACTCTTAAAATATAGGGCCAAACACAAATTTTGCCCCCCAGTCCCCAAAATTTGCATCTAAAACTAAAGAAAACATGTCCTGAAAGGCCCTCCACACTTCGCCCCTACTGCGCATGCGCAGTGTCAAGGACGTTCCGAAATTGGCGCCATTTATCATTCTAAGTTTGGCCCTTCATCAGTTAACATCTGACTGATCTTTGTGCTTTTAAATCTCAGTTTAAATGATGCCAGACACATAAATATTAGTGAAATGGTGATTCTAAGGAGGATAGAGAAGGAGGAGAGGAAAAGAATGTGTGACAGAATATTATCAGGGCTGTAACTTAAAATTTTTTAATGAAATTATGTTAAGTTACCTATTTTCAAGGCAGCAGCCATTTTGTTGTCATTCTGATTATTTAGTTACACTGTTTTTTCAAGTGTTTTCCTCTCTCCCTGTCCTTTAAGTTCCCCCTTGCTATTCTCCCATGCTTTTGGCATAGTTTCTGTAATTATTATTACTAAAATTTCTTGGGAGTTTTAGCTGAATAACAGAATGAATTCTGTTCTTTCCCCATGTTTACGTCTTCACCTACGGGTGGTTAGGCGTTGTGTTCTGCATCTACCATCTGATGTTCTGCAGTTTCTTCCCTGGAAGTCTCTGTTTTGCATCAGATAGTGTATTTTTGGTAACTGATTTCGGGCCTGGGTGCCTGGAGTCTTATTTTAGTGTTTTTACACTCATTGTTTACATTTACAACAGCCCTCTGTGTGAGGGGGGGATTTCTAAAAAATAATATCTTTATGTTATTTTAATCATAACTAGATACATTATTATTGTTCGTAAGTGTTGAATAAATTGTTTAAAATATTTTTAAAATTTTTATCCACACTTAGGCTTGGGATCCATTGGGGCTCAACGTTACTTTTCAGAAACTTGGGCTGTTCTGAAAAAATATTTTTTCAAAATATTTTGATTTCAATTATTTTTTCTATATTAATGGATCATATTATTATTATGTATTTTGATTGCCAGGGGTTAGTGCGAGTACCAGGACTTGTTTTCTTTTCACATTGAAAGGATATTGATCAATTGTTTTAAGAGGAAGTCTTCCTCTGACTTTATTATCATTCTATATGTGGTCAGTGTACTCGCATTAACTCCTGTTCTGTATCGTATGATTTCGATGACAATATGGGAAGCGTATGTCACGGTATGTTGTTGGGGATTTGGACACTCCGGTCCTTTCCCCGCAGGGTCACTCTACTTTATCAATTTCTATTTCAGACGATCAAGATTAGGGTGATGTATCTGTGATGTCTTCCAACAGTGTGCCTCCGTCGTCACAATTAATGAAGGGCTAGCGGAAAAGTGCTCATGTAATACGCCAATTGCCTAAGAGGACCCTAGTAGGTTCGACGGCCTTTGACGTCCGCTAGCTCGCCCAGTGTAGCGTCCATTCACCGAATGGTTCGGCAGCCGGGTTCATCCGTTGCGGTCTAGAAGGAATTTTGGGGTGATGCGAGCACTATAAAATTAACTTAATGCACACCCAGTGACGGCGGATCGGAGGGAGAACGGAGGAAGCCTTTTAGTCCGGTTCATAGCTCGTTCCGGTCCATCCGGACGGCAAGCGAGAGAGGCCCCTCTCTCGTTCAACAACATCTGGCCCCAGATGTTGTGGTACAAAATGTGTCGCTAGCGGAGCATACGTCCGTCGCTCGGGACGCTCCGTTGTATAGGCAGTCCGCTGAGACTGCTAAGGCTTCCTCTTCTCGTCAGCGCACACGACCGCACCTTGGCTGGGTGACCGCCGATATATTACCAGCTTCACCGATCAAGGATTCTTCGGCGACCAGGTCACACCATCCGGCAGCCAGGGATTCGAGACCGATGGACTCCGGACGTTCGCATAGGAAAAGTATGCGGGAGCCATCTGATGCGGAGCTGCCCTCGGCGAAGCAGCGATAGACTGCGCCTCCGCAGGTCTCAACGCCGGACATTCTTGTGCACATAGCACAGCTTATCGCAGCATCCCAGCAGCCGACAGAAACGGTGTCGGATCGAGAATTATCCGACAGCGCTGGGTCGGTAGCCGGGGACTCGAGGCCTGCAGACTCCGGACGTTCGCATAGGAAGTGTGCGGGAGTCAACGTACACGGAGCTTCCGGCGGCAATGCATCGTAAGTCTGCTACTGCACAGGCCTCGGGAACGGACGTGCTTTCCTTAATAGCACAGTTTATCGCAGCATCCCAGCATCAACTGAATCTGTCGCATATATTTTATCCGACGATGCTGGGTCGGGACGCTCCGCGGAAGCGGGTACGGACGTCCGAAAGTTTCATCCGGTCCGACGGGATACCGAAAGGGATTCGGAGGATTTCAAGCTTTCCCTTTCGGAACAACATATGCTGCGATGCCGGATAAGAAACTGATAGCGTCGGTGGACTTAGAAATTTTTGGTTCGGTTCAGGGACATCGTCCCTCAGTTCCGACATAGTCCAATAATGTCACACAAACTTTCGAATTATTGAACGACGCTATATATATTATTATTTTATGCTTGCTATCCAAGCATTTCTAGTTTCTTGTTCGAAGAGTTATGGAGATGTCTTTCAAAAGTGTGCCTCTGTCGTCATAGTTAATGAAGAGTTAGCGGCAATAAGTGCTCATGGAATATGTCTATCGCTTACGGAGTGACATTCGCTAGCTCACCCGGTGTAGCGTACATTCATCGAATGATTCGGCTGCCGGGTTTGTCCGTTGCGGTCTAGGAAGGAGATTTGGGTGATGCGAGCACTTTAATTACTTTAGTACTCACCCAGTGACGGCAAATTGAGGACAGATCGGAGGAAGCCTGTTAGTCCGGTTCCTGGCTTGTCCAGGTCCGTCCGGGCTGTGAGCGAGAGATGTTCCTCTCTCGCCCAACAACATAGGGGACCGCATGTTGTGGTTCAGATATTTTACATTCGGAGCATATGTCCGTTGCTCGGGACGCTCCGTTATATTGACAGTCCGAGAGACTGTCTTTAATGCTTCCTCATCCTCACAGCAGGGCACACGACCGCACATTGGCTACGTGACCTCGAGTATCCGATCAGTTTCGGCATTCAGTGATTCCACGGCGAATAGGTCGCGCCATCCGGTAGCCAAGAGACACGAGGCCTATACACTCCGTTCGCTCGCATATTGGAAGTATGCACGGGGTAACGATCTCGGAGCTTCCAGCGGCAATGCATCGTAAGACCGCTTCTCCTCAGGCCTCAGTGACGGACGTGCTATCCGAGTTAGCACAGTTGTTTCGCAGCATCCCAGCAATTGACAGTCTCTCGGTCGAATCAGGAATTATCCGACGGCGCTGGGTCGGTGCGGTCCGCGGTTGCATCAGCTACGGACGACCGAACGCTTTATAGGGTCCGACAGGATGGCGAAAGGGATTCGAAAGATTTCGAGTTTTCCCTTTAGTAGTATCGGAAGATGCCTTTCATATCTTCTGGCATTTCTTCCAGTGATTATTATTTCGGACTTCATTGCTGCGATCTTGGATAAGAGACTTATAGCGTCATTGGACTCGGATTTTTCGATCGGTACAGGGTCATTGTCCCTGACTTACCGACGCAGTCCAATATTGTCATTACAACATGTGTTTTATTTTTCGACGCTATATATATATATATATACAAGCCTGCTACTAAGCATGATAGTTTAGTTTCTTGTCCGCGTTGCTCATTTCTGCCATTTTATCATTTTTACAAATAGTTTATTTTGGCAGAGCAGGGCATACCGAGAGTTCATATGCGTCTAGACGGTGTGATTAAAGACTGCATATATTCTTTTTCGCCGTTTATGTCTTTTCCAATTTCAATGTTGGGAACGACATTATGTATAGTAGACTTAACTTAGACGCTTTATTATACGTAATCCGCCTTACTGAGGCGTTATCATTACGTCTTCAAGAAAAGATTTACGGGATATTATTCTCAATGTAATTTCTTTTGAGGGCAGTAGTTTGTTCACGTATAACTCCGCCCTTCAGTGGCTGATTGGAGTTGGTTAGACGTGACGCAGCCCTAGCTACATCCACACGCGTGGATAGTAAGGTTAAGAACTCTCTCAGAGTCGCTTCGTTCTCGGAGGAGCTTCTCTTCGACGGCAACTTTCCGGCAATCCATGAATTGCTCGATTTATACGTTCTCTTGTCTATCTAGTGTTACAAGAGATTCAGACTGGGGCAAACATTTGGTGGTTGACTCAGAGAGTGCCGCCGCAGTTGCCGGACCCGAGTGTGGCTGTTATGACGGTTGCCAGTCAAACAGATTGGGATATATACTGATCCCTACGGATTCGAAGTGCCAGGGTCTTTGGGTTCCGCAGTCTTTTAGCTATCAGTTTAACTTCCGCGGAATAATGTTTTTTAGGCTTGCTTTATGTCATTGCATGAACATTATTCAGAAACGCATGCCCAAATTCCTGTCCTTTAATTCGACAGTAGTGGCGTATCTCCGGAACCAGGGAGGCACTCTTTCGTTTCCGTTATTCAATTTAATGGAAAGAATCCGTCTGTTGGTTATAGTACACCAAGTTCAGTTTTGTTCCGTCATATTCCGGGTCGTCTGATTGTTTTATCGGACTCCCGTTCTCTTACGGGTCGCTTGTTGCTGTCAGAATGGACTCTCAACAAACAAGTATTCAATCAGATTTGCTATCTATGGGAGCGCCCAATGATGATTTATTTATGACACAGCTTGCTAATCAATTGCAGACGTATGTGTTGGCTTGTCCAGATCTCTGAGCTAATAGTGTTAACGCTCTATTGATCTATAGGACGGAATGATAGGATACGCGTATCCTCCGGCGCTGTTGTTTTAGCAGGTATTGCTAAGATAAACAACCACAATACATTTCTGTTGATAGCATCTCTATCTTCACAGAGATCATGAGTAATTTACTCTCTTGTCTACTGTGGGTCTTAACGTGAAATCTTCCTCTATGTGAGGATCTTTTTTCACTGGGTAAATCGTGTCATCTTTATCACAACCAGCAAGGTCGCAACCTTCATGTATTCCGTTGTGTGGTCCGTATTGCATTGTAAGCACTGTACTGGACGAGCTTTGGACGCGATTTCTTACTATAGGAGATCCTCTTCTTCGCTATTCTATGCGACTAAAGTGGAGGCTCTTCCGTCGTGGTGTAGGGATCATTATGTTCATATTGTTGATCCCTCCATACTACTCATTGCTATTTTTTAGTATACTTGTTTCACAAGATCTACTGCAGCCTGTTTTTATTTAGGTTATAGGTTTATGTTACCTCATACCTATGCACTCTACGATAGTTTACAATTGAGTCTTTTGTCTCTTTATCTAAGTCAGTTAGTAACTTTTTGATAAATAGACTTAGAATCTTTAGATTAAATTCCTATACGGATTTTAACTTCGGTTCTTATTTAGCTAAGTAATCATTTGAGCCTCTGGAAACAGTAGTTTTCAAATTCTGACCTTTTAGACAGTAATTCTGTTGGTTTCTCTTTTACTGTAGAGTCAGTGAGTTTCATGCACTATCGATGGATGATTTTCACTTTCATAGTTTCGGAATCAATACTTCCGTTACTATTTAGGTTGGATTGTTGCATAAGAGTTAGGCTCCTATTATCCGGAACCTATTATTTTAAGGTCCTTCCGTCTTCGTATGGGCATAGGCCTTTACTCTTTCCGGGTACAGTTTATGTATTTATAAACAGATATCTGTTTATTACAAGGGCGTAAGCTTCTTCTGTCTTTGATGTCTAGTAGAAGGACGTTACGCTCCATTTTATTGTTAATGGATTCTATTAACTATCGGTGCTGCTTATGGTATATCATTGACTTAGCAGTTGTGCTTAAGATTTCGGCTCATGAAGTAAGAGTTCTTCTACTTCTTGGGCTTACATTAATAGTGTCGCTATTATAGATTTTTGAAGGCCGCTCATTGCGCTCAGCCATCCACATTCATGAATTTTATCTTAGAAATATCGAGTCAATTTCTTGAGGCCTCTTTTGTTAGGTCTATTATCTACTGCTCAGAATGTCATTCACTTAACAGTTGCTACTATAGCTAGGTAGGCTGTCTGTTTCGCAGGGCTTGATTTAATCTGAAAATTTTGAATAGCAATTTACTATTCACCCTGGAAAATTGATTAGCAGCTGATCCAAAAGCACTTGAAACTAATAAATCTTGAATAGCAAAATTCAGAAATTGGAGAGCAAAGTGCTATGCTAATCCAGTTAAATCGAGCCCTGCTGTTTCGGCAGTGTCTCCGTTCGGCTGCCCTCTTCGCTCTGGGCTATTTGACCCAGGGCAAGAAAAAGGGGGGGGGGGGGAGGGTGTTCCCTTGGGTCACCTGTTTTACTATGAAAACAAGGGGATACCTCCTCCGGAGTTAGTAATTCTGAGCTGTTATTGGGATGGTTGTTTAGTGAGAAGTTTAAGTTTATAAAATTCATTCAAGTCTTAGTTTTTAAAGTATAGCTTTTGAATATTGCATATGTCAATGGACATGATTATGCAATTCTCAGACACTTTTAGGAGTATAAGAGTCTCTATTCTCTAGACTTACTTTATTATTGGCTTACTTTAAAATTATTAGTATAAGGATTATATTGGATATTAATAGAGTACATGGATGTATGAAGCTCAATTTTGGAAGGTGTTGTATCTTTCTAATTTATCATAAATAAGAAAGATACATGTAAGGCCTATTACTTCTTTTCCCTACAGGGGATGACTCTATTTTATTTTATTGAGCGTATTCCATTTTGCTCTATGTCCTTGGCCCTCCAGCCTTTTTACTATTCAGCTATGTCTGGGTCATTGGTACAGTATAAAAATGTTAAAAAATTTATAGTAATTTATATATTTTTTATACTTACCAATGACCCAGACGGGGATGGCCCTCCCAGGAGTTGGGAACTCTTGCCTCCCCGCTGAGTACATAGTGCTTACCAGGCACTGGTTATTAGAATGATAAATGGCGCCAATTTCGGAACGTCCTTGACACTGCGCATGCGCAGTAGGGGCGAAGTGTGGAGGGCCTTTCAGGACATGTTTTCTTTAGTTTTAGATGCAAATTTTGGGGACTGGGGGGCAAAATTTGTGTTTGGCCCTATATTTTAAGAGTTAGCACCAGCTATGTCTGGGTCCTTGGTAAGTATAAAAAATATATAAATTACTATAAATTTTTTAACTTTCTTTTAAAATCTTCTTCTTCAGATCCAGCAGTTGGAATGTTTTGATATTTGGTGTGCAGCATCCTTAGGGGGGGGGGGGGGGGGGAGATTCAAGTTTGTTAAAGCCAAGTCCCTGGGTTCATATATGGGCTCCCTCTGGGAGCCCGAATTATAACTTAGTTCAATATGAGGAATGTTCTTTAAAAATCTTTTTTTTTTTAGATCCACTGGTCAAAATCTTTGGATATTTGGTATAAGCTTTTCTTAGGAGGAGCAGATGCAACCTGTTGAAATCAGTTCTCTGGGTTGATATTTAGGCTACCATGTCAGGTGAGCTCCCCCAGACCCCCTGTGGCCTCTTGTTTCTTAAGGGTATGTCGGGTAGACAGCCAATCTGGCTATGTCATTCCCTACGGTGTGCCTATTTCTGTAACACAAGATTATGTGAATTGTACTGTAAGCCATTTTGCATACTGTGAATAAAGAATTATCTATCAATTATCTATCTGACCTCTGATAGTATTCAATTATAAATATATGTATATATTTGAGAAAACCCTCCCCCTTTCGGTCTATTAGCACTTGTGTTACTTTTGTAAGTTGCAAAGAAATTCAAATTTTATACCAAGTTTTATTTCTTAATATACTTACCAAAGTGAAACAACATATTGCCCTCCCAGCAATAAAATATACTACATTATACCATATTATATTTATATGTGTCTCCTCCCCTCTCTTGAATATACATTCATATGTTATCTTGAAAGTTCAAAAATTGATTGCACATGTCTGGCAGGTATTGGGCAATGGGTCACTGTGCAAACTGGTACCTTGGGACACCAAACACTGGTTTGGTCTGTTCTTTGTTTTTTTATCTTTTCATATTCTCTAAGGGCTTTTTCTCTTAGAGATCCTTCAAAATCTGCTCATTTCCGTAGGAGTAATTATATGAGATTAAGTCACTTGTGTTACTTTGGTAAGTATATTAAGAAATAAAATTTGGTAAAAAATTTGTATATACTTTATATTGTTTTTCACTAAAATAGAATCATTGTGTTTTTGCATAATGTCGTTAAGGTTGTCCCAGCTACTGTAGGTATAGTTTTTCACAGGAAATGTATTGCACTAGTGCAGGATAAGGCAAGAATTTAGTCCAGGCTCTTGTTAATTGAATAAACATTTATATTTGTGGGATAAAATGTGATGAAAAATTTTAATATTTCCTTTACAGAAAAGACATTTACATTGCCAGCTCAGTTTTCTACAACCAAGAAGCGAAAAAGAAATTTGAACAAAAATAACAAACCAAGTGTCAAGTCTATCATGGAATATGTGTTGAATGATCCATGTAAGTTTTATTTGCTGCTATGACATGAAGATAACCTACTTTGGGGCTATTAAAAAAATTCTTGTGTCTAAGGCAATTTTTCTTAAATTTATTGGGGAGGGCAGTGGCTCAGTAGGTAGAGGTGCAGGCTGCAAGCCGAGAGGTCCTCGGTTCGAATCCCACTTGCGGCAACCGCGTTGTGTCCTTGGGCAAGACACTTCATCTCCATTGCCCGCATGGGGGCACGATGACGCCGTGTACTAAGGCGTACTGCACGTCGATGGTACGCATGTCTTCAACCAATCTAACCCTGCCTGTGCTGTAGTGCAGAGTTACGATGTTGGGGAGCTGGCAGCTGCTCGTCGTTGCTCAGTGGTTCTCTCTGGGTACTCCGGCTTCCTCCACCCATAAAACTGTCACGGTCATGATTAGCCATTGTGCATAAATATATGACCTTAAACATCAATAAATAAATAAATACTTAAATTTATTGATGAGGGAGAGAGGCTTTTTTAGACCCCAGCATGAAATTGAAATTGGTTTACGCCTAAAAAAAAGTTAAAATCTGTTTATCAGGCCCTCCTGCATGGTCCTTTTGGCTGCCTCATGCTCTCTTTTTAAAACAAATGCAAACTTAAAAAAATTAAAATTAAATGGTTTATGTCTGATATTTTACCCAAATTAATAAAATTGATGAATTTGTCCCTTGAGTGCATCAAGGCTTTGCAATGCTTTAGCATTGCAAAGCCTTCTTGCTGTCAAGGGAGGAAATACACCACCACCCATACCATTCTGTAGATTATGAGGCCTAAAACATAAAGCAAACTAAGAACTTTTGATGTCAAAGAAATAATTACACAAATAAAATGAAAAAACATCCGCCCACATACAACTTTACAAAAAATTGCTCGAGAAACAGAAGGTCTACTTTGTGGGGGCTTATCGACAATAACTTCAGTGTTGTACTACATATCCACAAAGTTTACAGATTATTCATGTGGAAGAGGAAGAACCCTATCGAATTTGGAGTGCAACCAGAAGATTGCAAGACTCTCACTATAAATATAACTGTGAAAATATTTTTTCTGGCAATTACCTTACTTCTGTGTGATACATTTTTATTAAACATGCAGAGTAGCTACTCCCATAGAAGGGGAAAAAACTTGATTTCAGGCTTCTAGTTAGGAAACTTAGTCATTGTTTGAGAATTTTTGATGGTACTATTAGTTATATTTTACTAAACTGAACCAAAATATGTTGAAAAGTATTTATACCCCCATTTTCGAAGAAAATGGGGGTATACTGGATTACATGTGTCCGTCCATCCGTCTGTGCGTCCGTGTGTGAGTCCATCTGAGAATATTCATTCATAACTTATCTCGGATATCGAATGTCCTATTGCAATGAAATTTGCCATGAACACTGCTTATGGTATAGGCTTTAAAAAAAGGATTCAACGATATTTCTCACATTCTCCTTTTTCGAGTTATCCCCCTTTTTTGACTTAGAAATTGTAGGAAATAGACATTATTATTTGTTTGTTCAGTCTGTATCTCAGGTATGGGTTATCGGATTTCAGTGAAATATGGTCTGCAGTTTGCCTATGACAAAGGCTTCTGCCTCATTGCATAAAACTTCCAAACACCAAACAATTTACCATTCCTTTGACTTAGAAATTATTGGTAATTGTTGAAAACTTTCGAAGAAAATGGGGGGTATGCTGGGTTGGGGTTATCGGATTTCAGTGAAATATGGCATGCAATTTGCCTATGACAAAGGCTTCTGCCTCATTGCATAAAACTTCCAAACACCAAACAATTTACCATACCTTTTGACTTGGAAATTGTTGAAAATTTTCAAAGAAAATGGGGGTGGGGGGGGGGGGGGGGTATACTGGATTGCGTCCATCCATCTGTGCATTTGTCGTCAGTCCATATGAGAATATTCATAAATAATATTTGTTGGTCACAGGTATGCCCACACTAGGCGGTACACCACGTGGGGGTATTCACCGGACAAAAGTCCTGCTCTTGTTGCATATGGAAAGAGAAGAACCCTATCAACTTTGAAGTCTGTAGCAGTGAGGAATGTGACTATAATTAGAACTTTGTTGAAAATGTGCTTCCTGCCAATAAGTTTAGTTCTATTTGACATATGTCCATCAAACTTACAGGATAGGCATTCCTAGGGAAGGAAAGGAACGCTATGATTTTGTTGCATGTCAAGGTCACTTACTAATGGCAGCATTTTGGGGTTTCTGGACAATAACATTAAATTACTTTTGAACCAGGTTTGCAGTTCAGGAAAAATGTATTCATATATATATTAATTAATTGAATTAAAAAGTTGAAAATCATTTAAATATCACAACATGATTGTGAATCTGCAGTATGTTTTTTGGATTTTTAAATCAGTTAATAAATGGTTTAACCCTTTACCTAACATGAAAAGCAGACGACACTTGCAAAAAATTTTTGAATAATTTCTTTCATTTTTTGTCTCAAAAAACATAGGTTATGAACCCTCGTTGGAACAAGCTCATCAAGCTCGTTCCAACGAGGGGTCACAACCTATGTTTTTGAGATCAAAAATGAAAATTAATTGGTGATTTTTCGCTCGACTGTTTACAGTGAGGGCTATAGTCATGACTTTTGTCCATCTGTCCATCCGTCTGTCCGTCTGTTAACATTTAGAGTTTTGGTTAAAGTTTGTGGTTAAAGTTTTTTACTGAAGGTTCAAGTGGGTTTTTTTAGCTCACCTGAGCAAAGCTCAAGGGGACGTTAACTGATCACTTTCCATCCGTCATCCGTCGTTAACTTTACATTATCGACTTCTTCTCACAAACTGCTGGACCAAATTCAACAAAATTTGCTGTGCATGTTCCCTATCATATGTCAATTCAAGATTGTTCAAATCAAGTTGACCCGCCCTTCGGTAGGGCGACACCCAAAAAGTGTGCTTAAATATTAAAAAATCTTCTCATGAATCAGCAGTAGCAGAGACTTGATATTTGGTGTGCAGCTTCCTTTTGAAGTGTAGACTCATATTTGTTCAAGAGAAGTTCGAGGAGCTATATTTGCCTTCGTTATGGGAGGGGCAAGAATTTTCGCCAAGCCCAAAATTTCTATTTTCCAAACTGAGATGCAGATTTGAACCAAATTTGATATGAGAGCATATTGGGTCATAAGTACTTAATTTATGCCCAAATGTTTTTCCCTGTCGCCCCATAGGAACCGCAGGAGCTAAAAATAAAAAAAAATTAAAATGCCCATATCTCCAAAACTACACGGCACTGAGAATTCGTATTTGTTGTGAAGCTTCCTTAGTACCAACAGAATGGAATGGTAAAAAAAAATTGCTATCGGTTTTATCATGGGGTACTTTTTGAGGAGTTTGAAAAAGTGCTTGAGTCAGCATTTTTTAACACTGTGGGAAATGGAAAAAACATTTGACACTACTTTTCTCCCAAACCACTGCTCCAAAAGCTTTCAAATTTCACATATAACATCTTTGGAAGATTGTTTCACATGTTTATTGAAATCAGTTCCCTGGGTCCATATTTGGCCTCTGTTATGGGAGCCCAACTGTTCAAATTAGTGCAGTATGAGGAATATTCTTTAAAAATCTTCTTCTTAAGATCTACCAATAAGAATCTTTTGATATTTGGTATGCAGCATGCTTAGGGAGGTGAGATTCAAGTTTGTTCAAGCCAAATTCCTGGATTCATATTTGGGCTGAAAATTTGGGGTGCCGGTCCTGAAATTTTGGACCAAAATCCGGAAATTAGTATTTCTATACTGTACCAATGACCCAGACATAGCTGGTGCTAACTCTTAAAAATCTAGGGCCAAACACAAATTTTGCCCCCCAATCCCCAAAATTTGCATCTAAAACCAAAGAAAACATGTCCTGAATGGCCCTCCATACTTCACCTCTACTGTGCATGCGCAGTGTCAAGGACGTCCCGAAATTGGCGCCATTATTCATTCTTTGTTTGGCCCTTCATCAGTTAACATCTGAATGATCTTTGTGCTTGTAAATCTCAGTTTAAATGATGCCAGACACATAAATATTAGTGAAATGGTGGTTCTAAGGAGGATATAGAAGGAGGAGAGGAAAAATGTGTGACAGAAAATAATCAGGGCTGTAACTTAAAATTTTTTAATGAAATTGTGTTAAGTTACCTATTTTCGAGGCAACGGCCTGTTGTGGTCATTCTTGCTATAAAGTTACACTGCTTGTTCAGTGTTTTCCTCTCTCCCTTTCCTTTAAGTCCCCCCTTGCTATTCTCCCATGCTTTTGGCATATTTTCTGTAATATTATTACTAAAATTTCTTGGGAGATTTAGCTGGATAACAGAATGAATTCTGTTCTTTTCCCCATGTTTACGTCTTCACCTATGGGTGGTTAGGCGTAGTGTTCTGCATCTACCATCTGATGTTCTGTAGTTTCTTCCCTGGAAGTCTGTGTTTTGCATCAGATAGTGTATTATTGGTAACTGATTTCGGGCCAGGGTTATCAGTGCCTGGAGTCATGTTTCTGATGTTTTTACACTTCTTGTTTACATTGACAACAGCCTCTGTGTGAGGGGGATTTCTTGAAAATAATATATTGATGTTAGTTTAATCATATCTATATACATTATTATTATTCGTAAGTGTTGCATTAAATTTTTAAAATATTTTTAAAATTTTTATCCACACTTAGGCTTGGGATCCATTGGGGCTCAACGTTACTTTTCAGAAACTTGGGCTTTTCTGAAAAAATATTTTTTCAAAAATTATTTTGATTTCAATTATTTTTTCTATGTTAATGGATCATGTTATTATGTATTTTGATTTGCAGGGGTTGGTGCGAGTACTAGGACTTTGTTTTCTTTTCACAATGAAAGGATATTGTTCAATTGGATTAAGAGGAAATCTTCCTCTGACTTTCATAATCATTGCATAAATGTAGTCAGTGTACTCGCACTAACTCCTGTTCAGTATGTGTTATTTTCGATGACAACATGGGAAGCGTGTGTCACGGTATGTTAGCGGGGAAATGGCCATGCCGGTCCTTTCCCCGCAGGGTCACTCTAGTTTATCAATCTCTATTTCAGACGATCAAGAACAGGGTGATGTATCCGTGATGTCTTCCAAAAGTGTGCCTCCGTCGTCACAATTAATGAAGAGCTAGCGGAAAAGTGCTCATGGAAATACGTCAGTTGACTAAGAGGTCCCTAGTAGGATCGACGGCCTTTGACGTCCGCTAGCTCGCCCGGTGTAGTGTCCATTCATCGAATGGTTCGGCAGCCGGGTTCATCCGTTGCGGTCTAGAAAGGAGTTTTGGGTGATGCGAGCACTATAAAACAATCAAGTGCACACCCAGTGACGGCAGATTAGAGGAGAAAACGGAGGAAGCCTATTAGTCCGGTTCATAGCTCGTCCAGGCCCATCCGGGCTGCGAGCGAGAGAGGCCCCTCTCTCGTACAACAACATCTGGCCCCAGATGTTGTGGTACAAAATGTTTCGCATTCGGAGCATACGTCCGCCGCTCGGGACGCTCCGTTATATAGAGAGTCCAGAGAGACTGTCAATAAGGCTTCCTCATTCTCATGGCAGCGCACACGACCGCGCCTTGGCTACGTGACCTCCGATATCCAGTCAACTTCGCCAATCAGAGAATATGCGGCGACCAGGTCACGCCATCCGGTAGCCAGGGACACGAGGCCTGTGGACTCCGGACGTTCGCATAGAAAAGTATGCAGGAGTCAACGTACACGGAGCTTCCAGCGGCAAAGCATCGTAAGACCGCTTACTGCACAGGCCTCAGTGACGGACGTGCTATCCCGAATAGCACAACTTATCGCAGCATCCCAGCAACGACAGTATCTCTGTCGCATCATGTAATATCCCACGACTCTGGGTTGGGACGTTCCGCTGAAGCATCAGGTACGGACGTCCGAAAACTTCATAGGGTCCGACAGGATGGCGAAAGGGATTCAGAGGATTTCGAGCTTTCCCTTTTGGAACAACATAAGCTGCTGTATATGTCATCCGGCTTTATCTTCTAGAGGTTGTTTCGTCGGACCACAATGCTGCGATGCCGGATAAGAGACTGATAGCGTTGGTGGACACAGAATTTATTTTTGATCGGTTCAGGGACATCGTCCCTGAGTTGCCGACACAGCCCAATAATGTCACTAGAACTTTCGAATTATTGAACGACGCTATATATATATAAGCTTGCTACCAAACACACTAGTCTAGTTTCTTGTCCGCAAATGCTCTAATCTGCCTTTCATCAAGTCTAGGAATAATTTGAAATGGCAGGACAGGGCATACTGAGAGTTCCTCTGCGTCTAGACGACGAGGCTGAAGACTGGGTATTGTCTTTTTCGCCGTCTATGTCAATTCCAACCACGACGTTGGAAACGACAATGATGTCTAATAGACTTAACTTAGAAGCTTTATCATATGTAGACCATGTTACTGAGGCGTTATCATTACGTCTTCAAGAGAAAGAATTCCAGGATATGATTCTTAATGAGATTTCTTTCAAGGGCAGTAGTTTTCCACGTATAACTCCGCCCTTCAGTGGCAACCTGGAGTTGATTAGACGTAACGCAGCCCTAGCTACATCCACGCGCGTGGATAGTAAGGTGAAGAACTCTCTCAGAGTCGCTTCGGTCTCGGAGAAGCTTCTCTTCGATGGCAACCTTTCAGCAATCTATGAATTGCTCGATATACACGTTCTCTTGTCAATCAAGTGTAACAAGAGATTCAGATTTGAGCAAACATTCGGTGGTTGACTCAGAGAGTTCCACTGTAGTTGCCGGATCCGAGTTTCTCGATTATGACGGATGCCAGTCAAACAGGTTGGGGCACAATATTGATCCCAACGGATTCGAAGTGCCAGGGTCTTTGGGTTCCGCAGTTTTTAGGCAAGCACTTAACTTCCAAGATATGGTATTATTTTGGCTTGCACTACGTCATTGGATGAACTTTATTCAGAAACGCATGTCAAATCCTGTCCGATAATACGACAGTAGTTGCGTATATCCGGAACCAGGGAGGCACTCATTCCATTCCGTTATTCAATTTAACGGAAAGAATCCTTCTGTTTGTTATAGACCACCAAGTTCTGTTTCGGTCTGTCATATTCTGGGTCGTCGGATTGTATTCGCAGACTCCCTTTCATGTAGGGGTCGATTGTTGCCGTCAGAATGGACTCTCAACAAACAGGTATTCAATCAGATTTGCTACCAATGGGAGCGCCCAGTGATAAATGTTTTGCGACACAACTCACCAATCAATTGCAGACGTATGTGTCACCGTGTCCGGATCCCCGAGCATATGTAGTTAACGCTCTATCGATCTAGTACGATGGGATGATAGGATATGCGTATCCTCCAGCGCTGTTGATTCAGCAAGTATTGCTAGGATAATACATTCACAATACAATTCTGTTGGTAGCATCTCTGTCTCCACAGAGACCGTGGATAAATTTACTTAGGTGTCTGCTGTGGGACTTACCGCGAAAACTTCCTCCACGAGAGGATCTTTTTTCGTTGGGGAAATCGTGTCAACTTCATCACAACCCGCAAGGTCTCAACCTTCACGTATTCCGTTGTGCGGTCCTTCTTGCATGGCAAGCATTGTACAGGACGAGCAGTGGACGCGATTTCTAACTGTAGGAGGACCTCCTCTTCGCTATACTATGCGGCTAAAGTGGAGGGTCTTCCGTCGTTGGTTTAGGGATCTTTATGTTGATATTTTTGATCCCTCCATACCAGACATTGCAAACTTTCTAGTATACTTGTTTGACGAGATCAACTGCAGCCAGTTACTATTTAAGGTTATAGGTCTATGTTATCTGATACCTATGCACATCATGATAGTTTACAATTGAGCCTAATGTCTCTTTATCTTAGTTAGTTTGAAACTTTTCGATAAATAGACCTAGAATCCTTAGATTAATTCCTATTCGGAATTTAGCTTGGGTTCTTATTAAACTAAAGCAACCATTTGAACCTCTTGAGACAGTAGTTTCAAATTCTGGCCTTTTAGGACAGCAATTCTTTTAGTCTTCTCTTCTGCTGAAGAGTCAGTGAGCTTCATGCACTATCAGTGGACGATTCTCACTTTCGTAGTATCGGAAACTCTATTCCTTTACTACTAATGTTGGATTTTTGGTTAAGAATCAGGCTCCTAATAAATATCCGGAACCTATTGTTTTTAAGGTCCTTCAGTCTTCGAACGGGCATAGGCCTTTACTCTGTCCGGCTAGACCTTTATGTATTATTAACAGATCTCAATTTATCAGTAAGGACGTAAAGCTTCTTCTGGCTCTGATGCCTAATAGAAAGGTCATTACGGTCCATTCTATTGCTAAATGCATTCAATTAACTATCGGTACTGCTTAGGATAATCTATCCTTAACTCCGCAGTCTGTGCTTAAGATTTCGGCTCATGAAGTAAGAGCTCTTCTACATCTTGGGCTTACGTAAATAGTGTTGCTATTATAGATTTAAAGAAGGCTGCATATTGGTCTCAGCCATCCACATTCATGAATTTTTATCTCAGAAATATCGAGTCCATTTCTGGAGGCCTGCATTGTTTAGGTCCATTATCGGCTGCTCAGAATGTCGATCACTTAACAATTGCTACTATAGCTATGTAGGCTTTATGTTCCGGCAGTGACTCCGTCCTGCTGCCCTCTTCGCTCTGGGCTATTTGACCCAGGGCAAGAAAAAGGGGGGGGGGGGGGGGTGTTCCCTTGGGTCACCTGTTTTATTATGAAAACAAGGGGATACCTCCTCCGGAGTCAGTAATTCTGAGCTGTTACTGGGATGGTTTTAAAGTGAAAAGTTATGTTTTAAAAATTCATTCATGTCATAGTTTTAAAGTATAGCATTTGAATATGTCACGTGTCAAACGGGCGTTATTATACTATCCTCGGACACTTTTAAAAGAGTATTTATAAAGAGTCTCAATTCTCTGGACTAACTTTATTTATTGGCTTACTTTAAAAGTAATTAGTATAAGAATTATACTGGATGTTAATAGAGAATATGGATGTTATGATGCTCAATTATAGAAGGTATTGTGTCTTTCTAATTTATCATAAATAAGAAAGATACATGTAAAGCCTAATACTCCTTTTCTCCTCGAGGGGATGACGCTATTTTATATAGTTGAGCTTATTGGATTTTCCTCTATGTCCTGGGCCCTCCAGCCTTTTTACTATTCAGCTATGTCTGGGTCATTGGTACAGTATAAAAATGTTAAAAAATTTATAGTAATTAAAATATTTTTTATACTTACCAATGACCCAGACGGGGATGGCCCTCCCAGGAGTTGGGAACTCATACCTCCCCGCTGAGGACATAGCGCTTACCAGGCACTGGTTGTAAGAATGAATAATGGCGCCAATTTCGGAACGTCCTTGACACTGCGCATGCGCAGTAGAGGCGAAGTATGGAGGGCCATTCAGGACATGTTTTCTTTGGTTTTAGATGCAAATTTTGGGGATTGGGGGGCAAAATTTGTGTTTGGCCCTAGATTTTTAAGAGTTAGCACCAGCTATGTCTGGGTCATTGGTAAGTATAAAAAATATATAAATTACTATAAATTTTTTAACTTTTTGGTTTTTTATGCGTTTTGGTCAATTCTCAGACAAAAAAAATTTTTTTTTTTTTTTTTCACACTGAAAATTTGGGGTCTGGGTGGGACTTCTTTCATCAAAAATGCTTTTTTACAGTTTTGGTTAAAGTTTGTGGTTAAAAACCCAGACAAACACACCCCACCCCACCCTCCAATTAGGCATTTTTTTCTTTTCTTTCCTCCAATATGCTTTTTGAAAAATTTACACTCACTACATGCAGAACTCTTTTTTTTTTTAACTCTAGTAATACCCCCGAGGGGGGGGGGGGGGGGGGGGGGGGGGCGCAATTACACACTTTTTTTTTCTTTCATCAAAAATACTTTTTTACAGTTTGGTTAAAGTTTGTGGTTAAAAACCCAAACACCCTCTCCCCCCCCCCCCCCCCCCCCAGTTAGGCATTTTTTTTCTTCTCTTTGCTCAAAATGCATTCTGAAGGATTTAGACTGACCACATGTGGAAAAAAAATGGACTCCCCTAATAACCCCCACTCTCCCCCCCACCCCCCACCCCCACTCCCGCCCCCACCCCACCCCACCACACCTCCTTTTCACCCAGTGCCATTCATGCAATATTTTTTCTTTGGTACAAAATGCATTTTTAGCCTGACTGTTTATAGTCAGAGCTATAGACATGACTTTCGTCCGTCCATCCGTCTGTCCATCCATCTGTCTGTAAACAATTGGTTTCCAACCGATAACTCCAGTTTGGATTATTTGATTTCAACCAAAGCTGATATGTGTATTTTCCAGCTAGTAATACAGGCCAGGTTTGAATATAGGTTTCACAACTCCCTCCCCCCTAAGGGGGATTGCCATTGCTGGGACAGTCGGGCTGCATGCGTGACTTCACTCTAGTTTAGAATAGCACTGGCTGGTTTTGGCCATTACATTGGGTAAAGGGTTAAATATCCACGTAATATTATGTTTTTGGGTTTTTTTTTGGGGGGGGGGGGGGGGGAGGGGTGTATACTGTTTAACAGACATCTCATATTAAACAATATCACACTGAAAGCAGAAAGACAAGATTTTTTTTTGTCAAAAGTGATTTTTCATTTACTTAAGTCTTTATCTGAAGCATAGAAAAAACATGGTTGATTTTTATATTCTTTAGATAACCTCAAGGCAAAGAAACTACCATTAACTTCTATGCTCTGTCCAAATTGTTTAGAATTACAAGCAGGATTCCTGATTGAAGAACACAGAAAAAAATCATTGTTCAAACAGAGAAGACAGTCTATGGTATGTGTCTTTGAAATGTTATTTAACTGGTTGAGTGCTAAAAGCCACTATCATGGCTCTATTGAAAAATGCTGGAAGCTACTCCAGTGGTTTTACATTGTATGCTTTAGCTTGATGTTTGCTCAGCAGTAGGTTTTTTATGTAACATTGTTTTGTTGCAACTTATTGGAGAGTGCCTGTTGGTACTCTCTAATAAATTGTAACAAAACAATCATGAAGAAATTCTTGCCAAACTAAGGAAACTCTTGCTGGTAGCATGGTATTAATGAAAAAAAATACCCATGTTTTAAATCACCTTTGAAATATAATTTAGCACATGACCAGTTAAAGTTATTCCTTTTTCTGACCAAGTGCAGAATATGACACTGAAGTATAAAATGAAAATGGAATACAGCTAGCAGGCATGCATCAGATTGATATAAACTGATGGAAATTGTTCTTCATTCTCTTGCCTTTTTATATCTAAACTCTTTACCAAATTGTGACTGCCATATTTAGCCAGCACTGTTTACAAAAGTTGCCATTCAGTTTTTTTTTTATTTCTTCAGTTCTTGCCTCCACAGGGTTGTGGGGAATTGGATTCAAAGAACAGCCTTGAATTTGAATTAGGTCCGTGAAATCCTGGAAAATGAACTAGGAGGCATTGAAAAGCCTTGAATATTCCTGATATAAAAATGTTGACAAAGCATGTTATAGCTACAGTTAAAACTAGAAGTCCTGTCATGAAATGCACACAGCACGTCGATCTGCACGTTAATCTATGCGTTGTGACCGTAATAAGGCTATCAAATTCTGTACATATGGCCTGTGCACAAGCAATGTTTCAGCCAATGGATCTCTGGGTAACCCAGAGGTCCATTGGCAGAAACATTGCCTGTGTTTGCTATGAGTAACCAGGAGAGGGGGCGCGGTGGCTCAGTTGGTAGAGGTGCAGGCTGCAAGCTGAGAGGTCCTCGGTTCGAATCCCACCTGTGGCAACCACGTTGTGTCCTTGGGCAAGACACTTCACCCCCCATTGCCCACGTGGGGGCACGGTGACGCTGTGTACTAAGGCGTACTGCACGTCGATGGTGCACTTGTCTTCATCCAATGCTAACCCTGCTTGTGTGGAGTTGGTATGTTGGGGAGCTGACAGTTTGCTTGCCGTTGCTCAGTGGTTTTCTCTGGGTACTCCGGCTTCCTCCACCCGTAAAACTGTCACAGCCATGGTTAGCCATTGTGCAGAAATATATGACATAAAACACCAATAAATAAATAAATAGTAACCAGGAGAACCTGGCATGCTTTGGATGCCATTCGATATGGCAGTTGCGTGCAATTCCTATGCGCAATTAAGCCAAGATGAGTGCACAGTTCATGACAGGACTTCTAGTTTTAACTGTATACAGTTTTATATGACATAGTTTGCATAGTGTAGTCATAACTAGAATCCTCCAGCCATCACACCCTCCTTCCAATTCCCTTCAAGGGAGTTGGGAAGAGGATGTAGTGACCGGTGGGTCCTAGTTAGGATCAGTGAAGGCGGGGACCTTGGAAAATACTTGAATTTGGCTATTGTAGGACCTTGAAAAATGCTGATAAACAGCTTTGAATTTTATTAGTCCTTGTCTGCTGGAAAACATAGCATATTATCCTTCATTGGGACAGGCTTGTCAAGCTCATTTCAATGAGGCATTATAAGCAATGTTTGGAGGCTAAAAATTAAATTTTTTAGTTACTTAAGAATTTTTGTTTGCAGATGTTGTGTTTGATAAAGGGTTAAAAAGCTGTAATTAATAAGACTCATCAAAGATTTGTAAATATATGGTAATCACAACACACTTTTGAATGATACAGAGATTAATAATTTACCTACCAGGACTGGCTTTCTCTTGTTCTCTTCACGAATTCTGTAGCATAACTACACAAGGTAAGTTGTGTACCACCGTAATTCAGTTTTCATTTCTAGAATAACTTTTCCATTTTTATAAATTTGTGTCACTGGACTAGAGAAGTCTCGTCATTTCTCTCAAAAGATTTTGATGAATTTTTTTTTTATTTCCTGTTGAAAGGGTTTCTAGCAATAGTTGAGCCACTTAGCAAAAATATATTGAAGCACCACTACTTTTACTATTCAAAATCTATAGAAATTCCATGTACCAGTAATTCATTCTTTGTCTCAAATACTTGAGATTAATTTTTCTCTACTTTGTTTCAGTATGCAATGCTGGATGCAGAAGATGTTGGTATTGAAGGTAGATATTAATAAAATAAGACTCTCCAAATGAAAGACTCCCATTTGTTCTTTTTTAGCGCACCTGACTGAAAGTCAGAGGGAGTCCAGCATGAACTTTACATTTCATAAACCACTGGAGCAAATTGAACCAAATGTGATATGCATAATCCTTATCATATGTCAATTCAAGTTTGTTCAAATTAAGTTGCCATGCCCACAGGGGGCACCACAATAAATTGTTTTCCAAAATTAAAAAAATCTACGGAACCATCAATTACAATCTTCTGATATTTGGTATACAACATCTCTAGGGGGGGGTCAGGTTCAACTTTGTTCAAATCGGGTCCCTGGGTTAATATTTGGGCTCCACTATTAGAGACCAAAATTTAACTTAGTGCAATATGAGGAAATTTCTTTAAAAATCTTCTTCTTCAGATCTACAAGTCAGAATTCTTTAATATTTGGTATACAACATTTCTAGGAGGGTCAGATTCAAGTTTGTTCAAATCAGATCCCTGGGTTAATATTTGGGCTCTATGTGAACCCAAAGTTTAACTGAGTGCAATATGAGGAAATTTCTTTAAAAATCATCTTCTTCAGATCCACCAGTCAGAATCTTCTGATATTTGGTATACAACATCTCTAGAGGGGTCAGATTCAAGTTTGTTCAAATCAGATCTCTGAGTTGATATTTGGGCTCCCAATGGGAGCCTGAATTTTTACTTAGTGCAATATGAGGAAATTTCTTTAAAAATCTTCTTTTTCAGATCCACCAGTCAGAATCCTTTCATATTTGGTTTACAACATCTATGGGGAGTCAGATTTACATTTGTTTAAGTCAAACTCCTGGGTTATTAATTTGGGCTACCTATGGGAGCCTGAATTTTATCTTAGCGTAATACGAGGGAATTTGTTTTTTAAATCTTTTTCAGATCCACCCGTCAGAAACCTTTCATATTTGGTATACAACATCTCTAGGGGGTGGGTGGGGGGGGGGGGGGTCAGATTCCAATTTGTTCAAATCGGGTCCCTGGTTTAATATTTTGGCCCTCTATTGGAGCCCAAAGTTTAACTTAATGCAATGTGAGGACATTTCTTTAAAAACCTTCTTCAGATCCCACCAGTCAGAATTCTTTCATACTTGAAAAAAACATCTCAAGGGGGGTCAAATTCAAGTTTGCTCAATTTGAGTCCCTGGCTTAATATTTGGGCTTTCAGTGGAGGGGGGGGGGGAAGCAGGTTAGGTTCAAGTTTGTTCAAATCCATTCCTTAGTGTTTTTCCATAAAATTTGCCTTTCATGACTTCAATTCTTTGTCGTGTTGATGAACCATGTCTAACTGAATGTGACCCCAAATACTTTGAACCACTTTGTAAGGTGATCGATTAAGGGCCCTTGCTGCCGCTTGATTTGGAGAGTAGTTAATCCCATTCAATAAATATAGTTTTTCTGAACCATTCATCCAAATAAAAGTTGCATGTCACAGTTTCATTGTTTGTTCCTAAAAAACATAATTTTAAAAAAAAACACACAGCTCATGTCTCACATAAAAGTAAGCTCATTATTGTGAAGAGTCAGCAGTATTTCAGAAAATATTAGGCAATTTTTATAAGCTCTAATTTTAACTATTTTTCTGCTACCCGAAAAAATTTTAAAATATGCAAAATGGTAAAATCATTTCCGGATGATAACTCTAGTTTGCTTTGATGAATGACCTTATAAGTTTTCAACCTTACTACCTACCATGAAATGCAGATCAAGTTCAACTTTGTCAGTTATGACATTTACCGTTCCATAGTTATACCTCTTGAAAAGTATTAAATTCACTGGTTTCCAGATGATAACTCTAGTTTGCTTTGATGTACAACCTTATAATTTTGCAGCACTACTACCTACCATGAAATTTAGGTCAAGTTCAATTTTCTCCATTATGGCATTTACCATTCCAGAGTTATGCCTCTTGAAATGTGGCAAAATGATAAAGGGATAACACATTTTTATGGTATCTTATTAAATGCTGAGGGCATGTACATTCGAACCTGCTTATACATTCACCCTAATTAAGCAGTGATCTGCCTACAAAGGCCAGTTTAATCTCGTTCCCAAAGAGCTTTTGATACAGGTTTACCGTGTACTGTCACCCTTGTCTTTCCACACGTTTTTGTATTATTTTTTATACCCCCACTTCGAAGAAGTGGGGGCTATATAGGAATCGCCCTGTACGTACGTCCGTCTGTACGTCTTTCCGGACATGAAATTCTTGTGTGCGCAACTCCTCCTACATTTATCAATCAATTTGGACAAAACTTTTCAGACATCATCACTACTAAGTGAACATGCGCATATTCCAAGATTTTTGATCTGCGACAATTTTAACCAGGTTTTCTCCCTTTGACTTAGATTTATTGTGTCTTTCCATCCGAACAAATTCTTGTGTGCGCAACTCCTCCTACATTAATGAACCGATTTTGATGAAACCTTTCAAACATCATCTCTACTAAGTGAACATGTGCATATTCCAAACTTTTTAATCTGCGACAATTTTAACCAGGTTATCTCTCTTGAACTTTGATTTAATATGGGTTTCTATATGAAATTCTTGTGTGCGCAACTCCTCCTACATTTATCAATCAATTTGGACAAAACTTTTCAGACATCATCACTACTAAGTGAACATGCGCATATTCCAAGATTTTTGATCTGTGACAATTTTAACCAGGTTATCACCCTTTGACTTAGATTTATTATGTCTTTCCGTTCGAACAAATTCTTGTGTGCACAACTCCTCCTACATTAATGAACCGATTTTGATGAAACCTTTCAAACATCATCTCTACTAAGTGAACATGTGCATATTCCAAACTTTTTGATCTGCGACAATTTTAACCAGGTTATCTCTCTTGAACTTTGATTTAATATGGGTTTCGGCATGAAATTCTTGTGTGCGCAACTCCTCCTACATTTATCAATCAATTTGGACGAAAGTTTACAGACATCATCACTACTAAGTGAACATGCGCATATTCCAAAATTTTTGAGCTGTGGCAATTTTAACTAGGTTATCTCCCTTTAACTTAGATTTATTATGGGTTTCTACATGAAATTCTTGTGCGTGCAACTCCTCCTACATTTATCAATCAATTTGGACAAAACTTTTCAGACATCATCACTACTAAGTGAACATGCGCATATTCCAAGATTTTTGATCTGCGACAATTTTAACCAGGTTATCTCCCTTTGACTTAGATTTATTATGTCCTTCCGTTCGAACAAATTCTTGTGTGCGCAACTCCTCCTACATTAATGAACCGATTTTGATGAAACCTTTCAAACATCATCTCTACTAAGTGAACATGTGCATATTCCAAACTTTTTGATCTGCGACAATTTTAACCAGGTTATCTCTCTTGAACTTTGATTTAATATGGGTTTCTGCATGAAATTCTTGTGTGCGCAACTCCTCCTACATTTATCAATCAATTTGGACAAAAGTTTACAGACATCATCACTACTAAGTAAACATGCGCATATTCCAAAATTTTTGAGCTGTGGCAATTTTAACTAGGTTATCTCCCTTTAACTTAGATTTATTATGGGTTTCTACATGAAATTCTTGTCCGTGCAACTCCTCCTACATTTATCAATCAATTTTGACGAAACCTTTCAAACATTATCACAACTAAGTGAACATACGCATATTCCCAAATTTTTGATCTGCGACAATTTTAACCAGGTTATCTCCCTTTAACTTGGATTTATTATGGGTTTTCAAATGGGATTCTTGTGTGTGCAACTCCTCCTACATTAATGAACCGATTTTGAATACATGTTGCACATTGTAAATGTGTTTTTCCAAATGTAAACCATATATGTGTGGGCTCTTTAAGTATTCAGTGCTGTTCTGTGGAAGGCCACATGCAAATACAAATTTCAACAACAAAAAATGATCTTTATGTATACATTTCCTTATGGCCTTCGCCTACATGATCAGAAGTGCATTCCTCTAAAAACCCAAAGCGGGGGTATTAATCACCTTCAGTGATAGTTCTAGTTTTATATGGCTTAAACCATTTCACAGTTCTGCATTTGAAAAAATCAGTATGTTGTTTCCATCTGTTTAAATATCAGGAGCATCTGTTTGCTGTGCCAACTTTTTACCTGTTTTCTGGGTTTTTTTGAGTGCCAGAATTGAATTGATTAATAGAATTTGTTCACATAGCTTTCTCCTGTTACAATTTACTGGAGAGTGCCTGTGGGCACTCACCAGTAAATTGTGACAAGATAAAGCCATATGAACAAAACACTTTTTCTTCTGAGAGAGATTGAGACACATCCACAGGAAATGAAATCATTTTAATTGCAGCATCATCAGCAGTTTTGAACAGAGCCCACAGGCACTCTCCAGTAATTTGTAATAAAACAAATTTACATAAACAAAATATTATTTGCATTTGACTGAATACAGAACATGAGCAAGGAAATGTTTGCTTTGCTCTGGTACCCTCATTTTTTTTAAAATCTCTGTTAGTGGCTTCTAACACTCAACCAGTTAATAAATATACAGCGATAAAAAAAAAGTCTTGCTATTTCATACAAATTAATTTTGAAAGACACTACAATTCAATAAAACGTGCAACGAGGGGTTAGAATTGCAATGAAAGATTGCATGAGAACCCAAAACCTTTTTGGGGTCTTAGATATATCGTTTTAAATGTTGAACTGACTGGTATAAAAGAAAATATGTTCATAGGTGTAAATCAACAAACTATTTCTTTATGACTATTATCAGTTGAACGATTCGAGAGATTACCCTTGGATGTGTTGTGCTAAGAGGCTTCTGCCTGTTATGTAAGGTTACTGTGCCTTACAATGGTTTCTATTATTGTTAACCTGACCGGTTTCGTTCAGTCTTTGAACTCATCAGAGGTTTTATGAAAAATCTGTTTTTTTCCCTTTTATATATACCCTTTTTGGGCAGTTATAAACTATTTCTTTTCATTAGAATTATCTTGATTTTTTTTTCTCACAGAGGTACAAAATGAAGACATTGGTAAGCCCAGAGATTGTGAGGATGACGATGAAGACGATGAGATCATGTTTGCTCCACCTGATGAAAAATTGTTCGATGCTGAAGAGATGGAGACTTTGAGACAGACATTTAGTGCAACCCCGCATGGTATTCCTTACTTCTATAAACTGGCTGACGGAGTAGATCATTTATTCTTTCTGCACACTTTGATATCAAAACTCCACAATTTTTCACCAGTAAAATTGTTCATAGTATAAGAAGTAATTGAATGAATTCTCTCTTGTTTGGATGTCTGAGCTCATTGAGCTGTAACAGAGAAAGACGTTGGAACTAATTCAACATCTGTTCCTTTTCATACCTTCTTACCTTTGATGGCATGCTACAAAATTTTGACAACTTGTGTTCTGTGGAACATAAACAAACCTAAAAGGTTTTCTGGTCTTCGTTCATTTAGACCAATTCTCTGGGTTTTGGTCATCATTTTGAAAAGGAATTGACCATCATCATTTTAGAAAAGAATATGCCACTGAAATTGCTATTTTTTCAGTTTCAGGGTTCATTATGACAATGATTGAAAACCTTGAAAGTTGCTGAATTAACTGGTAGAGTGCTAAATTATTTTAACATTCGAAATTTGTTCAATTGTCTTTGCCTCGTTACAGTTCATGTTAGAATGTCTGTGTGCACTCTCCCATTAATTGTAACAAGTCAAATCCTCACAGACTCAATGATATTATCTCAAATATAATATGACGCATAGTCACTGAATTTTAAGCCTTTCACCCTTTAATACTTTTGTAAGTCTTAGGACGTACGAAATCAAACAGCGCATTGATACTTTGTGGTCATTTGTTTTGTTATTATTTTTCGATTTTTTAAAGTTTTAACCACAATTCCTATTTTCTCCCGCATAGTTTTCAATGACAACCGTTGAGCCATATGTTATCGCAGCGTAAAATACTAATGTAATTCTGCTGTCAAGACTTCTAAACTAGTTGAGTGCTGGAATCCACTATAAGTGCTTTCAAAAATGAGAATACCAGAGCAAATGCCAACATTTTCCTTGCTTATATTTTTATACTGTACCAATGACCCAGACATAGCTGGTGCTAACTCTTAAAATATAGGGCCAAACACAAATTTTGCCCCCCCAATCCCCAAAATTTGCATCTAAAACCAAAGAAAACATGTCCTGAATGTCCCTCCACACTTCACCTCTACTGCGCATGCGCAGTGTCAAGGACGTTCCGAAATTGGCGCCATTAATCATTCTAAGTTTGGCCCTTCATCAGTTAACATCTGACTGATCTTTGTGCTTGTAAATCTCAGTTTAAATGATGCCAGACACATAAATATTAGTGAAATGGTGATTCTAAGGAGGATAGAGAAGGAGGAGAGGAAAAATGTGTGACAGAATATTATCAGGGCTGTAACTTAAAATTTTTTAATGAAATTATGTTAAGTTACCTATTTTCGAGGCAGCAGCCATTTTGTTGTCATTCTGATTATTTAGTTACACTGATTTTTCAGTGTTTTCCTCTCTCCCTTTCCTTTAAGTCCCCCCTTGCTATTCTCCCATGCTTTTGGCATAGTTTCTGTAATTATTATTACTAAAGTTTCTTGGGAGTTTTAGCTGTATAACAGAATGAATTCTGTTCTTTTCCCCATGTTTACGTCTTCACCTACGGGTGGTTAGGCATTGTGTTCTGCATCTACCATCTGATGTTCTGCAGTTTCTTCCCTGGAAGTCTCTGTTTTGCATCAGATAGTGTATTTTTGGTTGATTCCGGGCCTGGGTGCCTGGAGTCTTATTTTAGTGTTTTTACATTCATTGTTTACATTTACAACAGCCCTCTGTGTGAGGGGGGGATTTCTTGAAAATAATATCTTGATGTTATTTTAATCATAACTAGATACATTATTATTGTTCGTAAGTGTTGAATAAATTGTTTAAAATATTTTTAAAATTTTTGTCCACACTTAGGCTTGGGATCCATTGGGGCTCAACGTTACTTTTCAGAAACTTGGGCTGTTCTGAAAAAATATTTTTTCAAAATATTTTGATTTCAATTATTTTTTCTATATTAATGGATCATATTATTATTATGTATTTTGATTGCCAGGGGTTGGTGCGAGTACCAGGACTTGTTTTCTTTTCACATTGAAAGGATTTTGATCAATTGTAATAAGAGGAAGTCTTCCTCTGACTTTTATAATCATTCTATATGTGGTCAGTGTACTCGCATTAACTCCTGTTCTGTATCGTATGATTTCGATGACAACATGGGAAGCGTATGTCACGGTATGTTAGTGGGGAATTGGACACTCCGGTCCTTTCCCCGCAGGGTCACTCTACTTTATCAATTTCTATTTCAGACGATCAAGATTAGGGTGATGTATCTGTGATGTCTTCCAACAGTGTGCCTCCGTCGTCACAATTAATGAAGGGCTAGCGGAAAAGTGCTCATGTAAATACGCCAATTGCCTAAGAAGACCCTAGTAGGTTCGACGGCCTTTGACGTCCGCTAGCTTGCCCGGTGTAGTGTCCATTCATCGAATGGTTCGGCAGCCGGGTTCGTCCGTTGCGGTCTAGAAGGAGTTTTGGGGTGATGCGAGCACTATAAATCAACCAAATGCACACCCAGTGACGGCGGATTAGAGGGAGAACGGAGGAAGCCTTTTAGTTCCGGTTCAAAGCTCGTTCTGGTCCATCCGGACGGCGAGCGAGAGAGGCCCCTCTCTCGTACAACAACATCTGGCCCCAGATGTTGTGGTACAAAATGTTTCGCATTCGGAGCATACGTCTGTCGCTCGGGACGCTCCGACATATAGTCAGTCCGGAGTAGACTGTCAATAAGGCTTCCTCATTCTCATGGTAGCGCACACGACCGCTCTTGGCTACGTGACCTCGGATATCCAGTCAGCTTCGCCAGTCAGAGAATCATCGGCGACCAGGTCACACCATCCGGTAGCCAGGGACACGAGGCCTGCAGACTCCGGACGTTCGCATAGGAAAGTGTGCGGGAGTCAGCGTACACGGAGCTTCCGGCGGCAATGCATCGTAAGACCGCTACTGCACAGGCCTCGGGAACGGACGTGCTTTCCTAAATAGCACAGTTTATCGCAGCATCCCAGCATCAACTGAATCTGTCGCATATTTTTTATCCGACGATGCTGGGTCGGGACGCTCCGCGGAAGCGGGTACGGACGTCCGAAAATTTCATCCGGTCCGATGGGATACCGAAAGGGATTTGGAGGATTTCGAGCTTTCCCTTTCGGAACAACTTATGCTGTTGTGTATGTCATCTGACTTGATCTTCTACAGCTTCTTTCGTCGGACCAGAATGCTGCGATGCCGGATAAGAAACTGATAGCGTCGGTGGACTTAGAAATTTTTGGTTCGGTTCAGGGACAGCGTCCCTCAGTTCCGACATAGTCCAATAATGTCACACAAACTTTCGAATTATTGAACGACGCTATATATTATTATTATATGCTTGCTATAACCAAGCATTTCTGGTTTCTTGTTCGCAAAGTTACGGAGATGTCTTTCAAAAGTGTGCCTCTGTCGTCATAGTTAATGAAGAGCTAGCGGCAATAAGTGCTCATGGAATATGTCTATCGCCTAAGAGATCCCTTGTAGGATCGACGGAGTGACATTCGCTAGCTCACCCGGTGTAGCGTGCATTCATCGAATGGTTCGGCTGCCGGGTTCGTCCGTTGCGGTCTAGGAAGGAGATTTGGGTGATGCGAGCACTATAATTACTTTAGTACTCACCCAGTGACGGCAGATTGAGGACAGATCGGAGAAAGCCTGTTAGTCCGGTTCCTGGCTTGTCCAGGTCTGTCCGGGCTGTGAGCGAGAGAGGTCCCTCTCTCGTCCAACAACATAGGGGACCGCATGTTGTGGTTCAGATATTTTACATTCGGAGCATATGTCTGTCGGTCGGGACGCTCCGTTATATTGACAGTCCGAGAGACTGTCCATAATGCTTCCTCATCCTCACAGCAGGGCACACGACCGCACATTGGCTACGTGACCTCGAGTATCCGATCAGTTTCGTCATTCAGTGATTCCACGGCGAATAGGTCACGCCATCCGGTAGCCAAGGGACACGAGGCCTATACACTCCGTTCGCTCGCATATTGGTAGTATGCACGGGGTAACGATCATGGAGCTTCCAGCGGCAATGCATTGTAGGACCGCTTCTCCTCAGGCCTCAGTGACGGACGTGCTATCCGAGTTAGCACAGCATCCCAGCAATCGACAGTTTCTTACTCGAATCAGGAATTATCTGACGGCGCTGGGTCGGTGCGGTCCGCGGTTGCATCAGGTACGGACGACCAAACGCTTTATAGGGTCCGACAGGATGGCGAAAGGGATTCGAAAGATTTCGAGTTTTCCCTTTCGTAGCATCGGAAGCTGCCATACATATCTTCCGGCATTATCTTCCAGTGATTGTTATTTCGGACTACATTGCTGCGATGTTGGATAAGAGACTTATAGCGTCATTGGACACGGAATTTTGGATCGGTTCAGGGACATTGTTCCTGACTTACCGACACAGTCCAATAATGTCATTACAACATGTGTTTTATTTTTCGACGCTATATATGCATATAAGCCTGCTACTAAGCATGATAGTTTAGTTTCTTGTCCGCAATGCTCATTTCTGCCGTTTTATCATTTATACGAATAATTTATTTTGGCAGAGCAGGGCATACTGAGAGTTCATATGCGTCTAGTTAAAGACTGGAAATATTCTTTTTCGCCGTCTATATCTTTTCCAACCACAATGTTGGAAACGACAATGATGTCTAGTAGACTTAACTTAGACGCTTTATCATACGTATTCCACCTTACTGAGGCGTTATCATTACGTCTTCAAGAAAAGATTTACGGGATATTATTCTCAATGTGATTTCTTTTGAGGGCAGTAGTTTGTTCACGTATAACTCTGCCCTTCAGTGGCTGATTGGAGTTGGTTAGACGTGACGCAGCCCTAGCTACATCCACGCGCGTGGATAGTAAGGTGAAGAACTCTCTCAGAGTCGCTTCGTTCTCGGAGAAGCCTCTCTTCGACGGCAACTTTTCAGCAATCCATGAATTGCTCGATTTACACGTTCTCTTGTCTATCTAGTGTTACAAGAGATTCAGACTGGGGCAAACATTCGGTGGTTGACTCAGAGAGTGCCACTGCAGTTGCCGGATCCGAGTGTTATAGTTATGACGGTTGCCAGTCAAACAGATTGGGATATAATATTGATCCCAACGGATTCGAAGTGCCAGGGTCTTTGGGTTCCGCAGTCTCTAAGCAAGCAATTATCTTCCGCGGAATAATGTTTTTTTAGGCTTGCTTTATGTCATTGCATGAGCATTATTCAGAAACGCATGTCCAAATCTTGTCCGTTAATTCGACAGTAGTGGCGTATCTCCGGAACCAGGGAGGCACTCATTCGTTTCCGTTATTCAATTTAATGGAAAGAATCCATCTGTTGGTTATAGTACACCAAGTTCTGTTTCGGTCCGTCATATTCCGGGTCGTCTGATTGTTTTACCGGACTCCCGTTCACTTAGGGGTCGCTTGTTGCCGTCAGAATGGACTCTCAACAAACAAGTATTCAATCAGATTTGCTATCTATGGGAGCGCCCAATGATAATTTATTTACGACACAGCTTGCTAATCAATTGCAGACGTATGTGTTGGCTTGTCCGGATCTCTGAGCTAATGTTGTTAACGCTCTATTGATCTAATAGGACGGAATGATAGGATACGCGTATCCTCCGGCACTGTTGTTTCAGCAGGTATTGCTAAGATAAACAACCACAATACATTTCTGTTGATAGCATCTCTATCTTCACAGAGACCGTGGGTAATTTACTCTGATGTCTACTGTGGGACTTAACGCGAAATCTTCCTCAATGAGAGGATCTTTTTTCGCTGGGTAAATCGTGTCATCTTTATCACAACCCGCAAGGTCGCAACCTTCACGTATTTCGTTGTGTGGTCCGTATTGCATTGTAGCATTGTACTGGACGAGCTTTGGACGCGATTTCTTACTATAGGAGATCCTCTTCTTCGCTATTCTATGCGGCTAAAGTTGAGGCTCTTCCGTCGTTGGTGTAGGGATCACTATGTTCATATGGTTGATCCCTCCATACTACTCATTGCAATTTTTTAGTATACTTTTTTGACAAGATCTACTGCAGCCTGTTATTATTAAGGTTATAGGTTTATGTTACCTCATACCTATGCACTCTATGATAGTTTACAATTGAGTCTTATGTCTCTTTATCTAAGTCAGTTAGTAACTTTTTGATAAATAGACTTAGAATCTTTAGATTAAATTCCTATATGGAATTTAACTTCGGTTCTTATTTAGCTAAGTAATCATTGGAGCCTCTGGAAACAGTAGTTTTCAAATTCTGACCTTTTAGACAGTAATTCTGTTGGCTTCTCTTTTACTGAAGAGTCAGTGAGTTTCATCCACTATCGATGGATGATTTTCACTTTCGTAGTTTCGGAATCACTACTTCCTTTACTATTTAGGTTGGATTTTTGCATAAGAGTTAGGCTCCTAATATCCGGAACCTATTGTTATTAAGGTCCTTCCGTCTTCGTATGGGCATAGGCCTTTACTCTGTCCGGTTAGAGTTTATGTATTTATAAACAGATATCTGTTTATTACTACGGGCGTAAGCTTCTTCTGTCTTTGATGCCTAATAGAAGGACGTTACGCTCCATTCTATTGCTAATGGATTCAATTAACTATCGGTACTGCTTATGGTATATCATTGACTCAGCAGTTGTGCTTAAGATTTCGGCTCATGAAGTAAGAGTTCTTCTACATCTTGGTCTTACATTAATAGTGTCGCTATTATAGATTTTTGAAGGCTGCTCATTGCGCTCAGCCATCCACATTCATGAATTTTTATCTCAGAAATATCGAGTCCATTTCTGGAGGCCTCTATTGTTAGGTCTATTGTCTACTGCTCAGAATGTCATTCACTTAACAGTTGCTATTATAGCTAGGTAGGCTGTCTGTTTCGGCAGTGACTCCGTTCTGCTGCCCTCTTCGCTCTGGGCTATTTGACCCAGGGCAAGAAAAAGGGGGGGGGGGGGGGGAGGGTGTTCCCTTGGGTCACCTGTTTTACTATGAAAACAAGGGGATACCTCCTCCGGAGTTAGTAATTCTGAGCTGTTATTGGGATGGTTGTTTAGTGAGAAATTTATGTTTTAAAATTCATTCAAGTCTTAGTTTTCAAAGTATAGCTTTTGAAAATAGCACGTGTCAACGGACATGATTATGCTATCCTCAGACACTTTTATGGAGTATAAGAGTCTCTATTCTCTAGACTTACTTTATTTATTGGCTTACTTTAAAAATTATTAGTATAAGGATTATATTGGATATTAATAGAGTGCATGGATGTATCATGCTCAATTTTGGAAGGTGTTGTATCTTTCTAATTTATCATAAATAAGAAAGATACATGTAAGGCCTATTACTTCTTTTTCCCTAGAGGGGATGACTCTATTTTTATATTATTGAGCGTATTCCATCTTGCTCTATGTCCTTGTCCCTCCAGCCTTTTTACTATTCAGCTATGTCTGGGTCATTGGTACAGTATAAAAATGTTAAAAAATTTATAGTAATTTCTATATTTTTTATACTTACCAATGACCCAGACGGGGATGGCCCTCCCAGGAGTTGGGAACTCTTGCCTCCCTGCTGAGTACATAGCGCTTACCAGGCACTGTTTATTAGAATGATTAATGGCGCCAATTTCGGAACGTCCTTGACACTGCGCATGCGCAGTAGAGGTGAAGTGTGGAGGGCCATTCAGGACATGTTTTCTTTGGTTTTAGATGCAAATTTTGGGGATTGGGGGGGCAAAATTTGTGTTTGGCCCTATATTTTAAGAGTTAGCACCAGCTATGTCTGGGTCATTGGTAAGTATAAAAAATATAGAAATTACTATAAATTTTTTAACATTTCATATTTAGTCAAACACAAATAATATTTTGTTCATATAAAAGTTTTATTACAAATTATTGGAGAGTGCCTGTGGCCACTCCAATAATTTGTAATAAAACGTTTAGAATAACAAATTCAGGCCACCAAAAATAATGTTGCCCTCAACCAGATAATCACTAATGTGAAAGATATCTTGTTATTTGTACTTTCCGACATTTGACGACACATTTTGAAAAACGTTGGAAGAAACTGAATTCGCAGTGACGTTTGAATGTCAGGATAATTAAAGCCTCAAAAGGTTAAGTTGTGGTACCTGTACTTTAGAATAGAGCTCAAATATGGGCTTCCAGCCTTTTACCAGTTAAAAAATGAATTTTCAAGGGCTTGAAGGCACTGGAAATTTGTGCACTAGCCTTGAAAGTACTTTAGTTTTAAGAATGCTTCAAAGTTTTAACTTGTACAAGCCTGGAAATTAAGGGAGAATTTATTCAACATTAAAAGGTATCTAGACTTCTGATCGAGCAATTGTTTTTAGTCAAGTGTCAGGCTGATGACACTTGAGTATCAGATCGCAGAACTTTTGTTATCCTTTGGTACTGTGAGAGATCAGTATGGGGGAAAGGATATCCACAGATTGTGGGTTTTATTAACTCATACCAGACTTATGGCCCATGTTACATTCAGAAAAGTATCTGTACAAACATTTGGCATCATAACTGAAGCATCGATTGTCAGATTTTGATATCCTTGGTTTGGTGGTAGACCTGTATGGGCGAAAAGAGATCAACATATTACATGTTTCGTCCATGCATACTTCCCACAGTCATGATCTGTGTTAGCTTGAGTCTTAAGAAGAAAATTTTTCTACAGTTGTTTTTTTTTAAGTGAAAACTTAGTCAGTTTTCTGTTGTAAGAAGTTGTGGCAAAGTAAACTTTATTGCATAGTATGGTGATCTGCATTGCTTATAGGTGTGTTTTATTGCGAGTGGATTTTCCCTTAACCCTTATACTAAGTATATGTACTGTTATTTTGCCCTTTTTTAGCTCAACTTTGACGTAGTCAAATTTGAGGTTATGCCATGGCCCGTCGTCCATCTGGCCGTCAACAATTCAATACGGCTTGGCCTAGAGGCTGTATTTATGAACCGATCTTTACAAAACTTCTTGGGTATCTTTGTTATCACCGTGGGACGAGAACGAGTGTTTTTGGGTGTGGTCCAAAATTCAAGATGGCCACCAGCAGCCATTTTGTACCTTAGTTAGTGCAGTCAGTTTTTTGTACAGAACTTCTGTATGAAAGTTCTGATTCAAATAAATTTTTGTCTGAATGTTTAGTAAGATGGAATACATCACATATAATACAGGTTTTTTCTCATGCAGAAATTCTGCACATTAGATGAATTTTGATATTGTCAGTATTACTTACAGACAGTAAGTACACATGTCAATACGACCCGGGCTAGGGGTTGTATTTATGAACCGATCTTCTCGAAACTTCTTGGGTACCTTTGTTATCACCTTGTGATGAGAAGAGTGTTTCTGGGTCCAGTCCAAAATTCAAGATGGCTGCCAGTGGCCATTTTGTACCGAAATGAGGTCCAATCAGTTTTGTATACACAACTTCTATATGACTCAGGCTAGAGGCCGAATTGATGAACCGATCTTTACGAAACTTCTTGGGTACTTTTGTTATCACCGTGGGACCAGAACGAGTGTTTTTGGGTGCGGTCCAAAATTCAAGATGGCCGCCGGCAGCCATTTTGTACCAAAATTAGTGCAATCAGTTTTTTGTACAGAACTTCTGTATGAAAGTTCTGATTTGAATAAATTTTTGTATGAATGTTTAGTAATATCGAATACATCACATATAATACAGGTTTTTTTCTCGTACAGACATTATGCAAATTAGATGGACTTTGATTTATTCAGTGCTACCTATACACAGTAAGTACACATGTCAATAGGGCTCGGGCTAGGGGCTGTATTTATGAACCAATCTTCACAAAACTTCTTGGGTACCTTTGTTATCATCTTGGGACGAGAACGAGTATTTCTGGTGCGGTCCGAAATTCAAGATGGCTGCTGGTGGCCATTTTGTACCGAAATTGGGTACAATCAGTTTTTTGTACAGAACTTCTTTATGAAGGTTCTGCTTTGAATAAATTTTTGAATGAATATTTAGTAACATGGAATACATCACATATAATACAGGTTTTTTCTCGTGCAGAAATTATGCAAATTAGATGAACTTTGATGTATTCAGTGCTACTTATACACAGGAAGTGCACATGTCAATACGGCTCGGGCTAGAGGCTCTATTTATGAAACGATCTTCACAAAACTTCTTGGGTACCTTTGTTATCACCTTGGGACGAGAACAAGTGTTTTTGGGTGTGGGCTGAAATTCAAGATGGCTGCTGGTGGCCATTTTGTACCAAAAGTAGTTACTGTCAGTTTTTTGTACAGAACTTCTATATGAAGGTTCTGATTTGAATAAATTTTTGAATGAATGTTTAGTAACATGGAATACATCACATATAATATACAGGTTTTTTTCTCATGCAGAAATTATGCAAGTTAGATGCACTTTGATTTATTCAGTGCTATTTATACACAGTAAGTGCACATGTCAGTATGGCTCGGGCTAGAGGCTGTATTTATCAACCGATCTTCACGAAACTTCTTGGGTACCTTTGTTATCACTTTGGGACAGGAGCGAGTGTTTTTGGGTGCCTTTGTTATCACTGTGCTATGAAAAATATTTTGGGGTTCAGTCAGACCCACTCTGAGACTCGGATTTCTTTTCTAGTTTAGCATCTAACTGTTGCCCACCTTTACAATACTTTACCTATACATTTGTTACAGGCTATGGTCAGCATTTATGTACAGCCTGTTACAATACTTTACATGGACCTTTGTTATCAGGTCATTACCTACATGTGTCATTGCTGTGTCACATACTATACATGTACATGTCTTACACAAGTTGAGCTACAGTGTCATTGACACTTTCATTCCTTTTTTAGCAAAAAATCTGAACTTCCACTTGTAACAATTAATGTTTCAGCCAGCTGAAAACTTAGTTAAGTAAATTTTCTGTTGTAAGAAGTTGTGTTAAAGTAATTTTTATTGCACATTGTGGTGATGTATATTTGTGCCTGTGTGTGTTTTTTTTTAACTGTTATAGTTTCTCTTAACCTTTCTACTTAGTATATGTGCTGTTATTTTGCCTGTTTTTCCTTTTTTCTGCAAAATATCTGTGAACTTACACTTGTAACTTATACTTGCAACAATTAATGTTTTGGTCAGCTCTAATGTCCAAATTGTGTGGGTTTATGCTTAAGTTGGTTTCTTCAAACACTGTTGCCCCAGGGCTTCCAACTTGCAGCTATCGGTTACTTAAGACCATGACTACAGTACTTTGCCCTTACTTTTCACATTTAAAAAAAATTTTTTAAGAAAATTTAGTTAATTTTCTGTTGTAAGAAGTTGTGTTAAAGTAATTTTGTTGCACATTATGGTGATGTATATTTGTCATAGGTTTGTTTTATTGTATCTGGTTGTAAGAATGAGCATTTAGGTAAGCTTTAATGCAGATTGTGGTGCCTTATCTTCTCATTATTGTCTATCTTTTCTGTTTGAATAACATCTTTAGGTATTACCCCTTTTGTAAATACAAATTTTGTGGAATTTTTATTTCTTCTCAAATTTTTTTTTTCGGGTGTAGTCAATTGTAGGTTGTAAAAGCTTATGTTAAGGTGAGTTTTGTTTCTGTGGATGTATCCAGGTCATTAATATTGTAGACTTGGGTTACAGAAAACTTTGTGACAATTACAATGTATCCTGTTAAAGATTAAATATGTCCATTATTGGGATTAATATAAACAATGAAAATGCAGCTTTGAGAATCTTTCTTGACATTGGATCGATTGTATCATGCACAGATATTGGTGAGCGTCAGGGATGTAACATGCCTCTTGTTTTATATCAGTATAGATACCAGTTGTTACACATATAATTTATTTTTGGGAAGAATATGTCCTCTGTGGTATTGCATGAGGGGAATATGCAACACTTTGTGTTCCTGTTTTTGCTTGTTGTTTCAACCAAAGAGAAACTGAATTTTTTTGTAAAAACTGTCAACAACCTTTTTGAGTAATAATTCTGGAGATGAAAACAAAACAAAATGCACTTTCAATTCTCTTCCTGTTTATTTGAGTTGATTCCTAAAAATGTCAGGGCTGGAAATGAACAAAATTGACGGGTACAGTTTTAAGCTCCCGTGAATTCAGAGACTGGAGTAAATTGCACCCATAAAATGTTAGTGTATGAATTTTCAAGGGAATACTGTCACCAAACACCAGAAACCGTAACCCTTTGAACTCTAGTGTTATCTTCCATACCAGTTCAATGGCAGCAATTAGAAGAGTCCATATTCATTATTTGGGGTAGAGCAATCAATAGTTTCAAAGTGCAGCCTGAGGGCTGCACGTTGAAAATATTGATTGCTCTACCCCACACATTTACTGAACAGCCATACTATTTAATGATGTTGTGATGCACATGTATCATGTTCCTGGCCAGAAAAGCGGCCGATCAGGTTCAAGGGGCTAAATGTATAAGGAACTGCGGAATTAGGACAGTAACTTGCCACTGGCTGCAGAGTGCTGCTTTCTCAAAACAACACACATTTATATGCCCTCACAGTATATTAGTGCTCCACAATATTTTTCAACGAGTGCATTTTTTAGCTCCCGTAAAATAGAAAACACAAGTGCTGACAGAAGTAATTGCACTCACACCCCTCTCATTTCCAGGACTGAAAAGTTATCACCTCTTTATCTGTTCAAGGATTTTGTTAATGTGTAGGCTGTCACTTTTCTATTCTTTGTTTGACCAGATTGGATTGACAATCATAAAGATGATGATGATATAGTTGCTAACAGCTATGAAGAGAGAGTTCGGATGTATGTTGTAAGTATAACTTATTATTTAAGGTCATTTGTTTTTTCGTTATTTCTCTCTTTTTCTTCAAGATTTCAGTTCTTTATATTATGATTTCATTTCTTTATTGCAATTAATATAATAGAAGTAATCTAATGTCCACTTGCTTTAGATAGAGTGTGATAATGCAATATTTGCAAAGGCACATAAGTTGCTGCTGTCATCCAATGCAAACTTGATTTTATCTTTGCCCAGTCAAAAAATTGAAAACTCTGACAGTTACTTGCTGATGCTCACTTTTATTCTGAGCACACTTTCATGAATCATCCATAAAACAGTCAAACTAAGTACAGTAGAACACTTTTAATTGAATAGTCGATTTGCCAGTAAAAATTTTCTAGTAACAGGAGTTTTCACTTGACAGGAATTTGGTTATTTTCCTGTATTCCGTTGACAAACTATGCATTGATTCTTTTATATGTTGCTTGACAGAGCTTTTGGATAATGATCAACATGATGCTTATATTTAATGTACTGAGGCCAGATACAGAATTCAAATGGTAAAAGAAGGCCTGGCAATCTAGAAAATTAAGGAGTGCAAAACAGTTGCCCTCCTCAGATTGCGATTGCACCTGAAATTTTCAATGCAAAAACTTGTATGCTATTTTGGTTATATTCGCTTCAGGGCATTAATATTGTGACTGAAAAATTGTACTACACTCGGCTACATAATGGAAAAATTAGCACACACAACTTCTCATTATTCAAAATGTTGCATTCAATTCTAATGTGACTGTCTTCTACACTCGAAATGCGACACAGAATGGGTCATGAATTCTTGCGAATCAGTGCAACAAAGGGTGTGAACACCTGTGATACAGGGTAATAATGTAAGTCAGAGAGCACAGCGGTGGATTCTAGACGTTAACATTGCATTATTATTATTATTATTATTATTATTGACAAATCATCCCCTGAGTTCTAATGTGTTCTCTGTGCCAGTAGCACAGAGAATACATTGAAACTCAGGGGATGAAATGATAATGGATTTTAAAGGCAGTCCCAGTCGTGTCTGGCATTCCAGAAAATCCAAGGGTGCAAAAAATTGCCCTGCTCAATTTTTCTAGGCGTGCAACACTCCTGCACTCCTAAAGAATGCCAGGTCTGTAAAAGTAATTTTTGGACAGATTCCAAGATCTTTTCTTCAACTCACAGGAGTTTTCTCTCTGACCAGTTTGCAATTAGTCATATTTTTATACAGTAACCAATTACCCAGACTAGCTGGTGTTGACTCAAAAATATCTAGGGCCAAACACAAATTTTGCCCCCCCCCCCAATCCCCCAAATTTGCATGCAAAACCGAAAATTAGAAGTCCTATCTGGCCCTCAATTCATTTACCCTCTGTGCATGCGCAGACGCCAGGAAGTCACCAAAACTGGCACCAACATTATTCTTTGTTTGACCCTTGTCAGATAACAACAAACTGACATTTGTGCTTTTTAAATCTCAATTAATAATGATGCCAGACACAAATCAATGGTTAAATTGGTGGATCCAAGGACACAACTGGATGAAGGAAGGAAGAAATGGTGGTTTGAAACGTTCAGGGCTGTAATTTTATAATATTTATAAAAATTAGTTCATGTTCCCTAATTTCGGGATATGGGCCTGACGTTATCACTGATTGATTATGATCTATCCACGGTTTATTTAGTATTCCTTCCCTACCTTCCCTTGATCCCCCACTTAAGCTCCCAAGCTTTTTGGCTTGTTTTCATGAAATATTTTTTATAAAATTTCTTGGGAGTTTAACGTATTTTTCAGAAGATTATTCTGTACATCCCCAGGGTTACGTCCTCACCCTTGGGGTGTTTGGGCGTTTTGGTCATGCATCATACATCCGATGTATCGTTTTTTCTTCTGATGACGATCTTGCTTTACATCGGATAGTCTTGTTTCTGTTACTGACTTCAGGCCGTGTTGCCTGGGGTCTTGTTTCCAGTTTTTGTTTACATTTACAATGCTCTAGGTAGTTTCCTATTATTTTTAGGAATGACAGTTGTAAGTAACATTAAATTTTCTGATAGTGTGGTAGTTAATTTTATAGCAGATTTTTATAAATTTGTCCACACTTGGGCTTTTTTGGGCTCATCGTTCCCTTTGGACACTATCGGTCCTATCGCGTCGAGGGGACACTGCTGGTCCTCTTGCCAAAATGTCACTGTAGTTTTAGCTCACCGAAGGGAGCTAAACTTATCACTTGCTGTCCGTCGTCGTCGTCCGTCAGGCGTCGTGAACATTTTACAAATGACTTCTCCTCTGAAACCACTGGTCCGATTTTCACGAAACTTCATGTGGATGTTCATTACTATATGGCAATTCATGTTTGTTCAAATGAAATGGCCACGTCCCTTGGGGGCTCAGTATGGGGCATAACTCTGATAGCACCGTATGAATTATAGAAAAATTATTAAAAAATCTTCTCCAGAACCAGTGCGCAGAATCTTTTGATACTTGGTATGCAGCATCTTGGTATGGATCTGATTCAAGTTTGTTCAAATTGGCCTCCTGGATTCATATTTGGGCTCACTATAGAAGCCCAAATTCGAACTTAGTGCATTTCAGGCAAATTTCTTCAAAAATCTTCTTCTCCAGATCCAGCAGGCAGAATCTTTTGATATTTGGTATGCAACATTGTGGGGTGGATCTGATTCAAGTTTGTTCAAATCGGCTCCCTGGATTCACATTTGGGCTCAGTATAGAAGCTCGAATTCGAACTTAGTGCATTTCAGGCAAATTTCTTCAAAAATCATCTTCTCCAGATCCAGCAGACAGAATCTTTTGATATTTGGTATGCAACATTGTGGGTTGGATCTGATTCAAGTTTGTTCAAATCGGCCCTCTGGATTCATATTTGGGCTCAGTATAGAAGCCCGAATTTGAACTTAGTGCATTTCAGGCAAATTTCTTCAAAAATCTTCTTCTCAAGATCCAGCAGGCAGAATCTTTTGATATTTGGTATGCAACATTGTGGGGTGGATCTGATTCAAATTTGTTCAAATCGGCCCCCCCTGGGTTCATATTTGGGTTCAGTATAGGAGCCCAAATTTGAACTTATTGCATTTCAGGCAAATTTCTTAAAAAATCTTCTCCAGATCCAGAAGGCAGAATCTTTTGATATTTGGTATGCAGCATTGTGGGGTGGATCTGATTCAAGTTTGTTCAAGTCAGCCCCCTGGGTTCATATTTGGGCTCAGTATAGGAGCCCAATTTGAACTTAGTGCATTTCAGGCAAATTTCTTTAAAAATCTTCTTCTCAAGATCCAGCAGGCTGAATCTTTTGATATTGGGTATACAGCATGCTTGGGGGTGAGATTCAAGTTTGTTCAAGCCAAGTCCCTGGGTTCATATTTGGGCTCACTGTGGTAACCCGAATTATAACTTAGTTCAAAATGAGGAATTTTCTTTAAAAATCTTCTTCAGATCCAGCAGTCGGAATGTTTTGATATTTGGTATGGAGCATCCTTAGGGGGTGAGATTCAAGTTTGTTCAAGCCATGTCCCTAGGTCCATATTTGGGCTCACTGTGGGAGCCTGAATGATAACTTAGATCAAAATGAGGAATTTTCTTTTAAAATCTTCTTCTTCAGATCCAGCAGTCGGAATATTTTGATATTTGGTATGCAGCATCCTCAGAGGGGGTGAGATTCAAGTTTGTTCAAGCCATGTCCCTAGGTCCATCCATATTTGGGCTAACTGTGGGAGCTTGAATTGTAACTTAGTTCGAAATGAGGAATATTTTTATACTGTACCAATGACCCAGACATAGCTGGTGCTAACTCTTAAAATATAGGGCCAAACACAAATTTTGCCCCCCAATCCCCAAAATTTGCATCTAAAACTAAAGAAAACATGTCCTGAGAGGCCCTCCACACTTCGCCCCTACTGCGCATGCGCAGTGTCAAGGACGTTCCGAAATTGGCGCCATTTATTATTCTAAGTTTGGCCCTTCATCAGTTAACATCTGACTGATCTTTGTGCTTTTAAATCTCAGTTTAAATGATGCCAGACACATAAATATTAGTGAAATGGTGATTCTAAGGAGGATAGAAAAGGAGGAGAGGAAAAGAATGTGTGACAGAATATTATCAGGGCTGTAACTTAAAATTTTTTAATGAAATTATGTTAAGTTACCTATTTTCAAGGCAGCAGCCATTTTGTTGTCATTCTGATTATTTAGTTACACTGTTTTTTCAAGTGTTTTTCCTCTCTCCCTGTCCTTTAAGTTCCCCCTTGCTATTCTCCCATGCTTTTTGGCATAATTTCTGTAATTATTATTACTAAAAATTTCTTGGGAGTTTAGCTGAATAACAGAATGAATTCTGTTCTTTCCCCATGTTTACGTCTTCACCTACGGGTGGTTAGGCGTTGTGTTCTGCATCTACCATCTGATGTTCTGCAGTTTCTTCCCTGGAAGTCTCTGTTTTGCATCAGATGGTGTATTTTTGATAACTGATTTCGGGCCTGGGTGCCTGGAGTCTTATTTTAGTGTTTTTACACTCATTGTTTACATTTACAACAGCCCTCTGTGTGAGGGGGGGATTTCTAAATAATAATATCTTTATGTTATTTCAATCATAACTAGATACATTATTATTGTTCGTAAGTGTTGAATAAATTGTTTAAAATATTTTTAAAATTTTTGTCCACACTTAGGCTTGGGATCCATTGGGGCTCAACGTTACTTTTCAGAAACTTGGGCTGTTCTGAAAAAATATTTTGATTTCAATTATTTTTTCTATATTAATGGATCATATTATTATTATGTATTTTGATTGCCAGGGGTTAGTGCGAGTACCAGGACTTGTTTTCTTTTCACATTGAAAGGATATTGATCAATTGTTTTAAGAGGAAGTCTTCCTCTGACCTTATTATCATTCTATATGTGGTCAGTGTACTCGCATTAACTCCGGTTCTGTATCGTATGATTTCGATGACAATATGGGAAGCGTATGTCACGGTATGTTGTTGGGGATTTGGACACTCCGGTCCTTTCCCCGCAGGGTCACTCTACTTTATCAGTTTCTATTTCAGACGATCAAGATTAGGGTGATGTATCTGTGATGTCTTCCAACAGTGTGCCTCCGTCGTCACAATTAATGAAGGGCTAGCGGAAAAGTGCTCTTGTAATACGCCAATTGCCTAAGAGGACCCTAGTAGGTTCGACGGCCTTTGACGTCCGCTAGCTCGCCCGGTGTAGCGTCCATTCACCGAATGGTTCGGCAGCCGGGTTCGTCCGTTGCGGTCTAGAAGGAATTTTGGGGTGATGCGAGCACTATAAAATTAACTTAATGCACACCCAGTGACGGCGGATCGGAGGGAGAACGGAGGAAGCCTTTTAGTCCGGTTCATAGCTCGTTCCGGTCCATCCGGACGGCAAGCGAGAGAGGCCCCTCTCTCGTTCAACAACATCTGGCCCCAGATGTTGTGGTACAAATGTGTTGTTAGCGGAGCATACGTCCGTCGCTCGGGACGCTCCGTTGTATAGGCAGTCCGCTGAGACTGCTAAGGCTTCCTCTTCTCGTCAGCGCACACGACCGCACCTTGGCTGCGTGACCGCCGATATATTACCAGCTTCGCCGATCAAGGATTCTTCGGCGACCAGGTCACACCATCCGGCAGCCAGGGATTCGAGACCGATGGACTCCGGACGTTCGCATAGGAAAAGTATGCGGGAGCCATCTGATGCGGAGCTGCCCTCGGCGAAGCAGCGATAGACTGCGCCTCCGCAGGTCTCGACGCCGGACATTCTTGTGCACATAGCACAGCTTATCGCAGCATCCCAGCAGCCGACAGAAACGGTGTCGGATCGAGAATTATCCGACAGCGCCGGTAGCCGGGGACTCGAGGCCTGCAGACTCCGGACGTTCGTATAGGAAGTATGCGGGAGTCAACGTACACGGAGCTTCCAGCGGCAATGCATCGTAAGTCCGCTACTGCACAGGCCTCGGGAACGGACGTGCTTTCCTTAATAGCACAGTTTATCGCAGCATCCCAGCATCAACTGAATCTGTCGCATATATTTTATCCGACGATGCTGGGTCGGGACGCTCCGCGGAAGCGGGTACGGACGTCCGAAAGTTTCATCCGGTCCGACGGGATACCGAAAGGGATTCGGTGGATTTCAAGCTTTCCCTTTCGGAACAACATATGCTGCGATGCCGGATAAGAAACTGATAGCGTCGGTGGACTTAGAAATTTTTGGTTCGGTTCAGGGACATTGTCCCTCAGTTCCGACATAGTCCAATAATGTCACACAAACTTTCGAATTATTGAACGACGCTATATATATTATTATTTTATGCTTGCTATCCAAGCATTTCTGGTTTCTTGTTCGAAGAGTTATGGAGATGTCTTTCAAAAGTGTGCCTCTGTCGTCATAGTTAATGAAGAGTTAGCGGCAATAAGTGCTCATGGAATATGTCTATCGCTTACGGAGTGACATTCGCTAGCTCACCCGGTGTAGCGTACATTCATCGAATGGTTCGGCTGCCGGGTTCGTCCGTTGCGGTCTAGGAAGGAGATTTGGGTGATGCGAGCACTTTAATTACTTTAGTACTCACCCAGTGACGGCAGATTGAGGACAGATCGGAGGAAGCCAACAACATAGGGGACCGCATGTTGTGGTTCAGATATTTTACATTCGGAGCATATGTCCGTTGCTCGGGACGCTCCGTTATATTGACAGTCCGAGAGACTGTCTTTAATGCTTCCTCATCCTCACAGCAGGGCACACGACCGCACATTGGCTACGTGACCTCGAGTATCCGATCAGTTTCGGCATTCAGTGATTCCACAGCGAATAGGTCGCGCCATCCGGTAGCCAAGGGACATGAGGCCTATACACTCCGTTCGCTCGCATATTGGAAGTATGCACGGGGTAACGATCTCGGAGCTTTCTGCAGCAATGCATCGTAAGACCGCTGCTCCTCAGGCCTCAGTGACGGACGTGCTATCCGAGTTAGCACAGTTGTTTCGCAGCATCCCAGCAATTGACGGTTTCTCGGTCGAATCAGGAATTATCCGACGGCGCTGGGTCGGTGCGGTCCGCGGTTGCATCAAGCTACGGACGACCGAACGCTTTATAGGGTCCGACAGGATGGCGAAAGGGATTCGAAAGATTTCGAGTTTTTCCCTTTAGTAGTATCGGAAGATGCCTTTCATATCTTCTGGCATTTCTTCCAGTGATTATTTTTCGGACTTCATTGCTGCGATCTTGGATAAGAGACTTATAGCGTCATTGGACTCGGATTTTTCGATCGGTACAGGGACTTTGTCCCTGACTTACCGACGCAGTCCAATATTGTCATTACAACATGTGTTTTATTTTTCGACGCTATATATTTATATATATATACAAGCCTGCTACTAAGCATGATAGTTTAGTTTCTTGTCCGCGTGGCTCATTTCTGCCATTTTATCTTTTTTACATATAGTTTATTTTGGCAGAGCAGGGCATACCGAGAGTTCATATGCGTCTAGACGGTGTGATTAAAGACTGCATATATTCTTTTTCGCCGTTTATGTCTTTTCCAATTTCAATGTTGGGAACGACATTATGTATAGTAGACTTAACTTAGACGCTTTATTATACGTAATCCGCCTTACTGAGGCGTTATCATTACGTCTTCAAGAAAAGATTTACGGGATATTATTCTCAATGTAATTTCTTTTGAGGGCAGTAGTTTGTTCACGTATAACTCCGCCCTTCAGTGGCTGATTGGAGTTGGTTAGACGTGATGCAGCCCTAGCTACATCCACGCGTGGATAGTAGGTTAAGAACTCTCTCAGAGTCGCTTCGTTCTCGGAGGAGCTTCTCTTCGACGGCAACTTTCCGGCAATCCATGAATTGCTTGATTATACATTCTCTTGTCTATCTAGTGTTACAAGAGATTCAGACTGGGGCAAACATTCGGTGGTTGACTCAGAGAGTGCCGCCGCAGTTGCCGGATCCGAGTGTGGCTGTTATGACGGTTGCCAGTCAAACAGATGGGGATATATACTGATCCCTACGGATTCGAAGTGCCAGGGTCTTTGGGTTCCGCAGTCTTTTAGCTATTAGTTTAACTTCCGCGGAATAATGTTTTTTAGGCTTGCTTTATGTCATTGCATGAACATTATTCAGAAACGCATGCCCAAATTCCTGTCCTTTAATTCGACAGTAGTGGCGTATCTCCGGAACCAGGGAGGCACTCTTTCGTTTCCGTTATTCAATTTAATGGAAAGAATCCGTCTGTTGGTTATAGTACACCAAGTTCAGTTTTGGTCCGTCATATTCTGGGTCGTCTGATTGTTTTATCGCACTCCCGTTCTCTTACGGGTCGCTTGTTGCTGTCAGAATGGACTCTCAACAAACAAGTATTCAATCAGATTTGCTATCTATGGGAGCGCCCAATGATGTTTTATTTATGACACAGCTTGCTAATCAATTGCAGACGTATGTGTTGGCTTGTCCAGATCTCTGAGCTAATACTGTTAACGCTCTATTGATCTATAGGACGGAATGATAGGATACGCGTATCCTCCGGCGCTGTTGTTTTTAGCAGGTATTGCTAAGATAAACAACCACAATACATTTCTGTTGATAGCATCTCTATCTTCACAGAGATCATGAGTAATTTACTCTCTTGTCTACTGTGGATCTTAACGTGAAATCTTCCTCTATGTGAGGATCTTTTTTCACTGGGTAAATCGTGTCATCTTTATCACAACCAGCAAGGTCGCAACCTTCATGTATTCCGTTGTGTGGTCCGTATTGCATTGTAAGCACTGTACTGGACGAGCTTTGGACGCGATTTCTTACTATAGGAGATCCTCTTCTTCGCTATTCTATGCGACTAAAGTGGAGGCTCTTCTGTCGTGGTGTAGGGATCATTATGTTCATATGGTTGATCCCTCCATACTACTCATTGCTATTTTTTAGTATACTTGTTTCACAAGATCTACTGCAGCCTGTGGTTATTTAGGTTATAGGTTTATGTTACCTCATACCTATGCACTCTATGATAGTTTACAATTGAGTCTTTTGTCTCTTTATCTAAGTCAGTTAGTAACTTTTTGATAAATAGACTTAGAATCTTTAGATTAAATTCCTATACGGATTTTAACTTCAGGTTCTTATTTAGCTAAGTAATCATTTGAGCCTCTGGAAACAGTAGTTTTCAAATTCTGACCTTTTAGACAGTAATTCTGTTGGTTTCTCTTTTACTGTAGAGTCAGTGAGTTTCATGCACTATCGATGGATGATTTTCACTTTCATAGTTTCGGAATCAATACTTCCGTTACTATTTAGGTTGGATTGTTGCATAAGAGTTAGGCTCCTATTATCCGGAACCTATTATTTTAAGGTCCTTCCGTCTTCGTATGGGCATAGGCCTTTACTCTTTCCGGGTACAGTTTATGTATTTATAAACAGATATCTGTTTATTACAAGGGCGTAAGCTTCTTCTGTCTTTGATGTCTAGTAGAAGGACGTTACGCTCCATTTTATTGTTAATGGATTCTATTAACTAGCGTACTGCTTATGGTATATCATTGGCTTAGCAGTTGTGCTTAAGATTTCGGCTCATGAAGTAAGAGTTCTTCTACTTCTTGGGCTTACATTAATAGTGTTGCTATTATAGATTTTTGAAGGCTGCTCATTGCGCTCAGCCATCCATTCATGAATTTTATCTCAGAAATATCGAGTCCATTTCTGGAGGCCTCTATTGTTAGGTCTATTATCTACTGCTCAGAATGTCATTCACTTAACAGTTGCTACTATAGCTAGGTAGGCTGTCTGTTTCGGCAGTGTCTCCGTTCGGCTGCCCTCTTCGCTCTGGGCTATTTGACCCAGGGCAAGAAAAAGGGGGGGGGGGAGGGTGTTCCCTTGGGTCACCTGTTTTTACTATGAAAACAAGGGGATACCTCCTCCGGAGTTAGTAATTCTGAGCTGTTATTGGGATGGTTGTTTAGTGAGAAGTTTAAGTTTATAAAATTCATTCAAGTCTTAGTTTTTAAAGTATAGCTTTTGAATATTGCATATGTCAACGGACATGATTATGCAATTCTCACACACTTTTAGGAGTATAAGAGTCTCTATTCTCTAGACTTACTTTATTATTGGCTTACTTTAAAAATTATTAGTATAAGGATTATTGGATATTAATAGAGTACATGGATGTATGAAGCTCAATTTTTGGAAGGTGTTGTATCTTTCTAATTTATCATAAATAAGAAAGATACATGTAAGGCCTATTACTTGTTTTCCCTACAGGGGATGACTCTATTTTATTTTATTGAGCGTATTCCATTTTGCTCTATGTCCTTGGCCCTCCAGCCTTTTTACTATTCAGCTATGTCTGGGTCATTGGTACAGTATAAAAATGTTAAAAAATTTATAGTAATTTATATATTTTTTATACTTACCAATGACCCAGACGGGGATGGCCCTCCCAGGAGTTGGGAACTCTTGCCTCCCCGCTGAGTACATAGCGCTTACCAGGCACTGGTTATTAGAATGATAAATGGCGCCAATTTCGGAACGTCCTTGACACTGCGCATGCGCAGTAGGGGCGAAGTGTGGAGGGCCTCTCAGGACATGTTTTCTTTAGTTTTAGATGCAAATTTTGGGGATTGGGGGGCAAAATTTGTGTTTGGCCCTATATTTTAAGAGTTAGCACCAGCTATGTCTGGGTCATTGGTAAGTATAAAAAATATATAAATTACTATAAATTTTTTAACTTTCTTAAAAAATCTTCTTCTTCAGATCCAGCACTCAGAATGTTTTGATATGTTGTGTGTAGCATCCTTAGGGAGGTGAGATTCAAGTTTGTTAAAGCCAAGTCCCTGGGTCCATATTTGGGCTCCCTGTGGGAGCCCGAATTATAACTTAGTCAATATGAGGAATTTTTCTTTAAAAATCTTCTTCAGATTCAGCAGTCAGAATGTTTTGATATTTGGCATGCAGCATCCTTAGGGGGTGAGATTCAAGTTTGTTCAAGCCAAGTCCCTGGGTCCATATTTGGGCTCACTGTGGGAGTCCAAATGATAACTTAGTTCAAAATGAGGAATTTTCTTTAAAAATCTTCTTCTTGAGATCCAGCAGATGAATGCTTTTGATATTTGGAATGCAACATCCTTAGGGGGGTAAAATTCAAGTTTGTTCAAGCCAGGGCCCTAGTTCCATAAAATTTGTCTCTCATGACTTCATTCCTTTGTAGTGTTGATGAACCATGTCTAACTGAATGTGACTCCCAAATACTTCTTTGAACCACTTTGGCCGGTGAGCGATTTAGGCTCCTTGGGGACTCTTGTTTAGTTTCTTCTTACAGAGGAACAAGAACATGGTGTGATTTCGTGATGCCGTCAGGGAGTGTGCTTCGTCGTCGCAATATACTGTTAGAGCTAGTGGAAAAGTGCTCAATGATATTAGACAAGGGCTAGGCTTTAAAAAAGGTTTACGTCCCTTGTCTCCAGCTAGCTCATCTGGCAGATCTATCACGTAGACTAGTGGTGTGACGCCGGTATGTCCGTAGCGGTCGAGAAGAGGAATCATTCATTCATTCATTCATAAGGGTGTAGCGAGCACTATAAAAATACAAACATGCTCATCCTGTGACGACAGAAAGAAGGAAGCAGACAAGTTCTGAGGTATGCTCGTTCAGGTCTTCCCCTCTCTCTTATAACAACATCTGGGATCAGAGGTTGTTGGTAGGAACTTGTGTCAGTTGGAGCTTACGTCCATGCCTTCCTGTCCGGGACGCTCCTTCCATAGGTTGCAGGGATCGGCTAGTCTTATAGCTTCCTCTTCGTTCGAAAAGCACACACGACCGCACAAAGTCCATTGTCACCAGCTAGCTCGACCGGTGAAGTGGTTGCTCAGACCTCTGAGAACTGTGATGCCGGGTGTATCCTCTCCGGGCTAGGAGATCATATAGGGTGGAGCGAGCACTATGATATGCAACCATGCTCACCCGCGACGATGGAAGGAGGAAACCGGCAAGTTCTGAGGTACGCTCGTCCAGGTCACCCAGGACCGCGAGCAAGAGAGAGGCCTCTCTCTCTTACTGCATCATCTGGGGACAGATGTTGTTGGTAGGAACTTATGTCAGTCGGAGTATATGTCCATGCCTCCTGTCCAGGCCGTCCCATCTAATAGGCAGCTGGGGTCGGCTAGTCTTACGGTTTCCTCTACATAAAGGACAAATTGATTTTTATATTGCTCAGGACTATAAACTGTGCTGAGTGGTTTCAGTTCCCTGATGTCGGTGAAGCGGTTAAGATTGAATATGAGGACTGTCTCTCTGGATGTGTCGCATGTGCATTGTATTCAGAGCTAGTGGAAAAGTGCTCAATGATATCAGACACGGGCTAGGCTTTTGAACTAAGGTTTACGTCCCTTGTCTCCAGCTAGCTCAACCGGCAGATCTATCACGTAGACTAGTGGTGTGACACCGGGTATGTCCGTAGCGGTCGAGAGAGAATAAGGGTGTAGCGAGCACTATTTAATCTAATCATGCTCACCCTGTGTTGATGGAAGGAAGAAGCCGGCAAGTTCTGAGGTACGCTCGGTTAGGTCTCCCTGGACCATGAGCAAGAGGGAGACCCCTCTCTCTCTTTTAACAACATCTGGGGCCGGGTGTTGTTGGTAGGAACTTGCGTCAGTCAGAGCTTATGTACATAGCTATTGTCCGGTAAGCTTAGTTCAATTCTTAGCCGGGGACGGCTACAGTTTGGTTTCTTTAGCATCTACCAAGCACTCCTGACCGCACCTTGGCTAAGTGACTTAGGATATCTAGTCTGCATCGTCAAAAGGTCCATCTTTTGTGAAGAAAGTTGCACCATCTAGTAGCCAAGGAGATGAGGCTTCATTCATCGGAACGTCTGCAGTAATAGCATCTTGGACACCCTGTCCCAGGAGCAGCCGGCGGACAAGCAATTCATGACCGCTGCTCCTAAGGCCTCCGTAACGGACTCGCTGTCGCAAATTGCGCAGCTAATCGCAGTATTCCTGCTAAGGCAGAAGCACTCAGCGTCAGTCTCAAAGCTTGAGCTGTTAAATGGTGCTTAATCGGTCCAGTCATCTGCCTGTTCAGATGCTGGTGACCGTGATTCTAACTGATTTAGACGAATGATGAAAGGGATACGGAAGAGGATAACTTTCCCTTTCGGAACAACTCGTGGATGATATGGTTACTATACATTATCGATTCCTTGAACTTGTTCCAGTGAATCAAAATGCTGATAGTAATTATGAGATACCGCTAGCGTTGTTAGACGCCGACTTCATCAGGACAAAGAGCAGGATAATAAGATCTCTTTCCAGTTATTCTACATGGGTGTCACAGGTCTTTCGATTGTGTAGACGACACCATATTTAACTTCCTGGGGGAAGAAGTAATACGGTTTCTTATCATCTTCTGTATTTTTAACCATTTTTTGATCACGTAGATTTAAAAAACGACTGGGGAAGATGTTTTGAGAGTTTCTCTGCGTTGAATGAGCAGGCTAAGATCTTAGTTGTAGCCTTACCTTCATCATTTAGCTGTTCACTTGGACACAGTTGAGAAGATAATTTCTTATTCAGAGCGAATTTAGACTCATGGTCTTATGTACTTCAATTTTAAGTACTGTGACGCAATGTATATATGGAAAGGAATTTTTTGGTCGTTTGTACCTTTTAAAAATTCTTCCCAGACCTATTATATATATCTCTGTCTTAACAAATGTTAAGTGGGAGATATTCTGATGTGACGAAGCCTTGCGTCTTCATCTTAACATTTGACTAGGTGGAAAACTTGCTACAGGTCGCTTTAGTTTTCCAGACACTAGTCTTTGATGGTAAGCTTTCATTAATGTAGGATTAAGCTACAAGAAAGCATCAATACTCGACTCTTTAAGTTGGGGTCTAATTGACCACACCAACAGAAAGAGTAGGAGAGGTTGTCCTAGACTCAGATCGCCTATAAGGACTCCTAGCGAAGGTATAGGTATCTCTCCTATATATTTCTTTAGAGATTGTCTATACAGCCACTTGGATAGGGCGTTTACGTCTGTTTGAGTTACTGATCAGACACCCTGAGCCGGTGGCTCGAGGCTCTTATAGAGCTTGGTCCACCTGATTTTGACTGGAACTGGATAATTAGGTTATGTATGATAATCTTTCAGTCGAAAAGCGAGGGTTCGGCGATGTAGCGAGTCTAGTTCTTTAGATCACTTGAATTGTGAACTAGATAATGTCTCATGGGATGAATGATAGGATACATGTATCCCACAATTCATTTTCAACAGGCTGGTTCGTCTGTTGTTTCACAGATCGAATTAGCCAGCTGTTTGGCTTGCTTTTATCTGTTATCTGACGCATTAACAGCGGGACATTTTATGTGCCAGAGGGGGTTGTACGGAGCGGCTATGAATGTTATTTCGATAGGTCGCTTACGCACACGTCCCCTCCAGTTATTCTTAACTGGAGTGGTAGACGTTTTTCGCTCTAGACCTGTTTTGTTTTAGAGAATCTTTTAACATAAGGTCAAGTTTGGGCATATATTTAACAGTTTTCTCAATTATGACCGATGGTCTCTCTATGCAAGGATCTTCGGACCCTCGGTTCTTGGAAACCACATATTCAGAAATGATGTCTCATTGTTTACGCTACATCATTGAATTATATTATTATTATCGATCATCTATTTATAGATGCAGATCAGAGTTTATCAGTAGAGAAGAACGCTTCTTTTGTCATTAATTTTCAATAGAAGGGACATTTAGGTTCATTCTATTGTTAATTGAAGTCAGCTATTCGTACCGCTTAGGTAAATTTATCTTCCAATCAGCAGTCAGTGCTTAAGATTTCAGCGTATTGAGTAAAGCGCTGGCAGCATCTTGAACTTATTCTAACTGTATAGCTATTACATGATATTATATAGGATCACTTCAGGATAGTTAAGTTTGCGGCACACGGGAATTATAGTTTCCATTATTGTGTTGCCACTATTAAGCATTTGAGTGCATACATTTGATGTTCAGCTGTTTTCATGGGAATGTTTGATAGGATATGTGTATCCTTCAATTCATTCGTTTCTATTGATTACATTGAGGTTATGGTGTCTGTTATTGAACATTCGCCAGAAGCTTCCCCGAGAGGGTTTTCTTCTTCAAGGGAAGTTTTGTTCTTCACGTCATTCTCCGCTCTCAGTGGCATTAACGAGTATGTCAGACGTGAGGGAGCTTTGTGGTCACTATATTATTGCTGTCTGGACCAGCAATGAGTAATAATGTGGGTGAGGAGGTTTCGACATATATTCGAATCCCCCCCCCCTCCCCCCACACTCACACTGTCACGTATATATATTTTAATACATATATTCTTTGCATTTGGGTCGTGTTGGATGGCGCCCTCATAGGCATATATGCAGTTCTGTTGCATTAGTTTCCGGTGTTTATTTTCTGATTTCTAATATCCAAGCACTTATTTTATCATCATAATGGCTGCTGTTTGAGTTTATAGGTGACTGCATAACCATTTAATGGTTTTTAGATGATTACAGGCTGGATTTTTATGCACTCATGCAATATGTGATTACGCTATCGCTTTGGTGGACCTTGAAGTTATTATATATTTCGGGGGCGGTCTGTGTTGGAGCCGGTTAATCATACCTACCTCCATTTCTAGATCCTGGTCTCTGTTTTGTCGGTTCTCAAATCGCATATTCTCACGTGTTTATAGTTGTAGATACCAAATAGTACACGTTGGAGAGTGTTCTTACCAGATTTAATATAACTGAGGCCTCCTGTGAATGATCTTTGAAGTGTGTTTTCTCTGCAGAGATTGTTCATCGTACCTCGCTTTTACATGTGTATGTTATATTATTATTTCACTGATTTCGTCGTACCTGTATACGCCGTCTGCAGTGCATATTTTATAGCGGATAATGTTATTTACCAAAATCATCACTATAGCGTTGGCTTGTGAAGTGGCATTAAGCATCATTTATTATTCATGAATTAATTTTTGAGTGCCTGATCGATATTTATTTATATCGTTTCCAGGTTCTGTTTATTGATTCCAGAGCTCTCCTCTCTTTCTTTTGAAGATATGTTAAAAAAAAGGCGGGGGGGGGGGGGGTCATTTTGTCCACTTCTCTGGCTTATTGGGTATGTAACTATTAAGGAAGCTGTTTTGTCCGTACTATATTCGGTGATCAGCTGTAGTATTATTGTTTGGCGTACATTTATAGGCAATTTTCTCTCATTGTCAATATGCCATTCTAATTTTTAGGGCTTAGTCCAGACTAGTCTTAAAAATTGTTTATTTGTTACATCCTAATTAACATGATTTCATGCTTGGATTTAGGATTTACATAATTGGGATCCATATTAGGGTATGCCTCTTCTATTATGATATAAAGAGACATACATGTAAATTCTAATTATTCTAATTTTCTTCATCATGGATTGAAGGATTTGATCTATGTTGATCTACTATTTCGGAAGTTCTCGGCCCTCCACCTTTTTACGATTCAGCTAGTCTGGGTCATTGGTTACAGTATAAAAATATGAAAAAATTTATAGTAATTTATATATTTTTTATACTTACCAATGACCCAGACAGGAATGGCCCTCCCATGAGTGGGGAGTCCTGGGCACTCATACCTCCCCGCTGAATTATTATATTATAATCTTTTTTACAAAGAATGATGTTGGCGCCAGTTTTGGTGACTTCCTGGCATCTGTGCATGCATGGAGGGTAAATGTATGGAGGGCCAGATAGGACTTTTAATTTTCTGTTTTGCATGCAAATTTTGGGGATGGGGGGGGGGGGGGGGGGGGGTGGGGGTGCAAAATTTATGTTTGGCCCTAGATATTTTTGAGTTAGCACCAGCTAGTCTGGGTCATTGGTAAGTATAAAAAAATATATAAATTACTATAATTTTTTTCATTTTCCCAATGCACAGGATATCAAAATTTATTTTTTTAATTACTGATTTTGTAAATTTAAAAAAAAATCTCCCTGAAGCCATATCATGGTTTAAGGGAACAAGCTTGACAAGCCCATTCCAATGAAGGGTTACATGATATGGTTGAAATTTTTTTTTTTCCACTGCTCACTTTGTAAATTAAGCAGACGGATGCTATTAATTTGTTCGGTAAAGTATTAATATATAGACCTCATTGTTACAATTGAATGGTTCTACTTTGACATTCTCTCAATAGCTAATTGAAATTACTTGCTTTTACATTTGTAAGGTCAGATGATATGTATAGGTTACAGCATAGAAAACGAGTGATATTGAATATACAATCGCGAGAGTTAGTTAACGAGGACTTGTCCGAGTAACTAGCTCGAGCGATTGTATGTTCAATATCACGAGTTTTTGTGCTGTAACCGACTTGTCACATTGATGTTTGCACAAACAATCAAAACACGAACAAGCAAACACTCCACTGAACCCTTGTCTGACACGTGTCCATTCCCGTTTAATTAGTTAATTTCTTAAGCCAAACTTGCAAGACACATGAAGATTGATGGAAAGCAAGTGATATTACTTCATTTTTTCCGTTTCGTCATTGCGCTCAAAAGGTTGAGCGAGAAATTAAACGTTCCATTTATCATTTACACCCGGGTGTGGATTTCTTTCTTTAACTCTTTCAATAAAATCAAAAGTCAGGTAAATTCTCGTTTCTCTGTTCAAAACATTTTAGCACAGGTGCCCTTAATCTTTCCTCTCGGCTGTGTTTGTATTAGAACTGACAGTTTACACAATCACTGTAAGGCTTCCACGTTTAGACAAAATTGTAAACGTTTAAACGACTGTCTGTAAACGAAACGTAAACGTTTACACGTACTAACAGTAACAATGCAAGTAGTCAATATTTGATAGAAGTGTGTAATAATACACAGTAAGTTCATCATATCTTTGCGTACAGGGCATACAATTTATGTTATTGAGACAGCCGATTTACAGTTCGTCCAAAAACGACGTAGACGAACGATCACAGCATGCAGATGCTGAAGGCAAAGTTGCTCGGTCTGGGGGGGGGGGGGGGGGGGGGGGGGGGGGGTTCTGGGGGATATTCCCCCAGGTAAATTTTGAAATTTATGGGGGTCTCTGGTCTTCTGGTGGGTTCGGGGTGAAATTCCTTGTATTTTTTCAAACAGTAATGTTGGAGCGAGTTGCCATGGCACACAATAGTGACAATACCGGACTTGAGAGTGGAATGCAATGTCGCAAAAATAAACAAAGTCTACAAACCATGCAGGGGAATCCAAATTTTCAAACACCGCAAGTGCCAGTCTGTCTGTCAAACTCCATAAATCGATCCTAAGATCATCCCATGTGTGAATAATAAATTAATAATCCATGTCAGGTGAACGAAATCATCGAGAACAACTGTGTATCACTTTAGGAATATACATGTAAATCCGAATAAACTAAAACATTCCACACATGTTTCGAAGGAAACACCAAAGATAAGCACGTGCCATGCGGCTCACGTGACTGTGTCACATATGATATCACATGATTTGAAGATGACTTCGTTCGGTTACTGTGGCGGCGGCGCCAGTCGGAACCAGTACACAGTTTTTCTGAAGCATTACCAAAATATTGCATTACAAAGTTGGAAATTATTTTTTGGTTTCTTTGACTTTCTGCATTAATCTGCAATTCTGAAATTACTCTATTAAAACTTCATTCCGTGTACACGTTTACCAGAACTGTAAACGTTTAATGCCCATAAACGAAACGTTCACGTTTACACGTGTAAACGTGGAAGCCTTAAATCACTGTCTATTGTTCCTTGATTGGTAAAAGTGTGGCGATATATGTTGAATATCACACATTCTCTAACCAACTCTTCGAAATATATCACACACTTTTAACAAAGGCGTGACGTCATAACTATGTGACAAGGTTTTTGAAACTATTTTAAAAATATTCTTTTTTCAACTTCTTAATTTGCAAATTACTCAGACATGTGCAGCCAATTCTTTAGGTAGAGGGTTAAGAGGTCAAATTTGTACTGAAGGTATGGTAAATAGTTCAGTGTTTGAAAATTATATACAATTAACAGGTTTAATTAATTAAGAAATATCCAATTAAGTGGGCTTCACTATATAAACATGGTTAAAGAGTTAGGAGTTAAGTTATTTCATTTTTCACACTAAAAGTCAGGTTAGTTATACTGTTCATTCATCTTCCATCATAAAAATGGTGTTTAAGTCTTCTCTCAAACTGTTTTGCCAATTCCAAAAATATTTTGTATTTGGGGTGGGTTATTTCGATTTTTGTATCCCCCCCCCCCCCCCCCCCCCCTCCTCATATGATGTGGGGAAATTTGCCACAATTTTTTTTTTAAATCTCAAGATCTGAGGAATGGAATTAGTTGAAAGTTGATCTTCAGCTTCGTTTTAACACTTTACCCAACGTAACGGCCAAAACCGTCCAGTGCTATTCTCAAAAATCGCTAATTAATTTTCATTTTTTATCTCAAAAACATAGGTTATGACCCCTCTTTGAAACGAGCTTGTCAAGCTCGTTCCAATGTGGGGTCATAACCAATGTTTTTGAGACAAAAAATGAAAAAACTTAGTTATTCAAGAATTTTATTTGCAAGTGTCATCTGCTTTTCATGTTATCTAAAGGGTTAATGTATACTGTAAAGTTTGTTCAGGATTTGACAGGATTTGAGGGGAAATATTTGGTAACACTTTTTTCCCCACCCAAAATTTATATTTTCAGAACTTATGGGCTGATATGAACCAAATTTGGCATGTGATATTATTGGGTCATTAGTAAATAAAAATTTCTTGCATCCACATTGCAACCCCAGGAGCTAAAAATAGAAAAAAATTCCAAATGCCCATACTTCCAAAAGTGCATGGAGCAGAGAATTATTTGGTATTAAGCTTCCTAAGATGGATGGGCCATGAGAAATTACAATTGGTTGTGTCACAGGGAACCACATTGGGATGCCTAATTTTACACTGTCAGTAATGGGAAAATGCTGAGTCATGCCCTTTTTTGCTTTCAAAAATTAAAAAAATCTTCTCCAGAATCACTAATTCAAATGTTTTGATATTTGGTAAGCAACATCTGATTCAAGTTTGTTTGAATCACATCTCTGGGTTCATATTTTAACTTTGTGCAATTTTGGGGATTTTTGTTAAAAATCTTCTTCAGTTCCACCAGTCAGTTGTAGAAAAGTATGTTGATATAAAATTGTTTTGATACAATTTATTTGATGAGTGCAAATGTATTTATGAACATTTTTTGCGCTAAATTAAGCCTCCCATCCCCCCGCTGGAAAGGTGTTACCTTTGAAAAAAATAATTGTTACAAAGCATCTTTGAAAAATAATTTAGAATTCTCTCAGTTAATTTTTAGCTGTGACTAGCAGCTCAATAAGTGGCAATGTCGGTCTGTCTGTCGGTCCGTCGGTTGGTCTGTCGGTCTGTCTGTGACCAACGAGTTTCAAAACTCAATAACTTTTGAAATACGTGATGGAATGACTTTATATTTGGCATGTAAGTGTAGCTTATTGATGTCTAGCCACTGTTCAATGCATGTGTTGTTCCAAATATTTTTCTTGGAGTTATGGCCCTTGATGAACTTAGAATTTTGTGAGATTGCACCACCCGTCGCAGCTACGGCGTCGATGTCGCGATTTTTTGTACTCTGTTTGGCAGAGGGACATTTTATCCTTATTTTGAACAGAGAAATACTTGAGCGCAGAAAACTACAGAATAATCTTTACCTGTGTCGCCAGTGGCAGAGCAGGTCTAGGTCCAGACCCGGTATTGGTCTTGGCTTGTTTGGATATGATGAGGCCTTTTTCAAACTTTGTACTGAGGCCAAAAAACATTGATGTCATGAAAAAATGTTTTCAAACAAGTCTGGATTTTTGAATATCTTTCAGTTTGGCCAGATGTGAAATGCTTATTATGCTTTGATGTTAAAATTCTGCATTTTCTGTTCTGGAACATTTCATTTGTTGATATATATAAAAAAAAAATTCTCAATACGTCGAGAAAAGCATGGTTAATTCTTAATAGAGGGGTTTTTAGCTCACCTTGACAAAGTCAAGCTGAACTAATCTAATCGTTCTTGGTCCTATGTCCATCAACACCACATTTTAGTCTTCCTCTCGGGGAGCGCAGTGGCTCAGTAGGTAGAGGTGCAGGCTGCAAGCCGAGAGGTCCTCGGTTCGAATCCCACCTGTGGCAACCGCGTTGTGTCCTTGGGCAAGACACTTCATCTCCATTGCCCGCGTGGGGGCACGGTGGCGTTGTGTACTAAGGCGTACTGCATGTCGATGGTGCACTTGTCTTCAACCAATGCTAACCCTGCTTGTGTGGAGTTAGTATGTTGGTGTGCTGACAGTTGCTCTCTGTTGCTTGGTGGTTCTCTCCGGGTACTCCGGCTTCCTCCACCCGTAAAACTGTCACGGTCATGATTAGCCATTGTGCATAAATATGTGACCTTAAACACCAATAAATAAATAAATAAATAGTCTCCCTCTCCCAAACCACTGGGGCAATTCAAGTGAAAGTTTGTGTGATTGATGTTCCCAAAGGGGCTTTGCATTTTTGTTCAACTCAGCATGTCCAGCCCATAGGGAGGGGGTGTGGGGAAAAATGCTCCAAAATATTTTTAAAATCTTCTCATGAACCAGTGGGTACAATGCCTTGATATTTGTTGTGGAGTTTCCTTTTGAGGTGTAGAATCAAGTTTGTTCCAACAAAGTTTGTGAAGCAATATTTGACTTTGTAATGGGAGGGGTAAAAATTTTTTGGCCCCTCCCAAAATTTCTATTTTCTGAACCGATGGTCTGATTTGAACCAAATTTGGTACGATATATTATTGGGTCATAAGTCACTTGTCTCATGCCAAATAAAATGTCCACATCCTCATGGAAACCCCAGGGGCTGAAAATAGAAATATTTTCAAACGCCCATATTTCCCAAACCACACAGAACACAGAACTGTTGTTTTGTATGAATCATCTTTAGGACCAGTAGAATTGAATGGAAAAAAAAACTGACATCGGTTATGTTACGGTGTTTTGTAGAGGTCATCGAAAAAATGCCGAGTCAGCACATTTGCAAAAATTTTTTAAAAATTTTTCTCCAGAATTAATGGTCAGAATCTTTTGATATTTGGTATACAGCATCTGGGGTGGGAAGGGGGGGGGGGGGAGGGGGGATTCTGGGGCAGATACAAGATTGATAAAATGAAGCCCATTGGTTCATATTTGGGCTCAATACAGAAGCCCAAATTTTTAACTTCGGGCAATATGAGGAATATTCTTTAAATATCTTCTTCAAAACCACCAGCCTGAATTTTTTAATGTTTGGTATACTTCATTATGCCCCCACTTTCGAAGAAAATGGGGGGGGAGGGGGGGGGGGGGGGTATGCTGAATTGCATGCATCTGTCCATCTGTGTGTCCATGAGCCCGTCCGAGAATATTCATAACTTAAGTAAATTATTATAGAACTTGGTATGTAATTAAATTGTAACATTTCCCAAGACTAGAATGATTTTCGGTGTTGTCAGATTATTTTTTTTTAGCTCACCTGAGCAAAGCTCAAGGTGAGCTTTCGTCATTCGGCGTAAACTTTACAAAACCAACTTCTCCGAAGAAACCACTGGCCCAATATTTTTCAAATGTTGGCTAAATGTTTATTACCTAATGTGAATTCAGATTTGTTCAAATGAAGTTGCCCCTCCTCCTCGGTGGGGCCACGCCCCCAAGGGGCACCAAAATCTTTGAAAATCTTTTTCTCATGAACCAGCAGTAGCAGAGACTTGATATTTGGTATGCAGCTTCCTTTTGAGGTATAGAATCAAGTTTGTTCAAGAGAAGTTTGTCGGGCATTATTTGCCTTCGTTATGGGAGGGGCAAAAATTTTGACCACGCCTAAAATTTCTATTTTCTGAACCGTGAGGTCGATTTGAACCAAATTTGATATGAGATGATAATGGGTCATAAGTAGTTGATTGATGCAAAAAATTGTTTCTCATTGCCCCGTGGGAACCTCGGGAGTTAAAAATAGGAAAAACCTTAAAACTGCCATATCTCCAAAACTACACGGCACAGAGAATTCTTATTTTGTATAAAGCTTACTTTTATCCAGTAGAATAGAATGGTTAAAAAAAATCCCTATCGGTTTGATCACAAAGTACTTTTTTAAGGACTTTGAAAAAGTGCTGAGGCAGCACTTTTTAACACTGTAGGCAATGGGAAAAACATTAAAAAATCTTCTCCAGATCCAGCAGGCAGAATCTTTTGATATTTGGTATACAACATTGTAGGGTGGATATGATTCAAGTTTGTTCAAATCAGCCCCCTGGTTTCATATTTGGGCTCAGTATAGGAGCCCGATTTCGAACTTAGTGCATTTCAGCCAAATTTCTTCAAAAATCTTCTTCTCCAGATCAAGCAGGCAGAATCTTTTGATATTTAGTATGCAATGTTGTGGGGTGGATCTGATTCAAGTTTGTTCAAATCGGCTCCCTAAATTCATATTTGGGCTCACTATAGAAGCTCGAATTCAAACTTAGTGCATTTTTATACTGTACCAATGACCCAGACATAGCTGGTGCTAACTCTTAAAAAACTAGGGCCAAACACAAATTTTGCCCCCAATCCCCAAAATTTGCATCTAAAACCAAAAGAAATCATGTCCTGAAGGACCTCCATACTTTGCCCTTACTGCGCATGCGCAGTGTCAAGGACGTTCCGAAATTGGCGCCAATTATCATTCTCTGTTTGGCCCTTCATCAGTCAACATCTCACTGATCTTTGTGCTTGTAAATCTCAGTTTAAAGGATGCCAGACACGTAATTATTGGAGAAACGGTGATTCTAAGGAGGATATAGAAGGAGGAGAGGAAAAAGGAGTGACAAAAAATAATCAGGGCTGTACTTAAAATTTTTTATGAAATTATGTTAAGTTGCCTATTTTCGAGGCATGGACCTGTTGTTGTCATTCTTGCTATAAAGTTGCACTGCTTATTCAGTGTTTCCTCTCCCCTGGTCTTCTAAGTCCCCCCTTGCTATTCTCCCATGCTTTTGGCATATTTTTGAGAAAGATCATTTCTAAATTCTCTTGGGAGAATTAGCTTGGTTACAGAATGAATTCTGTTATTTTTCCCATATTTACGTTTTCACCCATGGGTGTATAAACGTTGTGTTCTGCATCTACCATCTGATGTTCTGCAGATTCTCCCCTGGGAGTATCTGTTTTGCATCAGATAGTGTGTAATTTTGATGACTGATTTCGGGCCAGTATTGTCAGTGCCTGGAGTCATGTTTTCTGGTGTTTTTACACTGTTTGTTTACATTGGCAACAGTCTCTTTTGAGGGGGGCTGTTTGCCTTTGGAGTAGTTTATCTCACTATAAGATACATTATTATTATCCGTAAGTGTTGCATTAATTATTTAATATAATTTTAAAATTTTTGACCACACTTAGCCTTGGGATCCATTGGGGCTCAACGTTACTTTTCAGAAACTTGGGCTTCGCTGAAAAAATATTTTTCAAAAATTATTTTGATATTTTTATACTGTACCAATGACCCAGACTCAGCTGGTGCTAACTCTAACAAAACCAGGGCCAAACACAAATGTTGCTCCCCAATCCCCAAAATTTGCATCCAAAACAAAAAGAAATCATGTCCTAAAGGACCTCCATACTACGCCTCTACTGCGCATGCGCACTGACGCAGTCGTCCCGAAATCGGCGCCAATTATCATTCTCTGTTTGGCCCTTCATCAGTCAACATCTCACTGATCTTTGTGCTTGTAAATCTCAGTTTAAAGGATGCCAGACACGTAATTTTTGGAGAAAATGTGATTCTAAGGAGGATAGAAGGAGGAGAGGAAAAAGAAGTGACAAAAAATAATCAGGGCTGTACTTAAAATTTTTTGATGAAATTATGTTAGGTTGCCTATTTTCGAGGCATGGGCCTCTTGTTGTCATTCTTGCTAATTGTTGCACTGCTTATTCAGTGTTTCCTCTCCCCTAGCCTTCTAAAGTCCCCCCTTGCAATTCTCCCATGCTTTTGGCATATTTTTGAGAAATTTCATTTCTAAAATTTCCTGGGAGAGTTGCTTGGTTACAGAATGTTTTCTGTTATTTTCCCCATAGTTACGTTTTCACCCATGGGTGTATAACGTTTGTGTTCTGCATCTTCCATCTGATGTTCTACAGATTCTCCCCTGGGAGTCTCTGTTTTGCATCAGATAGAGTGTAATTGATGACTGATTCCGGGCCAGTTTTTTCAGTGCCTGGAGTCATGTTTTCTGGTGTTTTTACACTGTTTGTTTTCATTGGCAACAGCCTTTTTTGAGGGGGGCTGTTTGCCTTTGCTGTAGTTTATCTCATTATAAGATACATTTATATTATCCGAAAGTGTCTCATTAATTATTTTATATAAATTTAAAATTTTTGACCACACTTTGCCATCGGATCCATCGGGGCTCAACGTTACTTTTCAGCAACTTGGGCTTCGCTGAAAAAATATTTTTTCAAAATTATTTTGTTTTGCAATTGTTTTTTCATTTATTAATGGATCATGTTATTATGTATCTTTGTGTCAGGGGTTTTTGCGAGTAACTAGGACTTATTGTTGTTCTTTCACAATGAAGGGACGTTGTTCAAATTGTAATAGGAAGAAATCTTCCTCTGACTTTCATGATCATTGTATTAATTGTAGTCAGTGTTCTCGCATTAATCCCTGTCCTATATGTGAACATTGGGATGAGAAACATTGGAAACGTGTGTCACGATATGTTGTTTCTGGAGAAAGAGCGATGCCGGCTCTTTCTCCGCAAGGTCACTCTACTCTCTCAGTTTCTATTTCAGAGGAACCAGAACAGGGTGATGTTTCCATGTTATCTTCTTCAAGTGTGCGTCCGTCGTCACAAATGAATTCAGAGCTAGCGGCAAAAGTGCTCATGGAGATTAGACAAATGTCGTCCGCTAGCTCGCCCGGTGTAGCGTCCATTCACCGAATGGTTCGGCAGCCGGGTTCGTCCGATGCAGTCCAAGAGGAAATTTTGGGTGATGCGCGCACTATAAACATAATAGATGCACACCCCGTGACGGCGGATAGTAAGCGAGAACGGAGGAAGCCTTTTAGTCCGGTTCCTAGCTTGTCCAGGTCCAGCCGGGCCGCGAGCGAGAGAGGTCCCTCTCTCGTACAACAACATCTGGGACCAGATGTTGTGGTACAAAATGTGTCTTTAGCGGAGCATACGTCCGTCGCTCGGGACGCTCCGTTGTATAAGCAGTCCGCAGAGACTGTTAAGGCTTCCTCTTCTCGTCAGCGCACACGACCGCACCTTGGCTGCGTGACCGCCGATATATTACCAGCTTCGCCGATGAAGGATTCTTCGGCGACCAGGTCACACCATCCGGCAGCCAGGGATTCGAGACCGATGGACTCTGGACGTTCGCATAGGAAAAGTATGCGGGAGCCATCTGATGCGGAGCTGCCCTCGGCGAAGCAGCGAAAGACTGCGCCTCCGCAGGTCTCGACGCCGGACATTCTTGTGCAGATAGCACAGCTTATCGCAGCATCCCAGCAGCCGACAGAAACGGTGTCGGATCGAGAATTATCCGACGGCACTGGGTCGGTACGCTCCGCCGAAGCATCGGGGGCGGACAACCGGGAACATCATGAGGTCCGACCGGATGGTGAAAGGGATACGGATGACTTGGAGTTATCCCTTTCGGAACAACATAAAGCTGCCGTGAACTTCATCCGGCACTTTCTCCCTCAAGTTGTTCCGTCGGGCCAGACTGCTGCGCTTCCGGACAAAAAAATTATAGCGTCATTGGACTCTGAATTTTTTGAGCGGTTCAGGGACATCGCTCCCGAGTTTCCGTCGCAGTCCAATAATGTTGCTAGAACATTTGAATTATTGAACGACGCTATATTTAAACTTGCTTCCAGGACGGGGAAAGCAGGTTTCTTGTCCGCTAATACTCTCAACCTGCCTTTCATTAATGCAAGGAATAAATTCGATACGGCAGGACAGGGTATACCGAGAGTTCCTCTGCGTATGGACGACGAGGCGGAAGACTTAGAGCTATCATTACCGTCGTCAGCTTCTATTCCAACCGCGGTGTTGGAAACAGCTATTGCGTCTAACAGAGCCAATTTAGATGCCTTATCTTACGCAGATCACCTTACTAAGTCGTTATCACTGCGCCTTCAAGGGGAAGAGTTTCAGGATATACAATCCTCTTTAAGACTTCTTTCAAGGGCAGTAGCTTATTCTACGTGTAACTCCGCCCTTTCAGTGGCAAATCTGGAGTTGGTTAGACGTGACGCAGCCCTAGCTACATCCACACTAGTGGATTCTAAGGTGAAGAACTCTCTTAGAGTCGCTTCGGTCTCAGGAGAACTTCTCTTTGACGGCAAGCTTTCCGCTATTTATGATAAAATTAAAAAGAAAGCTAATGATTCTCTGTTGTTCAGATCGGCTCCTAAGAAGTCGGATACAGCAGACACGAATAAGACAGGCACTTCTGGGTCTAATGCGCCCAAGAGAGGTTCCTATAGAGGTTCCGGTGCGTCCTCTTGGTCTTATTCGAGAGACCGTCAGGATAGCGACTCTCGTTCGGGACGTCCTTCAGGCTGGGACAATCGGTCGGACGCCCCGAGGTCGACGAGGCGAGGTGCGGGTCGTGGAAGACAGGGTTTCTCCTACCGCAGGCCTCGCAGGTCCAGGAGGTGATGGCTTAAACCTCTATCGCGTTCCGGTTGGCGGAAGGTTGTCGAGTTTTTCACAAGAGTGGGCGTCGATTACGGACGACCCTTGGGTGAGAGGAGTGACTTCGGAAGGTCTGAAGATATCCTTCAAACGAAAGCCTCCATTAACTCGAAGTCCAAAGTGGACTCATCTTCCGTCAAATCCACAGAAAAGAGACGCTCTGTTATCAGAGGTGCAGTCTCTTTTAATGAAGAACGCGGTAGAGGTCGTAGAAAACCAGGAATCTCTGGGATTCTACAGCCATCTGTTTCTGGTTCCGAAACCAGACGGCTCGTTCCGTCCAGTCATAGATTTGAGCTGGATAAACAAGCTGATCGTCGCTCCGAAGTTTTATATGGAGACGATTCGATCGGTCAGAGCGAGTATTCGGGTGAACGATTATGCAACGAGCATAGATCTCAAAGATGCGTACTTTCACGTCATGGTACATCCGACATTCCGAAAGTATCTACGCTTCGCAGTCCTTGGAGTGGTGTATCAATTCCGGGCGATGTGCTTCGGATTGAATCTAGCACCCTGGGCTTTCACTCGGGTAATGAACTCGGTAATGATCTACTTCCGAGCTCATTCGTCTGCGGTAACGTCGGCCTACCTGGACGACATTCTTCAGAGGTACGGCAACGAGTTAACGCTTCAGAACGATGTTCAGAATCTTCTTCTATTGCTCCGACGTCTCGGTTTTATAGTAAACGAGGAGAAGTCGGATCTGGTGCCGTCCAAGTCATTCACTCATCTGGGAATGAGCTTCGAGATGCACAACAATCTCGTTCGTCTGCCGTTAACCAGAGCGAAATTAGTCAGTTGTTACGCTCGCTATTGTCTGCACGCAGACAAAGTCACGGCGAGAGAATTTATGAGACTGATAGGTCTGTGCGGAGCCGCCGCGGATCTCATTCCGATGGGGCGGTTACGCACACGTCCTCTTCAAATTTTCCTGACTCAGAATTGGAGTGTGAAAATTCATTCGCTCGATGTAGACGTTCTCTTGTCAGATCAAGTGAAACAAGAGATTCAGACTTGGGCAAACATTCAGTGGTTAACTCAAGGAGTTCCGCTGCAGTTGCCGGATCCGAGTTTTACCGTTATGACGGATGCCAGTCAAACAGGTTGGGGTGCATCATTAATCCCAACGGATTCGAGATGCCAGGGTCTTTGGGATCCGCAATTCCTGTGCAAGCACATAAACATCAAGGAAATGATGTCAATTTGGCTTGCGTTACGTCACTGGATGGACATTATTCACAATGCTCATGTCCAAATCCTATCCGACAATACGACAGTAGTGGCGTATATACGGAATCAGGGAGGCACTCATTCAGTTCCGTTGTTCAATCTAACGGAAAGAATCCTTCTGTTTGCGTTAGAACATCACGTTCTTCTTTCGGTCCGTCACATACCGGGTCGTCTGAATGTGCTAGCAGACTCCCTTTCACGAAAGGGTCGTTTGTTGCCGTCGGAGTGGACTCTCAACAAACAAGTATTCAATCAGATTTGCTACCAATGGGAACGGCCAATGATAGACTTATTTGCGACACATCTCAACAATCAGTTGCAGACGTATGTGTCTCCGTGTCCGGATCCAAGAGCATTTGCAGTAGACGCTCTGTCGATCCCCTGGGACGGAATGATAGGATATGCGTATCCTCCAGCGCCGTTAATTCAACAAGTATTGCTAAGATAAAACAATCTCAATGCAAGATTCTGTTGGTAGCATCTCTGTCGCCACAGAGACCGTGGATAAATCTACTCAGGTGTCTGTTGTGGGACCTACCGCGGAAGCTTCCTCCACGAGAGGATCTTCTTTCGCAGGGGAAATCGCGCCAACTCCATCACAACCCGCAAGGTCTCAACCTTCACGTTTTTCCATTGTGCGGTCCTTCTTGCATGGCAAGCACTTTACAGGACGAGCAGTGGATGCGATTTCTAACTGTAGGAGGACCTCCTCTTCGCTAAACTATGCGGCTAAGTGGAAGGTTTTTCGTCGTTGGTGTAGGGATCATTCTGTAGATATATTTGATCCCTCTATACCAGACATTGCAAACTTTCTAGTATACTTGTTTGACGAAATCAAACTGCAGCCTGTTACTATAAAGGGTTATACATCTATGTTATCTGATACCTATGCACATCATGATAGTTTACAAATTGGATCTAATGTCTCTTTATCGAAGTTGGTTAGAAACTTTTCGATAAATAGACCCAGAACTCTTAGATTAATTCCTAAGTGGAATTTAGCTTGGGTTCTCCTTAAATTGAAGGAAAAGCCATTTGAACCTCTTGGGACAGTAGATTTCAAATTCTTATCTTATAAGACAGCTTTTCTCTTAGCTTTCTCTTCTGCCAGAAGAGTCAGTGAGCTTCATGCACTATCGGTGGATGATTCTCATTATCGTAGTGTTGGGAACACTATCACCTTCACTACTAATGTGGGTTTTTTAGCTAAGAGTCAGGCTCCTAATAAATATCCGGAACCTATTGTTATTAAGGCTCTTCCGTCTTCAGACGGGCGTAGGCCTTTACTCTGTCCTGTTAGAGCACTACGTATCTATAAACAGAGATCTCAGTTTATCAGAAAGGGACGGAAACGTTTCTTTCTGTCTTTGATGCCTAATAGAAAGGACATTTCAGTCCATTCTATTGCTAGATGGATTCAGTTAACTATCCGTACTGCTTATGAAGATTTATCTTCTTCTCAGCAGTCTGTGCTTAAGATTTCTGCTCATGAAGTAAGAGCTCTTTCTACTTCCTGGGCTTATGCTAATAGTGTTGCTATTACAGATTTAATGAAGGCTGCTTATTGGTCTCAGCCATCCACATTTACAAATTTTTATCTCAGAAATATTGAGTCCATTTCTGGAGACCTGCATTGTTTAGGTCCGTTATCTGTTGCTCAGAATGTCGTCCACTAAACAGTTGCAACTAGAGTTATGCAGGCTTTCTGTTCCGGCAGTGACTCCGTCCGGCTGCCCTCTTCGCTCTGGGCTATTTGACCCAGGGCAAGGGGAAGGGGGGGGGGGGGGGGTGTTCCCTTAAGTCACCTGCTTTATAGTGAAAAGCAAGGGAATGCCTCCTCCAAGTCAGTATTTCTGAGTCGCTTCCGGGATGGTTTTAAAGTGTAATATTAATGTTTAAATTCATTCATGTCTTATTTTTAAAGTGTAGCTCGGTGTGAAGCATTTGTATATGTCAAGTGTCAAACGGGCTTTAATATACAATACTCGGACACTTTTAAATGACTATAAAGAGTCTCAATTCTCTGGACTACTTTATTTATTGGCTTGCTTTAAAAATAATTAGTATAAGGGTTATACTGGATGTTAATAGAGAACATGAATGTTATTGTGCTCAATTATTAAGGGTAGTGTATCTTTCTAATTTAATATTAAATAAGAAAGATACATGTAAAGCCTAATACTCCTTTTCTCCTTAAGGGGTTACCTCTTTACTATATAGTTGAGCTTATTGGATTTTCCTCTATGTCCTAGGCCCTCCAGCCTGTTTACTATTCAGCTAAGTCTGGGTCATTGATACAGTATAAAAATGTTAAAAAATTTATAGTAATTTATATATTTTTTATACTTACCAATGACCCAGACGGGGATGGCCCTCCCTGGAGTTGGGAACTCTTGCCTCCCCGCTGAGTACATAGCGCTGACCAGGCACTGCCAGTAAGAATGATAATTGGCGCCAATTTCGGGACGACTGCGTCACTGCGCATGCGCAGTAGAGGCGTAGTATGGAGGTCCTTTAGGACATGATTTCTTTTTGTTTTGGATGCAAATTTTGGGGATTGGGGGGCAAAATTTGTGTTTGGCCCTGGTTTTGTTAGAGTTAGCACCAGCTAAGTCTGGGTCATTGGTAAGTATAAAAAATATATAAATTACTATAAATTTTTTAACTTTCAATTGTTTTTTCTATATTAATGGATCATGTTATTATGTATCTTTGTGTTTAAGGGTTTGTGCGAGTACTAGGACTTGTTGTTGACTTTTCACAATGAAAGGATATTGTTCAAATTGTAATAGGAAGAAATCTTCCTCTGACTTTGATGATCATTGTATTAATTGTAGTCAGTGTACTCGCACTAATCCTTGTTCAATATGTCAATATTGGGATGACAAACATTGGAAACGTGTGTCACGATATGTTGTTAGTGGAGAAAGGGCTATGCCGGCTCTTTCTCTGCAGGGTCACTCTACTCTATCAGTTTCTATTTCAGAGGAACAAGAATAGGGTGATGTTTCCATGTTATCTTCCGCAAGTGCGCTTCCGTCGTCACAAATGAATACAGAGCTAGCGGCAAAAGTGCTCATGGAGATAAGACAAATGTTGTCCGCTAGCTCGCCCGGTGTAGCGTCCATTCACCGAATGGTTCGGCAGCCGGGTTCGTCCGATGCGGTCCAGGAGGAAATGTTGGGTGATGCGAGCACTATAAACATTCAATGTGCACACCCAGTGACGGCGGATAGTAGGAGAGATCGGAGGAAGCCTTCGAGTCGAGTTCCTAGCTCGTCCAGGTCCAGCCGGGCCACGAGCGAGAGAGGCCCCTCTCTCATACAACAACATCTGGGACCAGATATTGTGGTACAAAATGTGTCGCAAGCGGAGCACACGTCCGTCACTCGGGACGCTCCGTTGTATAGGCAGTCCGCTGAGACTGCTCAGGCTTCTTCCTCTCACCAGCGCACACGACCGCACCTTGGCTACGTGACCGCCGATATTTTACCAGCTTCGCCGATCAGGGATTCTTTGGCGACCAGGTCACGCCATCCGGTAGCCAGGGACACGAGGCCGGTTGACTCCGGACGTTCGCATAGGAAGAGTATGCGGGAGTCACCAGATGCGGAGCTGCCCTCGGCGAAGCAGCGAAAGACTGTGCCTCCGCAGGCCTCGATGTCGGACGTGCTTGTTCAAATAGCACAACTTATCGCAGCATCCCAGCAACCGACAGAAACGGTGTCGGATCGGGAAGTATCCGACGGCGCTGGGTCGGTACGCTCCGCCGAAGCATCGGGTGCGGACGACCGGGAGCATCATGAGGTCCGACCGGATGGTGAAAGGGATACGGATGACTTGGAGCTATCCCTTTCGGAACAACATAAAGCTGCCGTGGACTTCATCCGGCACTTTCTTCCTCAAGTTGTTCCATCGGGCCAGACTGCTGCGGTACCGGACAAGAGAATTATAGCGTCATTGGACACTGATTTCTTTGAGCGGTTCAGGGACATCGCTCCCGAGTTTCCGTCTCAGTCCAATAATGTCACAAGAACATTTGAATTATTGAACGACGCTATATTCAAACTTGCTTCCAAAACAGGAAAAGCGGGTTTCTTGTCCGCCAATACTCTTAACCTGCCTTTCATTAATGCAAGGAATAAATTCGATACGGCAGGACAGGGTATTCCGAGAGTTCCTCTGCGTATGGACGACGAGGCGGAAGACTTAGAATTATCATTACCGTCGTCTGCGTCTATTCCAACCGCGGTGTTGGAGACGACTATTTCGTCTAACAGAGCCAGTTTAGATGCTTTATCTTATGCAGACCACCTTACTAAGGCGTTATCACTGCGTCTTCAAGGGAAAGAATTCCAGGATATACAATCCTCTTTAAGACTTCTTTCAAGGGCAGTAGCTTATTCCACGTGTAACTCCGCCCTTTCAGTGGCAAACCTGGAGTTGGTTAGACGTGACGCAGCCCTAGCTACATCCACACTCGTGGATAGTAAGGTGAAGAACTCTCTCAGAGTCGCTTCGGTCTCCGGAGAACTTCTCTTCGACGGCAAGCTTTCTGCAATTTACGATAAAATTACTAAGAGCTTCGGATTCTCTGCTGTTTAAATCTGCTTCTAAGAAGTCGGATACGGCAGATAAGAGTAAGACAGGCACTTCTGGGTCTAATGCGCCCAAGAGAGGTTCCTATAGAGGTTCCGGTGCGTCCTCTTGGTCTTATTCAAGAGACCGTCAAGGCAGCGACTCACGTGCGGGACGTCCTTCGGGCCGGGACAACCGGTCGGACGCCCCGAGGTCGACGGGACGAGGTGTGGGTCGCGGAGGACGTGGTTTCTCCTACCGCAGGCCTCGCAGGTCCAGGAGGTGATGGCTTCAACCTCTATCGCGTGCCGGTTGGCGGAAGGTTGTCGAGTTTTTCACAAGAGTGGGCGTCAATTACGGACGACCCTTGGGTGAGAGGGGTGATTTCGGAAGGTCTAAAGATATCCTTCAAACGAAAGCCTCCATTAACTCGAAGTCCAAAATGGACTCAACTTCCGTCAAATCCGCAGAAAAGAGACGCTCTGTTATCAGAGGTGCAGTCTCTTTTAAGGAAGAACGCGGTAGAGGTCGTAGAAAACCAGGAAACACCGGGATTCTACAGCCATCTGTTTCTGGTTCCGAAACCAGATGGCTCGTTCCGTCCAGTCATAGATTTGAGCTGGATAAACAAGCTGATCGTCGCTCCGAAGTTTTATATGGAGACGATTCAATCGGTCAGAGCGAGTATTCGGGTGAATGATTATGCAACAAGCATAGATCTCAAAGATGCATACTTTCACGTCATGGTACATCCGACATTCAGGAAGTATCTACGCTTCGCAGTCCTAGGGGTGGTGTATCAATTCCGGGCGATGTGCTTCGGATTGAATCTAGCACCCTGGGCTTTCACTCGGGTAATGAACTCGGTAATGATGTATTTCCGAGCTCATTCGTCTGCGGTAACGTCGGCCTACCTGGACGACATTCTTCAGAGGTACGGCAACGAGTTAACGCTTCAGAACGATGTGCAGAATCTTCTTCTATTGCTCCGACGTCTCGGTTTTATAATAAATGAGGAGAAGTCGGATCTGGTGCCGTCCAAGTCATTCACACATCTGGGAATGAGCTTCGAGACGCACAACAATCTCGTTCGTCTGCCGTTAACCAGAGTGAAATTAGTCAGTTGTTACGCTCGCTATTGTCTGCACGCAGACAAAGTCACAGCGAGGGAGTTCATGAGACTGATAGGTCTGTGCGGAGCCGCTGCGGATCTCATTCCGATGGGGCGGTTACGCACGCGTCCTCTCCAAATTTTCTTGAGTCAGAATTGGAGTGTGAAAATTCATTCGCTCGACAAAGACGTTCTCTTGTCAGATCAAGTGAAACGAAAGATTCAGACTTGGGCAAACATTCAGTGGTTAACTCAGGGAATTCCGCTGCAGTTGCCGGATCCGAGTTTTACCATTATGACGGATGCCAGTCAAACAGGTTGGGGTGCATCATTGATCCCAACGGATTCGAGATGCCAGGGTCTTTGGGATCCGCAATTCCTGGGCAAGCACGTAAACATCAAGGAAATGATGTCAATTTGGCTTGCGTTACGTCATTGGATGGACATTATTCACAATGCTCATGTCCAAATCCTATCCGACAATACGACAGAATCCTTCTGTTTGCGTTGGAACATCACGTTCTTCTTTCGGTCCGTCACATACCGGGTCGTCTGAATGTGCTAGCAGACTCCCTTTCACGAAAGGGTCGCTTGTTGCCATCGGAGTGGACTCTCAACAAACAAGTATTCAATCAGATTTGCTACCAATGGGAACGGCCAATGATAGACTTATTTGCGACACATCTCAACAATCAGTTGCAGACGTATGTGTCCCCGTGTCCGGATCCAAGAGCATTTGCAGTAGACGCTCTGTCGATCCCTTGGGACGGAATGATAGGATATGCGTATCCTCCAGCGCCGTTAATTCAACAAATATTGCTAAAGATAAAACAATCTCAATGCAAGATTCTGTTGGTAGCATCTCTGTCGCCACAGAGACCGTGGATAAATCTACTCAGGTGTCTGTTGTGGGACCTACCGCGGAAGCTTCCTCCACGAGAGGATCTTCTTTCGCAGGGGAAATCGCGCCAACTCCATCACAACCCGCAAGGTCTCAACCTTCACGTTTTTCCGTTGTGCGGTCCTTCTTGCATGGCAAGCACTTTACAGGACGAGCAGTGGACGCGATTTCTAACTGTAGGAGGACCTCCTCTTCGCTAAACTATGCGGCTAAGTGGAAGGTTTTTCGTCGTTGGTGTAGGGATCATTCTGTAGATATATTTGATCCCTCTATTCCAGACATTGCAAACTTTCTAGTATACTTGTTTGACGAAATCAAACTGCAGCCTGTTACTATAAAGGGTTATAGATCTATGTTATCTGATACCTATGCACATCATGATAGTTTACAAATTGGATCTAATGTCTCTTTATCGAAATTGGTTAGAAACTTTTCGATAAATAGACCCAGAACTCTTAGATTAATTCCTAAGTGGAATTTAGCTTGGGTTCTCCTTAAATTGAAGGAAAAGCCATTTGAACCTCTTGGGACAGTAGATTTCAAATTCTTATCTTATAAGACAGCTTTTCTCTTAGCTTTCTCTTCTGCCAGAAGAGTCAGTGAGCTTCATGCACTATCGGTGGATGATTCTCATTATCGTAGTGTTGGGAACACTATCACCTTCACTACTAATGTGGGTTTTTTAGTTAAGAATCAGGCTCCTAATAAATATCCGGAACCTATTGTTATTAAGGCTCTTCCGTCTTCAGACGGGCGTAGGCCTTTACTCTGTCCTGTTAGAGCACTACGTATCTATAAACAGAGATCTCAGTTCATCAGAAAGGGACGGAAACGTTTCTTTCTGTCTTTGATGCCTAATAGAAAGGACATTTCAGTCCATTTTATTGCTAGATGGATTCAGTTAACTATCCGTACTGCTTATGAAGATTTATCTTCTTCTCAGCAGTCTGTGCTTAAGATTTCTGCTCATGAAGTAAGAGCGCTTTCTACTTCCTGGGCTTATGCTAATAGTGTTGCTATTACAGATTTAATGAAGGCTGCTTATTGGTCTCAGCCATCCACATTTACTAATTTTTATCTCAGAAATATTGAGTCCATTTCTGGAGACCTGCATTGTTTAGGTCCGTTATCTGTTGCTCAGAATGTCGTCCACTAAACAGTTGCAACTATAGTTATGCAGGCTTTCTGTTCCGGCAGTGACTCCGTCCGGCTGCCCTCTTCGCTCTGGGCTATTTGACCCAGGGCAAGGGGAAGGGGGGGGGGGGGGGGCGGGTGTTCCCTTAGGTCACCTGCTTTATAGTGAAAAGCAAGGGAATGCCTCCTCCAAGACAGTATTTCTGAGTCGCTTCCGGGATGGTTTTAAAGTGTAATATTAATGTTTAATTTCATTCATGTCTTATTTTTAAAGTGTAGCTTGGTGTGAAGCATTTGTATATGTCAAGTGTCAAACGGGCTTTAATATACAATACTCGGACACTTTTAAATGATTATAAAGAGTCTCAATTCTCTGGACTACTTTATTTATTGGCTTGCTTTAAAAATAATTAGTATAAGGGTTATACTGGATGTTAATAGAGAACATGAATGTTATTGTGCTCAATTATTAAGGGTAGTGTATCTTTCTAATTTAATATTAAATAAGAAAGATACATGTAAAGCCTAATACTTCTTTTCTCCTTAAGGGGTTACCTCTTTACTATATAATTGAGCTTATTGGATTTTCCTCTATGTCCTAGGCCCTCCAGCCTGTTTACTATTCAGCTAAGTCTGGGTCATTGGTACAGTATAAAAATGTTAAAAAATTTATAGTAATTTATATATTTTTTATACTTACCAATGACCCAGACGGGGATGGCCCTCCCTGAGTTGGGAACTCTTGCCTCCCCGCTGAGTACATAGCGCTGACCAGGCACTGCCAGTAAGAATGATAATTGGCGCCAATTTCGGGACGACTGCGTCACTGCGCATGCGCAGTAGAGGCGTACTATGGAGGTCCTTTAGGACATGATTTCTTTTTGTTTTGGATGCAAATTTTGGGGATTGGGGGGCAAAATTTGTGTTTGGCCCTGGTTTTGTTGGAGTTAGCACCAGCTAAGTCTGGGTCATTGGTAAGTATAAAAAATATATAAATTACTATAAATTTTTTAACTTCCAAGTGATGAAACAAAAATTTGATAACCTGTAATCAAAAGTGAGTAATAATAAAATAAGGTCTAATGATGACAAACAGTATAGCCGAAAATGCAATTTAAAAGTTCTTGGACTGAAGGAAGAGAAAAATGAGAACATACAGGCAAAATTCATTGAACTGATTAACTCGAAGACTGATCTTACCATCAAGGAAGATGATATTATAGCTATTCACAGAACTCCGACAAGTGTAAGAAACTCTGCAAAACCTGTAATTGTGAAAATCAGTAAACGATCTGTTCGCGATTCTGTTATCACCAAGAAAAGGAACTTCAGACCCCTCAATATTAACCTTGTAGACGATTTGACAAAATTTAACTATGAATTTTTAAAATCCTTAAAAGCCAAGGACACAATAGCCTCGCGTGGTACAGAAATGGTCACATATGGGCCAAGGATAGTAATGACAAAAAATTCAAAGTTGGGCTATTTGACCTCATCTAAATACAGGGGCAGAATTTCGACGCGAATCGATTCAAGTGAAGATTTGCCTAAAATACCCACGAATCTCGGTGGATTCGCTCAAAAATTGGGAATAAAGTTTTGTTTTTTTTGCATTTTTGTCTAAAACGTCGCAAACATGTAGACACCTGATTAACTGCAAATTTCAACTCCCAAATAATCGCTCTATGATTCATCAAGAGATGCGGATTGAATCAAAGTTGCAGCTGAGCAGACGTTGTCATTGCGAGAGCTTCCTGTAAATTATTATTTACAATTCAAAGTTTTAGAGGTTACAGTGCATTTCGTTCACTGTCACAGAAATTGAGAATGGTTCAGAGGTAACTAGGGCTGCAACGGTTCACCGCGGTCTCGGTGCACCGTCCGCGGTATTTTTCCATGGTACAATACTTTGTTCATTCAGCCTAATTTTCGGTACGCTTACAGTACAGCAGTCGTAGCAGGAGAATTCCAACACCCCCAAAAGAGGGCCCATGAAGTCAGATGTGAATTTCAAGGAAACTCTCCGCAGAATCAAACTGTTCTCCCTTTCCCTCCCTCTGAAAAATAGAAGGGGCTTGCCCCTATCCCCCCTCCCCCCATCCCGCACACACACACACAGTAACTCACCCGATTGTACGGACAAAGAATCATCAAAATTTATTGGGAAATTGGGGCATATAATCTTGGTGGATAATATTTGTAATAGTTGGTGAGGTCAGTATTTAAATAGAAAAAAACTTTATACACACGATTTCAAACATTTATTTTAAAAATTTTACTTATTCAAATCACTTGACACAATAAAAGTAAGTGTGGAATTTCAAGTCCATAAAACAATCGAATGTGGTGGGGTCTTCCACGTAGTTGGTGCAGTTCAGACAAGCGATAAATATATTCAATATGTTGATCATGTGATTTGGGGATACGTTTCTATTGGTTCATGACAAACAACACTCATTTTCATATTGACGTCAGACATTTAGCATGTGGTCAACCATGTGTTTTTTCTGTCCTGTTTTGCAAAGTCAAGAGTGCATATTTCTACATCAGCTTAACAGGCTGCCCGGCTGCAACATTTCAGCTTTAATCTACCAAATATGCAGTGCATAGAAGCATGCTGTTAGTTTTAATGGACGGCTGTTGGGAATTGGGTCTGTATGAAAATTTGTAAGTGTCGACACAAGCAAACACTTTGCAAACATAAACAGAACAGCATGTCGTTCATCTATAAATTACCAACTTGACGTCCCTTGAGCTTTGGGTAATTCCGAATGTGTGTCAGGAGAAGTA